>OZ010724.1:2523036-2618036 GCA_963932345.1 Ophion ventricosus
AATGGGGTCAGTTATAGAACTGAGTCGTTCTCGATGAAAGTTGTCCTTCGCTAGTCTAATATCGCGCGTGAGGGCATCACGACACTCTCTATATTCAGCGTAACCCAACAGATCATTAGTGCGTCTGGCAGTTCTGTAAAGACGATCTCGTAGGTTCATGCGCGATTTAAACTCGTCGGTGAACCACGGTCTTGGCGGACGAGAGGTAGTGAACGTCATCCAAGGAGCATGAGTATCCATTGCCGCAATAAAGGCTCGTTGAAAGTTATTTACTTTATTATCAATATCCGAAGAGGAGAGAGCCGGAGCCTGATAGTCTGCATTTGTCAAAGACAGGAGAGTATCAGCATACGATCCTTTATCGAAAGCCACAAGTCTTCTACGACGCAGAAAAACTGAATTAGTATCGTTGAAATCGAACGAATAAGATATACCTAACAGGTCATGCCCATTGATAAACGGTGTTGACGACTTGAACTGCACATCAACCTTGAGAGGATCATCAACAATGATTACATCGAGCCATGAGTGACTCGAGCTCGTGTGGAAAGTCGCGCCAAAATCAACGAAACTCAAGGACGATTCAAAAACCAAATCTTTAAGATAGTTTGATTCAAAACTATCGCTCACAAGATTGCAATTTAAGTCGCCGGCCAAAATAATATTGCGGAATGTATGCGAAAAGCTGAAGTAGGCATCTACGAAGTCGTGTAGCAGTAAACCATGTGGTCGACGGTATATGGATGCAAACAGTAACGAGTCCGAACTGTCCTGGAAGATACTCAACAAAATAAATTCCGGCGAATTAGAAAAAACACTTGGAGACTTAGCTAAAACTTGTACTTTGAGAGAATTGTGTACATAAACCGCAACGCCACCCCCTTCCTTGCCTTCACGATCATTTCGGATGAGAAAAAACCCATCAATTAGAATAAGCGAATCGTCGATGTGAGAATGCAACCATGTCTCGGAAATAGAAATGATGTGATAATTATTTTCCGAAAAAAATAATCTTATTTGATCAATATGAGCCAACAAGGAATTCGCGTTGAACTGAGCTACCCTCAAGACCGACTTAGCCGCAAAATTATCGCACTTAACTTTAGTACAACTAGAGGCTTTAGTACAACTCGAGGTTGGAGCAGAACCGGCATCATGTGACCCCGCAAGTCAATTCTGATTACTTGCGGTATCAGGTTGAATAAGATCATCCTCTGATTTCACCTCGATGCGTGTTCCACCATCAGCCTTTTTGGCGTAAATGATGCCGTTTCTTGTCCAAACATATTTAAAACATAAAGTCGAGGCTTTAGTTTTAACGCGACGGAGTAGTTTATAGGTTTCGCTAGGGAGCAGTTCATTTACGAAGATGTTAAAATTGCTGGTCGCTGCTGGGCATTCAGCAAAGACCTCAGACCACTTGAGATCGCGTTTCTCGCGCTTCTTATTCAAGAGGATGTCTCTTACAGAGTTTGATGTCAGGGTGACAATATATGAGGCTTTGATATTGACTGGCTGTTCACCTACAGCACCAACAGACTTAGAAGGCAACTTTCGTACGGCCAGTACATGCGGAGACAAATAGGAGAGGCCGAGCACTTCAAAGATTCGCTTAATCGACTCGATGGGGCTGGGATCATCTCGCGATGTCACATTTTCGGGTACGCTTTTTTCAGTGTCTTTACATTGGAGTTTAGTCTCCTGGGGTGCGTTCGACTCGGGCGCTTACACGATTACAGCGCTTCCGCTTACGAGCGGTGCTGTGGCACGTTCAGACTGAACTGTCCACGGTTCAACGAGCTTATACTGTCCACAACCCGAATCGTTCAGGTTGGCATCATTAGTATCAACATGGCGGGCGCAGCGGAAACTTTTGTTGGTTTTCAAATTATTGAAAAGTTGTTTGAAATAATTAACAATGAAACTTATAGTGTAGAAGATTACAATCTAATAAAAAAAAGTAGTGATAAAGAGATGAATGGGGAAAATTTTTCCTAATTTTTGGTTATCTCTTTTAAGGCCTTATATACGCGGAAAATTTCAAAATTTTTCATTTTTTTTATTTTTGATTCCATTAGCCTGAACGGTTAGGAATATTCCGTTAAAAAATCTAAACAATGAATTCGAAAGGGGAAAGTAAGTACAATATCATCGTGAAATTCTAATTTTATAATAATTATGTATGTGCTAGCAACAAACCAATCATTTGTCTGAAAATAAACGTAAAATGGCAACGGAAAATTGTAAAAACTTAGAGAAAAATTCAGTTGCTCCCCGGAAGCAACAAAAAAATTCTGCGATTTTATGCGCCGCGCCACCGCATAAAACCTGCACCAATGATGCACGTTTTTGTAATGAAAAGTGCATTTTCTCAATTTTGAACACTTGAAACATAAAACATGAAGAAATCGTACAGATAAAGTTGTATGATTTTTAAAGATCTATCCAGAGCTGTACTCGCATTGTGGACCCAGTGTCCCAGGTGGGCCCGGTGGGGCCTACATTTTTTTTCTCATTATCCTTATTTATTATAGCGGATTTATATTCCACGCTTCAAAGAAGAAATATTTTGTCTCAAGTCATCTTTTGCTAAGCCCCTTTCAGGAGGCCCAAAAAAATTTAATTTTTTTTCCATTTACTTGTTTTTTTATTCCATTCACTTTACGATGCATGGTTCGATTTTATGAATAGTTAAAGAATTATTAATGATTAGTTATGAATAATGTTTTGGAGCAAATAACAGCGAGTAAGGTAGAATATGTAATTGCCTATTTCTATGTATTACGCTTTGACATTTCAGAATCTGCTGCCGATGATCCGGCAATACCGGGTTTATCCAGGAACTATATTTTTCTTCTCATCAGAAATAAACCGAATGATGGTGCAGCTACAGCGTACGAGGAAATTGAGAAGACCATGACCGAAAAATGACAACGTTCTGTCACGCTATCGGATAATGTGAAAAGTCTCATGCGCAAATTGATGTCGAAATTTAATGATAAGTGGAAAATTGTTTATAGGCACGAAGACAAATTTTTGGGGAATTATTCCGAGTGGCTGAGTATGTTTGTTCCCTTGGAAGAAACTCCAGAAACTTCAAAGAAGTCCAGCAAGATGGGTCGGCCTTCTTTAGAACTTTCCGAAGTTAGTGAGCGTAAAAAACGGAAGAAGACTGAAGAATTGGTGCAAAGATAAGTATTGAAGAATTGTCTTATGCGACTCAAATGAGCCTTCGAGCATCTGGAAAATTACATGCTGCAAAAGTTGTCTAAAAAGTATAGAGAATCTATCAGCTCGATTTCAGAAACCCCTCTTTCTCCTGATGATACTCTGTCCGTTATAGTTGAAACGAATTTATCAAAATCGCAATACCAGAAAATTCGTAATGCAAGCAGAGAAAATTGCTCTACTTTATTTCCGGCGTACAATAAAGTACATCAAGCGAAGCTTAAATGTTACCCAACGAAATGAGATATTTCAATAACGGAATGTAGTGCACGAAGTAAAACTGCAGGCTTTGCTGGATCACACAATCGAAAGAATCTTGTTAGCTCACGCGGATGTGATTAACAGTATTAACAGTATGCCTTACGAATAAGTTCGTAACTTGAATTTAATTTGTATGTAGGGTTGCGATGGCACTTCTGGCCAAAGTCCATTCAAGCAAAAATTTACCGATGATGATGGAAACAAGTCTGATGCAAACATTTTCGTCACTTCACTCGTTCCATTACAGCTTTTATCAGTCGACCAAGAAACACAAGCCAAGACGTCGTGCGTCGTACCAAACTGTAAAACGGACAACAAAAGCGAAAAACAAACAGAACGCCCACCAAGAGATTTTGAAGACGAAAAAAGAATTCGTCGTCAAAAAGAAACTGTCTAAATTAACGAATCAATAAAAAAAATCGGTGCGAACAATCTAACAAATATTTTTTTTATTTTTCTCCTTGTAATTGTTCCTAATTCCCCAATTTCTAAATAATATATATCATGTCATGAAAGGGTTATTATTAACTCTTTAGCTGCCATCATAGAAAATTTGCTGCGTTCACTTTGACCCCGTCGGTAACAGCCTAAGGACGATATAGCAAACAAGCCACTTCACAGTTCCATCAATCTATGCTAGATAAAACTACCCATGTCGGGATAGCTTGGAATTCAAACGTAAACCTTTGAATTATGTTAATATGGCAACAATATTGTCGTGAAAATTTACGACGCTTGCATCTGCTGTCCGTTTTGTGTCCAAAAAAGTAAGTAAATGGACAATCTTGAAATATTTTTTGATAGAATTGTGTAAAGGAAGCTTGACTGGGCGAACTAGGCTTTGAAGATTTTTTATTAAATTAGAATAATAGTTCGAACCGAGAGTGTGAAAATGTTAATAGCAAATTTGCTACACTGACCATTCTGGTCTATAAAATGCCAAATTTTTGGGTTCACGTTTTCATTTTTTAATCTTTTTTGTTAGGCCAAAATGGAAACAAGAAATAAAAAAAAAATAGGTTAAGGCTCATCGTGTTACCAAATCCGAATATTTTTGCTATCTCCGATTCCGACGACGACGATGAACAAGATCTCAACTACAATCCAAAAGGTATTTTCGCAGTACCAATCTTGGGCAGTACAATATACGAGATTCAGCCAGAAAAAACCTTCTTACGGTAGAGTAAGGAGTCCAGAAGGAAAGTACAAATCAAGTGACCGAATATTGTGGCCGAATACAACGAAAATATTGGTGCCGTGGACAAAAATAATTGTCTAGTTTCCTTGTACCGATGCAATCTCGGTGCAAAAGTAGGAGCTGTTATATACCCGTCTTTTATTATCTTATCGATATGTGCATTATTAAGGCCGTCTTCTAATCTAAAAAAATCCATAATTCTGGTAGATGCAGGCTGGTAAAGTGGGGGTGGAAAAAAAACGGCCTCTCCTCGTTGACATGATTCCAACCCTCCTGGTCATCTGAAAAAACAAAAAAAATAGATTCTTAATTAGTAAGGATGTCATTATAGCCGCTACCTCAGGCAAAAAAAAAAATTCGCAAAATGGCGGCTGTTTAAAAAAAAGGTCATTTTTTGCGGTTTTTTTCACGATTGTTGATTTTTTTACAATAATTGGTAACAAAATTTCGCGATAAATCTGGTAGGGGCGATAGAGGGATGTATAGAGAAGGTTCACAAAAAATTTCAAGTAAATCGGTTCATTACAACTTGAGATATCATGTCAACCGTCTCGAAAAAAGTAGTTTCGAGAAAAACGCGTTTAAAGATTCGAGTACAGTTTCAGGCAGTCTAAGTCATATAATGGTACATATACTTACATTTCGTTCATCGGCGATTCCTGGTCCATAAAATACTCCTTCTTCTTCAAAATCGAAGTCTTTTGATGTTTTTTGATGATGAGAAGTTCGGAGTTCAGAGCGGCGAATCCGCTGTTCATCACGGTTAAGTTTCCACCTCACTAATTACAGCTGTAACTCTGTTAATATTTGGAATTTCCAAATTTCCTTTGGAGGGTATATTCTTGAAATACTAAACATCGAAAATATGCAAAAAAAATCGATTTTTTCAAAATTCTAGACTAGAAGACGGCCTTAATGCATGGCTTGTAACCCAAGAGAAACGAGCAGAAACGCAAGGACCATGAGTCTAAAAGAATTCCGATATTCGATCGCGAACGGATTGATGAAGTGTGGTAAACAGAAACGTGGTCGTCGTCCAAGTCGTGAAACGTTGATTACAAAAATCAAATTACATTTACAATTACAAATCGTTTTTACATTTTCCACGGACACTAGTGATTCTGTAAGATCATTCTAGACATACTATTGTAATCCGATAAGATAAATAAACGTTTATTTTAGCTTTTTCAAAGATCTGAAATATGTCATAATTTATATCCCCGAACCGCCAATGTAGCAAATTTGCTACAGTCCGAAAATGCTACTTCCCAGGCCCTTATCGACAAAATTATGGTTGGACATTCATATTCAAACCTTTTTTAGCTCTACTACCAGAGGAAATAATTTTGAGCCATCCAGAAATAGACGTGGCCATTAAAGGGTTTATATTGACCTTGGCGCAATGGAACTCGAGTACCCGAAATAGGAAAGTAGGTATAAAATATTGATAGTAATCGTTCTGAAAATACAACGTTATTGAACGTTATATAATATTGAAAAAGGAGAGACAATCCAGATTTAAATACAAAAGAAAGTTGTAGGTCAGAAGAAAAAAATTTAATTTTTAGAACCTACAGTATCTGTAGGTTCTAAAAATTGCATATAAATAAATATATTGATGACTAAAAAAAAGTTGTTTATTCAAACATATCTTAATTTTTTTCTATTATCGAGCTAAATAATATTAGAAAATTAAATAACCTTACAGAAAAAGTGCTCTGTATACTGAGGTGCCCCAAATACCAGTGCTGTATCAATGAAAATATGTTGACTGATCGAAATAGCACGTTCTTCTATCACAGTTTGAGATAGCACGTTCTTCTGTCACAATTTGAGATAGCACGTTCTTCTATCACAATTTGAGATAGCACGTTCTTCTCTCATAATATGAGATAGCACGTTTTTCTATCACAATTTGAGATAGCACGTTCTTCTCTCATAATTTGAGATAGCACGTTCTTCTATTACAATTTGAGATAGCACGTTCTTCTATCACAATTTGAGATAGCACGTTCTTCTATCACAATTTGGGATAGCACGTTCTTCTATCACAATTTGAGATAGCACGTTCTTCCATACTGCCGTCGATTTGACGTTGGATTAACAATATAAGGTGTGTTTTCATTCGACTGACCGGTACGAGGACGGCCTCTCCTTTTCGCGGTCAGAATTGACCCGCTAGCCTCAAATTTTGTGATTAAATTCAACACAGTATTGCGGGATGGTGCGTTATGATGACCAAAAGACGTTCGAACTTTTCGAACCGTCTCTGCAAAATTTTCTCCATTTTTGTAGTGAATTTTCGCAATTTCTATGCATTGCTCGATCGTGTAGGGGAAGTTGGGTGACATTGATACAAGGGGAACGTAGATACAGTCATCATAAAATAAAAACTGAACGCAGTCGAAGTTTGCCCATGTACACATAGGTAGGTGTCGTTTCAACCAACCATCCAACAGAAATTCGGCAAAAAACAATCACCGCTTCGCGCTTGACAATACCTAACAGGTTTCGCACACTCATGACTAATATTTTGGCCTCATCTGCGGACGTGATGTTTGCCCTATCAAATTTCGTGTATGCGCTGCATTTTACGTTAAATGGTAAGGACATATATTTCGCAATTTGATACAAGGCATAATTTTATTAAGTTCGATAATAGTTGAAAATGGCGATTAAAAAAAAAGCCGGTATAGGGCGCATTAATATTATACAACACCGTAGAGGGCACATGCCTATCGATCTGCCCCATTATCGACATCATTTGTGACTGTGCGTGCGTGCGTGCGTGCGTGCGTGTGTGTATGTGTGTGTGTGTGTTTCCGCGTGCGTGTGAGAATGCGCGCGTGTGTGTGTGCGTATGTGTGTGTGTGTTTTGTGTATTTTATTTTTTATTTTTCTTATCTATACCTTAAAGTTAATGATAAAACTCAATAAAACTTACGCGCACTTAGAAACACTTTAATATTAAGTTGATTTAAAAAAACACCAAAAATCATAATTCTTAAAAAAAATGGATTAAACCTCAATACACTTACCGTGCTAAATACTATAATATGACAATTATGAATAAATATTATAAAGAAATATGAAACTTGTTTTTTTTTCATCATTATCTTAGGTATTTTACATAAAACAGGCGTACTTTAGAGTATGAATCAAAGTGCCCCCGGCTTGTATCAATGTGCCCCGTGTGTGGGGCAGTTTGATATGAATACCGATTTTGCAAAAACAGGTAATCACAGTTTTTCCCTGCAAATCGAAGTTGAAATTATTTGTAGGAGTTTGAAAAAAAATCGTATTAATGTGCCCCCACTCCCCCTCATTCTTCATGACTAAACCTCAATACTTCCTGATGCCAATTGTCAAAGATTAGTGTTCTATGTTCGCCACAAAACAATGGAGCGTAATTTAAAATGTCAGGTCATTTTGAGACACTCTTTATTCGGAAATTGCTGCCTGGGAAACTAGTGTGTTCATTGTGCTCACGAGGCGTTCGTTTCGAAAATAAGCGCACTTTAAACGCTCACGCTTATACGTCACAGGTGAGTGGTGGGGGTAGGCACGCTCGGTGTTCAAGATGGTGCTGTCGCCGGGTGTCCTTTCCCTGGCCACTCAACCTGCCGCGTCCATGATTGTTAAACATAAGCTATAACCTAACATAACCAACACTTTATAGTCAAAAACGTTTTCGTGTGTTAGTGTTAAAGGATAGTATTTACAAAATGATATTTTTTTTCTAATTCGTCATATTCGTGTTTAGTGCGTGAGTTCAGCTTCCGAGATGCCTAACGCGTGCGCCGTACCCAAGTGCAAAATGGGGTTTAGAAACGTGAAAGAAAAGTGTTCCGTTTTCAGAATGCCAAAAACGTCGAACAATATATAATAAAAACTGGCTAAGCGCGATTCCAGGTAGTGCACTGAAGCGGTCCCAGTACGTTTGCGAGAAATTATTTTCTTTCGTATCGAGCATATACAAAATTACGATTAATATATATGATTAGGATGCATGCGCCACAATCGTGAAAAAGAGACGAAATTGCTATATTTCTTCTCTGTCGCGCTTGACACCCCGACATTATGAGCGAACCTTGCGGCGTAAATCGGAATTTATGAACCTTGGGCACTAATAAGCGTAACTACCCCCACCACTATCGTTTAATGAACTGTAAGACCGTGCCAGCTCACCAAAGTTAGCCCCCCCACTTTGACTAATCGAACTTTTTTTTTTTACCAATCGTTTGGTGGTCGTTTGGTAGCGTTTGGTAGTCCATTCAAATCGTTTGGTAGTTTTCCGTTTTTCGAAAAATCAATAATCAAAAATCGGGCAGTAAGTTGGCCCCCCCACTTTGACTAATCGAACTTTTTTTTTACGAATCGTTTGGTGGTCGTTTGGTAGCGTTTGGTAGTCCATTCAAATCGTTTGGTAGTTCTCCGTTTTTCGTAAAATCGATAATCAAAAATCGGGCAGTAAGTTGGCCCCCCCACTTTGACTAATCGAACTTTTTTTTTTATGAATCGTTTGGTGGTCGTTTGGTAGCGTTTGGTAGTCCATTTAAATCGTTTGGTAGTTTCCCGTTCTTTCGGAAAATCAAAATGAAAATTCCGATCCATAAGATGGGACGATGGGCAGCGGAAAAAGATTTGACAACCAACGCCATCTATTGTAAAAACGTTAACCGACGTATATTACCGCGACCAATCGCAGCCTTCCGTTTCGGATCCACGTAATTTCTTTCGGGTCCAATTGATTAATCAACTACTAAATGTCCTGAATAGAATACCAAACGCTAACGGATGTTTCTTTATCGATCCAGATACATTAGAATGCCCTCTGCCCCTGCCGCTTCTGGCAACCAATCAGAACCGTCCACTGAGGATGCACATGTATTTTTCGTTGACATTTTTTGGGAATCGACTACCAAACGTCCTGAATAGAATATCAAACGCTATCATTTATTTTTCTATCGATTAAGTCTCATCACAATAAAATTAGCCACAAAATAATGGGTGAACTTTTGTTCAATCAACTGAACGGTGAGCTGTGATTGGTCGCCACAAGTCGCGGCGGAAAAAGGACCTATTTACGCAAGCTCCCTGATTATTTTTGGCTAATCCAGTTCTAATGAGACTTGATCGATGGAAAAGCATACTATAGTGTTTGGTATTGTATCCGGGCGTTTGGTAGTCGATTACTAAATTATGCCAACGCATAACACTTGTGGGTCGTGAATGGAGGGTCGTGATTGGTTGCCACACGACTACCAAACGATTCGTAAAACAAAGACCGTTTAGTCAAAGTGGGGGGGGGGGGCAAAACACCGATTAGTATCGGACCATAATCCCCCCCCCCCCCCTCCCCCACTTCGACTAATCAGCCATTTTTTACGAATCGTTTGGTGGTTGTTTGGTAGCGTTTATTATCCCATTGAAATGGTTTGGTAGTTTCCCGTTTGTTTTTAAATCGAGATTTAAAAATCGGTGCATACCTTGGCGCCCCCCTCCCCCCCCCCCCACAACGTTTAATCGGCCATTGTCTTCACGAATCGTTTAACAGTCGTTTGGTAACCAATCACGACCCTCCATTCAGGACCCACAAGTTTTTTGCATTGGGATAATTTCGTGATCGACTACCAAACGCCCCGGATGGAATACCAAACACTATAATATGCTTTTCTATCGATCAAATATCATTAGAACTGGATTGGCCAAAAATAACCAGAGAATTTGCGTAAATAGGTTCTTTTTCCGCCGCGGCTTCTAGTCACCAATCACAGCTCTCCATTCACAATATGCATGTATTTTTCATTGGCCTAATTTAATGATAAACTACCAAACGCCCAGAATAGAATACCAAACGCTGCTGCATATTTTTATTTTGATCAAGAATAGTTAGAACAATATTGGTAAAAAAATAACGTCTGAATTTGCGTTAATCAGCCGTTCTAGGACTACTGCTTCTGGCAACCAATCAGAACCGTCCACTGAGGATTCACATGTATTTTGCGTTGGCATAATTTAGCGATCGACTACAAAACGTCCTGAATAGAATTTCAAACGCTATTATATGTTTTTCTATCGATTAAGTCTCATCACAATGAATTGGCCACAAAATAACGGGTGAATTTTCGTTAGTAGTTCCTTTTTCCGCTGAGGCTTCTGGCGACCAATCACAGCTCGCCGTTCACGATACACACGTATTTCTCGTTGGCGTAATCTAGTGATCGACTACCAATCGTTCTGAATTGAATACCGAACGCTACCGGGAGTTTTCTATAAATGAAGACCCGTTGAAACGAAATCAGACAAAAGCTAGCGAGTGCATCTGTGTTTTACAATTTTGCTCTGTGGTTGGACTTTCAGTGACCAATCGCAGTCCTCTAATCACGACCAATCCGTGCTCCCTTTGCAGGTTTTAATCGAGGTTTTTTAATTATCCCTGTCCTCCCAGTGGCTGAAATCACTGTACCAACGAGTCTAAAAGAATACATTCCATTATTCCACTCACCATCGAACAAACACCAAACGATAAAAAAAGATAATTAAATAGTTAAAGTTTTCCGGCTGATTTATGGAGGCCGAAAATTCTACTGTTGTTCACTGCCAACGTAATATTATGGTCTTCGTACTCGGCGCGCAATTTGCGGCGAGCGATAAACGTTATCCAATATTTGATAACAATAGTATAAGAATAAGGAATCGCATATGCACCATGTGATGTTTAATAGGCATAGATTCCATGCAGAGATTTAGAAAGAGTATGTATCAAAGTTATATTAAGAGTACATAGTTTTGTTGTACAATAAATAATTCTAATAATAATTATTGAAAAATCTAATAAACATAATAATGTTCATGTTGCTTATTTGTCGACTTTTTTGTTTTGCATAATTCTTTTATTTCACCATCGTGTATATTGCGGCTGCAGGAACAATGTGAACGCTCCCTTTGCAGGTTTTAACCGAGGTTTTCAAATCATTCCATTCCTCCCAATGACCGTCGATTCTTTTGCAATAGGCAGTGTAGTGGTTCAATTCGAAGTGCACTACACCAACGAGTCTAAAAAAATAAATTCCATCGTTAAACGAGGTGATACAATAATAATAACAACAGCAACAACAACAATAATGATAATAATGACACAAGAAAAACAAGAGTGCTAAGGGAAGATTCTGTATCACCTGTACTTGATGTTGGACAGATGTATGAGATTGGGTATTTTCGATAATTGACAGCCCAACCCGTTTGTTGTCCTGACGTTAGGCCTCACATCCAGCTCGACAAATATATGAAAATTTGGCGATACGGTAAGGTTGCCTGTCTTCATACAGCCCTCATTGGTGCATTTAACTTTATAGTAAAATTTAGAGAATTGAATTGCTTTTTCCAGGATTTTAAAGCCATCTGCCGCTATCATTCGGTGATTGACCGTCAAAAACGGCTTCGGCGTAGTTTTCGTGGAGCAATTCTTATCCGAACACTCAAATGTCTGCCATGCGCTTGGCTCGTCAGAGAATAAATGTTCCCACACAGTGGTAACACAGTCTTCTGCATCTATCGACATGGACGTAATTAGGTTATCGACTTTCGTCATTTTTATCGGCCTGTAATGGGGTCGTAGGAGCGATGATCGTTGCTGATAGATCTTTGCAGTTGGACCAGTTTCAGTGAGCTCTAGAACGAATTGTCCTGCTTCGTTCGTTGACTGCTTCATTAACGTCACATAATGGCCATCGTCAAGCATGCCTCGTAATAGGATGTGTACGATGGAATCAAATGCAAACGTATTATATACTTTATACATTAGTGGGCCGATTTTCACCATGCCTGTGTTCGAACCATTACGAAGGAGATAGTTCCTTTTCGCATTCCTCTGCATTTGGGCATTCAAATATTTCATTTCGGAACAGCTTTGAAAGTAATAACCCTTTCTTGATTGAGTGTGATTTGGAACTGTACTGTTTGTATTTTTGGCAGCAATCTTGTGTGTTGTCATTTCGGTTTCTTGAAATTCATTTTTTTTTCCTTTTTGTTCACTGATATTGTAGGATCGTGACGTTCCTTGCAGCGGTTTTTGAATGGTAAGCGAATTTCGAGATTTTTCATTATCGTTTTCGTCTTCATTAGATTTTTCATTATTGTTTTCGTCTACATCAGATTCTGGATACTGGTCCTGAATATTATTTGCTGACTCCGTTCGTACAGTCTCTACAACCGGGGATATTACCGTTTCCGGTTCTGAAACGTAGCGGAACCTTTCTGACGAATCGAAATTGTTCGAACCACAAGTAAGATTTTCTGCTACATGAGTGCGAGCAATGCTATTGGTTCGAATAACGGGCAACACGAAGATATTATTTTTTTGTATTTTACCACGCCAATTATCCTCCGATTTCAAATCCGAATCATCAAATTCCTGTACTTTAGTATTCGTGGATGTATCATGGTCCCAAAGGTCTTCTTCTTTTTCTTCAGCATCCCGGAACAGTTCTGGTGCGGCGCCAAACAGGTTATGGTCGTTCGGGCTGCTACACATGGGTACTGCCGACTCCTTTGGATCCAGCGCTTCATGTGGAGCGGCTTCGTGTTCAGTGATCGTCAACGGGGGTGTATCATCCATATTTTCGTTTTCCGAATCGCATGTTTCGTGTTCTGTGACATAACGACCACTGCTGGTGTTTACGAATTTATAATGATCTATTTTAATCTTCGACATGGTTGATTCGAATGATACTACCGATCCGATGATATCGTTCAGATGGACTTTTAGAAAACGATCTACGCGTACTGGCAACCGTTTTATCATCGGATTTCCGATAAGAACGCGCGTTTTCAAATCGTTGAAGTATCCCTCAACAAAACTCGATGTAGCATGGCCCACGCCGTCAGGTACTATAACCAGTCCACAAAGGAAATTCTACAGCAAGTGCCAGCATTCTTTGTACAAATTTTGGCAAGTAGAATGCGTTTAATGTCGTTCCTTTCTTCGTAATTGATGTAGCCGATATACGTACTTTATCGGCCCATTCCTTCACCGATGTTAAATCTCCGTCATCCTGATCGTCACCCAGAATATACTCCATTTCGTCAAGATGCGTGACATCTCCGTTACTTGGTATATCGATGATTTTTCTATCAATGGCGATGACAGTTTCTAATTTCGCACGTGCAGCTTTTGGTGTTATTTTGTTTGGCCCAATTTGACAATCCTCGTGCTCGTTAACTGCAGTGACAACCGTAAAGAAAAGTAGTCGTGTCATCTCTTCGAGAGTTTCAGCATCCACCATCCGAGAGTAGAGTAGCTACAGCGGTTCTAACGCAGGGATGTCAGGGGGGAGCGGGGCGGGGGGGTCCACGCGGGGAAGCCGGGGTATGCATGGCGGGGGGGGGGGGCAGCGCGGGGAAGCTACGATGTGACGTCACGGGGGGGGAGGGGGGGGGGGGGGGGGGTCCTACGCCGGGTAGCCGGGTCGAGTGGGAGAGTGGGGATGTGACGTAACGTGGCGGGGGAGGGAGGAAGGATCTAGCGCGGAAAAGTAGTGGGCACGTGACAGCGGAGTGCGGGGCTGCGACGGAGGAGGGGGAAGGGGTAAAATAAAGAATGCTATGAATCAAAGGACAGTAAAACAATAGTTTATTAATAAAATTTAACAATAACATTACATAGTTATACATTAAATCTTAAGTATGTAAGTGTATGTGCATGTGTGTGTGGGTGTGTGTGTGTATGTGTGTGCGTGCGTGCGTGGGTGTGTGTGTGTGTGTGTGTGTGTGTGTGTGTGTGTGTGTGTGTGGGAAACTCCCATATATGGCTAGGACATTTTTCGGGAATGAGAAAACGATAGTTTTCACAGAAAGGGTGGCCCTTCAAAGCCCATAAAATGCTTTATTTATTGCATGCAGCTGCAGCGTTATTCCAAAATGAGTTTCAACTCATCGCGGGTTCATTCCACAAGATTACATCAAGATGTCCACATGTGCGAGTATGTACGCAGTGCATCCGGCCAAGCACCCCCTGGACTTGACCAAAAAAGAGCTCAAACAGGTTCCAAAGGTTTTGCTCCTAAAGTATTGGGGTAACTTTATTGGTTTACTGTGGGATCGTTTGCCAGAGCATCATCGGCACGACAGTGAAGTGATATCATATCTTCTATGCATGGAGCATTATAATACGCCACAGATGAAGCATCACATTGATGGTCCCCGACCTCAACGTCGGGACTGTGAAAAGTGTCGAGAGGGGGGAAATTCTCTACGTGGGAGGCTAGGGTTCTTCGAACGTGTTTGGACCTGTTACACATGCCTATGATTGGATAAGTGGAGAGAACTTTTCAAAATCTGAGTGGAGGGGTTACGAGGGAGCTTATAATTTCGTGGACCTAGCTCAGACTGCACTATTCCACCGCAACATCAACATCTCCGAAAAGAACGTTGAAAAAGAGTAAAAATGGATCTCTCAAATATCAACAAAGTCAGTCTGATGGCAGAATTCCTCCCAACGAAGAAGCTGTCCGAACTCCACGTTCAATCGGATCATCAAATCATGGACATGAGAGCTGTACAGTACAAGTTTGGAAAACGCTACATCGTGGACGTTGCGAATGAGTTTGCGTCTTCTTGCTAGCGCGGCTGGTAAAGGCCTTCGATCAAGATCCGAAAATGTTCGAGAGTATGCAGCAACTCGCGCGCAATGGTCAACTCTACATGAAGTACATTGGTGGAAAATACAACAGCGTCGAGTTCCATCGAGTCTGAGTATGGTGGAAAAGAACGCTTGTGAAGGTCCGGTGGAAACAACGAGTTCAACGACAGCCAGCATCGTCACCATCGTAGAGTGCAACGACTGTTTGCATCACAGTCATCATCATCATCGTAGAGTTTTTGACGCTTAGTGTTATGTAAAAATGTATTTACAAAAAACTTTTTCATCGAATATAATGTAAAAAAAAATTGTCGTCAAACTGGATTCGCCATAGATATAGGAAATAAATGGAGAAACGATATTGCCTTAAGATGTTTTTATTCATTTAAAAAAATCCCTCGCTCACACAACCCTTCGTATACAGTCAACCAGCTTTTCAACGACTTTACATTCGCTTTGGCGCAATTGTATTTTGTATTGAAGGAATGATGGGGACATTTAACTTTTGCGATTTTCGGCAACTTCTGCAGCGATGGACAGTCCAGAGTCTCTAGATCGGCGACTTTTGCTGCTGAATCCGTGAATCTCGATAGCCATGAGCACTTCTCGAATCCCTTGGCATAGATCGTAGAAGCTCCTTCCAAGATTCCTCGAATTGCCGTCCTAGCTTCCTCGTATGGTATGCCGCTGTGTTCCCATCGTATTCCATGATAATTGCGTTCCAACCACTTGTTTGTCATTTTGTATCTTTTCCCACCACTGTTTGGCTTGTGCTCCACAATACGACCATAGAGGATCATGCAATATGCTGAGGTTTGTGTTGGAATATTTTTATTCAATTCAAATTCAAATCGCACGTCCACAGAGCCGGACTTGAGAGAAACGTTTTGATACGAGTTGGTAGTCTTCGAGAGCTCTTTATAGAATGGCATTATCATCGGTGTTTGGTCTCGTGAGAATCGACTCGTTCACAAACGTCGTCGAACGCCTCTTGAACATCTTCGAACCTCTCTTGAACGTCTTCAAACATCTCTTGAACGTCTTCAAACGTCTCTCGAACGTCTCTGAACGGTTTACGAAGGGCGCGAATGACTTTCGATCGTCTTCGAACATCTTTGAACGTCTTCGAACTCCTCACGAACGTCTTCGGATGTCTCACAAATTTCTCTCGAAAGTCTCATGAACATCTTCGAACGTCTCACGAACGTTTTTTAATGTCTCCTGGAAGTCTCTCGAACTCCTCACGATCGTCTTCGAACGTCCCGAGAACATCTCTCGAACGTCTCATGAATATCTATGGATGTCTCACGAATGTCTTTCAAACGTCTCACGAATGTCTTTCAAACGTCTCATGAATGGCTTCGAAACAACTATTCAACCCCTTCAAACGTCTCACAATCGTTTCATGAACGTCTGTTAAATGGTTGCAGACGTCTCTTGAATATCATCGAACGACTTTGAATGTCTCCTTTCGAACATCTCTCGAACGTCCCATGAATATCTTTGGACGTCTCACAAATGTCTTTCAAACGTCTCACGAACATCTTAGAACATCTATTCAACCTCTTCGAACGCCTCACGCACGTCTTTGAGCGTCTTCAAATGTCTTTGAACGCCTCTCGATCGTCTAGGAACGTCTCACGAAGGCCTTTGAACGTCTCCCGAACGTCACTCGAACTCCTCACAATCGTCTTCGGACGTCTCACGAATTTCTCTCGAACGTCTCATGAACATCTTTGAACGTCTCACGAATGTTTTTCAATGTCTCCTGGAAGTCTCTCGAACTCCTCACGAACGTCTACGAACGTCCCGAGAACATCTCTCGAACGTCTCATGAATATCTTTAGACATCTCACGAATGTCTTCAAACGTCTCACGAACGTCTTCTAACATCTATTCAAGGTCTTCGAACGTCTCACGAACGTCTCGCGAATTACTTCGAACGTCTTGGAACGTTTCTTGAACGTCTTCGAACGGCTCTTGAACGTTTGAACGTCTCTCGAACTCTTCACGATCGTCTTCGAACATTTCACGAATATCTCTCGAGTATCTCACGAATATTTTTGATCGTCTCACGAACGTCTTCAAACGTCTCACGAACGTCTTCTAACATTTATTCGAGGTCTTCGAACGTCTCGCGAATTACTTCGAACGTCTTCAAACGTCTTCGAACGTCTTGGAACGTCTCTTGAACGTCATCGAACGACTCTTGAACGTCTCTCAAACTTCTCACGAACATATTCGAATATCTCTCGAAGATCTCACAGACGTCTTCGAACGTCTCTCGAATATCTTCGAACCTCTCTCAAAAATCTATTCAACGTCTTCGAACGCCTCTCAAACGTCGCTTGAACGTCTTTGAACGTTTTACGAACGTCTCACGAATGTCTTACGAACGTCTTTGAACGTCTCCTGAACGTCCCTCGAACTCTTCACGATCGTCTTCGAACGTCTCACGGATATCTTTCAACGTCTTCCAATGTCGCACGAACGTCTTCGAACATCTATTCAACGTCTTCGAACGTCTCACGAATGTTTTGCAAGTGTCATCGAACGTCTTCGAACGGCTCGCGAACATTTTCAAATATGTAGGAAACCATTGCGCAAGACGATGTACGCGTTCGAGATCATTGTCATCTGACTGGACGGTGAAAAGGCCCTGACCATTCTAATTGCAACTTAAATTGCAAACAGTCATTTTTCGTTCCAGTAGTTTTCCCCAATTTATCGGGTTACGATGCTCATTTTATCATCAAGAAAGTAGTCACAGCGTTCGAAGGAAAACCGATGTGCTTCCAATCACAAAAGAGAAATACATTTCCTTCACGAAGCATGCTGAAATTACAGACGATTAAAAACATAAGATTCAATTCCACTTCATCGATTCATACAAATTCCTCAACACCAGTCTCGACAAATTAGCCTCATTTTTGACCGAGGATAAACTCAAAGTATTACGTACGCAATTTCCAACTCTATCGACAGACGATTTCAATTTGCTGACGCGAAAAGGGGTCTTCCCTTATGAGTATATCGACGACATGACCAGGTTGGACGGCACTTGCTTACCACCACGTGACGCATTTTACACTTTCCCGACAGAAGCTACAGTATCCGCGAGCGAGTATGCTCATGCTGAGAATGTCTGGGAGCGGTTCTTCATTCGAATGCTGGGTCAATATAGCGATTTATACTTGAAGACAGATGTCTTATTATTAGCAGACATTTTCGAAAACTTTCGGAATACGTGCATTGAGAGCTATGGACTAGATCCTGCGTATTACTACACATTGCCAGGGTATACCTGGGATGCAATGTTAAAACACTCAAATGTCAAGTTTGAATTACTAACGGACATCGATATGGTTTTATTCGTTGAGCGGGGTATACGTGGTGGTCTTTGTCAACGCTCAAACCGATATGCACATGCTAATAATAAGTATATGAAGTCGTTTGATCCATCGAAAGCATCATCATACTTGATGTATTTTGATGTCAACAATTTGTATGGATGGGCAATGTGTCAACCTTTGCCATATGCAGATTTTCGATGGGTCAACGACGTGTCCAACTTTGATCCATCATCCATCACTCTAGATTCACCCACAGGCTACATCCTTGAGGTCAATTTGGTATATCCACAATCTCTACATGATGCGCACAAAAACCTACCGTTTTGCCCAATACACGAAAAACCACGGGGTAAGCAGCAGGAGAAGCTGCTAGTAACCGTCTGTGACAAAAAGCGCTACATCGTACTCTACAGAAATTTACAACAGCGTTTACGTCATGGACTTTGCCTCACGAAAATCCATAGAGTGTTGCACTTTACGCAATCCCCCTGGCTACATTCATATATCGAGTTAGATACTCAGTTTCGAATGCTGGCCAAAAACGATTTTGAAAAGAATTTATTCAAGTTGATGAATAATGCGGTGTTTGGCAAAACGATGGAGAATGTGCGCAATCATGTAGATGTTAAGCTTTTGACAAAATGGGAGGGAAGGTATGGTGCAGAGGCAATGATTGCTATACCAAATTTCTACAGCCGCAGTGTTTTTTCTGAAAACCTCGTTGCTGTAGAATTGCGCAATCTTGAGGTGAAATTCAACAAGCCCATATATGTCGGTATGTGCATACTCGACATATCCAAAACGTGCTTATTTGGATTTCATCATGAGGATATGGTACCACTGTATCGGAATAAATGGAAAGTCATGTATACCGATACAGATAGCCTCATATAGGCCATTGAGAGCGAAGATGTTTATGCAGATATGAAGCGCGACATTGAAAATTTTCATACGAGTGATTATTCAGCGGACAATAGATATGGTATGCCGCGTGTGCGGTATACCATACCTGGGCCCTCTGATACCCTACCATGGGGGGCATTACAGCATACCGTCGTAAAAAACTACCATGTATATACAAACTCGATGGAAAATTTTGTAAAATTATGTACATTTTTGTAAATACTAACTTGATGTATAAAACTTGTGAAAATTGTGTATATTTTTTATAAATATTTGATATTGTAAAAACGGATTTTTGTAAGTAAAGAAAACAGCTGTCATAATCCATGCGTACTCATTATTTTCCGCATATCCATCCACTTTTCGAGAGTGGGGGGAAAAAGGGATTAGAGGACGAGAAAACGTCCACTGTGGCGCACCACGTGGGGTTGACGGGTAGAAAGAGAGTCATAAAAGTCTAAATGTTTTTGGTCTCTTGTATTGTCGACTACAAATCAGATTTATTTATCCAACTATTGTGGGTATTGTCAAAACCCAGCCATTTTACAAACATTCGATTGCCGCGCTTCTTCAATATTTTTTCAATGAGATAGATATCGGGGGTACTAGATATCGAGAAGCTCTTGTTCATAGAAACTACCGGCGATGG
The DNA here is from genome assembly GCA_963932345.1 of Ophion ventricosus. Classification (NCBI taxonomy): domain Eukaryota; kingdom Metazoa; phylum Arthropoda; class Insecta; order Hymenoptera; family Ichneumonidae; genus Ophion; species Ophion ventricosus. The sequence goes on from OZ010724.1 coordinate 2,543,271, forward strand.
GTTCATCTTTATGGTCCTTCAAAAGATACGTCACTGGATGCGTTTTTTTCACACGAGATACCGTAAATATTTCCGTTGTCCAATTTGACGTTTCGAAGACGTTTGTGAGACGTTTAAAGATGAACCCATCGCCGGTAGTTTCTATGAACAAGAGCTTCTCGATATCTAGTACCCCCGATATCTATCTCATTGAAAAAATATTGAAGAAGCGCGGCAATCGAATGTTTGTAAAATGGCTGGGTTTTGACAATACCCACAATAGTTGGATAAATAAATCTGATTTGTAGTCGACAATACAAGAGACCAAAAACATTTAGACTTTTATGACTCTCTTTCTACCCGTCAACCCCACGTGGTGCGCCACAGTGGACGTTTTCTCGTCCTCTAATCCCTTTTTCCCCCCACTCTCGAAAAGTGGATGGATATGCGGAAAATAATGAGTACGCATGGATTATGACAGCTGTTTTCTTTACTTACAAAAATCCGTTTTTACAATATCAAATATTTATAAAAAATATACACAATTTTCACAAGTTTTATACATCAAGTTAGTATTTACAAAAATGTACATAATTTTACAAAATTTTCCATCGAGTTTGTATATACATGGTAGTTTTTTACGACGGTATGCTGTAATGCCCCCCATGGTAGGGTATCAGAGGGCCCAGGTATGGTATACCGCACACGCGGCATACCATATCTATTGTCCGCTGAATAATCACTCGTATGAAAATTTTCAATGTCGCGCTTCATATCTGCATAAACATCTTCGCTCTCAATGGCCTATATGAGGCTATCTGTATCGGTATACATGACTTTCCATTTATTCCGATACAGTGGTACCATATCCTCATGATGAAATCCAAATAAGCACGTTTTGGATATGTCGAGTATGCACATACCGACATATATGGGCTTGTTGAATTTCACCTCAAGATTGCGCAATTCTACAGCAACGAGGTTTTCAGAAAAAACACTGCGGCTGTAGAAATTTGGTATAGCAATCATTGCCTCTGCACCATACCTTCCCTCCCATTTTGTCAAAAGCTTAACATCTACATGATTGCGCACATTCTCCATCGTTTTGCCAAACACCGCATTATTCATCAACTTGAATAAATTCTTTTCAAAATCGTTTTTGGCCAGCATTCGAAACTGAGTATCTAACTCGATATATGAATGTAGCCAGGGGGATTGCGTAAAGTGCAACACTCTATGGATTTTCGTGAGGCAAAGTCCATGACGTAAACGCTGTTGTAAATTTCTGTAGAGTATGATGTAGCGCTTTTTGTCACAGACGGTTACTAGCAGCTTCTCCTGCTGCTTACCCCGTGGTTTTTCGTGTATTGGGCAAAACGGTAGGTTTTTGTGCGCATCATGTAGAGATTGTGGATATACCAAATTGACCTCAAGGATGTAGCCTGTGGGTGAATCTAGAGTGATGGATGATGGATCAAAGTTGGACACGTCGTTGACCCATCGAAAATCTGCATATGGCAAAGGTTGACACATTGCCCATCCATACAAATTGTTGACATCAAAATACATCAAGTATGATGATGCTTTCGATGGATCAAACGACTTCATATACTTATTATTAGCATGTGCATATCGGTTTGAGCGTTGACAAAGACCACCACGTATACCCCGCTCAACGAATAAAACCATATCGATGTCCGTTAGTAATTCAAACTTGACATTTGAGTGTTTTAACATTGCATCCCAGGTATACCCTGGCAATGTGTAGTAATACGCAGGATCTAGTCCATAGCTCTCAATGCACGTATTCCGAAAGTTTTCGAAAATGTCTGCTAATAATAAGACATCTGTCTTCAAGTATAAATCGCTATATTGACCCAGCATTCGAATGAAGAACCGCTCCCAGACATTCTCAGCATGAGCATACTCGCTCGCGGATACTGTAGCTTCTGTCGGGAAAGTGTAAAATGCGTCACGTGGTGGTAAGCAAGTGCCGTCCAACCTGGTCATGTCGTCGATATACTCATAAGGGAAGACCCCTTTTCGCGTCAGCAAATTGAAATCGTCTGTCGATAGAGTTGGAAATTGCGTACGTAATACTTTGAGTTTATCCTCGGTCAAAAATGAGGCTAATTTGTCGAGACTGGTGTTGAGGAATTTGTATGAATCGATGAAGTGGAATTGAATCTTATGTTTTTAATCGTCTGTAATTTCAGCATGCTTCGTGAAGGAAATGTATTTCTCTTTTGTGATTGGAAGCACATCGGTTTTCCTTCGAACGCTGTGACTACTTTCTTGATGATAAAATGAGCATCGTAACCCGATAAATTGGGGAAAACTACTGGAACGAAAAATGACTGTTTGCAATTTAAGTTGCAATTAGAATGGTCAGGGCCTTTTCACCGTCCAGTCAGATGACAATGATCTCGAACGCGTACATCGTCTTGCGCAATGGTTTCCTACATATTTGAAAATGTTCGCGAGCCGTTCGAAGACGTTCGATGACACTTGCAAAACATTCGTGAGACGTTCGAAGACGTTGAATAGATGTTCGAAGACGTTCGTGCGACATTGGAAGACGTTGAAAGATATCCGTGAGACGTTCGAAGACGATCGTGAAGAGTTCGAGGGACGTTCAGGAGACGTTCAAAGACGTTCGTAAGACATTCGTGAGACGTTCGTAAAACGTTCAAAGACGTTCAAGCGACGTTTGAGAGGCGTTCGAAGACGTTGAATAGATTTTTGAGAGAGGTTCGAAGATATTCGAGAGACGTTCGAAGACGTCTGTGAGATCTTCGAGAGATATTCGAATATGTTCGTGAGAAGTTTGAGAGACGTTCAAGAGTCGTTCGATGACGTTCAAGAGACGTTCCAAGACGTTCGAAGACGTTTGAAGACGTTCGAAGTAATTCGCGAGACGTTCGAAGACCTCGAATAAATGTTAGAAGACGTTCGTGAGACGTTTGAAGACGTTCGTGAGACGATCAAAAATATTCGTGAGATACTCGAGAGATATTCGTGAAATGTTCGAAGACGATCGTGAAGAGTTCGAGAGACGTTCAAACGTTCAAGAGCCGTTCGAAGACGTTCAAGAAACGTTCCAAGACGTTCGAAGTAATTCGCGAGACGTTCGTGAGACGTTCGAAGACCTTGAATAGATGTTAGAAGACGTTCGTGAGACGTTTGAAGACATTCGTGAGATGTCTAAAGATATTCATGAGACGTTCGAGAGATGTTCTCGGGACGTTCGTAGACGTTCGTGAGGAGTTCGAGAGACTTCCAGGAGACATTGAAAAACATTCGTGAGACGTTCAAAGATGTTCATGAGACGTTCGAGAGAAATTCGTGAGACGTCCGAAGACGATTGTGAGGAGTTCGAGTGACGTTCGGGAGACGTTCAAAGGCCTTCGTGAGACGTTCCTAGACGATCGAGAGGCGTTCAAAGACATTTGAAGACGCTCAAAGACGTGCGTGAGGCGTTCGAAGAGGTTGAATAGATGTTCTAAGATGTTCGTGAGACGTTTGAAAGACATTTGTGAGACGTCCAAAGATATTCATGGGACGTTCGAGAGATGTTCGAAAGGAGACATTCAAAGTCGTTCGATGATATTCAAGAGACGTCTGCAACCATTTAACAGACGTTCATGAAACGATTGTGAGACGTTTGAAGGGGTTGAATAGTTGTTTCGAAGCCATTCATGAGACGTTTGAAAGACATTCGTGAGACGTTTGAAAGACATTCGTGAGACATCCATAGATATTCATGAGACGTTCGAGAGATGTTCTCGGGACGTTCGAAGACGATCGTGAGGAGTTCGAGAGACTTCCAGGAGACATTAAAAAACGTTCGTGAGACGTTCGAAGATGTTCATGAGACTTTCGAGAGAAATTTGTGAGACATCCGAAGACGTTCGTGAGGAGTTCGAAGACGTTCAAAGATGTTCGAAGACGATCGAAAGTCATTCGCGCCCTTCGTAAACCGTTCAGAGACGTTCGAGAGACGTTTGAAGACGTTCAAGAGATGTTTGAAGACGTTCAAGAGAGGTTCGAAGATGTTCAAGAGGGCGTTCGACGACGTTTGTGAACGAGTCGATTCTCACGAGACCAAACACCGATGATAATGCCATTCTATAAAGAGCTCTCGAAGACTACCAACTCGTATCAAAACGTTTCTCTCAAGTCCGGCTCTGTGGACGTGCGATTTGAATTTGAATTGAATAAAAATATTCCAACACAAACCTCAGCATATTGCATGATCCTCTATGGCGTATTGTGGAGCACAAGCCAAACAGTGGTGGGAAAAGATACAAAATGACAAACAAGTGGTTGGAACGCAATTATCATGGAATACGATGGGAACACAGCGGCATACCATACGAGGAAGCTAGGACGGCAATTCGAGGAATCTTGGAAGGAGCTTCTACGATCTATGCCAAGGGATTCGAGAAGTGCTCATGGCTATCGAGATTCACGGATTCAGCAGCAAAAGTCGCCGATCTAGAGACTCTGGACTGTCCATCGCTGCAGAAGTTGCCGAAAATCGCAAAAGTTAAATGTCCCCATCATTCCTTCAATACAAAATACAATTGCGCCAAAGCGAATGTAAAGTCGTTGAAAAGCTGGTTGACTGTATACGAAGGGTTGTGTGAGCGAGGGATTTTTTTAAATGAATAAAAACATCTTAAGGCAATATCGTTTCTCCATTTATTTCCTATATCTATGGCGAATCCAGTTTGACGACAATTTTTTTTTACATTATATTCGATGAAAAAGTTTTTTGTAAATACATTTTTACATAACACTAAGCGTCAAAAACTCTACGATGATGATGATGACTGTGATGCAAACAGTCGTTGCACTCTACGATGGTGACGATGCTGGCTGTCGTTGAACTCGTTGTTTCCACCGGACCTTCACAAGCGTTCTTTTCCACCATACTCAGACTCGATGGAACTCGACGCTGTTGTATTTTCCACCAATGTACTTCATGTAGAGTTGACCATTGCGCGCGAGTTGCTGCATACTCTCGAACATTTTCGGATCTTGATCGAAGGCCTTTACCAGCCGCGCTAGCAAGAAGACGCAAACTCATTCGCAACGTCCACGATGTAGCGTTTTCCAAACTTGTACTGTACAGCTCTCATGTCCATGATTTGATGATCCGATTGAACGTGGAGTTCGGACAGCTTCTTCGTTGGGAGGAATTCTGCCATCAGACTGACTTTGTTGATATTTGAGAGATCCATTTTTACTCTTTTTCAACGTTCTTTTCGGAGATGTTGATGTTGCGGTGGAATAGTGCAGTCTGAGCTAGGTCCACGAAATTATAAGCTCCCTCGTAACCCCTCCACTCAGATTTTGAAAAGTTCTCTCCACTTATCCAATCATAGGCATGTGTAACAGGTCCAAACACGTTCGAAGAACCCTAGCCTCCCACGTAGAGAATTTCCCCCTCTCGACACTTTTCACAGTCCCGACGTTGAGGTCGGGGACCATCAATGTGATGCTTCATCTGTGGCGTATTATAATGCTCCATGCATAGAAGATATGATATCACTTCACTGTCGTGCCGATGATGCTCTGGCAAACGATCCCCACAGTAAACCAATAAAGTTACCCCAATACTTTAGGAGCAAAACCTTTGGAACCTGTTTGAGCTCTTTTTTGGTCAAGTCCAGGGGGTGCTTGGCCGGATGCACTGCGTACATACTCGCACATGTGGACATCTTGATGTAATCTTGTGGAATGAACCCGCGATGAGTTGAAACTCATTTTGGAATAACGCTGCAGCTGCATGCAATAAATAAAGCATTTTATGGGCTTTGAAGGGCCACCCTTTCTGTGAAAACTATCGTTTTCTCATTCCCGAAAAATGTCCTAGCCATATATGGGAGTTTCCCACACACACACACACACACACACACACACACACACACACACACACACCCACGCACGCACGCACACACACACACACACACACCCACACACACATGCACATACACTTACATACTTAAGATTTAATGTATAACTATGTAATGTTATTGTTAAATTTTATTAATAAACTATTGTTTTACTGTCCTTTGATTCATAGCATTCTTTATTTTACCCCTTCCCCCTCCTCCGTCGCAGCCCCGCACTCCGCTGTCACGTGCCCACTACTTTTCCGCGCTAGATCCTTCCTCCCTCCCCCGCCACGTTACGTCACATCCCCACTCTCCCACTCGACCCGGCTACCCGGCGTAGGACCCCCCCCCCCCCCCCCCCCCCCCCCCCCCGCCATGCATACCCCGGCTTCCCCGCGTGGACCCCCCCGCCCCGCTCCCCCCTGACATCCCTGCGTTAGAACCGCTGTAGCTACTCTACTTCCGAGCTATGCATCGTATAAAAAACAATCGTATGCATGTGTGGCTGATTTTGTCGAAACATTTCCATCTGCAAACGGCGTGTATAAGATGGGCGACGTCTACGCGGATGTACGTGTTGGGCTCTGAAATTTGGCCTTTCGTACCCTGTGAAACAGCGATAAATCGTTCATGTACGTATGATTTTATCGTTTGGTTATTGAAAGCCAATGACATTGCCGATAGAATGGCACGAGAATAGTCGGAGACGGCTGCTTTTGGTTTGCGTGCACCATGTCGTATCCATGACTTCAACCAATATTCAATGAATTCTGTAGTCTGTTTCTCCGATATCATTTGGCAAACGATTAGAGTGCTTTTGTTTAAGTTAATGACTATCGCCGATAGAAATATGTGCCCTGTTTCTGTATTGTTTGGCCTCTTGATATTTCGTATGATACTTCCGGTTGTGTCAATATTAATCACTGACCATTTTTGCAAGCAGCAGTATTCATTATAGGCATGCACCTGTGGACTTGTCATATAGAAAACAAAAAGTGGATTGGACCCAATTGCTTGTATCGAACCAGTGTATGGTGGGGTGATTGTCAGTTTTTCAATAGTTCGTATTAAGTCCCAACCATCCTTCGGCTTAACATCAAAATGCGAATCGACGTACTCTTTTTTCGCCTGTTGAAGAACACTTGACTTATATACATTGGCAGGCTCAATTTCCCCTATTTCTCCAATTTCCCTTGCCATCCTTTTTCTATAGTTGGAGCATCCTTCAAGCGCTACTTCTTTGCCAATGACCGTTCTTTTCGTACCGCGAAGAGGACGTTTTACGGATTCGTGGTTATCAAGCGACGTGTCACGGGTGGTCACTTTTATTTCAAGACCTTCACCAATATCCGGTTCCTTTTCTACGAAACCATAGAAAGGGTTCGAACACTTACTACTCTTACATCTGCCATGAATTGTTAGATAATACATGCTGTCGCCTGACGGATACACTTTGGCTCGCTTGAATACGTAAGCACATGGCAAACGGTACCGCTTGAAGAATGTATCAAAAATGATATCGGTCCACTCATTCGGACTGAGCACATCGTAAGCTCTTCTTTCTTTACCGTACTCTGTAGACGCGGTCAGGATGATTTTATTCCACAACTCCGCATTTAAAATCAAATGGAAACACGTTTTGATTGACATTAATTCCGGATTTTCCAGGAAGCAATAATCGGAATCACCGGTGGCTGGCTGCTCAAATGAACTTTCGCTGAGGGCGGTACAATTAGGAAGGTCATTTGGAACGACAATATCTTTATTTGAACGAGCTGTGGACAAAATACCCCGTCTATCTTCCCGAATGGATATGTAGACGGTGTGTGCATTCCATTTCAGTTGCAGTTCTTCACTTATTCTGGTATAAATGGGCGACGTGTAAGATGGCAATGTTGATGTGGCAAATTCTTGAATATATTTTTCTATAGCCCTTATAGCCTCTTCTTTTGACACTTTCGATTTTCGAGGCATTTTTTAACGTGCACTTTCAGTAGGTTATATTACATTCCGATACATTCCGATATATTCCGATATATATATTCCGATATATTCCGTAGGATATATTACATTCCGATTACTTTATTTTACTGGGTTTTTTTTAAAACAAAAGCGCGAAGCTATGATTGTTAGATTTATTTTTATATTATATTTTACTATTCACAACTGAAACAATATTTAAGAATCGCAAAAATTTTACTGTGCTTCTTTTCAGGCGTACTATGCTACAGTTTCTTTTTTAACGGAACTGCGTTTTGATAGCGGGAGTAGCGGTATTTTGTTACTTTGTAAGTTTTGGCGGGAAGGACTTCAGAAACAAAAAGCTGTGACGTCTGCACTCCGCGCTGTTGGCAATGGGCGATATCCAATGGGAGCTTCGTTTCCCTACGGGGCTTTTCGGCAAGGCCAAGTGTCACACCGACCGAGCGACCATGAGTGCGAGAGAGATAGCTGATTTGCGGATTCCCAATGATTTCTGAAACGGTTGATTTTTGGGAAAAACGAAAAGAAACACGTTCCGCTCTGTTGAAAGATGAACAACGGCTTTCTCTCCTTTTGCCCGAAATATGTTCCGTCTGGGAGAATACTTGGCAGTAGGATTTTTACCGACTGAACGTGTGACACATGGCCTTAGCTATCATTGAATATTCATTCTAATGGTTCATCTCTCGCCGTAAATTGCGCGCCGAGTACGAAGACCATAATATTACGTTGGCAGTGAGCAATAGTAAAATTTTCGGCCTCCATAAATCAGCCGGAAAACTTTAACTATTTAAGGCCAAGTGTCACACCGACCGAGCGGCCATGAGTGCGAGAGAGATAGCTGATTTGCAGATTCCCAATGATTTCTGAAACGGTTGATTTTTGGGAAAAAAGAAAAGAAACACGTTCCGCTCTGTCGAACGGCGAACAACCGCTTTCTCTTCTTTTGCCCGAAATATGATCCGTCTAGGAGAACTTGGCAGTAGGATTTTTACCGACTGGACGTGTGACACATGGCCTTAAGGAGGTACGACTACTCCCTCAGGGTCAACAAAGAGACTAAATTTGTCACCCCATGGGTGTTCTGATTTATTTTAAGGCCTTATATACGCGATTTCGCCGATTTCCGAAGGTACTTTTCTAGACGCGGTTAAAAAAAAATGACCCATATGTTGACAACATTTTTTTACAGATCTTTTACGCACATGGTTAAGTATATGTAAAAAAAATTAGAAATATTAACAAATGGCGGAGATATAACATAATAAAGCAATGTATTTTTTTTGCGCGCGCGTTGATGGTGAAAGTTCTCGGCATCGATGTGGGTGTCTGAAAAAAAAATGAACATATTTATAATTGCATAATGAATGTACCTTCAGTGTGAACCAATAATATTATTTAAAAAAAAATATATTAGGACTTGGAATTAATTCGTAGCGTTTTTTAATGAAAAAAAATATTTATTTTAAATGGAAATAAAAAAATACATTAATGAAAGTAATGCCCATCGCTTTCTACTACTTTTGACCATCTTTCCGGTAGGGTACAAATACCGTGTCGGAAGAACGCCTCGTCTTTAGATGCAATCCACGAATCGACCCATTTTTGACAATCTTCGTAAGTAGTAAACTTCTGCTCAGACAGGTTATGAGCCATCGAACGAAACAAATGGTAATCAGAAGGAGCCATATTTGGAGAATACGGCGGGTGGCGTAGGACTTCCCATTTAAGTGTTTCCAGATATGTTTGTACCGGTTTTGCAACGTGCGGACGAGCATTGTCGTGCAGCAAAATGACTTTGTCGTGTCTTTCGGAGTATTCCGGCAGTTTTTCTTTCAATGCACGGCTCAAGCGCATCAATTGCAGTCGGTAGCGATCCCCAGTTATGGTTTCATTCGGTTTCAGCAGTTCATAATAAATCACACCCCTCTGATCCCACCAAATACAGAGCAGGAGCTTAGACCCATGGGTATTTCGCTTTGCCACTGATGTTGATGGTTGGCCGGGCTTAACCCATGACTTTCTGCGCTTCGGATTGTCGTAATGGATCCACTTTTCATCACCAGTGACAATTAGATGCAAATAACCTTTTCTTTTCTCTCGTTGAAGCAGCAGTTCACATGTCAAAAGACGCCTCTCAATGTCCCTTGGTTTCAATTCATATGGGACCCAATTTCCTTCCTTCTGAATTATGCCCAAAGTTTTAAGACGTTTTCCTACCGTTGATAAGTCAACTCCCAATGATGTAGACAATTCTTAAAGTGTTTGAGATGAGTCTTCATTGAGCAATGCCTCCAACTCATTATCTTCAAATTTTTTCGGCTGGCCAGGTCGCTCCTTCTCATTCAAGTCGAAATCACCAGCTTTAAAACGTGCAAACCCCTTCCGACACGTTTGCTCAGCTAGAGCATGTTCACCATATACTTCCACTAAAATACGATGAGCTTCAGCAGCACTTTTGTTCATATTAAAGTAATGAAGTAAAACTCCTCGCAAAAACACTTTATTCGGTACAAATGTTGACATATTCAATAAATTATGAAATGTTGTTATTTACGATTCAAAAAGCGGTTATGTATAGCAAATGACATTCAATGATAGCTGTTTCACGATGAATACATTACTGTCGGTAACAACGAAATACTGTACTACCTACGCCGTCTCTTGTAAAACGCTACGAATTAATTCCAACACCTAATAATAAAAATTCGAAACTTAAAATTTTTTTACTCAATTTTCTGTCGGTATTTTATTTTTTATATTTTTTTGTGTCATTGAAATTTTTTTTCTGTGGTTCACGCGATAGGTGATGATACGAAGAATACGTTGTAAAAATTTCAAAGCGATCTGAACCTTCGTTCAAGAGTTAGAACTTTCACAAGGTTCAAAAAAGTGAATCGTGGAAAAACGGCTTTGAAGTTGGCGGTCGGGCGCGCCGCGCAGTATCTATTATGCGGTATCTAAATGCTGTAACTTTAACAATTTTTGGAATTTTTCAATTCTGTAAAGCTTTAAATATTCCTAACCGTTCGGGCTAATGGAATCAAAAATTTTAAAAAATAAAAAATTTTGAAATTTTTTGCGTAGTTGAATATTCGTATTGTCGATCCCAAAGTACCAAATTTGTGGTAAATATTTTATTGTTTATTTACTAATCAAAACTGAAAAATTAGATCCTCAACGACTTTGGAGTCTACACGACGATTTCCAAGCAGTACCGAATGTAACTCGCTAGCGATTGTTTTCTTTATCGTTACCTAGCAACAGCCATGAGGCTCCCTTTCTTCTGATCGTGCATGCGATTGGCTGTTGCTAGCCAGCGACAACGCAACTGTTGCTACAGAGCTAGGTTATGCTCGGCGAACGAATCAGCTGTTACGCCCGACTATGGAGCCCGACCATAGGCTCCATGCGCCCGGCGTTGGCAATTCTATGGATACTATTTCGTCAATGATAATATTCAACCGGAAGTTGAAACCGTTTATAATGTATTGCTTGAACTACATGGTGACGTCCGAATTTTCGATTTTTTGCAATATCTATTATTTCTAATTTATCTAATTTCAGTTTTCCAATTACCTTAATTGGATACGTGAGTAGCAAAACCGTGATCGCCGCACTTCCGGCCGACCGTCTCCATAAGACGACGCGTTTCACTAGCTCAAAGTGCTCGACAAATTTTTCTAAAGGATGCATAACGTACTCGTCATCATCATATAAAAATTTCAGACCCGAAAGTTGCATTCGCCCCCATGATCGTACCTTATGATCCTTAACGATCTTTTTTTATCGTTTGGTGGTTGTTCGATGGTGAGTGGTATAATGGAATTTATTTTTTTAGACTTGTTGGTGCAGTGATTTCGGCCATTGGGAGGAGAGGGATAATTCAAAAACCTCGATTAAAACCTGCAAAGGGAGCACGGATATTGTTCCGGCTGCCGGAACTATGTCATTCCGCTTTGAAAATCCAGCAGCGTCCACTTCCCTCACTTCCAAGACGCTGCTCACTTCCAGTAGCAATTCGGGGTGACAACGGGTACTCCTGCTACAGGAGCCCTCAGTTTCGGCGTACCGACGACATCTCCTCGTAAGCTTATCTTAGAGAATTTTTTAAACGCTGGACGACATTGTCGTTCTTTATATTTTTACCATTTTTACAATTGCAATTCTCACCATTTTTATGTTTGCATTTTTTACCTTTTTTACGTTTGCCATTCTTACCATTTTTATCATTTTCACCATTTCCATTTTTCCAGTTCGGTACGATAACAGATGGTCTGTTCGGTGCAAAGCCAGCAACCAGTACTGCCCCTGTTAGCACAGTCAATACGAACAAGGCTCTGGGAGCTCTAGACGTTTCATGGAGCAGCAAAGGCTTATCCCACAGTAGCAACAGTCTACCAGTGGCCAAGGAGAACCTAATTCCCAACGAGCTAGCCCAAACCATCGGCAGTTTCAAGTAAGTGACCCAAAGTGTCTCTGAAGACACAACAAGAAGAAACGCTCACGCTAAAGTTGAAACTCCCATCAGAAAATTCGTCAAAACTCAGAAGAGCTTCAGCTCAGCACGGAGGACACAGCTTCGTTGATGGAGATGCTGACAAGCTTCACTGGCTCGGTCCAATAGGATCGTTTTCTCGCTGACAAGCTCAAACAGGACACTGCGAAAATTCGCCCAAAACGCAATGATAGCATGACGGGCATACGACACCCCGCCAGGTCTTCAGTACGAGAACACAGCGTCGTTGCATTCCTTCATGGAACTGGCAGAGTCTTTCAGGCACGTTGATTGATGTTGTTCAGGTTGCAGATCGAAGCGACCGAGTAGCGCATACAGACGATGACGGTTCCGAGAGCTTTGACACCCCAAGGTAACCCAAAAGATCAACAAACTCGATCCACCTTCCATTGGAATTCATCGACTTTGTCGTTTGCAGAATTGACATCGGCGATGAGCAAATTCCACGAGCCTTTAATCGCCATTGCCAGGAGACTGCTGGGCGTACACACCAAGGTCAAGCAGCAGAAAAAGTAATATCTGAATTTTCGAAAATACGGGCATAAGGACAGCAGCAAGGTTTTCGAGGACGCGAGCGAGTTCAACGGGACGACATCGCGAACAAGTATTGGAAGAATCACGAGCGGACCGACGTCTTCTGGACCAGGTAATTCAGATTCGCCATTCACGGGCAGTGACGGATTGAGTCAGCCAATAGTAAATTCTATCGTGAGACCCTTCGATTCAGGATATAAAACACGATTTTTGCAAACTTTTCTCGATTTCAGATGAATTCAGAGATAACGGAAAACACAAACCATTACTCTCATGAACTTTCCTAAACCACTAAAGGTAGAAACGTGACATTTGGAAGTCATGTTGATTTTATTATGCAGGCACCACTTAAAAAGGGATTATCAAAATTCATTTAAGGGGGTAAAATAAATGATGTAGGTTTTTATGACAATTCGGCAATTCAAAAGTTATATCCATGGAAATTCGTATTTAGACTTTTGGTTAAAAAATTAAGAATGACGTATTTCAGTGTTTCCAGGAAATCAACCCTTACGGGGTTAAAATTGGGAGTGCAATTTTCTTTGGGAGTTGGGTTTTTTTAAAAGTCGAACCCATTGAAGTTTCTACTCAGTGTATTGGCTATAAATTACGCATTTCAGCCTTTGACAAAAATTATCCCTCAAAATGACCTCGCTTTCATTGTCGCTTTTTCTTGCAGGCAACAAAACGTTTTTCTCGTCCACCGCGATAAGCACCGGGACGACCACCCAATTACGACACGCCCAATCCACTAAGTAATTACGGTTGAAAATAAACAACAAGAAACAAACGAAAAAGAAGCCTCTAGAAGATATCGAAAAAGCAAAGTGTAAAAAATCGTTGACGAGCAAACGCGAATAACCGAGGCACACGTTCATCATTTTTTGTTTTTCGTTTTTTTTTTGTTCCATACCTTCGTAATGTTTTAAGACTAACGATTTTAAGATTAAGTTTTAAAATGAACTATTTTAAGATTACGTCAGTACGACTGTACCATAAAAGTGACCCACGCTCAGGTCCTACGTGAATCTAACCGGGAGGTAGTGAGAACGCTAACATACGTGGCAACGCGCATTAAATCGCATTTCCGAACGAACTATCGGATTGCCCATGTACGGAGGAGAAAAAAAGAAAAGAAAAAAACAAACACATGCTCGAGCAGCTTTGATTGGTATATTTTTTTCACTCCCCAGAATTATCAGTATTGGCTCTACAACGAGCATCGTACACATCACGTTCTTAATTCTGTTTAAAACGCGTCATAAAAAAATGTGAGTAAAAAATTCCAATTTAAGCAACGAAAGTGTTCGGTCCTTTTTTCCACCCTATCTGCGCTGCAATATTCGTTCAGTTTCGTTTGGGAGATCCCGTTGTCCATGCAATTTTGACACAGGCGATTCGGTTCATGGCCTGCAAAGAGGAAACATTTATACGCATTCAAAGCACTGAACTCCAATCTAGATTTTAAAACTCATAACTAAACCAAAAGATTGTGAAGGGTTTTGCATCGATAAACCCCTCTGGGGCATTACGCCATCGAGGCCCTTTATCTCTAGTGCCCTCTTCCATCCAGCCGACCCATCGTTGGGTCATCTCTCTGCTGTGACCTCCTGTTGAGATCATTTGATTTGATTCTTTATTAGTAATAAATTCGCACACGCTTCAATAAAATAATTAATTCCAAATGAGGGCGCGAATGAAAAAAAATTTACGACTCGGCTATGACAGATCAGGGTCCAACGTCATAACCGAACCAAGAACGAAATCCGGCGTCGTGATTAGAGGACTGCGATTGGTCACTGAAAGTCCAACCACAGAGCAAAATTGTAAAACACAGATGCACTCGCAAGCTTTTGTCTGATTTCGTTTCAACGGGTCTTGATTTATAGAAAAACTTCCGATAGCGTTCGGTATTCAATTCAGAACGATTGGTAGTCGATCACTAGATTACACCAACGAGAAATACGTGTGTATCGTGAACGGCGAGCTGTGATTGGTCGCCAGAATCCCCAGCGGAAAAAGGAACAACTAACGAAAATTCACCCGTTATTTTGTGGCCAATCCATTGTGATGAGACTTAATCGATGGAAAAACATATAATACCATTTGAAATTCTATTCAGGACGTTTTGTAGTCGATTGCTAAATTATGCCAACGCAAAATACATGTGAATCCTCAGTGGACGGTTCTGATTGGTTGCCAGAAGCAGTAGTCCTAGAACGGCTGATTAACGCAAATTCAGACGTTATTTTTTTACCAATATTGTTCTAACTATTCTTGATCAAAATAAAAATATGCAGCAGCATTTGGTATTCTATTCTGGGCGTTTGGTAGTTTATCATTAAATTAGGCCAATGAAAAATACATGCGTATCGTGAATGGAGAGCTGTGATTGGTGACTAGAAGCCGCGGCGGAAAAAGAACCTATTTACGCAAATTCTCTGGTTATTTTTGGCCAATCCAGTTCTAATGATATTTGATCGATAGAAACGCATATTATAGTGTTTGGTATTCCATCCGGGGCGTTTGGTAGTCGATCACGAAATTATCCCAATGCATAAAACTTGTGGGTCCTGAATGGAGGGTCGTGGTTGGTTACCAGTAGATGTTAGGTGCGGGAGGACTGACCAGATTCCTACTACCGGCATTCGTACCGACTGAGTTAGCCAAGACACGAACCATTGGTTCATGTCCGAGCTAAGTCAGGTTCGGATGGTCGGGTAGGATTTTGTCAGAGCCCCCGCACCTTTATCGACTGTCGATACTTACCGGTCGATGGTAAGGCTCCCTTGGTTACCGGCTGATGGTGGCCCCCCTCACGAATGGGGGGGCACGGAGACGTCCGACTGCCTGCGAGGCCGTGCAATGACTGACAAAGAGTTGTGGTGCTTTGTAATAAAAGGGAGCCCCCCCCCCCCCCCTCCCGCCAGAAGAAGGGGCGGGAGGAAGAGTGGGGGGTCTAATTTCTCAGAAAAATTGTTTAAACATTTGTGGGTGGTGAGTCGTCGGGCGCCGTGTCAAAGGGACCCCCCCCCCTCCCCCCGCCAGAAGGAGGGGCGGGAGGAAGAGTGGAGGGGTCTCATTTCTCAGAAAAATTGTTTAAACATTTGTGGGTGGTGAGTCATCGGGCGCCGTGCCAAAGGGACCCCCCCCCTCGCCGCGCGACAGCTTCGTGTTGAAACCTGTCAGCGAATGACTTTTCTCAGAATTTGTTTATCCCGGCAGCGGCGGACGAGTGAAAGGAGGTCAATATGGCCGCCGAATTTCGTGACATTTTTTCTACGCATTGTTTATCAAATGTAAACCTGTCAGCGAATATCAAATCTGAGAATTTGTTTATCCCGACGGTGGCAGAGGGGGGGGGGGGGGATTTCGTCAGATTTTTTCTACGCATTGTTTATTGTCATTGGACACTTTTCGGCGCTTGACAAAGGAGTCTCGCTCTCAAGTGCGATCACGGGAAACAGATCAGTGTTAAAAGACTGCTGTTTATAATATCGTGTCGAACCATGCGACTGCACGTGCCATTTTCATGCATGCGCGTGCACACACACACACACACAGACACACCCAATCAAAGCTATGCGATAAACGTGGTCACTAGGGGGCTATAAGTGGAGCGTATCTATAAAACTATTTGCCAGTATAGCATCTAACCCCCCCTCCGTCAACATGAGTCACTTCAGAGATTCGAAAAATCCGGTTTCTCAAAATTTGAAGAAGTTTGCTGAAGATGAACATCGAAAAAAAAGTCCCCCATCCCCCAACGAAGTTCCAAAGATCAAAGGGAGTGAAGCATGACAATGTTCGTCCCGGGCGATACGGGGCTGTGGGCGACTCACGGAAAAAATAGACCACCAAGCTCTTGTCGAGAAGTTGCCATTGAAGTCATGCGGCACGGAGAATCGTGCAAGAGACGTGAATTAAAAGTGCGCATCGAGAGATTGTTGAATAACATTCGACAATTGAAAGGAGAAATAGACTCGTGGTCTTCATTCGCTGGCGATAATGTTTGAAAAAAAAGTGAATTTGGAGCCATGGAAGCGCTAACGTCCGTAAAATCTCTCCCTCCTCGTTATTGGTCGAGGAGTGCGAGTGGTGGGTGTGTTGGAGGGGAGTGAGTATATAATCTCATGAAGACGGCTTCGAACAATCAGACGAATGGCAAGTGAAAAATGGAGGGGATCAATAAGGTTGGCAAATATGCCGATTTTCTCCCGGCGAAAAAACTGAACGAGCTGACAGCCGAGTCGGAATATCCCATCACCAATATACGGGAAGTGAACACCAAATATGGAAAAAAGTTCATGATCGACATCCGCAACGAATTCACCGTGTTTCTACCGACGAGGATCAGCAAGGTGCTTGAAGCGAGTCCAGCAACATTTCAGACGATGTTGGCAGCAGCGTACAAAGGCGATCTCTGCATGGTGTACATCGGTGGAAAGTTTCACGGCATGGAATTCAAAAATGTGTCGAGCGAACCTCGCGATCGCGGTGACGATTGACATCAAGTGAATTGCGAGTGAAAAAACAAGTGAAGAAACTTGTCGCCCGAGTCGCTGTGGGGTCTCAAATTCACCGAGTCGCTGTGGGGTCTCGAATTCACCGAGGGTCGGACGATGTCGGCAGAGAAAATCCGGACCAGCGAACTTTGTCAACGTGGATGACGGACGATTTTGCCACCAGCAGCAGACATGTGTGTTTCACCAAAGCGCTTGATCCAGAAGCTGCGCCTAGAGATCTGACGAGAAGAAGAAATCTACGAAGCCCCCCCAACTATTTGGAGACAGTTTGTGTAAATAAGAAGAAAAAAAACATGTTGTAATCAATAAAAAAATTTATTTTCTCATATTCTCTTTCAACCATTTTTCCAGACATTTAACATTTTCATAGGCACACTTGAATTTCGGGTCGAGAGTCGTATGGTAGGGACATCCGTTGTTTCGTAGCTCTTTTGACGCAAGTTTGTGCAACGATGGGCAGTTCAGAGTCTCCAGTTCGATAATCTCCGTTGCTTGGTCGGTGAATTTCTTCAACCACAGCGATTTCTCCAATCCCTTGATGTAGACGATTCGAGCGCGTTGTAAGATTGATCGAATGAACATGGGGATCGTGTCGTGTGGAAAGTCGCCATCTTCCCATCGCAAACCATGGTAATTGCGTTCCAACCACATATTCGTACTCTTGTACTTTGCGGGCAGAGAGTGCCAGACGTACGGTGGTTCGAAGAGCAACGTCAGAGGCTTGCTGTCAACACTCGTTACCTCGACAATTGATATTTCCTTTGGGACGAATTGGTTGATCGGTCGCTTGAAGCCTTGCACGTCAACGATGAAATCCATGATGATGACTGAGGTGGCGCGCGACCTCCATTTTTTTATATCAACTTTCTGACCCCGCCACCTATCGGATTGTACTCGACAATACGATCATGGAGAATGAGACAGTATGCGGAAGTATTGGCGGGAATATTGGTCTTTGATTCAAATTCGATGCGTACGTCAACGGGGCCGGATTTGAGAGAATCGTTCTGCTTCGAGCAATCAATGACAAGGAGAGGAGCATATTTGATGAAATCCAATTTTTTCAAACATGGTTCGGGCTCTCTATTGTAGTACGAATATTGAAAGTTTGCATACATTTGATAGAGAAGCGCATATTGGTTCTTTGTGATGTCCAGATTCAAATTCCCATAGGGATAACTTTGCGAATTTAGGTAGAGTTTAACATCGGTGATGTCACAATTATCGAAATTGCTCGCATTTGCGCTTTTCTTATTTTTACGATCAGTCTGGAAGGCTAGAATGACATATCGCGGCTTCTCAAGTTGCGTAGATGTCTTCACGGCCCACATGTGTTTTGAGGTCTCGGGGAGCATTGGGTATTCGTACAATTCCCACGAACGGAAAGTCATGGGTATCGGTGTGTCTTTACCGATAACTTGAGAAGCTGAATTTTACATTTATCGGAGAGTGTCACGTATGGTACGAGCCATTCTACTTTTTTCAACGTGAATTTAATGTCGACGTCGCCCGCGGCTTGCCATATCGCATTATCATCAGTCTTCGATCTCAATAGAATCAATTCATGCTTCGCGTTTACAACAATTTTTTGATAATCTTCAGCGAAACCGAGGATCATACTCAGCGGTATGCATACGTCAAAATTCCCATCAGAATCTGCGACAGCGTGTCCGCTGCGGGCATCATACCAGCCGGCATTCTCAAGCTTATAGTTCTTGGATCGACTCGCGTATCCCTTCATCGAACTCGTTATGCCCACATTTTTGCATCGATCTATTTCCATGGCATTGAGCTCATATCTCACTTCGTCGAACAAATAGCAAATGCCATTATTTGCGAAATGCGTATTGGCAGCCAGTGTACCATCGGCTTTGGTGACTCGCCCGCATAAGCGTAGCAACCTTTGACTGGGAAGTATGCATATGTCTTGATGCTGAATGGAAATACGTATTTCATCACTGTTATTAAAGGTTGTGGATGCATACGGCTGATGAGCATGAATCTCATAATGCGCGATGGAATCATCGAAGATGACGGGTGTTTTGATATCAGTTATTTCCGCCTCCATCTCAAACAACATACACACGCAATGCAGATTATATAGTTTTTTATGCGATTTTTCCACGTATTCGGAGACCCAATCTCTTCAAAAACAGCACGTTCTGCGTTGTTAGCGACGTGCGTGTCCATCGATTACTGGCCTCTCTCCTCGACGGAGTATTCTTTTTATAAGAGACTCTATGAAAGACTATGCCCATTGCGATTTAATGTGTAGTCGTATGGTAATTGTTTCACCGCGAAAGTTCACCAAATCACCGTCCTGATCCACTATTCGGAGCTGAATATTGTCTATCGTCTTGCTCGCGATTGGTAGATAAATTACGTGCGATGGAACCTCAATGATTTTATAGCCTGGTGGTACAGATGGGAAAAACTCGTGGATTGTGTGTACTCTTCGCTCGTTAATATAGGCGCCTGCTGTGAGGTTACATTCGACACGCAAGGCGTTCACTTTGAGAATGGTCACTAGATTATCCGATTGATGCTTTTCACCAGCTCTCAGTTTACGCGGCGCAAATCCTAGCATACGTCTAATAGAATCGGCGGACGTGAAATATATTTCATAATTACACTCGATTTCACTGCGCAGCGTATTGTGGTTGAGCCTAATGCGAATGCTAATTTGTTTTTTGGCTAGCTCTTTTTCCAAGTATGTCGCAATGTCGTCTATTTCATAACTCCCAGTAGGAATGATGAAAACTTCCTTGCCAACGTAAAATTTGTTGTGTCCAATGTCTATATTTGGAATAGAATTGTAGGTTAGGAGTTCGATAAGTCCGAGGGTATAACTCTTGTGGGGGGCGAGTTCAATGGGGGGAAAGTATTGAGCCTCGAGCACAGACGATGATCCCGATAAGGTCAACGTAAGACTGTTATCCATAATGGTGTTTGACAAACTGACTCGATTTCTTCATTATCATCCACTTTTATATAGAGAAAATTTCTCTCGTCGATCTAGTAATTGTTGACAGAGAAACTTGAGACATAAATGACCACATTCGAATGTACCGTATTTTTGGTACCCCTTGTAATTATAATTTACGCTACCCACACCGAAGTATTTTAAAAGTTCAGCTGGTGGTTGAAGATTGCCGAAACTATCGAAATACTGGACTCTATTGTCAGTTGTTTTGTACGCCACCCAATGTGTGCCAGACCCCATATCCTCATCGAGATTTACAATGGCACATTCGTGTCGCCATGGACCACCCTTGGGCAATTGATTTCGCATGTAAACTCCACGAAAATATGGGATTTTCATAATTTTGGCGTATTTCAGTAAATCGGCGTCGGTGAGTGGTCGGTGAGGTAGCTCTACTTTAAGTTTTTTGGCGCGATAAAAAGACCCATTCCCTGTTTGTACGGCTTGAGATGCAAGCCTTTGCCCAATGCTATTGCTTCAATCGTTCGATTGTGACGCTTGCTTTCTTCGAGTTCAAGTTTCGCTGCTTGAGCGGCCTTGACCGCTTTGACTATATTGGCCGTGCCACCGGCTAGCGCTCCCGCAGCGCTAAGACCGGCAAAGATAGGCACGAGAAATGGTAGGAAGCCACCGATTTTACGAGGCACGGGTAACACTCGAGGGGTACGCACTTTGCGCGTGCCACTTGCTACCCTCTTGACAGCTGCTCGGGCACCCTTTAAGGCTGACGCAGCGACTACACTTGAATCTTTACCCTTACCATGGCTTCTCTCGCCGCATCGATAATTTTCTTCAAGCCAACAACTTTTGTCCCCCTCTTCTTCTTCTTAATCCCCATGCCGAATTTTCTCTTTGTTTTCATGATGCCTGTTACGGCAAGCGCATTTGCTTTCTCCCCAATACTAGCGTCCCCGGCGCGAACTCGTTGCCAAGCTCTCTCCTGCAATATTTTATCCGCAGAATGTCTAGCTTTGAGGTTTTCACGATTTTTCGAATACGCGATATCGTGCTCCTTGCAAGCTGCATCCAACGGATTTATTCCAGGATCGCCGCGTGCAAGACGTTTAGCTAGCTTTGTGCCGGGTCCGCAATACTGATACCCAGGCAAATGCAATTCAACGGGAAGATTGTTGATCATACGATTGAGGAGACCTTTACCATACTTGACGCGACGTTTAATCATGATGAAGGTTGACCCTCGACTGAAGTGGTAATCGATATAAAAGCTCGTTTTATATGAAAATGATGTCAGTCGCGACAAAGATGAAGCAGAAGCCGTGTCGAAAGCTGCCGGTAATAAACTTTGATGAATTTACACAAATTCGGGGGGTGGGGGAGGGTGGACGAAAGCGTCATGGTGATTTACTGCCAAATACGATTCGCGCAGTATTCTGCGGTCCCTCAAACTGCGGAAAAACCAACGCGTTGCTCACCCTTGTAATACACTCTAACGGTCTCAGATTCGAAAACGTTTATCTCTATTCAAAGTCGCTGAAACAACCGAAATACTAATTACTCGAAAAATTTCTCAAGCCAGTGAAGGATCTCGAATATTATCCATTTAATGAGCATGAACACGCTCGTATTCCTAAGCATCTCGTACGCGATAATACGAATTTCATAGTTCTCTTCAAGCAGGACGATTCGAACCTCAAACATGTGTACGATGACCATGTCAATACCGACATGCCATATACACACTTTAAAAATATATGCTCCGAATGTTGGAATTCCAGCAAATATGGATTCCTTACAATTGACAAGGATAGTAGTATCAACGAGGGTAGATATAGACGGGGATTCGATTCTTTCCTGCGAGTCAATAAATGACGTGCTCTTTGCTCCAATGCAAACAGTATTGCAAGTGTTGTGAAACTGACAACAGCATGAAGCGTCAACAACTTTTGCAAGAAAAAGACGTGCTGCAGCAAATCGTCAAGGCTAGTGATGCAATTAGGCGAAAACATCGAATGATAAAGATGGGCAGAGATAATGCTGATCAGGCGATGAAGGATGTCTTTAAGCCGATAGTCACACCATTAGAAAAGCTCGTTTCTCACAAGAACGAGATGCCGACAATGAAGCAGGAGGAGGAGGAAATCAAGAATGAAATAAGGGAAGAAGTAAAGTCACCCAGAGCTTCACCTTCAACAGAGATGTATGAAGATGCCAGAGATTCACCTTCCACAGAGGCATATGACCACAAAGATGATGATGATGATGATGAGGAAGAGGATGAAGATTATTCATCGGATCGCGCCAATGAATTGATAAATCAATATCTCATATTATTACGCATGGGTAGAAAGAAAAGCCTGGATACATCGTATGGAGTACGAGTTCTTGCGAATGCGAAACTAATGATTGGCGATTCTCGCATAAATTTCGATTCCTAGCATATGCGTGTGGGGGAGAAAGATTATGCAAAAACTGCTGGATTAGCGGAGCTTCTATTTTAAAAAGTGCCAACCGTTGGGATTCTCGAACCGACGGATTTGAAAAATTATGAGAATATCATCGTTGCCACGAATGCTCATAAAAAATATTATCGTCCCGACGGAGCTGTGCGACGTGAAAACAGTCACAAATTCAAGATTTATATTTCAAAAATAATTCGTGCACGTACGGGTCGGGGGATGCCCAAATATAAGAAAGCTAGAAAAAATATGCAATTTGATTATGTTTACTGGGACAATGCGAATGAGCTTGTAGATCGTCTTCGATTACTCCACGCATCTCAAGCGGCAGGCAACTCATCGCATTCCAATGAAATCATATCGATTATCGAAGAATTGCGTGAGGCTGGAATTATTTATTAATTAAGCAAAACGATAGTTTTTTCACACATTCGCATGTTGAACGTTGATGTGTGTGGACTAACCGCGCCATGAATGATGACAAAAAATGGACGCTCGTGCGAGAGCTGCATAAGCCTGCACGAAGAAATTATACTCGTCGACACGTTGAAATTCGAGGTCTGGATGAAACGTGGCAAGCCGACATCGTAGATATGTCATCGTACGCAAGGCAAAACTCAGAACATAAGTACCTCCTAACCGTCATCGATATATTCTCCAAATTTGCCTGGGCCATACCGTTGAGAAGCAAGAGCGGTAGAGATACAACGACTGCAATGAAAGGTATACTATGTCAGGGCCGTGTACCCAAGAACTT
The DNA here is from genome assembly GCA_963932345.1 of Ophion ventricosus. Classification (NCBI taxonomy): domain Eukaryota; kingdom Metazoa; phylum Arthropoda; class Insecta; order Hymenoptera; family Ichneumonidae; genus Ophion; species Ophion ventricosus. The sequence goes on from OZ010724.1 coordinate 2,566,872, forward strand.
GCAAGTTGACCGTGGAAAAGAATTTTATAACTCTCAGTTTGAAGAGCTTATGAAAAAAATACAATATTAACATGTACTCAACGTATAGCAATTTGAAAGCATCAATCTGCGAGCGTTTCAATAGAACGTTAAAAAATAAAATGTGGATGCAATTTAGTCTACGTGGAAGTTATAAATGGATGGATATTCTGGATTCTCTAATGACCGAATACAACAGCACCGTGCATCGCACCATCAAGGTGAAACCAAAAAATGTCAATACGGCAAATGAGAAACAGATCCTCCATCGTATTTTCCGCCAGCCTCGAGTAGGAAAAAAATCACAAAAATTCAAAATTGGCGATAATGTGCGAATCAGCAAATTTAAGCATGTATTTGAGAAGGGTTACACGCCAAATTGGACAACTGAAATATTCACGATATATAGAGTGAAGAAAAGAACGAATCCAACGACGTACAATCTCAAGGACCATCGGAACGAACACATCGCCGGCTGTGTCTACGAAGAGGAGCTCCAAAGCGTCAAGCATCCCGACATTTACCTCGTTGAGAAGATTGTGAAGAAACGCGGTGATCGAATGCTCGTCAAGTGGTTGGGCTTCGACGATGCACACAACAGTTGGATCGCCAAATCAGAATTGACAAAATGAAGAAATCAAATAAAATTTTTATATTATACAAAATAGTTGTAAAAAAAGTTTTTGAATAATCATTCAAAAATTCGTAAAAAAATGTTTTTTTTTTCTCCCTTAGACAGCAAGAGTTCTCTCTCCTTGGTATTCTCGGGAGATGTTTGCATGCGTGCGTAACCCACTCGATTCATTGCTCTCGAATCTCGAATCTCCCTCCATCTTACGCTCATCTCATACACGATTTACTTACGTTCTAGGCACGAAAGACTTCAACGTCTCTTGTTTTCGACGACCATTCTCCGCTTAGGGGAGGGGAGAGGTATTTTTGGCATTGAATTTGAGGAGATGAATTTTTGGCATTGATTTTCATACGGTTTTTAGTTATTTACACACCATTGTACAGCTTGGGGTTTTTTTTCATCTTAATATTCCATATCGTCGGAAGCATAACCCCATGGAAGAGTGTCCGTGGAATCTGGGATTAGCACTCTTTTGTCATCTCTCCAGCTGAGAGCAACTTTATTTTGCATCGCCGTGTGAACAATGTGTTTTTTACTCATAATCAATTGTTGCGCCTTGACGAGGTTTTCGTGCGCAAATAAGCAATTTTTGAAATCGTCGAATGTGATGGATTTCAGGGTTGACCGCCTAATGCCCTTAGCTCTCTTCTTTGAATCGCCACAGTCGAGGATCTTAAACGAGTACAATTTCGCTCTCAAGCCCACAAATTCTGTCATAATATGGCCATTGTTTTCATCTTTCATGAGGCCTAATGCCTTTTTATTTCGCAAGGGCATATCGTAGGGATTGTTTGGGGAATAATCGGACGTGTCAAACTTGTCAATCACACTTGATCGTTTCGTAAATGTCAGGCACGCTGAAGTGATAAATGAGACTATCAGTATCTGTGTACAACAATTTTGCATGATTGTTAAATCTTTCGAGTATGTAATTGTAGTGAAAATTGTAAATCCAGAGTTTGGAGATATCGAGGATTGAGAATCCTGTGTAGATGGGCTTATTAAATAGAACGCACGCTCTATTGAGCTCGATTATAACGATGTCATTGTCAAATATGGTGCAGCTATGGAACGTTGGCTTGGCGATTTGCGCTTCCGCTCCCCACCGCCCCTTCCACTTTGTTACAAGTCGCACTTCCCGATGTTTCCTCACATTTTCCATTGTTTTACCAAAGACCGCATTGTTCATGAGTTTAGAAAAATTTTTCTCAAAATCATTGTTAGATTTTTTTCTCAATTCCGTATTTATATCAATGTATTTTTTTAGCCAAGCGCACTGCTTGAATTTGAGGATTCTGTGCATTTTTGTGACGCGAAGTCCCAATTTCAAGCATTGCTTCAAATTTCGATAATGAATTACATACTTTTCTTTTCGCATTAGCGTGGTTGTTAATTTTTTCTGAGTGCTCCCAGGCGGGACGTAGTGTTCGGGGCACAAGGGCAGATCTTTGTGTGTGTTGTGTAAGTCTCGAGGATACTCTAAATCAACTTCAAGAATGTATCCCGTTTCACCGTCATCCGGAATACTCTCGATACGTTCCTCGAAATTGTCTACCCAAACAAACGCGCCGTAAGGCAGTGACTCACACATAGCTGCACCATACAGATTATTAACATCGTAATACATTAAGTATGACTCTGGCTCGTTTGCATTAAAATCATCTTTCATGTAGCGATTATTTGCTTTCGCATACCTATTGCAGCACTGCGCTACTCCACCGCGAATACCTCTCTCGATGAACATCAACATGTCATTGTCGACCAAAAGTTCGAGTTCGACATTGGTACATTTTAACATTGCATCAAAGGATAGGCCGGGGGCGGTCAAATAATGCAAAGGATCGAGGTCATATGTGCTGATGCAATTTTGACGAAAATTTTCAAATATGTCCGTCAGTAGGAGTACATCGGTTTTCAAGTACAAGTCGGAATATTCCCCCAACGTTTTAGTGCCAAAGACTGTCCAAATTTTGCAAGCGTGTGCGTAATCGTCCACCGAGATATCCTCATTATTGAGTCGAGAGAAAAATTTATCTTTAGCGGGCAATTCCGTCTCATCGAGTCGCTGCCAAGAGTCCAAGTAGTCATAGGGAAACACACCTTTCCTCGTCAATAATTCAAATTCCCTGGGTTTAGCGCAATGCTTACGTGTCACTATTTTTTGATCGTCTTTCAGATAAGATGCTAATTTTTCAATGCTACCCGCCATAAATCTCATAGAGTCGATAAATCGGTACTGCACACGTGTGCCTTTGACGCACTTTGAAAATGAAATATATTTTTCCTTGTTAATGGGGAGAAGACTGATCGATCCCTCGAATGTTCGAGCCAATGCGACTATTAAAAAGTGTGCATCGTATCCCGACAAATTGTGAAAAATTATGAGAACAACGTGGCTATTTTTGTAATTTAAATTGCATCCTTGATGAGCAGCACCACGAAATTTCCCCGTAAAATGACAATGATCTCGCACTCTCACTTGATTAGGAGCAAAAGAATTTTCATAAACGTGACATTTTTCAGTTAACTTGAAGCTTCGACTTTCGTCCACGCTCAAAGGTTTCATCGGTACGATTGTCTGAAAAATTACATTCAATGAGTGGGCCAGTTCTTCCAAGTCGCGCATGAACCATTCAATACAGTCTTTTCCACGATTCACTCTGTACTCTGAGAGCGCGTCATTAAAACTACAATGCTTATAGTAGACAATACTGTGGGGAGTATGCTTCTGATAGTTTACAGTGTTAGTCTGCGATGCTGCGACCGGTTCGAGCAAACATTCCAAATCTGCATAAATTACAAATGGAACTATCTCCTTGTGCTTGTAATTTTTGAATTTCAATATTGTGTTGGTAACTTTGGGAAACATAACTCGGCAATTATTACTACAGTCCTTTTTGTGCCTTTGCAATATTTCTTCTCTGATGAAGTAGCACAAACATCGGTCGCAAATCCACGTGTAGCGTTTTCCCCTGGAGATCTGCGCACTCACGAGCCTCGAAATGTTTTTAATCCACGAAAAATGATGATACACCTTGGGAACACCTGCGTCCTCCTCCTCCTCCTCCTCCTCATCGATTTCCGCTCTGATCATGAGTAGATGAATAGTTGGTTTATCCGACATTTGTTTACTCAAATATATCGGCACAATTTTACTAGTGCCGTCTTTTGTCACGCCGTCAATCCCGTACACGTGGATCGATAAGCCATTCGATTGCTCAATTTTTTTAATATTTAACAAACTCATGGGAAAATCCAGGCCTTCATAGTTGAGCACCTCGCTGTAATGAGGATACGAACTCTTACGTACAGGATTCCCCCTAGGTGGTGGGGAGAGAGCTGCGCCAATACTTCCGCATACTGTCTCATTCTCCATGATCGTATTGTCGAGTACAATCCGAAAGGTGGCGGCGTCAGAAAGTTGATATAAAAAAAATTGAGGTCGCGCGCCACCTCAGTCATCATCATGGAGTTCATCGTTGACGTGCAAGGCTTCAAGCGACCGATCCACCAATTCGTCCCAAAGGAAATATCAATTGTCGAGGTGACGAGTGTTGACAGCAAGCCTCTGACGTTGCTCTTCGAACCACCGTATGTCTGGCACTCTCTGCCCGCAAAGTACAAGAGTACGAATATGTGGTTGGAACGCAATTACCATGGTTTGCGATGGGAAGATGGCGACTTTCCACACGACACGATCCCCATGTTCATTCGATCAATCTTACAACACGCTCGAATCGTCTACATCAAGGGATTGGAGAAATCGCTGTGGTTGAAGAAATTCACCGACCAAGCAACGGAGATTATCGAACTGGAGACTCTGAACTGCCCATCGTTGCACAAACTTGCGTCAAAAGAGCTACGAAACAACGGATGTCCCTACCATACGACTCTCGACCCGAAATTCAAGTGTGCCTATGAAAATGTTAAATGTCTGGAAAAATGGTTGAAAGAGGATATGAGAAAATAAATTTTTTTATTGATTACAACATGTTTTTTTTCTTCTTATTTACACAAACTGTCTCCAAATAGTTGGGGGGGCTTCGTAGATTTCTTCTTCTCGTCAGATCTCTAGGCGCAGCTTCTGGATCAAGCGCTTTGGTGAAACACACATGTCTGCTGCTGGTGGCAAAATCGTCCGTCATCCACGTTGACAAAGTTCGCTGGTCCGGATTTTCTCTGCCGACATCGTCCGACCCTCGGTGAATTCGAGACCCCACAGCGACTCGGTGAATTTGAGACCCCACAGCGACTCGGGCGACAAGTTTCTTCACTTGTTTTTTCACTCGCAATTCACTTGATGTCAATCGTCACCGCGATCGCGAGGTTCGCTCGACACATTTTTGAATTCCATGCCGTGAAACTTTCCACCGATGTACACCATGCAGAGATCGCCTTTGTACGCTGCTGCCAACATCGTCTGAAATGTTGCTGGACTCGCTTCAAGCACCTTGCTGATCCTCGTCGGTAGAAACACGGTGAATTCGTTGCGGATGTCGATCACGAACTTTTTTCCATATTTGGTGTTCACTTCCCGTATATTGGTGATGGGATATTCCGACTCGGCTGTCAGCTCGTTCAGTTTTTTCGCCGGGAGAAAATCGGCATATTTGCCAACCTTATTGATCCCCTCCATTTTTCACTTGCCATTCGTCTGATTGTTCGAAGCCGTCTTCATGAGATTATATACTCACTCCCCTCCACTACACCCCCCACTCGCACTCCTCAACCAATAACGAGGAGGGAGAGATTTTACGGACGTTAGCTCTTCCATGGCTCCAAATTCACTTTTTTTCAAACATTATCGCCAGCGAATGAAGACCACGAGCCTATTTCTCCTTTAAATTGTCGAATGTTATTCAACAATCTCTCGATGCGCACTTTTAATTCACGTCTCTTGCACGATTCTCCGTGCCGCATGACTTCAATGGCAACTTCTCGACAAGAGCTTGGTGGTCTATTTTTTCCGTGAGTCGCCCACAGCCCCGTATCGCCCGGCACGAACATTATCATGCTTCACTCCCTTTGATCTTTGGAACTTCGTAGGGGGATGGGGGACTTTTTTTTCGATGTTCATCTTCAGTAAACTTCTTCAAATTTTGAGAAACCGGATTTTTCGAATCTCTGAAGTGACTCATGTTGACGGCGGGGGGGTCAGATGCTATACTGGCAAATAGTTTTATAGATACGCTCCACTTATAGCCCCCTAGTGACCACGTTTATCGCAAAGCTTTGATTGGGTGTGTGTATGTGTGTGTGTGTGTGTGTGTGTGTGTGTGTGTGTGCACGCGCGTGCATGAAAATGGCACGTGCAGTCGCATAGTTCGACACGATATTATAAACAGCAGTCTTTTAACACTGATCTGTTTCCTGTGATCGCACTTGAGAGCGAGACTCCTTTGTCAAGCGCCGAAAAGTGTCCAATGACAATAAACAATGCCTAGAAAAAATCTGACGAAATCCCCCGCCCCCTCTTCCACCGTCGAGATAAACAAATTCTCAGATTTGATATTGGCTGACAGGTTTACATTTGATAAACAATGCGTAGAAAAAATGTCACGAAATTCGGCGGCCATATTGACCTCCTTTTACTCGTCCGCCGCTGCCGGGATAAACAAATTCTGATAAAAGTCATTCGCTGACAGGTTTCAACACGTCGCAAAGCTGTCGCGCGGCGAGGGAGGGGGGGGTCCCTTTGGCACGGCGTCCGATGACTCACCACCCACAAATGTTTAAACAATTTTTCTGAAAAATTAGACCCCCCACTCTTCCTCCCGCCCCTCCTTCTGGCGCGAGGGGGGGGGGGGGGGGGCTCCCTTTTATTACAAAGCACCACAACTCTTTGTCAGTCATTGCGCGGCCTCGCAGGCAGTCGGACGTCTCCGTGCCCCTCCATTCGTGAGGGGGGCCACCATCAGCCGGTAACCAAGGGAGCCTTACCATCGACCGGTAAGTATCGACAGTCGATAAAGGTGCGGGGGCTCTGACAAAATCCTACCCGACCATCCGAACCTGACTTAGCTCGGACATGAACCAATGGTTCGTGTCTTGGCTAACTCGGTCGGTACGAATGCCGGTAGTAGGAATCTGGTCAGTCCTCCCGCACCTAACATCTACTGTTACCAAACGACTATTAAACGATTCGTGAAGACAATGGCCGATTAAACGTTGTGGGGGGGGGCGCCAAGGTATGCACCGATTTTTAAATCTCGATTTAAAAACAAACGGGAAACTACCAAACCATTTCAATGGGATAATAAACGCTACCAATCAACCACCAAACGATTCGTAAAAAATGGTCGATTAGTCGAAGTGGGGGGGGGGGGGGATTATGGTCCGATACTAATCGGTGTTTTGCCCCCCCCCCCCCCCACTTTGACATTCACGACCCACAAGTATTATGCGTTGGCATAATTTAGTAATCGACTACCAAACGCCCGGATACAATACCAAACACTATAGTATGCTTTTCCATCGATCAAGTCTCATTAGAACTGGATTAGCCAAAAATAATCAGGGAGCTTGAGTAAATAGGTCCTTTTTCCGCCGCGACTTGTGGCGACCAATCACAGCTCACCGTTCAGTTGACTGAACAAAAATTCACCCATTATTTTGTGGCTAATTTTATTGTGATGAGACTTAATCGATAGAAAAATAAATGATAGCGTTTGATATTCTATTCAGGACGTTTGGTAGTCGATTCCCAAAAAATGTCAACGAAAAATACATGTGCATCCTCAGTGGACGGTTCTGATTGGTTGCCAGAAGCGGCAGGGGCAGAGCGATTAATTAACGCAAAATAACTCGTTATTTTTTGTCCGATTTCATTCTAATGTATCTGGATCGATAAAGAAACATCCGTTAGCGTTTGGTATTCTATTCAGGACGTTTAGTAGTTGATTAATGAATTGGACCCGAAAGAAATTACGTGTATCCGAAACGGAAGGCTGCGATTGGTCGCGGTAATATACGTCGGTTAACGTTTTTACAATAGATGGCGTTGGTTGTCAAAACTTTTTCCGCTGCCCATCGTCCCCTCGTATGGATCGGAATTTTCATTTTGATTTTCTGAAAGAACGGGAAACTACCAAACGATTTAAATGGACTACCAAACGCTACCAAACGACCACCAAACGATTCATAAAAAAAAAAGTTCGATTAGTCAAAGTGGGGGGGCCAACTTACTGCCCGATTTTTGATTATCGATTTTACGAAAAACGGAGAACTACCAAACGATTTGAATGGACTACCAAACGCTACCAAACGACCACCAAACGATTCGTAAAAAAAAAAGTTCGATTAGTCAAAGTGGGGGGGCCAACTTACTGCCCGATTTTTGATTATCGATTTTTCGAAAAACGGAAAACTACCAAACGATTTGAATGGACTACCAAACGCTACCAAACGACCACCAAACGATTGGTAAAAAAAAAAGTTCGATTAGTCAAAGTGGGGGGGCTAACTTTGGTGAGCTGACCGTGCCTTGGGCCCGGCGCTCGGTGGCTGTTTCTCAAAGTTGTGGCGCGGCAGCCACAAAACTATGTGTGAAGTGCGCCGCGCGCCGATTTTGTAATTTAGATATTGAAATTATGGAAATTTATTTTCGTATATTTGTGGGTTTTTAACACTGGGATAATGATTAACTTGACTCTTGGTATACTCGGGATAACGGAACGATAGAAATATACTTTTAATCAACAAATACAACGTTCGCCGCTGTATGCTCTCCACGTCGATCCGAACGAATTACCGAGGCGGGATGCTAGCTCTGTAGCGAGTCCTTGGGTTTTCTTTTGTCTTTCGCGATTGAACGAGAAAACTTCCCTAGGGTTTAAAGGCCCCTCTACACTACTCGTTCGATGTTCCTCGCCGAAGTACTCGCCGAAGCTAGCCGAGTACGAGGAGCATGGAGACTAGAGGGAAGGAGTGTCATCTCCTTGGGTAAAGCGCCCGAAGAAGCGTCCGTGAAAATATGAAAAATAGGGAGTTCCAAGTCTCAGCACCAGAGTCGTATGGATCGCAAGTTCTCGGATTTCGACCAATCACGGGCTGACCCGACCAAGATGGGGTCTGAGAAGTTTTGGCGGTCTAACCTGAAAATAACAATTGCCACAAAATCATAGCAAAGTTCCGTTGCCAGTAACCGAAATCACCAAAAACGATCTGCATCTTCGATATTTAGAGGCGAATCGATTACAACGGATATTATAAAATTAAAGGGAGTATTTGAATATTTAATTGAATTAATAAATCTAATATCAAATTTATTTCTGTTTGCTTTTACCAGGATTTTAGTAGGTAACCTCGCGGAACTCCGCGGCGGCTCCGTATCCGAAGGTATTTTTCAATGTTAACATCTTTTAAATTGTTAACATGATATACCATAATGAAGTGCTTTACTAATATCATTCAATTTTCCCATGCACAGGATGGGTAGGCTGTGCGCTGTTCCTGGGTGCCAGAGCGGGCGTTACGGAGACCGCACCAAAAGAAGAAAACTGAACCTACGCCACATTTCTTTGTTTTCTGTTCCCAAGGTAATTTGATTATTATATGAAAAGGTCAACAGCTTATTTCTATTTATATTATAATATACATTTATTTTCTGTCCTCAGTGTGATACGAAGCGCCAACAGTGGGGGACGGCCCTTGGCTGTGACTTGAATGCCAATGACTTCGTTTGTCAGCTTCACTTTGCAGAGGAGTGCATCAAGACGACGGACAAGACGAGGCTACCGGATGGAACAATCCATGAAATACCTCGTCAATATTGGCATCTCGAAGAAGGTGCTATGCCAATAACGCAACACCACGTGGAAATGGAATTACAGGTATGTTCTATACTTTACGTACAATTATTTTGCATCCGACAGTTTTGCAGAATGGTTTGCAGAGATTAGTGAAATAAACCATTTGGCAATATAGCAGAAATAAAAATTAAATGGATATCAAAGTTCCTACCGTAAACAAGCCTATATTTTCTAAACAAAAATTAGTTTCGCGATGTAACTAGTATGTATGATAAAAACGTATTTACAGTTTGAAGTCTGCGATTGTATGAGCAGCTGCCTTATAAAAAAATACTTTTTTTGTAAATCCAAAGGTAATGCAAGGAAAAGTATTAGGCCGAGATTACGTGATTTTAAATACAGAAAGTATTTAACCCAACTTAGTAGTTATACTTCTTATAATTATTACATATAATTACAATAAATATTTTAGTCGTAATAGCTATATTCCTATATGTTAGACATTGGGATATAGAAAAATTTCGAATATAATTGGTTGTGACAAATGTATTTGTTTTAATAAAATAAAACAACAAAAACCTATATTAATCGAGAGGGTATTGCAATGACGCTTTTCGGAAAAATTTGGCTATCAATGCTTTTGGAATACCAATCAAGGTTTTAAATATTAGGAAACTCTTGGAGAGACGCGAGAAGCTGTCCCGAACAACGACGAGAACAACGCAGAAGGAATGCGGGAACAAAATGGGACCAACGAAATCGCCGATGGAGAACAACTTCCCCTGATCGAACCAATGTCGGAGGATATCCCGGACAATGATGCAATCATTGGTCCACGTGGAAATAGATTTTCGATGGGCATCCTGACGGAGCAGTTGAGAGCAGCGCTGTTGCCTGAATTGTGGACCTGGACGCAATTATCCTCAGGCGTAGTCGTTACGCTTTTGGATAAGTGCAGTTATCAGGCACAGTTGTATTTGGAGATTGCATTCGATCTTTCCGTACAAGTAATTATCGAATTACCATCTCGACATCAATGGAGACATCCAAATATATATCACAGTCAATGTTTAACTCGCTTGTTACCCTTATAGATTCGGACAAACACTGGAATGGTAATACCAATCGACGAACACGTAGCATCAATGGAGGATATACGTGTTTACTTCAAGATCCTCAACGAGCGCAAAGTTTGCCGTGGAACCGGCATTGAAAGCAAACGGTATTTGTAATTTTTTTGTGTCGTATTTCTAATAACAGAACAAAAGAGTAAATAGAAAATGAGATTTTATTAGCCGCTACATAAACATCCTTCTCTGATGGGCTCGGTTAACATAAAGGGGGTTACCAGGAAATTTTTTATCAGTTATCAGACTCGTTCCAGTACTTGATTATGAAAAGGAACTCGTAAATTGACATTATACTTCTTGCTTCTATAATAAGGGCTTAGCACTTGTACAACGGATTTTGTAGTTTTTTTTAGCCCCAGGAAACAACATTTCCAGGAACAATTATTATGCGAATGAAATTTTACAATGTCTTCGAGAGTATTGCGGTCTATTGCCTCAAATTCTTCTACGATGAGCCTGTATCAGCCTAAAGATCGACTATAGTTTGAATTGATATAATTTTCAACAATTGGAAATGTACTGTCAAGATTTTAATAATTGTGATCTCAATCGAAATATCGACTTAACTATCGACATTGGTACTTTAACAGCCGCGATCGTCGTTGTATCGGCATACTGCAGGACAATGATGCGTACCAACGTCGGCGCCGGAACCCGAGATGCACGGAGTGCCGTCAACTTCGTGCTAGGTTGCAACGGAGTCAGCGATAGGTTAAGGACGAGACCCCCACTCTAAATCGAACACAACGAATGGTCGATTTAACGCGAAGAAAATGTATCCGCCTGAAACAACGGGTATGGTCAAAATTAGGAGGTTTTTAGATATAGAATGATTTTAACAGCCGTAAAATAATATGTTCTCGTCTATGAAATTAAGGTTTTGTTTATCATAACGGAATAATCTACTTTACAGACTAAACAATTACTCGCGAATGTGACGGAGCTCAAGAATAAGTGCGCGGCCATTGCGAAAGAAAAGCTAGAAGGCACCTTGGCTGATTTACCCGAAGCCCAGAAACAAGCCGTACGGACTTGTTTCGATACTGATAGTGCAAAAAGCCGCAAAGGACGCAGATACGCTTTGGAGTGGATATACGAATGCCTCCTCATGCGTATAAAAAATAGTGCATTATACGAGCACACCCGAGATCGACAGATTTTGCCACTCCCATGCAAGAGCACTTTGAACAAATATGTTCAGAGAATAAGCTCATCTGCATATGGTTTCCAACCGGCCATTTTTGAGTGCCTCAAGACGAAGGGCTCGCGAATGGAGTTCGCCGATAAACGAGGTATTTATATGTGGCGAAATTTGATCCTGAAACTAATTATTCGTAGACTTGCCATTTAGCTATATTTTTTCGGCATATCATATTATTGAGCACATTTGGATATACATATTATTTCTTTGCACAGGTATCTTATTTACATGGTCAAATACAACATGTTCGATTTGATATTATAGGCACACTACTCATTGACGAAATGAAATTGAGCGAAGCCGTGTCTTTTAACCGACAAACTCTCCAACTCGGAGGTTTTGTTGATCTCGGCAAATACACGCCTGACGAACAGAAGATTACGCGAGCCGACCATGCTCTGGTCTTCATGTTCCAGCCGTTTCGAGGATCTTGGGTGCAAGCCCTCGGATGCTTTTTGACAAAGCATTCTGTGACGAGTGCTATACTGCACAAGCTGATCTTGGAGTGCGTCATTCTGATGACCAACAGCGGTTTCCATGTCGATGTGGTCACAACTGACGGAGCACAATGGAATCGCGGAGTGTGGTCCATCTTCGGAATCGAAGATGGGCAGTTTAGCTGTGAACATCCATGCGATCGGAACAAGAGGATGTGGATGATCTCCGATTTTCCTCACTTGCTGAAATGCTTCAGGAATGGTTTCATCACCCGTAGATCATTTCAGGTAATAAATAGATCTTCCTTTTCCCCGGGGTATATCAAAGGGATTGAAATGTTATCATTTTTCTATTCTTTTTTAAACGTGCTTATTTCTCTTCCAATGATGTGCTCAGACTCCTGATGGAATAGTCAAGAAGGAGCACTGGGCAGCCCTTCTTAAGTACGAGCAATACAGGAAACCGAACTTGAGAGTCGCATATCATCTAACGCCGGCTCACCTGAATCCCATCGGCTATCAAAAAATGAATGTGCCTCTGGCTTTCCAAGTATGGTTATGACTATTTTTATTATCATTGTTATTTTGTGTCGAGTATCTAAGTGTTAAAATTAAATTCGTTTTTTTAACTAACTGCCTATTAGTAACTGAAGTGTTAACTCGTCAAAATACCGTCGTCTAAAGATAAAGGAATACAACACATTTTTAAATTTCTGTTTGTTTTTGAATTATTTCAGTTATTTTCGCTGCCAGTTTACGTGGCAATGGAGACGTTCCAGAACAAGTGCCCAGAGTTGAAGGATTCGAAGCCGACACAAGAATTTGCGAAAAAGACGAATCGACTGATCACAGCAATGATGTCACGCACGCCACAAGATTCTCTACGAGGGACAGACAACTGCCAACAAAAGAAGGTACACCTATAATCTTACATTGACCATCTATGCAGAACTAAATATTTCCCTATGGACTTATTCCGGAGAAATCGGTAATAGTGGCAGTTTTGCAAATACGTCTTTCTATTTTCAACCCTCATTTCGAAACGAGATCACAAAACAGTTGTGACAAATTCATGGAGTGGCGTTGACCCGGGTTGCAGTGCCGCTGTAGTATATCTTACAGCTTTAATGGTTTGAGCATTCCCTGCGGTCGTATTCGGTTCTCTTCATATAGATTTCGGCGGATCTTCATGATAAGATGCTGAGAACATCGGTGATTTCAGCTGTTAATTCTGTAATATCTCGACGTTTGATAACTCATTGAATGTGTCGGAGCTACGTCTGAATTGTCCACAAAATTAAATGCAATATCGTTCCCGTTTCTAAATTTGAATTCAGCTCAGGACGTATATCGGTTAAATATTCAAGGATTAGTTGAATTACGAATTTAACTTTTGCGATACACATACATTATAACAGATATAATTAAAGACGCGTTTTAATATTAGACAATTTTTAGCTTTTGGAAGGATCACTCTCGAATTCCACGGACGCGTTCGCCTATCTCCTTCGGACCCTAATGCATCGTTGCTGGAAATCAACGTTGCTTTTCTTACATCGTAAAATTCGTCCAACTTCGGGAATCTGCTGGAGAAATCGTCGTTGTCGGTGTAAGACTTAAACTTCAACAAAAATTATTTCAGATAGTTCGGCGCCGGAAGATGAACTGGAGTTTCTAAACACAAATATGGATATTGGTGTAATTCGGTAAAGCAGGAATGTCAGTGTTTATTCGTAACACTTGGTAAGCAAGTTCAATGGTTCGGTGGATCGATGAATTTTGGTTGTTTGTTTGTTCTGTTTTCTGCATGAGCGTTATATATTTACTGCATCTCGAACGTCGGGGCGGAAGGTGCAGAACCTCTCCATTTTCCTGTTTTGGTTTCGTTTTCGGTACAATTGAGGATTCATTTCTCGTTATTCCCGTAATTTTTATTTACAGCAAACAAGAGGAACCAAATTCACTGGGTATTAGTTATAGATCACGCTTCTTTGGAAGTTTTTAGACTGCACGTTCCCCTAACTGTGTCAAAATTAACAGTATGAATGTGTTTGCCATTGAACTTAGGCTATAAGTGATTTCGACGCGTACTTGAGAGAATGGGAGTCCATTACGAAGGGTAAAGAGATGCCCATATCTGCAAGTACGATGCATGGGTTCAAGGTCACATTGGGTGCAACCCTTCAGATCTTTGAAGCGTTGCGAAGAGAATCCAGTTTCACGTTCCTCATGACTGCTCGTTTGAATCAAGATGCGTTAGAGGTACATAACAGGATGTTTTTATGTTGACTTCGTTTCCCGTTGACCGATATATAAAATTACATCAAACTCTTTTCGTCTCTGTCATATACTTGAATTCTCTTCAGTTGTCTTTCTTTTCTGTCATATTCTTTCATCCTCTTTCATACTTGCCTGGTGTGCTTCACTATCTCGACTAAGTCGAATATTTTTTTACAAATTAAAACAAGTTTTGCGCTTTCCTTCACTATCTCGACCAAGACGAATATTTTTTTACAAATTAAAGCAAGTTTTGCGCTTTCTAGCGATTCTTCGGAATGATGCGTGAAGCGTGTGGAAGCAACGACCATCCAGATCCGCAATTCTTCGCGCAAGTGTTCCGCCTACTCTGCAGCTACTCCCTAATCAAACCACCGAGAAATTCCAACGTCAGCGGTACCGAACTTCTAGAGGTGTTGATGCAAACCAAAGACTCACTGGCCGATGCAAAAAAACCACGTACTGAGTGGTTACAAAAACTCGACCAATTGCTGGAGAAAGGCCATGCCGAGGATGCACCTTCGGAAACATCCGCCCGGGATCATGATTTGGACCTATCGTTCTCCATGAGTACGTGGAAGGATAGCGTTCACGACCACACGTACGACGTGACTCGTACAAGTCCCGAGGTGCAGGCCTATATCGCTGGTTACGTGGTGCGCAAAATGTTGAGGCAGATCAAGTGCCAAGATTGCATCCATGCGTTGCAATCCAACGACCACGAACCTCGCCAGTCAAGGGATACCATGATTGATCTCATGAGTCAGTACGGAGGTTTGCTGTATCCCAATGAGAATTTGTTTCGACTCACGGCAGTGTTGGAGTCAACGGTTCTCGATGTCGTCGGCAAGTTCGGTGTGCAGCTGGATACGCTGCATACAGTGTCCCAACGGTTATCCGAACTCGCTGGATTGCCCATGGTTGGGTGTACAGAACATCTTAAGGAAACAACCCGGAGAATCATTGACTTCTACATCGTTATGCGAGGCCACTTTTTGGTCAAATCTTACAACGCCAGCAACGACGACAAGCGCGTCAAAACCAAAAGACTTCGCAAGAACGCAAGATTATAAGGACAATCAACACCTCTAGGACTTGGACAGAAATGGAACGGTATGACTACAAACTTGATATTGATATAAAAAATGACCAAATGAAGATTGATGTCGAGTGAAACTCAAAGAAATATCGGTTACATGTTACACCGTTTTTTTTTGTTTCAGAATGATGGTGATAATAGACGGGATAAGCGGAAGACCTTCTTCAGATTCAAACTAAGGAGAGTATTCGGAATTTGTGCAGTATATTTTTATGTTTGCATATAGTATTTCATATGAGTATGTTAAATTTAACTCAAAAAGTGAAAGAGTAGACTTTTTAATTTACTTTTTAATTATTTTTCAGCAGACATTACTCATTCACGGAAGGGAACAAGTATTTTCAGAAGTCAAGAAATTGTGATGTCCATACGCCGAACCAAGGAGAGTATTTTTTTAGTTACATTACTCGCATGGCAGATGATGAGGACTAAAAATTGAAACTTTTATTTGTATAGAGAGCACTGTAAACATTTCGGATGATTGGACAGGTCGAAGGGATGGCCAGCCAAGCGCAGGTAGCAGTGATACCGGTATAATGATTGATTTTCCGGTAGTACAACTTTGTGAGTACATAAAATTTCTTCAAAGACAAAAACTGGAACAGAGACTTTAAATTTGTTTTTAATTAGTTTGCAGCAGACTCACTCACGGAAGGTGAGTGTTACGTCGTAGCCTTACTGCGCCGTTACCACCTGCACGCACAATCCAAACGGTTGGGGAACGGCTACCCCGACAGGCCGAGTTCATCGTACCTCACGTGTTCAACGTGCAAGGAACCTCAGGCCACTAGAAGCTGAAACGATAGTGTTGGGGACCACCAGGAAAATACACCAGGAGTTGGACTTCGGTCCAGGTGTTGCTACTTGGCGTCAGCATTTTCCCACCTCCGAAGACTCTTCCCAATCACCACCCGAGTAATCAACAGGAAAACAGCCTTCAGTCTAATTTGGACGTTGAGATTGGACGGATGTTTGAACTCCGAGACTACGATCTTTGATTTTTCGACTACACAGAATCTATGTCGGTTTCTCCCTTGTAATGAATTCTTAACATTTTATTAAACTATCACGACGTTATACGAACTTCGTCTACCTCCATATTTATCACTATCCTGACATCTCGTTTCCAGTCGTTCATCGGACATCGAACCCCATTCAATCGTGTCTTATATTTATTACAGTTTACGTACACGCTGAATCCCCCACGACCTCTGAGACGTAACAGCGACTAACAATTATTTTCAGCATTCAAGAAATTTTAACGTCCATATGCCGAACCAGGTAAGGTATTTTTTTATTTACATACATTACTCACATTGTAGAAACTGACTTACTGACATTGTAGAAACATTTTTGAAGTATCAATAAAATGAGTTATATGTATTTTAAATGCACACAGTGATCATTAAGTAAATGTCAATGTCTGTGATTATTATTAAATCTTCCTCAGAAACCACATAAAATGAGCATAGGAAATTTTTTACACATTTGTACACATTTTTTTACCCATATACTATCTTTCCTTATTTTTCCTACACTTTATAGAGTTTTTATGGCAAACTATTTCTTTAATTTACTAGCAACCGAATGAATAGTTCGAAACAAATAATCGATTTTTTATGTTCAGCTAATTCTGTGTACTTATTTACTACTTCACGTATCCTGATTAACCAATTTACTCGTCGACTTGATTAAACATCTTGAGACTAGACCGTATTTCGGATGATCACTAATATACATATAACAACACACCACTGCGCATACTATTTGCGCATTCATATATATACGTTGTCGAGCACTCGCGACTGCAGCGCCAGCTTATTTTTCATCGTTTCACGGACGCCTCAAAAAGCCAAGATGATACTCCTTACCTCTAGTCTCCATGACGAGGAGCGTCACCACACTGCTCGCTCAACTTCGCGAGAACCCGTGGCTTAACTTCGCGAGAACTCGTGCTCGCGATTTCGGTCCTTTGACTCAGCCCAATATACCGACACCCATCGGAAGTCGCCCGAAGCGAAGCAAAGCGAGGCGAAGAAGGACGAAGTACCTCTCTACACTCTCGTCCTCGCCCAACTTCGATTAACTTCGCAAGTAGTGTAGAGGGGCCTTAATACTTGTTTCCGCCGATCGCGCTATCAGCCATCGTTTGACGTCTTGCATCGCTCCGTCAGTAAATGTTTGGAGGTTGACGGAGTCGCAGCTGGCAGGACCGCCACGCCCAACCCCCCCCCCCCCCCCCAGTAACTGCGACGGAGTTATCGGGGAACGAGACCTTCTTCTTTGCCTTCGGATATGTTTTTACAGGCTTGTCTATTATCGACCCCCCTTGATGCAGTTCAACTTCTTCGTGATCATCGCCATTAGTTGAGTGATCTTCTTTGGCAATGTATGCTGGCTTCAGTCGGTCGACGGACACGATTTTTCGTATTCCCTCTACGGCGATCACGAATCACCGGTCGTCGAGTCGTTTAACAATCGTGTATGGCCTTGCGTAGGGCGGTTTGAGAGGTAACTTCATGGTGTCGTTGCGAAGGTATACTGGCGAACACCGATAAAGGTCTTTTTAGGATGAATATCCGTGCCTTATTACGGTGGGCCGTTGCTGTCGGTCGCACTCCCCGAATCATTTCTCGCAATTTGTCGACGAATATTTTAGGGTCGGCTGGAAGCTGGTGTTTTATGGAGAACTCCCCAGGTATTCTCAGAGTTGTTCCGTATAGTATTTCCGCGCATGATGCGCCGACTCCGCCGGTATGTCAGATCGGGATAGTAGATACCCACGGATTTCCTAACCGGCTCTTCAGAATTTCACGTAATTTGACCAGACAATGTCAAATTGATAGACGAACGGCTGTCTTCTCATGAAATTTGTTGAATCAAAAAAAAAAAAAGTAGATTGTACTACCATGCGGGATCCGTGATAGAAGTGATGTGAAATAAAAAGTTTGGCACATCTCACGACTTAGAGGGGAGAAGAGCCGCGTAGCCATATTCAAAACACACATTTTGGGACCTGAATCATTAAATTCCATCACGTATTTCAGGAAATCCGTGGGAATCTATAATTAGTATGTATTTGTTGACGATTGCGAGCATATCTCGCACGAACTCCGTCGGACTCAGTTCCCGATAATTCCGCCAGGACGCGCACCCTCGAATGGCGTGCACTGAGAAACTGACAGCTGATATTTCGCCATGTGTCAACGAGGTAAAAAATCGCGTTTTTATTTTTCAAAGAAAAATTATGTTAAAAACAAGTGTAGTGTTGTGTTACGTGCGACGATGTGTCTACGAATATTTTCATCGTGCAATTCACCTGGCGAACAGCGAACGACGTGGAGGTATGTATTCGTTTTACTCACGTATTCTTTTGTAAAATTATTTTTAAAAGCGTTTATTATCGTTATCAAAGACTTTTCGAAAATGCAATGCACTTGTTCTTCGCATTCAACCTTATTGTTACCGATAGCTCTACTCCCAATAAAGTATATGCGAAATCTCACAAATGGATGTGAGATATACTTTCCCCGGAGTACTGTGAAATTGAAACCTGACTAATATTTTGTGACTTTTTTTTAGATTCTCTGGGTCATCAAATTCGTGCCACTGAATGACGATGATGGGCAGGCGCAGATCGTTTCACAAGCAAAGGGCTGCGGAGAGGAAAATGAACGTCCATCGGTGCTGTCACTCGGCGTACTTTACACCTCGAGGCGAAGGTTAAAAAAATGTGTGACGAGAAGAAAGTTTCGGTCATCCGAGGTAAATAAAGACTTATTTAAAACGCAGGATGATCTCTGCGATAAACAGTTGCCGGTGCAATGTGCTTACAAAGATCTTCCGCAAAGATGCCACGAAAACCTTGCATCTTGGGCTTCGCACAGAGCGGGCTGCGCTCTGTGCGAAGCCCAGTTTTATGCATTATGCAATGAATCACAGGTTCATGCATCAAGAGATGTACTTGTACTTTGCAACAAGATCTTCGCAGGCACATTGCAGAGAAAAACTCTGGTTCGCAAAGAGTTCTATATGCAAGATCTTTACAAGTATCTTTATGCAATATCGTCGCAGGCATACTGCACATGAAAGAAAATGTTTGCAAGAACGAGGCGATACAAATATACCTTCGATGATATTGGCTCCGTTTCTCTGTACAAATCATCAATATGATTTGTACAGAGAAACAATACAGAGAGGCAATATCATCGCAGGTATATTTGTGTCGCTTCGTTCCTGCAAAGATTTTCTTTCCTGTGCCGAATGCCTGCGACGATATTGCATAAAGATAGTTGTAAAGATCTTGCATCTATTACTCTTTGCGAACCACAGTTTTTCTCTGCAATGTGCCTGCGAAGCACAAGTACATCTCTTAACGCATGTACCTGTGATTCATTGCATAATGCATAAAACTGGGCTTCGCACAGAGCGGGCTGCGCTCAGTTATAGATGCAAGGTTTTCGTGGCATCTTTGTGGAAGATCTTTGTAAGCACATTGCACCGGCAACTGTTGTTCGCAGAGATCATTATACGCGATATTATTGCAGGCTCAGTTGTATCGCTTTGTGCCTGCAAACATTTTCGTTCCGGTGCTATATACCTGTGACAATCCTGCACAAAGATGCCTGCAAACATTTCGCGTACATTGCTCTTTACGAACTACAGCTTCCTCTAGAATGTGCCTGCGAAGATCTTCCTGCGAAGCACACGTACATTGCATTGCAAAAAACTATGCGCTTTTACTACAGACCATGTTTTCTTGCAATACAATATTTTTGTTCTTCGCAGGCACACTGCAGAGGAAACTGTGGTTCGTAAAGACCAATTGACGCGAGATCTTTGCAGGCATCTTTGTGCAGGATTGCCACAGATATATTGGCACCACAATGTACTTGTGGTAAAAACAAATGAAGGCGCCTCGGTAATGTTGGGACGCGGAAAGATAAAAAATTATGAAAATATAAAAAATATATGGAACCAGAGTTTTTTTAAATAATTTAAGTGACAGAATAATTATTCTGTCATTTAAATTTTAATTATAAAAACTCTTTTGTAAGTATATGGGAATTAATTTCATTAAAAATAAATATTTTATTTAAATCTTGATGAATATTCATTTTTCCGTTAATAATAATTGGTGGATTAATAATTGTATTTATATATATTACAAGATTAGCTAATAATAATTTATTTAAAATTAATCATAATAATATTATATGAAATTTAAATAATCAAGAATTATGAAATTTTAATTTTAATACTTTTGAAGAATATAATGAAATAAAATTAAATGAACTTTTTAGTTTTAATTATTTTACCTTAATATTTTTAATATTATATCTTTATTTTTCCTTAATTATAACAAATATTTATAATTATAATTAAGGAAAAATAAGGACATAATATTAAAAATATTAAGGTAAAATTATTCAAATTAAAAAGTTCATTTAATTTAATTTCATTGAATTCTTCAAAATTATTAAAATTAAATTTCATAATTCTTTATTATTTAAATTTGATTTATTTAATAGAAAAATTAATATTATAAATAATATCAATATAGATTTAATTAAATTTAATGCAATATAATTATAATTAATTTTAAATAAATTATTATTAGCTAATCTTGTAATATATATAAATACAATTATTAATCCACCAATTATTAAAGGAAAAATGCATATTAATCAAGATTTAAATAAAATATTTATTTTTAATGAAATTAATTCCAATATACTTACAAAAGGTTTTTATGATTAAAATTTAAATGACAGAATCTCTCTCTCTCTTTCTCTTTCTCCCCGCTTTCTACCTACGACCTGTCACGAAATTTTGTCGCTCCTTATTTTTTATATTATTTTGCTGCCGCAAAGGGCCTCCGGGCCACGTTTTTTTGTCACAGGTCAAGCATGCCATTTTTTGCTTATTCTGCGCTAAAAAAAACTTCAATGGATGAATCGGCTGGCCTCCAAAACTTCACTTGGAAACACGAAATTCTCGTAATCTCGGTTGCCTTTCCTGCGAGGTGCTCAAAACGCGTTGATCCATAACCCCGCTCCTTTTCGTGTGTGAGCGAACACACGTGTACGCCGGCAAGCTCAACGCATACACTCGTCGAACGTCGTCGTGTTCTAATTCGGCATCGTGTCCACGTTCACGTACGCCTGGTTGACGACGATTGCTGAGCGGGTGATATCTATCTACCTATAAACCGAAAGACCGCGAAAGTTGGAGAAGGCCCTACAATGTCTGCCTCAAACCGGATTGTATTCTGTGATCAGTATATTTATTCATTTTTTATTATAATATTTTTAATCACCCTCTCTCTCTCTCTCTCTCTCTCTCTCTCTCCCCCTCTCTCTCCCTCTCTCTCTCTCTCCCTCTCTCTCTCCCTCTCTCTCTCTCTCTCTCTCTCTCTCTCCCTCTCTCTCTCTCTCTCTCCCTCTCTCTCTCTCTCTCTCTCTCTCTCTCTGTCTCTCTGTCTCTCTGTCTCTCTCTCTCTCTGTCTCTTTCTGTCTCTCTGTCTCTCTCTCTCTCTCTCTCTCTCTCTCTCTCTCTCTCTCTCTCTCTCTCTCTGTCCTCTCTCTGTCTCTCTCTCTCTCTCTCTCTCTCTCTCTCTCTCTGAATGTCACTCTCTCTCTGTGTCACATCTGAAGCAAATGGTGCTGACGGGATTTCAATTAGGCTTATACGAATGGCTCTACCAGTCATTCTGCCTATGATATTGCATGTGTTCAATTTTTCGCTCATGTACGGAGTCTTTCCACTAATATGGAAGAAATCATTGATCAGACCAATACCTAAAGTCAGGGCACCATCCACCCCGGCTGACTACAGGCCCATATCGCTACTCTGCCCCTTATCTAAGTTGCTCGAACGCATCGTCGCCGACCAAGCCACAGCCTTCCTCGAATCAAGAAACCTCTTGGACCCTTACCAGTCTGCATATCGGAGAGGGTTTAGTACCCATACAGCTTTATTGCGAATAACCGACCACATACGCCAAGGCATCGATGATGGGATGGTCACCGTAATGACTCTTTTTGATTTCTCTAAGGCTTTCGATAACGTCAACCACAGCAAACTTATTAAGAAATTAAGAGATCTACATTTCTCAACTCCGGTCTTGCAATGGATGAGTGCATATCTTTCTAACAGATTCCAAGCTGTTTTAGGTTCAGACGGTGTTCGGTCCGCCTGGAAAGTAGTCAAGCTAGGTGTTCCCCAAGGGTCCGTGCTCGGTCCACTATTGTTCGCCCTTTACGTTTCAGACCTGAGACATGCCTTATCGTCTAGTGATTACAATTTTTATGCTGATGATCTTCAGATCTTTCTACGCTGTCCAGCCACTCTCCTTGACTCTTGTATCGCGAAAATAAACATGGATATCGTGTTAATCAAGATCTGGGCTGCTTTAAATGGGCTCCCTCTAAACATTGAGAAAACTCAAGCGATCATTTTTGGCAGTAGACGGACAATACGCCCTCTCGATTGGTCTGCGGTCCCTGATATCGTGAATGGCACAGTCACAATTCAATACCAACGTTCTGTTAAAGTTCTAGGAGTCGTCCTAGACGATGTTTTATGTTGGAAGGAGCAGGTCACAGTTGTAGCCAGATCAGTTAATTCGCGTCTATATCAACTAAAAGTATGCCGGAGTTTTCTATCGCGTTACCTACGCGCGAAACTCGTCGCAACGCTAATCCTCCCGATAATTGATTATTGTTGTGCAGTAACCTTTGGCATGGCTGAAGAATACAACTCTGTATTAAAGGTAGCAGTAAACTCATGCGTGCGGTTCATATATGACGCCCAGTGGTTTGAGCATGTATCTCCTTACTGGGATAATCTCGGATGGCTGCGACTGGAAGCCCGGCGAAAATACTATATGTTGCGTATTGCGTATGAAGTTTTAAGGGAGGGGCGGCCAGCCTACTTGCGATCACTGCTTATGGTAAATTGTCCCAAGGAGGGAATTGCGCTCAGAGCCAGACCGGAACTCCTGAGAGTCCCTCATTTCCGTACCGAATATCAGAGGCATGCTTTCACGGTCACTGCAGCATATCTCTGTAATGCTCTTCCATCAAACAGTCTACAACTTAGCAGACGAGTCTTTGGCAAATTAATTGAGAACCTGTTGTTATTAGGCTCCATATAGGTTATAAAATTAGTGTGCGAGATTCTAAGTATGATCAAACGTGTGTTTTTATTTATTTATTTATTTTTTTTTTTTTTTTTTTTTTGGCTGATTTTGTACCGAGTCCTATCATTATTTTATAATTAATTTTCATTGTATTGAGTCATCACGCATATTGAATGTAATAAGGGATTGTGTGCCAGAGGACGACAAGTCCTAGTGCACTAATAAACCATCTATCTATCTATCTCTCTCTCTCTCTCTCTCTCTCTCTCTCTCTCTCTCTCTCTCTCTCTCTCTCTCTCTCTCTCTCTCTCTGTCTCTCTCTCTCTGTCTCTCTCTCTCTGTCTCTCTCTCTCTGTCTCTCTCTCTCTGTCTCTCTCTCTCTGTCTCTCTCTCTCTGTCTCTCTCTCTCTGTCTCTCTCTCTCTGTCTCTCTCTCTCTCTGTCTCTCTCTCTCTGTCTCTGTCTCTCTCTCTCTGTCTCTCTCTCTCTGTCTCTCTCTCTCTGTCTCTCTCTCTCTGTCTCTCTCTCTCTGTCTCTCTCTCTCTGTCTCTCTCTCTCTGTCTCTCTCTCTCTGTCTCTCTCTCTCTGTCTCTGTCTCTCTCTCTCTGTCTCTCTCTCTCTGTCTCTCTCTCTCTGTCTCTCCTCTCTCCTCTCTCCTCTCTCCTCTCTCCTCTCTCCTCTCGACCCGCAAGCAGCAATCTATTCGCTGAGAGGTACTGGAAGTACCGTATCTACCGATTATAATCGTGATCGAGGCAAAATGCAAAAATAATTGTTTAAACAATTATTTTTGCATTATTTTTACCATAACGTTTAGCGACTCGCAAACAGCAATCTATTCGCTGAGAGATACTGAAAGTACCGTATCTACCGATCATAATCGTGATCGAGGCAAAATGCAAAAATAATTTTGTAAACAATTATTTTTGCATTATTTTTACCATAATGTTTATCGGCCCGCAAGCAGCAAGCTATTCGCTGAGAGATACTGAAAGTACCGTATCTACCGATCATAATCGTGATCGAGGCAAAATGTAAAAATAATTGTTTGAACAATTATTTTTGCATTATTTTTACCATAACGTTTAGCGGATCGCAAACAGCAATCTATTCGCTGAGAGGTACTGAAAGTACCGTATCTACCGATCATAATCGTGATCGAGGCAAAATGCAAAAATAATTGTTTAAACAATTATTTTTGCATTATTTTTATCATAACGTTTAGCGACTCGCAAACAGCAATCTATTCGCTGAGAGGTACTGAAAGTACCGTATCTACCGATCATAATCGTGATCGAGGCAAAATGTACAAATAATTTTTTAAACAATTATTTTTGCATTATTTTTACCATAACGTTTAGCGACTCGCAAACAGCAATCTATTCGCTGAGAGGTACTGAAAGTACCGTATCTACCGATCACGATCGTGGTCGAGAATAAACGCATAAATAATTGTTTAAACAATTATGTTTGCAATATTTTTACCGTTGGATTTTGCAATGCGCAAGCAGCAATCGTAATTGCTGAGAGGTTCGAAAGTACCGTATCTACCGATCACAATCGTGATCGAGGCAAAATGCAATAATTTTTTAAACAATTATTTTTGCATTGTTTTCACCATAACGCTTAGTGACTCGCGAGTAGTAATCTATTCGTTGAGAGGTACTAAAAGTACCGTATCTACCGATCACAATCGTGATCGAGGCAAAATGCGAAAATAATTTTTTAAACAATTATTTTTGCAATATTTTACCATTGAATTTTGCAATGCGCAAGCAGCAAGCATAATTGCTCAGAGGTTTGTAAGTACCGTATCTACCGATCACAATCGTGATCGAAAAAAAATGCAAAAGTAATTGTTTGAACAATTACTTTTGCATTATTTTTACCGTTTTACAACGAGTACGTAGCGATATTTGTTGAAAAGTATTCAAAGTACCGCATCTACCGACCATCGTGGTCGAGAAGAAATGGAAAAATAATTGTTTAAACAATTATTTTTGCGTTACTTGTGCTGCTGCGATTTGCAGTGTGTTACCACCAGTCATATTTACTGAGCGAAGCGGTACACTCAGCAAGGACTCTTGCTGCGAAATTCGTATTTCGAATTTCTCACGAAGTCGGCCTTGAGAAAAGAAAAACAAAGTCCTATCTCAACGCTGCCGGTGTATGTATGTATGTATGTCATGTATATACGCACACGCAATATGTGCTCGCTACAAAGGGCCAGCCCGCGGGGAGATACAAATCTTCAACCGCGTGCGGTCACCGTAGTGAACACACACTGACGCACACGCGCTGCGTGAAATGCGAATGCCTTGTCGCGTCTCGAGACGCGGAAAGGCATTTAAAATGCCCCGGTCAGAGATATCAGCGCGCGTAAGCGTGCTGACATCTCTCGGCAGAAGCTCGAACGAGTTCTGCCTTGCCGACTCGAGCCGGGGCTGCGTCGAAGTTTTGCTTCGGATACCGTTCCCTCTTCCGTAAACCAAGCAGTACGGTGGGTAATAGTTCCACCCAGGGGATTTGCCGTTTGCAGGTTAGTGCCGTTTTTAACGTTCGATGCCATCGTTCAATAAGGCCGTTGAACGCCGGATGATACGCTGTTGTACGAATGCGTTTTGCTCCTATCACTTGAGATAACGATGAAAACAGTGAGAATTCAAGTTGTTTACCTTGATCTGTTGTTATCGTTAGAAGAGTTCCAAATCGACATATCCATTCGTTGTAGAATGCTTTTGCGACTGAGTCAGCGGTTATGTTCTTCATCGGTACGGCTTCTGGTCATCTTGAAAAACGGTCCATGATCGTTATCGATATCCGTCTACTGTTGGAAGCTCGATGATATCCATTTGGATGTGCGAGAACGGCCATCAGGTACGTCGATGTGATTCGACTGCAAACGAATGTGCCTGTGAATTTTTTACCATTGACCCGCTTCGCAGGTCCTAGACCATTATAGCGCATCCTTTTTTATTCCCGGCTAAATATATTTTGCCTGAGGATACGGCACGTGCTCCTGCTGCTTGGGTGCGAGAGTCCGTGGATTGAGTCGAAAGATTTCCGGCGTAGAGTTTTTGGTACGTATGGTCGCACCGTTCCTTCCAAGATGTTGCAGTATATGTTCACGTCAGGCTTGATGTGCAACAGCTGCAGTTGCAGTGACGTGTCTCTATCAAGGAGATTCTGCAGTTCATCGTCGTTCAATTGCGCCTCCAGAATTGTCTGGGCTGAAAGAACCTTCGGCATCCCGATTCTGTTTATCGCTTCAATCCGAGATAATGCGTCGGCAACTATGTTGTCTCCCCCTTTGACTTAAGTTATCTCTGTGGTGAACTGGGAAATAAAATCGAGCTGTCAGAGTATCCGCTGTGACGTCCTTTCCGATCGTTGCTGGAACACATACGCCAGTGGTTTGTGATCGGTTCTGATGACGAAGTGCCTCCCCTCGACTATGTGGTGGAAGAATTTTATAGCCTCGTAGATCGTTAAGAGCTCCCTGTCGTAGGTGCTGTAATTCTTCTGCGCTACCTTAAGTTTCTTGGAGAAAAAATCCAATCGGAGTCCACTTTTTCCTCAAGCTGTTCTAGCGTCGCGCCAATCGCCGTGTTTGACGCGTCCGTTGTTAGTACAAGTGGCGCGTTTGGCGATAGATACCTCATCAGTGTGGCTGTTGCGATGCTCTTCTTGCGCTCGTTGAATGTCTCCTCCGTTGCTTGAGTCGACGGAATTCGGCTTTTGTCATTTTCTTACTTGATTTTTTTAAGGAACTCGTGTAATGGAGCCTGTAATTCCGTTGCGTTTGAGGTACAACATCGGAAATAATTAATGAGGCCCAAGAATCGTCGCAATTCCGCTACCGTTTTGGGTTTTGGAAATTCGAGAATCGCTGTGACTCGTTCGGCTGGCGGCTTGTATCCTTCTTTACTGATTTCATATCCCAGGAACGTGAGCACTGCTTTTCCCAGGACGCACTTGTCAAGGTACAACTTCAGCCCGTATTTGTGGAGTCTCTCGAAGACGGTTTTTAAGTGTTGCCGATGTTCTTCCGGACTTTTTGATGCCACCAGTACGTCGTCTATGTAGATGACGACGAATGCCCTCGTGAGGTCCAATTTTGAGAAAATGTTTTTCCCGTGAAGTCCTTGGAATAAGTCATGGCTGTGTCCTGTTGGGTATTCGTCAGGAACAGTAATTGCATTTAGACCGCGGTAATCCCCTCACAGTCGCAACCCCCTGGCTGGTTTCGGTTGAAGGTGTACCGGGCTGACCCATGCACTTTTGGCCGGACGGATCGTCTTTTGGTCGAGTAAGAAATTAATTTCCTCGCGAAGAGCCTTGAATTTTTTCCCGACCACTCTACGTGGACGTTCGGCAACCGGCGGACCCATTGTTTGTATATGATGTTCGACTTGGCTATTCGCATGCGGGCCGGTCAGATTGTACGGCTTCGTGATGTCCATGTGCATTTTCAGGAGATCAGTGTACTCACCCTAGTTATTAACTGTGGATATTCCATATACCACAGCCTTTACCATGTTGCCCGCAGACGTCAGGGACGTAGTCGGATCGAGGAGTCTTTTCTTATTCAGGTCGATGAGGATCCCGTAATTCGCGATGAGATCCGCGCCGATGATCGGTGACTGGACGTTAGCGATGATGAACCGCCATCGGAACTCGCGTCTCAGTCCCAGATCGACGACCATAACTTTTTTCCCGTAGGTTTTTATCGCAGTATTGTTGGTTTTTGGCTTTTGATGATGATCAAAACCTTGTTGTCCTTGCGAAATATTTTAGTGATGTAAGAAAGCCATCCAGATGCATTAAAAGGAATGATGAACAAATGTTCAATTTTTTAAGAAGGTATAATACATCCATTTGATTAAAAAAAAACAACAAATTCTTAGAAATTAATTTTTATTGAAATTTTATTTCATTGTATATTATAGTACTCACTCGCCGTCATATTGCGTTCATCGAATGTATCACTGAGAAACATGCATATCGCCGTTATAGGATGTATCACAGAGAAACACGCATATCGCCGTCATATTATGCTCATGGGATGTGTCACTGAGAAATGAGCATATTGCCGTAATTTTGTGCTGATCGAATGTATCACTGAGAACATGCATATCGCAGTCATAGAATGTATCACTGAGGAACATGCATTTTGCCGGCATATTGCGCTCATGGGGTGTATCATAGAGAAATATGCATATCGCCGTCATATTGCTTGCATGGCATGTCTACTACCAGTGCTAACCCAGTGAATACACCAACAAAAATCATTGGATGACTACCATATGACGTCAATCTGCAAATATTCATTGCAGAATTCAAATTTGTCCTCTTATGAGTTCATCTTTTAGTCAATGGATGATGCATTTCGAAACGACAAATTTAAGTCATGATGTATCTCATATCCAAGGTACTGAATGAGCTCATGAAACGTATTCAGCAACGTAAACGAAATTGCGTTAATGTTAAGTACAATTAATGAGAACAATTGATGTTACCATCGTGAATACACACCAAAATGTCTACACATAACTTCAATATGACGTAGAATTTGCGGATATTAATTGCGGACACTTGAGCACAGCGATATGAGTTGGACGTGCTCTAAACGCATGATGCATTTGGAAGTGACATATTAAGATCAAAATGTTTTGTAAATGCATAATACTAAATGAGTTCATGGCTTTGCATCACAACAAGTAGTCAATATGCTGTAAAATTTGCACCATCAATTGTATGCACGCCGTGATAATCATGATTGTCTATCTGGGGTGTGTAATAGAATCTTATACTTGACATACGTCCGTAGGATCCTCAAAGTCGCCGGCTAGATGCCGAGTCTTCTATAAATTGTCAAGAATAATAATAATAATTGTTACCACTGCCATCGATGACAACGATTACTGTAATTATGCCTCCTGATAATAATAATTATACCAGTGTGAATGATCAAGATTCGATGCAATACTATTATTAAACATTTATTTTTTATCAATAATTAATGTCAATACTCCAATAAATGGCAACGTAAACTAATCTATTTATTTATTGGTTCCATCGTACGGGGTGCTTCCCCTTTTTACGTGCCCAGCTTATTCCCCATCTGGCGGCCGCAGCCAACTTCCACCTATGTATCGCATTCATCATGATGTATCTACCATGGGCACAGGGAAATTGCGGAAAACCTATGCCAATACAGCCGATCCCAGGTTCGCCTCCCAGTTTCGGAGTTAGACGCGTTTCGTCGAGAAATAAATCACGGATTACAGGCATACACACATGACACACATACGTACCGGTCCATGTGTTCCACACCCGTGTACAACTGGAGGTACGTCACGTCCATATTTATTTTTCTTCCAGACTACGAGACTGGGAATCGAACTCGCGACCGCCCGATGTCCTGGTTTATTGTTAGAGGCACGTATGCTAACCATTAGATCAGCACACCGATACGGAAAGTAAAATAATTTTACATTATAATAGTAAAAATAACTCTTATTATTATTATTTGTAATGAGGATTATAATATTCTGCAAATAATTCTTCGTTCTAACATAGGGGTGCTCGATATACATCGATGTTTCGAAAACATCGATGTTTACAATTAAATGCATCGAATCAATTCGATGTCTCGATTCCTGTCGATGTTTAACGATGCATCGATGTTTTTCATTTAATGTATCGAATTTTAGAACAAACAAACGTCTTGCCTAAGGAGTTTCGATACGAAAATCGAAATGCTGGTAGGAGATTGAAATTTATATCACCGAGAGATTAATTTAGGATGCATTGGCTATCCAAAAATCAATCAGTTTTACAACATAGTTTCGGAGATTTTTAATGTTCAAGTTGAACCTTTATCCATGTTAATACATATGACACCTCGTAAACAAGAGTTATAAAGATGTAGGCCCAAAAATAATCGTGATAACCCGATAAAAGAACTAAGCAAACCGTGATTATAGTGTTAAGAATATCGTGCTCAATAATCAAGTGATTTCTCTACTACGTTCATTAACAATATTCGAAAAAAACGATGTGAATTTTGAGCTTGAACAGTTTGTTTTAGGACATTAACGAAACTTAGGTTCAACGTGGCAACACCGAATTAACGGGCTCTGTCTAGTAAGCCACTCCAGTGAAGCATTAACTAGTGGAAATTTCAAAATCGGCGAGTGTTAAAACGTAACACCAAATGTTTTTTTTCGCTATGAAAACTATGCGAACTGGATATTATTGTTACAGATAGAATAAATAAATACATCTCTTTATGAAGTTCGAATGTTGTTAAAATATGTACGATTCAAACGCTGATTTTGAAATTGTCACCAGTTAATGCTCGACTCGAGCGACTCACAAGACAGAGTCCGTTAACCTTTTGTGTCACAAATTTTTCCATCAGTGCCTCTCAGGTGGCACTCTCAGAGTGCCACCATGGCACAAATGGTTAATGCGGTGTTGCCATGTTTAACCTACAAGTTTGTTAATGTCCGAAAACAAACCGTTCGACCTCAAAATTCACATATTTTTTCGAATATTATTTCGAACGAAGTAGAGAAACCACTTGATTATTTAGCACGTCATTCCTAATATTATAATCACGGTTTGCTTAGTTTTTTAATCGGCTTGTAACTATTATTTTTGGGCCTATAGCCCTAAAAATGGTATTTACCGGGTGTCGTATGTATTACCAAATGGATAAAGATTCAACTTGAACCTTTAAGAACTTGAATCCCATATATTTCATCTTTTGCTATGCATTCACTCTTTTCAAGCGTACGCTTCCATACATTCTATTTGTCTCCGGTTTATTTTACTATTTACTTACTCATGATTTTTCACTTCACAGTCTATCCAAGTTTATTCATGGATCTTCAAAAAATAATACAACTAAGGATTTAAATAGTGCTCATCATTTTCAGAACACATACCCTGATTAACTTATGTAACTGTTCAAATTCTACCGCCGCTCTTACTCGTACTTCCCGCGAGGAGGACAAGGACAGCTACAATGCGTACTGTGCATGGGCCAACCGTTTTGGGCTACTCCTTGCAGTGGATTGCCTCATTTTCATACAGAAATCGCTGTCACTTCTGAACCAAGGGCCCCGCAAGAGTTCGGCCTTTTATTACTTCTTCGTGGACACGACACAACCTGTTCAGAAAACTGCTACGGGATCCTTCTAGCCGCGCTTCCTGCATTCTACCGGCCGCCTCAGCAACGCTTACACGCCGCCTAATTTCTTGGGCCATAGCCAATTATGAGACTCATCCGGTACCCTTTTCCACTTCGTAGAGATCTCTTAATTGGAACACACGTATGAAACATAGAATATAATAATAATAATAATAATCAACGACAAAATAAATACTGATATAATATACACGTCGACTTTAGCTTACTCGAATCGTACTACTCTAGCACGCGCTTTTTCGGACTTTCGGGAGCGTCGCCGACTGCGTGGCGGCCTCCCGCTTTCTTTGTTACTACACGACGTAATACGTCCTCACTCTTCGAACGCTCGACTTCGACTCCCTTTTCGCGCGCACCCGGCACCACGCTCGCAACATGCCGCGTGCTCGCGCCCACCACCTGTAGTTTCTACAGGCCGTCGACCGCGTATAATGGTGACGCTACTCGTCACGTGCTCTAGCCGACTTCAACACAACTTCGGAGGATTTTAGTATTTGGAGCGATCATCATAAACTGGTTCATCGAAACTGGAAATCAAGGAGACTAGAGTAAAGGAGTCCCAACTCCCTATCCTAGCCTGTATGTACGAAGTTCTTTCAAGCGGTCGTAGAGGTGTAGTGCCCAGTTCTGCAGCAGGCGTCGCTAGCGTTCTTGGGAACCAATAATATATAGTAATACAAAACTGCATAAGGTCCGAGCTCCGCCTCAACGACCAATCACAAAACTGGGGTGATCGTGTTTCTCTCTCGTACTCACTTGGAACAGTCATGGTGCGTTCTCCCTCGCACACCCGAACGATAATACACCCAAGTGGGGATTCCTCCATTATAATATATAATAATATTGTGTACATATATATAATAAATAAAATATAAATAATATTAATAAAGCACATATTAATGAAACAACTCGTGTTGTTTTATTCGCATGGGCTTATTATATAATAATGATTGGTTAATGACATGATTAATTAAAAGCGGTCATGAACAGTGATCGCTCTTAATTAAATAATTAAGAGCGGAAATAATTTTTAATTTAACAATCAATATCAATTTTAATCATCAATTCGCATGGTTTTATCTACGCTTTATTCCAGAAACTACAATGAAATCATCGTAGAGAGTAGTATCAATCAATCAATAGAGTTTTATTTGCACAACTTTTAACAAGTTTTTTACAAAGCTTATACATATCCAACCACTATTTACATTTCTTATCATCTCCCACTCTTCATCCATTTCCTTAAACCTTACATCTAACTCATCTTTCGCTAAACTACCCACTTATTCTTCCACTCTCACACTCCTTAATTCCAAACTTCTTTTATTCCACACCTCTTCTATTTCCCTGACATATGCGCATATTTCTTTTTGTATTTTTCCCCCTAACATATTTATCACCTCTCCGCAGATCGCCACCTCATCGATTCCTTCCATCCACACCTCCACACCTTTTCTTATTTTTTCCGTCACCAATTCTCTGCTTTTCTTACACACCAATAAATGCTCAAAAGTCTCAACTTGCTCGGCACATATTCTGCACATCCAATCATACTCTTATTTTTTACCCGCTCTCCCTATATTCCCGCATCTTATTCTAGCCCATACCTCTTTGTCTCTGCCCTTTACATTTTCCTCAGACCAATACTTCCACGGCATATTATCATTCTTCACAATAAACTTATACTTAACATTGTACGTCGATGCCTTTATCCTCTCCTCCTCCCTCTTCAACGCCTCATTCTTAAACTTTTCAAACCCGATCTTTATTCTTACTTCAATTTCTCCCACCTCCCTCCTTTCCCAAACCATCCCAATTACATCTTGCATGCCCATTTCTTTTAATACAGCCTTTAAGTCCTTCCCCCACTTTGTCGGGATATGATTTACAATCGCCCTTACTTCCTCCATCAGGCATACTTTTGGCCATCTCTTTTCATTCATTCCAACTATCTCCACCATATATTTTAGCGCTCTTTCCCTTATCAGGTATTTCATTGTAGGCACCCCCAGCTCTCTTCTCCATATGTAATTCGGTGTGGTTCTTTTTACCCCTAACGCCATCTTACAATATCTACTCTGAATTCTTTCAAAGATGCTTATTTCCCCCAGTCCCCAAATTTCCACCCCATACATAGCTCCCGCCCTTACTATAGAATTCAACAAATAAAGCCTCTCCTCCATCATATCTCTTCCTGCTCTCCGCCACACACCCCACACCGCATTCATTGCCCTTTGCGCCTTTCCTACAGTCTTTTTCCCGTGCATCCAAATTGAATTTTTACCCGTGAACCAATATCCCAAATATTTAAAATTGTTCACTATCTGCACCTCTTCTCCTTTAAATTTCCATTTCTCTTCATTCTTAATCTTTCCTCCATTTCTAAATATCATTACTTTCGTTTTTTTTGCATTTACTTCCATCATATTTTCCTCTGCCCAGGTTTCCAAGTCCTTTAGAATACTTTTTAACCCACTTGCCGTCTCTGCGATTGCCGCCACATCATCTGCATATTTTATTGCAAAGATTTTTTCCATTCCTATGACAACTCCACCTTCATTTTTCCTTTCCCACATATCTTCCAAATCATCTAAATATAAATTAAACAACACAGCGCTCAAAGCACATCCCTGTCTTACTCCTCTCTTTGTTCTAAAGCTATCCGTAATTTTTCCTCCCGCTTGCACCTCCGCTCTTGTTTCCTTGTAAATTCCCTTTATCATTTCCAACATCCTACCCCCGATTCCTTTTTGTTTTAGTTTCATAATCATTCTTTCTCTGTTTACCCTATCAAACGCAGCCTTAAAATCTATAAATGCAACATATAGCCTTCCGCCTTTCCCCTTCAATTTCTTATTTATCACAGCATTTAACGTAAATATTTGGTCCCTCGTACCTCTTCCTCTCCTAAAGCCAGCCTGACTTTCCTTTAATTTACCATTTTTTTCAATCAACTTACTCAATCTTACCGTCATTATTTTTGTCAAAACTTTATATTCCACATTCAATAGTGATATTCCCCTATAATTTTCCGCTTTTTCCCTATCCCCCTCCTTGTAAATTGGCACAATCCTCGCCGTTTCCCACCCTTTTGCCAAAATTCCTTCCCTCCAAATACTATTCATCGCCTCTCTCAGTTCTTCCCTCCGTTCCTTCGGTATCTCCTTTATAAATTCTACTACAATTCCTTCCTCCCCAGCAGCTTTTCCCTCTTTCATGTCTTTCAATGCTGACTCCAATTCTATAATTGTAAACTCCTCATAAAATTCTTTGTCTGTCCCCCAATTTTCTTCATTAACATCCAGCCCCCCTTCATCCCAAACCTCTATGTTTTCAGTCCCCTCTCTCCCCTGCTTCTCCTCTCCGTTCAGCAATTTCTCAAAATGCTCCTTCCATTCCTTTCTCGATATCTTTTCCCCAATTGTTCCTCTACGTTTGTTCCTAAAATTACTAATGGCCTTCCACCATTTAGACATATTCTTGGCTTTTCCGACTTGTTCCCAAATTCCATTTCTCCATTTTTCTTTAGCCTCTTTTATCGTTAACTTCATTTTTCTTCTTTCTGTTACCAATTCACTCTCCGTCTCCGCTTTTCTATACTTCGTAAATGCTTTCAATTTTTTCCAAACTTCCTCTCTTTGCTTTTTACAAGCATCGTTAAACCATCTTGGTAATCTTCTCACCCTCTTACTCTTTCCGCATGTTTTCAACATCCCCACTTTTTTCGCAGCTTTTACTATTTTTTTCTTAATCCCCTCCCACCTCCCTTTGCCTTCTTCAATGCTTACATCCTTTTGTAATTCGCTGATATATTCCTCACCAGTTTCTTCATTCCTTATAAGTTTTTCCATTTTACACTCATCCTCTTCACCCCCTTCTACACATACCTGTGCTTCAGTTTCCTTTCCCCACACATATAACATTAATGGCAGGTGATCAGATTCTATTCTGTTTATCACCTCCATCCTTTTTATTTCCTCCTGCCCCCCCCCTGTCCAAGACAATTGCATAATCTATTACCGATCCACAACATTCTTCTCCACCACCGACAAAAGTTACTTTACCCTCCCTATCCCCTTCCGTTCTCCCGTTTAACACTTTCAACCCTAAATCCTCACACATACTCAACATCTTTTTTCCTTCCGAATTCAACACCATGTCCTGAGATTTTCTTATTTCGTAGTCCTCGTCCTCCATTTCATCCACGACCATGGCTTGTTCATTTCCAATCCTCGCATTCATGTCTCCCAAGATCACCACTTTATCTCTTTTGCCAGCTTCCTCGAGTATTACATCACTCAACTCCTTTTCAATTTTTCCCATTCCAACGTTATTATATACTGTTATTATCGCTGTAGTTTCTCTTAACTTACAATTGCACATAATTAACCCAAACCCCCACTCTTTTATATCCGCTCCTCCTTCCCAATCCTTCTTTACACCTATTGCCTGCCCCCCTTTTGCTCTTCCTTTTTTTACCCCTTTTTCTTTGACCGCCGCTTTAAAATTCCAACTAAATTTTGAACTCATACTTTGAACAACTTTACACTCATCCTTCTTTTCAACCCAAGTTTCTTGCAAGACCACAATGTCAGCCTTTTTTAAGAACTCCCACGCTTCTCCGATTTTAAATATTCCCGCAACATTCCACAAAATTACTTTAAACTCTGTTTTTTCCACATCTTTCTCCGCTCTTCCTCCTATCAGCTTCCCAGTCAAATCTTCTCTCTTCTTTCTTCCTTTTCCATGCCTTCATTGCTCTCTCCCAATCCGAAAGGGCTGCTGCACTTCCCGACCAGATTGCCTCCTCTTCTTCTCATACAATTGAAGCTCGATGCTCCCTCTCCGGTCGTTCCATCTCCACCATCCATCCCCGAAGTTTATCTTCATGTAGCTTACTTCCGCCCTTCTTCCAAGCCTCGTTTCATTCTCCGCAACCTCCCGCAGCCATTTTGAACGTCTTTTTCTCTTTTAGTCAGGTCATTTTTTATTTAAATGTCCGTCCCCTTCAATTCCCTCTTTCTATTCATCATCTCCATCTTTTCGTTCCAATCCTTATATCTTGCTACCACCAATCCCCCGCTCTCAAACTTCTTCATCGTTTTTCCTCTGATATCTTGGAAAATCCTCCGGAAAATAAATGCTTACATTGTTTTTCCTGTACTCCCTCTTTCCTTTCTCCTCTTTTAAATCCCGCTCGTTCAGCGGTCCCCGCTTCCTTTCCATTATTTGCCTTAGATTTTCCTCCTCCCTCGACGCCTTTCCTTTGACGCCCCTTGCTTTCCCCGTCGAATACACCAAAG
This sequence comes from Ophion ventricosus, assembly GCA_963932345.1. Taxonomy (NCBI): domain Eukaryota; kingdom Metazoa; phylum Arthropoda; class Insecta; order Hymenoptera; family Ichneumonidae; genus Ophion; species Ophion ventricosus. The sequence continues at coordinate 2,604,081 of OZ010724.1, forward strand.
ATGCCTCACTGATTGAGTCGAAGCTGCAGTTTCCATCCCTCGCTCCGCCACTTATCGTTGTCTTCTCCGGTTCTTTTCTTCCCTCCTTCTTTTTCCTTCCGTTGATGATTTTCATAAGCATGTGACGCTCCTCCTCCCACTGTTTCCTCTCTCTCTTTGCGATCTCCCTTAATTCTCTCACCGTGTTTCTCAGCTCTCGCATCTCCTTTCGGCTCTGCTCACAATTCTGACAAAACTCGTCCCTCTCCACCATACATTCTTCTTTCATTTTATTAATCTCCTTCCAATACCAACTCTTCATATGCACTTCGCTCTCCTCATAAATTTTTTCCATTCTCTCTTCCCACCACAATTTCGACCTTTTTTCGAAATCTTCAAAACTGTTCCTCATCTCTCCTCTCAGTCTATCCTCTGCTTTCCGAACTTCGACATACCAATGCTTTCCCAAGCAACTCTCCGCCCCCACTCGCACGTTGCGATCGGAATAGCCGTCGTCAGAGCTTCCGTCTCTATTCGCTCCCACCATATCCTCCGCCTCCCCCTCACTCGGGTCATCGATACCTTCATCCACATTTTCCCGATACTCCCCATCAAGCCTCACTTTCTTCAAATTCACACCGTCGCCCTTCCGAATCGACGACACCAGTGCCTCCTCGGAGCGCGACAACGATGCACAACCAGCCTCCCTTTCTTTCACGCCTCCACCAGCACTCCCAGCATCACCGAGCTCACTGCCGCCAACTTGCACAACACCCATCTCCTTAACGGTCTCTTCTCCCTCGATGACGCCGTCTTCTATATATTCTTTCGTTTCCTCACACTTTTCCTTTCCCCCGTCTTTGCTGAAACCCTTTTCGATCGGTGTGTGACGCAGCTTGCTCTTTGTGACGAACCCTTCATTTTCACATTCATCTACCACTGCCCCTTTGGTCAGGTACCGATCTATTTTGCCGACAGTTTTCAATGCACTTTTACCGACCGCCTTCTTCGGCGGCCTCCCTCTGCTCCTTTTTTCGGGTATGTCAACCTGTCCATTATCCGTGGCTCCATCTATCAACCACGGGCTAACTTCTAGCACATCATCGTTCTTACCACCCTCCCCTGCCGCTTCCTCTGCGCCCTTCCTTCCTTTTTTCTCCTTTCCCAAATCTCCTATGCTTAACCTCCAAAACTTCGCGCCTCGGTTAAACACCCAACACCTCACTTAAACTTTCCCTTGCACAAAAACCTGCTCTTGTACGCAAAACACACCTCCTCCTTCAACCCTCCTACCACTTTTCACTCTGGATACTTCACTTTTCAACTTTTTCTTTCTACGCTCCTTAGAGCCCTCGAAAAACGCGTCCACTCCGTATAATGTTCCAAATTACAGTCCCCGTAGAGAGTAGTATTTCCATCACTGACAATCTGAGATGCGTCAACACATTTTTATATCACATGTACCTTTAAAATGATTTTTGATATAATAAAACGGTTCTGCAGACTTTTTTTATTTTTCTTCTCTATAATGTTGTGGATTTTAAATTCATTAATTAATTATTTAATTAAGAGCGATCACTGTTCATGACCGCTTTTAATTAATCATGGTTTTACGATATTACAGAAAAAAATGCTTTAAAAAATCCTTAAAAATTTCCAAAAACCGTTCGCTATCATCAAAAATATTCAAGCTACTGTCTACAGTAGTAGTTCAATAGTAGTTTAGAGTGTACCGAACCTCACCAGGCATCTTACGCTTATTGTTAGTGCAATTCGCATCATTTCCAAATCCCTAATTAGGGTTTTTGTCAACCATGATAAAAAAAAATTCGAAAATTACAAAATACACTTTAGAAAAATCGGAGAAATTTTTTTTAAAATCTGGTACTATGCATACAAAATTTCGAGCAACCGTCTACAGTAAATTGACCTCTGCTTCTTATTTTTTTCATTTTTTTTTGCTCAAAAAGCTAAAAAACGGGTTGAAGCAAAAGCCCAGACATTATGAATTTTACACCAACATTTTTTATATCTGACACTGTATTTTTGGGAATTTTTTCAGATTTTTCGATTACGGCCATCGAGGTGTTCAAAAAAAAATCCAAAAATTCATGACGCGCTCAAATTTATTTTGAAAAATCTGAAAAAAAATTGTAATTGCTTCATAGAGTGAGACTAATGATAGGAAAAATCGGGAACCAGATTTGAGGGGTCGAGGGTCAGACCCAGGTCGAATTGGTATGGAATACCCCATATATATGTATGCATACATTGTGCATGTCAGAATGTGAATGATCGATCTCGATAAAATTTTCAGCGAGAATGGGATGAACGCGTGAGTTGTTTAACGTTAGAAGTTCTTGGAGCCCTGAAAAGGGCTGTTGATTCCATCTAGAAGGTCGGGGCTCGTTTCCACAGGCTACAAATTATCGGTCTCGATACAATTTTCCGCGAGAATGGGATGAATATGTGTGTTGTTTTACGTTAAAAATTTCTTTCAAGCCAAATCAGCCTTTCTCAGTTTTCTATTCCGTTTGCGCGCCAATTCCGTAAGTCGTTCCTCCCTTTTCTGCAGTGTTCTGCGGAGGCGTTGGCGCAGCATGCATCCCAAGTTTCGTCTCCGAAAATTGCCAGTTTCATTGTCATCCAGAATACCCATACAACGGGGATGACGACTGTAAAGAAAAAGATAAACCTGTAGAACCAAGAATTGATTTCAATATTAGTGTTGAAAGATATTAACCTTTCACTTTCGATGCCCGTCCCGCTGTAGATGTCGACTTTATTCAAAATCTTGAGGTACTGACGAATGTCCTCCATGGATTCCACCTGGTCGTTCAACGATATGACTTTACCCGTGCTTGTCCGAATCTATAATAATAATAAAGGATTAAACAGCAATGTTTACTGCAGGAAAATTTTGAAAACTTCATTAAGGGGTTACATGTAGTTGGCGACCGAAAAAGGCGTGTTTCTGTGATTTCTTTTTGGGAAAATGGTTGCAGGTTTCGAATTTTTTTTCACAGTAAAGGGTATATCTTCGAGTATGTTTCATAATTTTTTTATTGGAAAAAATTCATAAATGTAAAAGATATAGTGTATCGCCCGGACCGCTGTTCAAAAAAGGCCTTCCGCGGTAACCAGTGCAACTTCCCAACCAATGATCCGACTGGAAAAACCAAATAAATTTAGTATTGGTATCGCATTATCTAGTCCTTAATCGAAGGCTTTGATGAAATATTAATTTTTGAAAAAATGGTCGCCGATCGAAAGTGAAAGTCTAAATTTCAGTGAAACAATCACTCCATTTTCCTTGACATAAAAAAAGGTATGCATCGAAAAAAAAAATCCTTCGATTAAAGAGTGTCTTTTGATATACACAAAATGTGTGCAAAAGATCAAGTAAATCGGTCCACTTGTTTTTGAGATATCGTGGTCACCGAGTCTAAAAAATTCGTTTCGAAAAAAACGCGTATCTTCTACATTTATGAATTTTTTCCAATAAAAACATTATGAAGTATACTCCAAGATATACCCTTCAGTGTGAAAAAAAAACAGTTCGAAACCTGCAACCATTTTCCCAAAAAAAAAAAGCACAACAGCACGCTTTTTTCGGCCGCCAACTAGATGTAACCCCTCAATACCATGACTAAAATGTTTATACTTATTTGTAAAGAAAGATTGAGATCAATCTCCAAGTGAAGTTGGGGATGGAAATTGGACTGCCCAACGAGAGTGAAAACCACTCCTGAGGACTTTTGAGTCCAAGCCCACGATTCCGGTAGCAGTCTCGCATTCAATTCATCCTTGAGTAGACCCATCGTAAACGCAGCTACAGCCCTCTCCACATTGCTCAATATTTCTCCCACCCAAGGTTCAGGAGGAACGGATGGTACCGTTTCTATTGCCGGCTCGAGAATGATCGGACTATTTCTCGGTGGTCCTTCTTCGACTGCGTTATGAACGGATAGTGCCGTTTCCATTGCCGGGTTGATAATGATGGGGATAGTTCTTGAAGGTTCTTCTTCGACGACGTTGTTATTCTGAAAATTTTAAATAGTAATAAGTATTGGAAAAAACTGAAGGGGTTAGACCCCTCTGGAGCGCGAAATATTCAAGCATTCATTGGGAATTTTTTTTGCTCTACTAATGAAGCGATCAAAAATTCACTTCAGGGCTGTATTAAGTACATAATAAGGTATATACAGATATTTTTTTTAAATAAAAAATACAAAATGGCGTCATAACGCGTTTTTCTCGAAACCATGTTTTTCAAACTGGTGAGCATTAACTTGTGCAATTTTTATTGCCTCAAAATTTTGACTGCAGCTTCTTAGATACATTATCTAAAGCGATACACATGATTTTCACGATCGGATAAAAATTACGGTTTTTATAAACAAATTAAAGTCGTTTTTTTATCAAATTTGCTTTTTTTTCACACTGGTGCCATGTTGCGAAAAATCAATATTTAACAATAATTTTGAATACCGCTTTAGATAATATATCTAAGAAGCTGCAGTTCAAATTTTAACTCAATCGGATCAAAATTGCACGAATTTTGCTGCCCACCAGTTTAAAAAAACGTGGTTTCGAGAAAAACGCGTTATGACGCCATTTCTTTTATTTTTCATTTAGAAAAAAATATCTATATATACCTTATTATGTACTTAACACAGCCCTGAAGACTTCAAACATCGTGCAGAATTGCAAGAAAGCAATATGCAAATTTCAATATGCAACTTCTTTTTCGAATTTTGACGAATTTGCTTCTTTGAAATTTATAAAAATTTCAAAGCTTTCATAATTTGTATTTATCACCACTGATATAATTCACATAAGAATACTTACCTCACAATCCATTGGTTCATCGTTGCGAGAAATTGGCACAACGTCTTGCGTCAACCTCCACGGAACCAGCGGTGACTCGTAGACGGTGCCATCGGTCAAAAGAATTTTATCGCATTTGTGGATGGACTCCTCCGCGAAATGGTACTGGCACACATTCTGATTGGCTTTCAATTCAAAGCCAAGTGCCTTATTCCATTGACTGCGTCTGTTATTGCACTGCGAGACAAACAAAAGTATTCAGTTATTATTATTTTAAAAAAATTTAAAGCGTCATATCTTGAGCAGCTGTTGCTCACACACGCATGCAAATTGTATTTTGCGCCTCTTCCTCGAGATCAGTGTGTAGTGCCCCTACTATGCGCCGATGTCGCCACAATCTTTAAAGTTCAATTTTTTCGTTCCGGTCCTGTTCCATGTATATTCCGGTACGCAACTCATTCTTCTGTTTTGTGCCGATCACGTCACACATTTTATTCAGAAATTCTACAGAAAATGGGAAAAAGGAAACGCAGGCATCGCTCGTCGGACGACGAGGATCAAAAAAGACTGCGAAACCGAGTAGAATGGTTGGAAGAACAAATTCTAAAACAAATAGAGGAAAAACACGAAAGCAAGCTCAGTAAGTATTTAAGGTTTGACAAACCGTCTAACCTGGCTTGTGTTTTTTCGTCGGACTCGATATTGTACGAAGGGGAACATATGTGTTCTTTTGGTCCAACCGTAAACCATAAATGTGGCACAACGATGTTCAACATCGTATGTGTACATAAACCCCGTACATTATGCCATGCAGGTTCTGTCTCGCGATCGTCCAACGGTCGCGAGTATAAGATCCGCAGACCATGCAACATTTCATGTAGCGGTGCAACCGAATCGTGGAAGCGAATAACTCTCCGTACTAAACAAAAAAAAATGGAAACAAAAAGACTTATTTTTTTCGCTATAATAGGCAATCGAAGACAGAGCTCGACACGGAGTCGATCGCGTAGTAAATCTCATAGAAATGATCGCGACGATTACGACTCACCGAAGTCGCATCGTCGCCACTACGGCGGAGGTTATCGTAGCAGTGATGGAAGCCACGACAATGATGCAAATCGTCGCAACAAAGATCGACGCTCTAGGCGTAGTCTTTCCCATCGACGAGAACGAATTTATACGTATACGGATCATGCGAGTCATCGCGACCGCGATAAATGCAGCTGCACTGAGTCGTCTCCGGATCGCGCGAGAAACTCGAGGAGCAAGTCACCAAGAGGAAATTTTGATTCGCAGGTACGAGCGCACTCGATATCTCCCTCGCTCGACCCACCGGAGGAGCGCGATATTATCTCCGGCGATGAAGCTAACGTTGCTCAGCCAGATACACAAGCGGCCGCGGATGCCCCAGTCGTTACGACTGGCGCGATTGCTGTCAATGCAAAGTCAGGTACAGAAGAGGTGTTGGCCGAAGCACAAGAAATCGAACTAGAAGCGGACGTTTTGGAAGTGTTCGGAGAACGTCTCAGACCAGAGCGAGTGCTAGCACCGGCAGTGCACAGTCATCTCGCGACGCTTTGGTTGGAGGTTATCGAGAAGGGTCTTCTGGCGGAAGAACGAAAAGGTTTTTTAAAAAACATTTCACCTCCACAGAACTGCGTCTTCATCGATCCTCCGAAATTGAATTTGGAGGTTAAGGCGGCTTTAAATAGTACAATCGTAAAAAGAGACGAAAGAATTATTGAAAAACAAGAAAAGGTCGCTGCTTCGCTCGCCGGCGTAGGAAAAGTTATAGATCTGCTGATCAAATCTAATCCTGGAGATAAGAAACAGTATTTAGAACCACTCAACGGCGTCGCTAAACTTTTGGCGGACTTACAGCACGACGAAACATCGATCCGAAGGAGTTTAATTTAAAAAAATATTAAGGCACCGTTCAGAGACACGCTGAAGGATTTATCGTCGGGCGAGTGGCTATTTGGAACGGAACTGAGCGAAAAAATAAAGGCTGCTAAAGTTTTGCAGCAATCATCGAGGGATTTAAAACAGCCCGCCAAGCAATCATCGGATCAAGGGAAATATTCAAAAAACTCGAGGGGCCCGCCTCAACAAAACCAGTATCGGCCGAATACTTATTCGAGGGGAGGCGGGTACAAACAGAGTCACAACAATTACACTCGCAACAACAGTTACAGCCGAGGCAACAAGTCCGCGTCACGGGGAAGGAATTATCATCCGAAACAAGAGCATCTGCCTCCAAAGAAAAACATTTAAACGTAGGCAAATTTGCCGGTCGGCTAGCTCGTTTTACGCGCAGCTGGCTTGAAGTGACCTCAGACGAAACCATCCTGAGCTGGATCACAGGCTATAGGATACCGTTTACATCGGAGGTGTACCAACATACACCGCCTGCCGTGCCTCGGTGGTCGGATCAGGAAAGAGGTTTAACGCGAGATCAAATCGCAGAGTTATTGGAAAAGGGCGCGATACAAGGGTGTCAGCCTGAGTCCGGACAATTCATCTCAAAGATTTTTCTTGTGCCGAAACCAGATGGTTCTCACCGTTTTATACTGAATTTAAAGCAGTTAAACGAGTTCATAGATACGGATCACTTTAAATTAGAAGATGGGAAGACGGCAAGGCAAATGATAACTCGCGGATGTTATATGACATCCATTGACCTAAAGGATGCATATTATGTAATCCCGATTGCAAAATCTGATCGCAAATTTATACGATTTATCTTTGAACGCAAATTGTACCAATTTACGTGTTTGCCCTTCGGGATAAACAGAGCTCCATACACATTTACAAAACTGATAAAGCCGGCAGTCTTGCGCCTCAGAGAGCGCCGATTTTTGTCGGTAATATACTTAGATGATTTATTGATACTGGGGGATTCATATGAAGAATGTTCGAGGAACACTCATATAACGAGACAGTTACTCGAGAAGTTAGGTTTTATTATCAATGATAAAAAGAGTCACGTAATCCCCTCGAAGAGACGTACATTTCTCGGGTTCATTTACGATTCCAAAAGAATGAATATCAGGCTCCCGGAAGAAAAAGTTGCCAAGACTGCACAAAAAATCGAAACATTTAGTAAAATGAGCCATTGTACAATCCGAGAATTTGCAGGATTAGTAGGAATATTAGGTTCGAGTTGCTCAGCATTGAAGCTGGGTCCACATGAAGAACTTTGAGAGAGCAGAATTCTTGGCTCTTAGGGCAAATCAAGGAAATTTCGAGGCACGCATGTTCCTTTCAGACGACTTGCAGGCAGATTTCGAATGGTGAAAAATTCATATTAGCAAAGCAGTGCGTTCGATAACACCGTTTAGAGCAGCCTTCGAAATTTCTTCCGACGCGTCGCGCTCTGGGTGGGGGGCGTGCTGTGAAGGCAACCGTACGCACGGTCACTGGAATCAAGATGAACAAGTTCATCATATTAATTATTTAGAATTATTGGCGGCTTTGTTTGCCCTGAAATGCTTTGCGAAGAATCTAAAAGACTGCGACATATTATTGAGAATCGATAATACTACCGCCATTGCGTACATTAACAAGATGGGCGGCATTCAATTTCCGGTATTGCGTGGGCTGGCAAAAAAGATTTGGAAATGGTGCGAAAGAAGGAATATTTACATTTGCGCATCCTACATTTCGTCGCGGGATAATTATGATGCTGACTTCGAATCGAGACAACTTGAGCCAGAAACAGAATATGCCTCATCGAATTCAGCTTTCCGCGAGATTCAAGATAGATGGGGAGAGCCGGAAATAGATTTATTTGCAACAAGAACGAATGCGAAATGTAGGAGATATATTTCTTGGATGAGAGATCCGGGCTCAGTTGCAATTGATGCATTCACGCTAGATTGGAGCCAACGGTATTTTTATGCATTTCCGCCGTTCGCAATAGTTTTACGCGTTTTAAGGAAGCTTAAAGACGATCGTGCTAGAGGTATCGTCATTGTACCGTATTGGCCAGCTCAGGTTTGGTTCCCCGTCTTCACTGCCATGCTGAGTTGCGAACCGATTTATTTTCAGCCAAGCGTCAACCTTTTGCGCTCTCTCGATAGGCAACCGCACCCAATTTGGAGGAGGATTACCCTGGCTGCAGGGCTGCTGTCCGGGAAGCGCTGAAAAGGAGAAGTATGCCGGAGGAAGCGCTTACTATTATGCTTTCCTCGTTGTCGGATTCATCGCTCAAACGATATGACAGCTGTTTAAGAAAGTGGTGGTTATTTTGCCATGGAGAAGTCGTAGAACCGTACAAATGCGATATATTACAAGTAATAAGATTTTTGTCTGCTGAGTTTGATAAGGGCGCTTCTTATGGCACGTTGAACAGCTGCCGATCCGCGATTGCGCTGTTGCGCGGGCCGGAAATAGGGGACGACGCTAGAGTACGGAGACTTTTTAAAGGCATCGCGAATCTTAGACCGGTGAAGCCGAAATATGAGTCGACGTGGGACCCGCAACTTGTCTTAAATCACGTTGCGCAATGGTGGCCGAACGAGGGAATTTCCTTAGAATATAGAAAAATCAACGGGGTTGATCGAAATTAAAATTCCGGCGCGGTTAAAGACTTCGAAGATAAATAAAGCGCAGCCAATGTTGAGCATCCCTTTTTATGCTGAGAATACATGCACCTGCGCAGCATCGGCGTTGGAAACGTACTTGGATAAGACGAAAGAATTACGAGGAAATGAAACTCGACTTTTCGTAGCCCTAAAAAAACCGCACAAGGGGGTATCCACCCAGACCTTGAGCAGATGGATAAAAAAGACCCTTATGGAAAGCGGGGTGGATACAGATGCATTCGATGCTTATAGCACTCGTCATGCGTCCACTTCGTCCGCGAAAAGGAGTGGGGTCAATATAGACGCTATTAGAAAAGCTGCAGGCTGGACAGAACGTTCGGGTACCTTCGCTAGGTTCTACGATCGTCGTATTATAACGAGTAAAGGCATGTTTGCGAAAGGGATTCTAGATAGAAGCATTGTATAACATTACATTTTATTATTCGTCTTACTTACTTACATGGTTGAAAATATTTTATAAATAAATAAGCATATCGGATTTCTGAGTCATTGAATATCTGCCGTAACGAACTTTAAATAACTACACACTGATCTCGAGGAAGAGGCGCAAAATACAATTATAAGATTAAACGAACTTACCTGTAAGTGAAGTTCGATCTTAATTGTATGAAGCGCCTCTTCCGAAGAGATCAGTCCCCCCAAAAGGGTTCTCCCCTTTTCTAATTACACATATATTAGAAACCCGGATGATTACGGCAGCACTTTGAATGAATGAGTTGCGTACCGGAATATACATGGAACAGGACCGGAACGAAAAAATTGAACTTTAAAGATTGTGGCGACATCGGCGCATAGTAGGGGCACTACACACTGATCTCTTCGGAAGAGGCGCTTCATACAATTAAGATCGAACTTCACTTACAGGTAAGTTCGTTTAATCTTACAAAAGTGTAATTTAATTACAATAAATAAATAATAATTCCGTTACCTTGGGAATGGAAAAAAGAGTTATCTGGCGCAGTCCCAAGCCTTGTCGCTCCCTTCGGTTTTTGCCACGTCCGCTCTGGCATCCTGGTACCGCACACACCTTTCCCATTCTTCTGAAAGAAAAATAGAAATATTAAAATACTAAATGTCAAGATATTTTGACAGTCTAAAAACAATCTTATACATTCGTGCCACCGATTCATTCAAGTTCTCGCAAAATTGTCATTGAATATGATTTTAATTTATAATTCTAATAATAAATATACATTGAAAATATTAAATTACTATTGAATTTCATTTACATCTGGCAGAATGGAAAATAATTAATATTTGACCTTCAATCACCGTGCAGATCCGCGGAGACTGGGTCACCGTAACCTAAAACCTTAACAAAAAAAATTGGAAAAAAACTCTGATTAGATTTATAATTTGACAGTAAATTTTGAAATACTCCCTGCTCCTTTGCCGTTGCCGTCGCAAATAAATAATTAAATTCGCTGAAAAAGAATTCGCTCGCGAAGGTTTTATATAGCTGCTGTGCTGGTGTACACGACAGATATATTTGTGTTTGACAGGCGCAAACAATTTTGCTGCCATAACTCGGTCAGTTTCACCTTATGCAGTTTTGTATTACTATATATTATTGGTTCCCAAGAACACTAGCGACGCCTGCGGCTGAACTGAGCACTACACCTCTGCGACCGATTGAAAGAACTGTTTGAGTAGGGAGTGTCGACTCCTTCTCTCTAGTCTCCTTGCTGGAAATCAAACAGAACCGAAGAAATTGTTTCTGATGAGCTGTCTGTCTGCTTGAGGGCACCGGTTGGACAGCTTAGTGAAAATCCACTAGAAGTATGGTCAGATTATAAACAACAATTTCCATAATTGTAATAAGATAGCCTATAAATATTTAACTTAGTACCATCAGAAAGACTTTTTTCGAAAGCTTAACAAGTTTTAAAACAACAACGCAACAGAATACAAGGAAAGCGTGTTAATAAAATCGTATTTATGCAAAGTCTAAAGAGGAAATATTGGGATTTCTAATTTAGAAATTAGAAATCCCAAATGTCCCAATGGATAATTGATTTCTAATTAAACAATTTATAGAGGAAGTATGGAGAACCTTTCTAAATTTTGAAAAAATAAATTGGATTAAAACAATTAAAACTTGATTAAAATATAAATAAAACTCGATTGAACATGAATAAAACTCGATAGAATGGAAAACCTTGGCTTATGTCTCATTTTTCTAACTTTCTATCCTATACTTTCAACTGACAAAAAACATCGATGTTTTTATTCGACGCATTGTAAAACATCGATGCAACGTTTCGATGCATCACATCGAAAAAATATCGACATATTTTGTGCATAAACATTCCTGCTCTAACAGAGCGAGTATAAAAATAAATATCCCAACGTCGCAAAAGACGGATTTCTATAATTACGTAAATGTGCCGAGTTACGCCTCTTTCGTCGTAAAAACGATGCGATTGGATGGCTCAAAGGCGCCGAAAGAAACATTCAATCAGAAGTGATCTTTCCCTCGTGTCGTACTTGATTCACGAGGCTGGCGCCCTCCGATTGATCGGACTGCGAAGCAGCGGGCGAATGCGAACACACCCTGGGCAACGAGAAGTTAGGCGGGACCGAGAGCGCGAGCCACGCAGCGCCATGGAGGCGCAGTCGCGAACTAGAGGATGCACGAGGCTGTTCGAGGCCGCGTGTCGTCGTTTCCTCGCTCATTTCCGCTTGGACAGCCTTCGAGAGTGGTAGTGTCAGGCTTTTTTTCTTTCCTCACGAATCGAACTTGTGCGTCTCACAAAAGTAAAAAAAAAAAAAAAACAAATGAAGCTTCGTCGCTTGCGCGATTTTTCGGTAAGATAAATGAAAAAAATTAATAACGACGAAAGGAAATTACGCAATGGAACGCACGGAGAAAGATCCAGCAAGGACTGGCCACGTGGCGAGGCGCCTAACGAGCCAAGAAATCTATAAGATGAGGCGACAAGATACACGCCTCGTTACGGAATTTCGAGCGTGCCAGATTGAGCGAGAATCGCGAAAGCATTGGGACTTGTTCTACAAGAGAAACGACACGCGATTCTTCAAGGATCGACACTGGACGACCAGGGAATTTCGTGAGTTGCTCGAGTTTGGGGCAAGAACAGAGGACGGACGTAACGATCATGGTGGAAGAGCAACCATGATGGAGGTCGGCTGCGGCGTTGGGAATCTTATTTATCCGCTTATCGAGGACGGTCTGCGATACGGCAAAATTTATGCCTGCGATCTCTCGCCCAGAGCCATCGGTCTTGTTAAGGTAAATGCTCTCTTTTCTCTTATCCATTCATCATTTTATTTTTATTTTAACGTGTATTCGAATTTATTTTTAATACATTTTATATTTGTATATTATAACCGTGAAAAAATCTCGTGAGAACAATACGAAAAAAAAATGGCCACCCTGCGGGGTTACACGTTTCACACCCAAGACCTTTCCAATTGGCAGTTGAGTACTCTAATCACTAGGCTATGACAGAGCATTCACAATGCTTGTCTGGATAGTCTAACTTTCGTCACTATACAACCTATATATATATATGTATATATAAATTTATTATAGGTTTGTTCCAGCCGTACAGGGTCTTCCCCTTTTTACGAGCCCAAACCCACCTCAACTTCGTTCTGTCGCCTATTCCACATGACCCCTCTATATCTCCCCGATTCCACAATTCACCCAATCTACCTCCCCTCCACAATTCCCCCGTCTACCTCCCATCCCCCCTTGCGGCCACAGCCGACTTCTCCCTCTGTATCGTATTCACCGTGACATGTCTGCCATGGGCATGGGGAAACTGCGGAAAACCTATACCGATACAGCCGGTCCCGAGTTCGCCTCCCAGTCATGGAACTGGTCGTCTTTCGCCGAGAAATATTGAAGAAAAATATTTCACAACGAAAGTTACGTGACTGGAATTCGAACCTGCGACCTCCCGATCCACTGGCCAGCATGCTAACCACTAGACCAACGCACCGGCTATGTATATATATATGAGGCATTCCACGGCATTTCACCTAACCCGTGACCTCGACCATTTTCGATTTTCTTGATTATTTTTTTTGTAAAATTGTACCGCATGAAAGGAATATCCACACCAATTTTTAGATGTTTATCTCTCTTCTTTTAAGAGTTATAATTTTTCAAAAAATGTTGTTTTCCGAAGTTTTGGAAATGTTTGAATGTCAGTATATATATTTTTTTCATTTTGAATCATACTTTCATGAAAAAATATGAAAAAAAATTAGCAACTGTACTGGACCACGTTTTTTTTGCTTCAAAATTAGAAAGTATTTTGTTTTAAGATGATTGCCATTTTTTATTTTTTTCAAAAAATTCTCTAAAATAGAGTGACCCATTCTATGATTCTTAAGACTAGTCTCATCGTGGGCCCATTTTTCCTCCTATTTTTTTGCGAATTAATCATATTTTGTTCAGAAGATTTTTATCTTTTTAATCTCCAATAATCCAATCTTGAATAATGCTAATAATGAAACGGTTTATTTTTCATTTATGCTGAAATTAACGAAAAAGAAGATTTTTTGTGCG
>OZ010724.1:2620536-2777397 GCA_963932345.1 Ophion ventricosus
GGTAAAAAAAAAGGAGATCCGCGTCTTTTTGCTCTGCGAAAAGAAAAAAGAATCGTGTTCCGTCAATTGGCACCAATGATGATTCCATAGTTCAACTGAAGCTCACTGATGCACACACTTAGCAAATGTCTTTCGCTCCTATCTGACGCCATCTTGACTTTAAGTTATGCCTAGAAACGAAAATTGGGCATTAACCTGGCTGAAAATGGGATTTCTTTTTGTCTCACAGGAGCTATTACTTCTCGGTTGAGGTGGTCCGCGAGCTTTTCGAGGCGGCGGGCTTTGAGACTCTCGACTGTTCTTACGTGGAACGAAGGACGGTCAATCTGAAGGAAAATGTGGACGCGCTGCGCATTTTTGTTCAAGGACGGTTCAGGAAACGTTGAGACTCCTGCGCGTGGCCACAGGATCGAAGGGAATGCGGTAAATGTAAATATACGATTTTTCAAATTCATTTACAATTTTAGCTGAGGACGGTTGGGATATTGAATTTTTTTTTCGCAATTTTTCCTGTTTTTTGTTTTTTAAACTTTTTTTTGCAATTTTAATTTTTAGGATTTATTTTGAGTTATCGTGCTTTACTTATTTTTTCTCTGTTTTGTAATTTCTTTTTACTTGTGGACCATGCAGTCGCGTGGATTAAAAAAATCCTTTACACGCGAATTTTCATTTTTTTTTTAAATAGTTTTTTTAGCTTTTGACGATGTTTCGTGATTTTTTATTCTTCTTTTATTATTATTCATTCGTTATTAGTTTGTCATTTATTATTGTTATTTATTTCTAGTTACTCTTTTGTAATTTTTTTAAGTTTTCACTCCTTTTTTTAAGGTTTATTTTTTATTTTATTTTTTACGGTTTATTTAGCGTTATCTTAAATATTGTTTTCATTTATTTTGAAACATTATTTGGGTCCACGATTAGAATTAAGTCATTTCACGGTTTGATTTTCATGTTTTTATAGTATTTTTATTTTTTACGGTCTTTCGAGCGTTTTTATTCTTTTTTTTACTTATTAATTTGTTATTCTTGTATGATTAATATTATTTATCAATAAAGCTTTATTAAGAATTGTTTAAATGTTGATTGTAAATGATGATTTCATAGTTCAACTGATCGACTTTGATGCACACACTAAGCAAATGTCTTTCGCTCCTATCTGACAAAAATATTAACCTAATTTTGTATACTTTCGATACTCCGAACGTGCGCCAATGCCTGTTTTCTTTCCTCGGATTTCAGATCTCGAAGATTCAAATCGTGTGCACAGCAGAGCCAGAAAATTCAAGAAAGGAGCGATTCCAACGTATTGGTAAGATTGTCATTTTATGAATTAACGAAATCAAGGCAGAGCCGATTTTCCCGATTTTGTTACTATTTTTTCTGCCGCTTTGTCTATTCACTTTTTTGGTCAAAAATGGACGGAAAACGAAACGGATCTCCGCTCATTCGTATCCTCCGTGTCACTTTCGAATTACGGTCACGTGATGATTTCATAGTTCAACTGATCGACTTTGATGCATACACCAAGCAAATGTCTTTCGCTCCTATCTGACTCAAGAAAGCTTTCGGTCGAAGCGCAACTTTCGCTCAGGCTCTTGTATATCCATTTAAAAAATGCCTTTGTTTTCTGTTAGAGATTTCCTCTCGTCATTGCTCGTAATATGGCAAGGTATCTTCGGAACGATCGCGAACAGGTGAGGAATTATTTTCACAAAAGTTACGATACTCTCACCCTTTTTTTTTCTTTATTTTTATTTCAACACTCGCCCTTAGCAATGATGAAAACAAATGGTATTGAAAGACAATTTATGATGCAAGCACTTGTTTCGTCACTACCACTGAGCTCGAATTCGCACTTCCGCTCGACGAGAGTGCGGATATTTTTTCTGTGCTTGCCAGGCGCTTAATTACAGGGTTTTTCCGGTTGCAGAAGCAGCGAGGGAGAAGTTTGGAGTGGGAACTCTTAAGGCGAGCCGAGACGAACGGGATTGTCGACGCAGTTCAGTCGCAAAAATAATTGTAAGTTCATAGCTAGATAGCGCTATCCATATACATCTAGATAGATCTAGAAATGTCTAACTATATCTAGACAGATCTAGAAATATTTAGATATATCTAAATATATCTAGATGTGTTAATAATTAATAAATTATGATGATACGCTTGACTGAATCTACCGTGAATGATTATCCTTATTATTAGCTCTATCTGATTGGAAATTCAATTCCCACAATTCAATATTATTTACCATCAATTTTTCTCTTTAATTTTTTATCCTTTTCGCTTACAGAAGAAAAAACGACTGGTCCGTCTACGGAGTGGAAAAAACATCTGCTTTACCAAATTTAATTGTCAATTGATATTTTAATTGATTTCAATTGAGTTGACATAATTGATAATTATAACGACGCTGATCTTCCGGATACCCGAGCAATATTTACGTGACGCAGGTCTCGTTAAATAAATAAGTGAACACTAAATGAAAATCGGATATTTGTGTCTCACTCGTTTGCGATCGACGCATCGTTCCTCAGGGGTGTTCAACATCTGCGGGGGGCGCCCGCTCCTCGTTGGCGCGTCTTCGATTGACAGCGCGTCGGAGCGGACAACGGTTGGAAAAGACGCATAGCAAAAAAATGAGCACAAGAATAATCGCGCTCGCGCCCAGTGCTCCTCCGACTCGTTTGCCTCGAGTCCTGCGAAGAATTTTGCAGCGTTTTTTTTCTCTTTTCAATTTGTTAATTTCACTTGGTACGATAATGGACTTTTTGCGCACGCCTCCAGTGCGTAAAACTCCCATGTTCACACCTCGTAAAATAAAATTTCGTACAATACTCGACAAAATAACTTTTTATAACTAGTGTGAGTTTGCAGACCGAGCCGAAGGCGAGTGCTGCAACCACAGCAACTACACGAAATTAGAAAAAGTTTTTTCGTACTCTTATAATAATGTACTATTCTTTTTTAATATCATTGTTGAATTTTATGCGTAAGAGACAATTGAGAATATCGCCCGCACTCACATGCTCTTGAATTCACTCTTGGAGCAACAGTAGTGATAACTGAGGTCATCGTTGTAACAACACGCGGTGAAGCTTGGATGGGACTCGGTGACATTACACACATAGTAAATACCGTTGATGGGAACCTTCGAATTGAGGCACTTCAGTTCGTATGTCGCTACGTCTGGGGATGGGAAAGATAATAAATAATGCAGAATTTTTTGTGCAAGTTTACAGTTTTTCGGTTAATTTACGCGACAAGCAGAATTTTATCTGAGATAAATAGAAAACTTACGATTGAACGTTAAGAAAATTATCAGCAAGCCAATTGGCTCAAATTTCATTATTTTGCAAAGCTACGTACGATGCGTAGCTGTAAAGTGACGTTTTCGACACTGGGAGAGAAAATTAATCTGCACAAGACAAAAACGTATCGCGATCGGTAAGGTAGATACCAGTTTTACAGATCGTTCGTGGTCGTTTGGTAATTGGCGTTGTTTGTTGCGTCCTGTGGCGAACTTGTCACCTCAAAGGATCTAACCGGATGAGAATGGTGAATCTGTCCCCACCGTGTTTTGTGGCGCCGATTTTTTCCTAAGTTCCTAACCTAAAAAAAAAAAATTGTGCAAAATTACAGCTTTCTACATCGATTCCGAGGGGTCTTGGATTTTTGCAGTCATTAAATACCAAGAGGCGACCGAAAAATGTGAAAAAATTCTGAAAAATCAGAAACATGTCAATGTTAATGGAAATGTTCGATTTTTGGTATGCTAAATTCTATTTTTAATCATCGAATCTTCCTTTAAAAACATTATTTTGTAGCGAAGAGATTTTTCAACTATTGTGGCAAAATTGACAAATTGACATGATTTTTCACTCTTCATTCCCTGCACTTAAAAAAAAGTCTCAAAATTCGACCTGCTGTTACGTCCCGGAGGGAGATTTGGAATGGACTCGCGAAGTTGCCGAGTTAGAGCGCGAAATTTGAATTAAGATTCGCGCGGTGAGTCTGATTGGCTTCCACGTGAGTTTCGAACACAATTTAATAACAATTTTGATTTAGAGAATTTTAGGTGCGTGTTTCTGGATTGAGAGATGGATTCGCCCGAGGGATTGGTCGTTGGTTGAATAAAAGGTTTAGACGCGTAGATTTGGTCTTAATACAGATTATTAAGTTTATTAACCTCTTATTCTTACAACTTATAACTCGGTACAAAAAAGAAACGCGTATAATTGTTCAACGGATACAAAGCGCAAAAGGGTTTAATTTTATAAGTCGACTATTCGATTCGGAGATCAAGAACAGAGTGCCTGCTCCTTCGTGAAAGGAAAAATTAGGAAGGTTTCATTTTTGGGGGAATGCAGTTTTGTTGTACGTAGCTTAGGGATTGGATATGATGTTGTACGTAGCTTAGGGATTGGATATGAAATTAGGTCGACTTCGGTGATAGGTTGGCATGATGTGGGAGAGAGATTTTTATTCATTTATTAATTAGAGCGCTGCTGTGATTGGTGCAGACGTTCTGTCTCTATCGTATAGATTTGGGCCGTATAGGTTTCTCTATAGGAGCGAATGACGTGATTTGACTCGCACGAGTTTTCTTTGTCGGGTGGATTTAGGTCGTAGGACAAAGAGGGATTGTGGCGGAGCTTTATCTCTGGGTTCCTGTTTCGGCGGTCGCGAGGCGAGAGTATGATTTCTGTTTTGAGGTGCTAGTGTATTGCGTTTGTCATCGGCTGTGTTTATGGGAGGCAGGCGATGGCGACGTTCTTTGGTCGTCTGGGAATTTTGGTGAACGCTTGCTTGGTATTGATAATTTATAGTTCGCTGATCGATAAATGGAGATGCTATTTTGTGCGCATATAGGTTGGGCGTTCTGGGAAGAACGGGAAAAAAGTGAGGCTGGGACGTAACACTGCAAAACATTGAAAAAAAATTAAAGCGATAAAATTTCTTATTTTCCATTGGAAATCCGTATATAAATCATTTTTTAGGTTTAATTAATGGGTGATCATGGCTGGAATAGTTGTGAGACATAACAAACAGATGTAAACAATAGGCTTTTTACACTGATTTCGGATATTTTTGAATTTTCGACGTCTTTAATAACATGTAGATGAGAAAATCATTGAGTATGTTTATGCGGACCCTTGCTCACGTTAACGCTCACACGCATGCATAGTAACATGAAGAACGAACAGATGGCGTTTACGCGAGTTTTTTATAGTAGTAAGGTAACAGCGCAGCGTTACAGAATTGCGGCTTGCGTAAACGTACCCTCTCACAGTTTTTTGACAGTTACGCGGATCTGAATATTTCAACTTATTAGCTTGACCTAAAGTCCGCGGAAACATACTCATCTAGGCACAGTTCCGCACAGTTCAAGTAGCGCCACTAGTGTGGATGCATCGGACTAAATTGAACTACGCAATCGATCTAGATGTTATGTCTCATAACTACTTCAGCTATGAACATCCATTTATTAAACCAAAAGAATGATTTATTATATGTATGGATTTCCAATGAAAAATGAGAAATTTTGTCGTTTTTATTTTTTTTTCAATGGGTTGCAGGTCGAATTTTGAGACTTTTTTTTAAATGTAGGGAATGAAGAGTAAAATCATGTCAATTTTTGTCATAATAGTAGAAAAATCTCTTCGCTACAAAATAATGTTTTTAAAGGAAAATTCGATGATTAAAAATAGAGTTTAGCATTTAAAAAAAAAAAGAAAGAAAATGTCCCATGAACACTGATATGTTTCTGATTTTTAAGAATTTTTTCAGATTTTTCGGTCGCCTCGTGGTATTTGAAAACTGCAAAGATCGGAAAAAACACGTTTTTTCAGCAGGAAGACCCCTCGGCATCGATGTAGAAAGCTGTAATTTTGCACAAAATTATTTTTTAGGTTAGGAACTTAGGGAAAATCGGCGCCACAAAATTCGGTGGGCGCAGACTTTTCCCCGTTGCACTAAACTCATTACTGATTCCAAATAAGTCTTCGAAATCTCATGTTCATATAGACGATCGGATGCATGCTTCCAGTCACTGAAGCCTTCTCCACTGAGTTTGGTGTTTTGAGTGGACACGCATAACAATATATTTTCCCCGTAGTTGGAGAAAAGCAAAGCCAGAATCGATTGACGGTCTCTTGATTTTTATTGCGGCGTGTAAACATGTTCTTTGTACATTTCCGAACAAAGTTGGAATTATCTCGCGGCTGATCTTGATGAACTGAATTTTGCAGAGATACTTGATCGCAATTTTGAAGTTCTGTGGAACCTTTTTTCGCCCAATATTCGATCATTTCCTTTGTTATATTAGCAGGCCAAAGACCTATGTCATTTTTGAGACCGCCAAATTTTGCTTCCTCTTGGGTCTGATATTCAGTTATAGAAAATTGTGTGGTGTCGCCTGATGAAACCTCAGCCTCAGGATGATCTTGGATGCTGTTTTTTTAGGATCTTGAGGGATTTCTTCTTTATTTGACGACGTAAAAAAACTGGTCAATTTGGGTGTTTTAGCTAAAGTTTCTTCGGATTTCTTGACACGTTCTGCTTGCAATTTCCTCTTCTGAGAGCCACTCGCAAAAACTCGAGGAGTTTTGTGACGATCACTCATGATTCCACTATAAAAGAAATGTAAAAAAAAACATCCGCCTGAAAAAACCCTTAACCAATAGGAAAATAGTCGTGGAGTTGATAGTCGAGGAAAAGAAAACATTAGCAGAAACACAAAAACGAGTTACGAGCAGTGCACATGGAAAATGAAAAGAATAGAGAAGCTGCGAGCTATGTATTGAAACCTGTCCAGTTATGTGCATGAACTCACAAAATAAGAGACAAAAACAGGAGTGAATTGAGGAAAATGATTTCACAATTAAATTAACAAACGTTAATTTACCTATCAAATATTGGCATTTGATCATGATATTCCAGTCGCCTAAATGATTAAATAATTAACTCACGCAGAACCAAACAAACGCATGATAAACAATAGATCATAACCTCTCCGTAACCGTTTTTTATGTTCTTGTTCTTTGCATATATTTCATATATTGATATGTTAAGAAAAAAAACACGTTTTCGTAATTGCACAATCAATTATGACATTCGGTTTATATTGTAGATTACAAAATAAAGATGAAAATACTCACGTCTGTCCGTAAAAATTCGAAAGGATTTACATTTGTTGCACGATGTTCGTAAGTTCGTAGCTTCTCAGACGCACGTGAATGTATAAAATTCCGGGATTCCCCGGTACAAGCACGCCACTCAGCGGACACTTGTCAACGCTACGACGGATCGTACAGACAAAAAACGGGGGAAACGGGTACCGTCGTATCGACACGCAAATACGGGGAATAGGCTGAATAGGCTTGCAAAATCCGCAGAATATACTATAAATTAATAAATTCCTCATCCGAACTGGCAATTTTTATTCTATTGTGAATACACATGGACAGGCAAAGGGCAAAGGAAACTCACACTTGCCGGTTGAAGAAAATTATGCTTTTCGGAAAAATATAATAATGAAAGAACAGACAACTACATGAAGACGAAATTACGCACGAACGCACGGAAACTTCAACGGAGACATCCTTTCCTCGATCGTGACTCACGATTCGATTGTTAATATTAGCGTTTGACTCCTCGTCACGACGATGTGGGTTTTTTATGACAATTGATATTCTTCAATAATTATACAAATAAATTATTATTGATCAACTATGATTTTTTTTAAATTGCTTGCATGCAGAAAAGTTCGTGAATAATTGATGGCATTTAATTGTGTCACAATAATAATAATTTGCCTATCAAACTACATACCTTGCTGCATAAAGAAATGTGGAAAAAATTACCAATTAGTCAATAATAATTGATTTGTTTAAAAATTGAATAACACTAATTGTTCACACATTGCTATTAATTTATATATATATAATTTAAAAAAAAATCGTCGAGACACAGAATCGAATACCCAACCTCCGAGGCTGCGGGCAAGTACCACCCCACTCAGCCATTGAGCCATTGGGATACTCCCTCAAGATGGGTAGTAAATTGCAAGTGCTTATCAGGGCCGTTTGAGATTTTGATATTTTACTGATTGATTGATTGGAGTGAACAAATATAGATCAATGATTTCTGTTAATATCTAAGAACAATATAATCATCTTTGTACAAAGTACTGTAAGTAAAGGTAAAACAGCGAAAAAAAATCAAAGGAAAAGTTGTTTACTAGTGTTTACTAGTCGGAATTTGAAAAAAAAAAAATTCCGAAGTCTCTGTTGTGGGGCCCCTCTTTTGTGGAGGCCCCAGGGCTGTAGCCCCGGTTGCCCTCCCCTAAATCCGGCCCTGGGCACAATTGAGGCTAGATACAGGAGCTTAAACTCCAATGGGGAAACGATTAAACAAGCGTGCCTAAAAATGAAGGTAACAATGATGGCGCTGCGATCGCGCGAAGGGTTGCGGTGCTAGCCTCACTCGACAACAGACCGAACGTGAGTTTGACGTTACTGTGAGGCGTGTTTTCGTAATTTTTACGTGAAAAAAAATCTACTTCAGGAGGAAAAGAAAGCAAATCTCTTTGTTTACTTGTAGTAAAGTGCTTATTGTAGTAATTGAAGCCAGACTCATTTAGTCTCCATGGTAGGCACGCTAAGCCGGTCCACTTTTCTTTACTTTTTTCGCCACTACGTGGCATTGCTGTTGGAGGGTACGCGTGCGACAAGGACAGAATAGCTCTCGTCTGTCTCTCTCTCCCTCTTGATCGAGGCGCATGTGCCGTCGACCTTATCCCCTACCTAGTTTATTTAATTTCATAAATCATTAAGGTATTCCTTCCGCAGAGGGCCGTTTTTTGTGGGCGCATAAGCCAGGGCCCTCGCAAATCATTAGTAGATTACAGGGGCACTTAATAAAAATAATTTTGAATCAATTATGATACCCAACGACGGACTGGAATGAAAAATTTCGCATACGTTTTGTAGATTTAGACATTTTGACATGTTCTCTGAGAAATCGCGGTTACGAAAATTTTTCTGCTAACTCACATTTTTCGACACTTTGTCATGCATGTTTTCTTTAAACATTCGGTGAACTCCTGTTTTTATTGTTGTTACAGAATCTTTCGATTTTTTACAGGCTTAGATCAGTTTATATCAGACCTCTAGAATTATTTTTTATCTGTTTGTTCCAGCCGTACAGGGTCTTCCCCTTTTTACGAGCCCCAACCCACCTCAACTTCGTTCTGTCGCCCATTCCACCACATCCCCCTCTCTATATCTCACCGATTCCACATTTCCCTCGTCTACCTTTCTACCTTGCGGCCGCAGCCGACTTCCCCCTCTGTATCGTATTCACCGTGACATGTCTGCCATGGGCATAGGGAAACTGCGGAAAACCTATACCGATACAGCCGATCCCAAGTTCAGCTCCCAGTCACGGAATTAGTCGTCTTTCGCCGAGAAATATCGAAGAAAAATATTCACGACGAAAGTGACGTGCGACTGGGATTCGAACCTGCGACCTCCCCCGATCCGCTGGCCAGCACGCTAACCACTAGACCAACGCACTGGGTTAGAATTATTTAGTATATAAATTATCAAATAGAAATGTGGCCAGCATGTCATCTCCATAAAGGGCTACATAAATTAGACGATTTTTAGTCATAATTCTTCGTTAAAAGTTCGGTAACCTGGGTTGAAATTTTATCAGTATACTGGGATGTTTTTTCTTAATTGTAGACGGAAATCAATTAATTGTTAAATATTCGGGTTCGTGAAAGGAATACCCTAAAAGGCTGTTTTACTGTGAAGGCTCAAAAAATAAGCTATAAATAATAAATAATTTTTGTTTACCTGTTGCATGTATTGGTACAAAATGTTTTCGCTTAAAGGTACACTCTTACAGGATAGAAAACAATTTTTTGTTGTTGCATATAAATGTATATTTATTTAACAATTGAATCATGTAAAGGCATGAAAAAAAATGCTGTCGCTGACGTTGATGATTTGCGCTCTCCAGGTAATCTAAAACAAAAAATTCAAATTCTTAATCTGTATGAGTGTCACTATCGCCCTTGTTACTTGTGGTCAACTCGATGCTAGGGCAGGTACAGATGGATTTGGCACAACCGCAACAACCTCGGATAGTGGTAGAACCTCGAACCTGACAGACTCGTTCCCTACAACAATATCTGGCTGCAGAGATTCTTGTGGCAGAATGGCCACCTCATGCGCAAAATCGTGTGTCGCAGTAACTTCTGTCTCGATGAGTGGGCTCTCTCCCAGCACATCCCCATCCCCATGAGTGGCCGCGACAAAATCCTTTGTGCGACTGCATTTTGTGCACTTTCAGCATCAGTCACATCCATTGGACAATTCACGGTGTCTACATCTGTGGAAACATCATCGCATTGTATATCACAGGAAATAAAAACAAGTGTTTACGTTTATTATGAAAATAGAAAAAAAATAAACGTAAGGAATCTATTTAAAAACAACCTTTTATTTATAAACTATTGAACTACAAAGTAAAAAATAATATTTAGTGTATAAAGTTAAATAGTCAAGCTACAGAAGAACCCCGTCCTTGGTCACTGATGAAAGGCGCACGTCACGATCGAGCTTATGTAGCCGAGTAATAAAGTGTTAATTTATTACAGCGCAGACAGTATACACTTAATAAAACTTACATAAACATAGAACTTTTAAAAATTTTAATATTTTCTTAAATGCTTGAGGCTTTATAAATAAATAGCATAAAACATTTCGCGCAAATTTAGTAGATTTAGACATTTTTACATTTTCTCTGAAAAATCGCGCCTACGAAAATTCTTCTGCTAGTCGGATTTTTCTAAGTTTAATCAAGAATATTTTCTTTAAACATTCGGTGACCCTCTAGTATTTATTGTCGTTACAGATTCTTTAGAATTATTTACACGTGTGAGGACTTTATATCTGGCATCTAGAGTTATTCAGTGTATAAATTATTAGATAATAATGTGGCTAGCGCGTTATCTTCATAAAGCGCCGTATAAATGAGACGTTTTTTAGAGTCGCAATTTTTCGTTAAAATTTCGGTAACTTGGCTTGAAATTTTACCAGTATACGAGGATGTATTTTTACTTGATTATACACGAAAATGAATTAATTGTTAAATATTCGAGTTTGTGAAAGAAATACCTTCAGAACATGAGATGCCACATGCACCAAGGTTGTCGTCCACATGTCAACACGGGGAATAATAAGCGGCAAGGGGGGAAGGGTACGATCACAGAAGACCGTAGGTGGGAGGTACCCCCCGATAGCAGCGACGCATGTGGCGGCGAAAGGAATAAACAGGGCTTTCGTAAAGGCCCCTTTACACTACTCGTTCCAAGTCCCTCGCCGAAGTACTCGCCGAAGCTAGCCGAGTACGAGGAGCATGGAGACTAGAGTAAAGGAGCCCGAACGCATATGGCGGAATCGTCGAAAAGTGGATCGTGAAAGTGATGAAAGATCTTGTAGTTCGAAAAACATCCGCAAGCGATACCAGCGCCTGGTACGGAATAGGATAGGTGGTGGATAGGATAGGCGCATAGGATACGTGCGTGAGGACCGGCTTATCAGTGTTTGTGACATACATACAGTGACGTATTACTGTCAGTTACTATATATGTGAGTATTACATATATGTCAGTTACATACAGTTTACGCTGTTACGCACCGTTGAGTGACATTTCTGTATTAAAAACATTTATAAAATCAAAACAGAAAAAGACCATCCAATAAAGGTAAGAACTGAACTTCAAAATACGAGAAGGTAGTTATGAAATGTCCATGTGGATGTTTACATTATGGCTGTTTGATTGTACATGTCACCGTATAAAAATAAAACATTTACAGTAAAGATCACCTCCAAGTAAAAAAATTACTGAAATATTATCATTTCATAATTTAAACAAAGGCATATCAATATTACTCTTCAGTATTACAAGCAGCGCTAATAAGAAACAAATATACGACAAATTGCGGATCGACGATTCAAAATCACCGCGCGGACGGAGCCCGCAGTGGTAGCGCCGCCAGGCGGGTACAATCCGCGGATCGTTCATCACTTTCACAACCATTTCGCCAGCATTGCGTTCGGGCTCCTTTACTCTAGTCTCCATGACGAGGAGCGTCACCACACTACTCGCTCAACTTCGCGAGAACCTGTGGCTTAACTTTGCGAGAACTCGTGCTCGCGACTTCGGTCCTTTGACTCGGCCCAAAATACCAACACCGATCCGAAGTCGCCCGAAAGCGAGGCGAAGAAGCACGAAGTGCCTCTCTACACTTTCGTCCTCGCCCAACTTCGATTAACTTCGCAAGTAGTGTAGAGGGGCCTTAAGGGGTGATATGCCTTAAGGGGTGGAAACGGCAAGTTAATATTTCGATAAATAAGCCAGTTACAGCCGAGAAAGTGAAAGGTGTTTTGCGGCGCCGAGCCGACAGGCAGGTAGCGGCAAGCGACCCTTCGAACAAAGCGTGTCTAGACCTATTTCAAAAGCGAATGGAAGCCCGTCTTCGCGGACGCAAGAAAAACAATCCTGGAATCGGCGGCAAAAACAAATTGACGGCAAAGCTTATAAATAAACTGAGCATTTACTATGGTTTAGCTATTCGCGGAAACTGTAACTCCAAGGATGACATGAAAAAAGCGATATGGGCAACATTCTACCATTACGGCTCAACAGACAGCAAGCCTCAACATCATTTCTGTCCCGAAGGCCCCGAATCGTGGTGCAAGTGGCAACAAGCGAAAGCTAAAAAAGAACTGAAAAATGTCCGTCACGATTATTCTGCATTGCCAAAAATGGTGTTAAATGTCATCAAACCAATATACGAATACCTCAGCAATGACAAATCGTTAGAACGCTGTGTTGGCGGATATACCCAAACCTGCAATGAGAGCTTCAACCAACTTATTTGGAAGATAGCTCCAAAAACGATGAACAGCGGGGCCAAAATCGTTAACATTGCTGTATTTCTTGCAACATGCACGTTCAACAATGGTGTCACCTCATTATTGGAAGTTATGAACGTGTTAGTAATATCGGTTGGATCAGGAGCGCACTTGTACGCTGCGCAAGAAGACGAAACTCGCATAGCGAAAGCCGAGCTGCAAGTGCAAGAACAGACAAAAGAAGGTCGAATACGGCGCCCACAACAAAATTTAGAAGCTATGAACATTCCGTCGATTGTAGAAGACCTACACTATGGGCCTGGTATCGATGATTCCATGTAATTTGACAAATTTCATGATTTATTCTTTCCCAAATTTTCAAACGCGGTTTTCTCAAAACCACGTTTTTCAAATCGGTACTCAAAATTTCTCGAAAACCAATGAACCGATTGCCTTGAGGTTTTTTGTGGTTATTCTATACACCATTATCTAGTACTTGTCATAGGATTTTTTTTTCTGTTACTTAGTTTTTGTTTTATAGGCAAAATAATAACTAATTTTTGGCCCAAAAATCACTATTTATGTTCAAACGTCCGCCATTTTGTCATAAATCGATATTTTCAAAATCGGCTATGACAAGTACTAGATTATAGTATCCAATTTAATAATGTTTTTGGTTTTTTTTTCAGATGATTTTTGAAGAAACGCCAGTGGGTACCGTATACGCAGATTTTTTTACGACGCTCCAAGGATCATACAATCTCCTTGTATATTTTTGATATTTTTAAATAAAGAAAATTAAACATATTTTTGAATGTATATACTTTTAGATAATTAAAACCCCAATCCGAAATTTCAAATAGTTTTCCTTGAAAAAATTCACAAAAATGACCTTTTTTCCGGCTCCTAGGTGTATATCTCCCCTTAACGATGCCTCACGGCTTCATTGAAATCTGGCTTATTTTCCAGACCTGTATGTAAGACCGTGGGGATAAACTTCCGAATAGCTATTACCTCCGATTTGGCTGAAATTTAGTACAGACCTTCTTTTTGACGATATAAGATAGTGTGTAAAATTATTTTTCGCGCATTGCAATAGTTTTCTCAATATCGAATTTTAAAAATTGCAAAATTAACACGTGCGTGTATATCTATATCTACTAGCGCCCACTCCTATCCCTACTCACACGCTATCCTGGCGTGTAAAGAACACACACGCACACACACACCCGGTTTGGAGTAAAAAAATACCGCGGAATTGACGAGCCGTGGGGTCCACACGCGCACACACACACCCAAACACGAACGCACACACGCACGCACACACACGCACACACACACGCGCATACACACACGTGGTTTGGAGTAAAAAAATACCGCGGCATTGACGAGCCGTGGGGTCCACACACACACATACACATTTACACTAAAACCGCCCTTATCAGGGCTAGGAATGCTAAGCAGCCAACCTCCGAATGGTCCATTCTGGGTAATACAAATGGTCTGTGAACTGCTATTGGCAGAACAATGATGGAAACGAGGCTGCAAATTCAGAATTCCACACGATGCTCAAAGTTCCATCTTCCTCCCCAATCTTCCAGCCCAAACTTCCTCATAGAGAAAGCTTAAAGCATCGTCGACGTGTGTGTTTCTATCTTGAGGGAACTGTATGAGACGAGGTGGCTGACCTGATTAGAAAAATTTTGATAATATGAGAAATACATTGAAAAACATTTTTTTTTACCTTATGGGGGGGGGGGGGGGCTCCGCCCCCCTCGGGGGTACGACCCCACTCCCGCAAGGGGCTCCGCCCCTTGGCCCCGCCGGGGGGGTTTCACCCCCCGGACTCCCCTCTGCGGCCGACCGCTGACTCCAGTATCCAAACATGTAGGTAGAATAAGGCTAGAAGTGCGTGCAATTTCGACATTTTCAAAATTCGATACTGAGGAAACTATTGCGATGCGCCAAAAATCCTTTTACACACTATCTTATATCGTCAAAAAGAAGGTCTGTACCAAATTTCAGCCAAATCGGAGGTAACAGCTATTCGGAAGTACAGCCGACCGTGGGACCGCCCCACATCATTACGGGACTATTACAATTAATCTTTTAATTAGCGGCGCAGATTAGAAAATGTTTTTTTTTTATCAGCTCTCTTTATTGCTCAATTGTCTTCTTCTATGCAGGATTTGTTTTCGATTTTTTCTCGCGATTGTATTGCTGTTTGCATTCCTCGAGGAGGCGCGTTGCTTCGGGATCCTGATTGTAGAGGTTTTCCGCTTCCTCCTTGATACCTTGCAGAAAGTATCGCCTAAAAAGAGAAGGCACGAAAAAAATATTGTTCGATCGAGAGGGTAGGGAAGCACTCGTGGGTCGGGAGTCCTTCGTTTTGATGTTACGTGCGACTTTTGATTATCGGAGTAACAGTCGCGTTTCAGCGATGCTCGTAACGAGCCGTTTCTTTCTATTCGTCGCTCGAACGACGAAGAAAGATGTTTTACCTGTTGTAGTAGAATGCTGCGCCAGTTGCGAAAAGACACGTGCCGAAAATGATGGGAAACCGAATGATCGTCGAAAATCTGGTGTCTCTGAGCGACATTCTCACGTATTCACGATATAACGAGTATTATTGTTATTTAGTTGGGATCGTCTATGCGAAGCACTGGAAAGAGGAACAAAGGGGCGGAGGTAGCGCTAAGAGAAACGCACAGCTGACGAGGGAGCGCGAGAGACAAGGAAGATGGCGGGCGCGATAGGCGTGCAAGATACCGATCGAATCTCACGTTTTTTAAAAGTCAAGCCGGCGCGCGTTACAAGCTAAAGATACAAACAAATGAATAATTAAGTGACCGATGTATACACGGGTTGATTTAGGAGCTCGGACGTTATGACGGTTTTGTACAGCTTGAGAAGAGAAGCTGCACGTGAGTGTATTTTTTATTTCGTCATTGCATTCTTCGAGGTTATGTCGGCATGACTGAGGTTTATTTTGTTTTTAGCCGCGACCTTGAGCTCGTAAAGTGGAATTTACTTTTTCACGACAATCTTCTTTTTGTACTTTGGGAGTACGAAAATTAACGAAACGACCCCAAGCATACCCAAACGAATGCACGTTCGAACGTCTCCGAACCAACCGAAACAAACCCAAAGAAACCTAAACGAACGAAGCCAAAGAAATCTAAATAAAAGAATCCAAACAAACCTAAACGGGCGAACCCAAATAAACCTAAACAAACGAACCCAAACAAATCGAAACCAACACTGCTCTGAACACCTACAAACAAACCCAAATCAATGCTCCTTCGAGCACCCCCAAATGAAAACGAATGAACACCGTTTCAGAGTAATTAACTTGTAAAAATGGTTGTTTGGGTTCAATGGTAATGAATCACGTTGATAGAGTTACCACCTGCCACGGCATGTCCGTTTGATTTTATTTCAATACCAAGCGGGGAAAAAGCTTGAAACGTTTTTTATCATGTGCCTTGGTCCTTCTCCCAGATGCGCTCGTTCTATTACGGTCCTCCGTTGCGTTCTTCAAGGCATCGACGATGTCTACAAGGCTCGAGTCAAGCCTGGTGCCGCGTCGGGTACTGATTTTGGCCAAAGTATCACGTTACGACTTTGAGAGGTTACGCCAGCCAGAGCTGAGCGAACGACAGATCGAAGCAAAGTTGCTGGAGAGGGGAGCCGACAGTGTGGCAATGCTGGACAGTCACCGCAAGAATAAGGCAGCAGTGAACGGTGCCGCCGCAGTGCTGAAGAAATTGAGAATCGAGTACCGGCTGACGGACAGGTCCGCTTTGAAATGCTTGAAATTTGTAGCTGCGACATTAGTGCCTAACGTTAGAAAAAACTGTGTGCTCCACGTTTTCTCAGGCTGAGCATCGATCAGGTAAGTTTTGACTGGGCAGACCTTATCCTCGCGATCGGCGGTGATGGCACGTTCCTCCTGGGTGCAAATCTTGTCTTCGATAATGTCAAACCAATCATTGGTATCAACTCCGATCCTGCGACCTCCGAGGGCTACTTGATGCTACCGCCCGAATATACAAACGATGTGGCCACGATTTTTCACAAACTCCGAAATGGCTGCTTCGAATATCTCATGCGAAGCAGAATTCGCGTGACTCTCGGTACAACGGGGACACCAAATCCACCCTTTCATATGCATGAGAAGGGACGCGTGCTTGGGAACGAGAGATACAGGCCTTATTATGCGGACAAGGATTGTCGAGTGCAGAGGTATTTTTTTATCGTTGAGCTTGCGGTAAGCTCGACGATCTTAAATAAATAGCGAGGCTAGGCAAAAGAAAACGGAATTTGGAAACCGTAAATAAACGTCCTGGATCTAGAGAAAAATTATATAACTGTTACAGTTTAAATCCGTTTTCAGTTTAAATGCGAATTACCAAGTGACAACTAGTTCCGACTGAATGCCTTCGTTACAGCTAGATATTCTCGGTGAAAATTAAAGTGTACGTTTAGAGACCCAAACAAACCCAAATTTTTACGTCATTCGGAAACAGTTTTAACTGATTCATTTCGATAGAACTAGGTTTTCCTAGTTAAGACGACTCTTAACTAACATTCGAGTTTATTTATCTCTAAATTCTAGATTTTACTACGAAAACATAGTTATAACGAAGGCGTTCGGTAAGAACTAGTTTTTCGCAGTGAAAATTGGAATTTATGTCTAGAAACCCAAACAAACCCAAGCTTTAACATCATAAGGAAACTGTATCAACTGATTAATTTCGGTTAAACTAGTTTTTCCTAGTTGAGACGAGTTTGTTTGGGTTTTTGCCTAGTTAAGACGAGTACATACGAGTTGAAATTTGAATATTAACATCCAAATTTATTTATCAGTAAGTTTTGGTTTTTATTAACAAAAACTAGTTTTAACGAAGGCGTTAAGTAATAACTAGTTTTTCCTAGTGAAAACTAGAATTTATGTTTAGAAATCCAATCACATCCAAGCTCTGAGGTCATACGAAAACCGTCTGAACTAATTAATTTCGTTAGAACCAGTTTCTTCTAATTTAGATGCGTTTCTTCGGGTTTTTTTCCTCGTTGGGATGAATTTTGATTAACATTTAAATTGATTCATTCGTAAGTTATAGTTTTTGCTAGGAAAAAATAGTTGTAACGAAGGCGTTTAGTGAGCGCTAGTTTTTACTAGGGAAAACGCGTTTAAACGGCAACATATATAATTATCCGATTAAACGAACTTACCTGTTGTGAAGTTCTATCGTAATTATATCTGATGTCTCGTTCGAGAGATTACATAGGTAGTACCGTCTACTTCATGCCCAATTCCCACGAATATTCAGAGTTTAAAAAACGGAACAGCGGACCGGGACAGGCCTCCCGTTCCACCGTTCCGTGCGCTCCCCTCATAATGTTTATAGACTATTTATTATGGGTGGGGAAAGAAACTAAAATGATAAATATTTTTCTTTCCCGGGTGGGGGTGTAATCTCTCGAACGAGACATCAGATATAATTACGATAGAACTTCACAACAGGTAAGTTCGTTTAATCGGATAATTATATCATCGTCTCGTTCTCGAGATTACATAGGTAGATGTTTAGAGGTGATAAATAAAACCTTTTTTTTTTTTTTTTTTTTTAATCGAATACAGCAGCCGCAAAATTGTTCCTGTCCGACTCCATTGGCCGATTATAAAATCGCGCAAATACCTGAGATTCTTTGGACCACCCTGCTGTTGATTTAATTATACTTAACTCTATTCCTTTGGCTAGAGCTGTCGATGTTGCCGCATGCCTTGTGCTATGCGAAGTGTATTCATCACCTACTCCGCTAAGCTTAAGCATTGATCTTATCCATCTACTTATAGATTGCGTGGTTGCCGCTTTGAACGGTTTTCTTGAGGTAATAAACAAACTATTAAGTCTTTTCTTATAGGCTCTGTTAAAGACAAATATCTCTCCAAAAATGATGCCACACATATTTCAGGCTTATCTCTAAAATAGCGTATTAGCAACAACGGCTGACACTGGCCTGGTCGGGAAGTCTTGATCAACTCCGGTATTTCGATTTCGAATCCATCCTTTGAACGCCTAATGTTATCTATCTTTATAAGGGACAACGTCTGGACTCTATGTGCTGTCGCGAGTGCCATTAGCGTAACAAGCTTCTCGGATATTTTTTGAAGATTCGAGTCTTCTACCGCACAGTGCTTCGCGAGAGTGCGCAGCACAACGCCTGGATCCCATGTTTTATTATATTTAGGCTTTGTTGGCCGTAGTCGGAAGATTCCTTTAAAGAATCTCGCAAAATCACCACTTATGGCTATGTCGTTTATCGAGACTAGTGACACGGCCGCTCTCGCCGAATTCAGAGTCCCATAGGATGCTCCTGCTTCGAATTTCTTGGCTAAGAACATCAAGAGGTCGTTCTTGTTTGCTCTGTGTGGATCAACTCGCGCGTTAGTACAATATTCCCACCAGGCCTTTAAAGGACTCGCGTACTGCTTAATCGATGTATCCGCCAACGATGCGACAAATATTTCTATCGTCGATCTTGGCAAGCCTTTCTTTGCGAAGGCGTCCCTGATAACTTGCCGGCAATCAAACGCAAGTTTCTTGCTAGCGGATGACGAAGCGACCTGCATGGAGACAACAACAATTCATCAGACGAATTGAAATATATCGGTCTCTCGCATAAGCGCGAAAAGAATATCGGATACCACGGTTGATTCGGCCAATCGGGTACTATTACGATCCCACAAGCTCGTTCAGCAATAATTTTTTGTAACACTTTAGTAATGATCGCAAAGGGCGGAAACGCATAGAAATACTTCTTTTTCCAACTTATGGTGAACGCATCAATGGCTATAGCCTCGGGATCTCTATGCCAAGCACAAAACACCTCGCATTTTGCGTTAGCTCTTGTCGCGAATAGGTCTATTGTCGGAACCCCGAACTCTCTAACAATTCGTTTAAACGCAAAGTTCGCTAGTTCCCATTCCGTGTCTATGTTCTGAATCCTAGATTCTCGATCTGCGTTCTCGTTATTCGCTGACTTGATGTATGATGCATACACTCGAATCTCTCGAGTCTCACACCATTTCCATAATTCTTTTGCACGGCTAACTAACCCCGGGTATTGAACCCCGCCCATACGATTTATGTACGAAATCGCGGTCGTGTTGTCGACGCGTAGTAACACTTGAACTCCGTGCAAGTCGGAACCAAAACATCGAAGAGCTATGAACGCCGCCGTGAGTTCGAGATAATTAATATGTAAAGACTTTTCACTTTCTTTCCAAAAACCGCGAGCTCCTTCGCCATTGCAATGTGCTCCCCAACCGGTCAACGACGCATCGGAAAAAATCTCACGAACATATTCGGGACTTGCAATCGATTTCTTCGATGATTGCAGTTTTTCTTCCCACCAATCGAAATCCTCACGTAGGGAGCTTCGTACATGCATCGTTGCCTCATAATCCTGGCCAGTTTCTAAGAGAGCCCGGAAAATTTGCCTCTGAAATTCTTTGAGGTATGCACCGCTATATTCTAATGCCGGACTATACGCAACGAGAGTACCTACGAATTGGGCGAATTCTCGAATTTTACATTCAGTTTTTCGCGAAAAAACTTGAACTAATGCTCTCGCACTTTCCCTCTTTTCGCTGGGAATTTCTAACGACATGTCGATCGTGTTGATGTTAAACCCCAAAAACGGGCAGACTTGCGCTGGTTTCAAAATGCTTTTCATATAATTTACTACGAATCCAAGCGATTCGAGCAACTCAATGGATGCGGCCACATTACGCGAGCAACTTTCTTCATTCTCGCCGATACACAACAAATCGTCTAAATATATGACCGATACGAAACCTCTCGCCCTTAGTGAGCTAACCACCGGCCTTAAAATCTTTGTAAAAATGTATGGTGCTGTAGACAGACCGTTCGGCAAGCACGTAAACTCGTATAACTGACCCTTGAACATAAATCGTAGAAGCTTTCGACTATCTTGGTCTACCGGAACCGAATAATATGCGTTCTCTAGATCGATTTTTGCCATGAAATCGTGTCGAGTGACAATTTTCACTGCGGTTCTCCAATCTTCCATTTTGAAATGCTCGGTTTTCAAAAATTCATTCAGCCTCTTTAAATTCAAAACAAATCTGTGAGAACCGTCTTGCTTTGGCACCAAGAAATAGCTCGATAAGAATTGACCTTCCACCGGGCAACAAGCTTGAATCGCGCCGAGCTCTAATAATTTTTCTACCGCTCGCACGAAGTCTCGTTCCTCGACCTGATTTTTTAACACTGGGCCCCGGGGCCACGCTCTTTGAACAACTGGATATGCGGTTTCAATTCTATATCCACTTACGCAACGCACCACAAAATTTTCGGCAAGCTTTTTCCATTCGGAAACAAAATAACGGAGCCTGCCAGCAGGTTTTATTACCTCTACTTCTTCCCTTTCGAAGACTTCTCGTCCAGGGATTGCGTTTGATCCGGCAGTCGATTTTCTTGCTGAGCACGCCCTCTTGGTCTGTACGTGCTGGGGCCTCGCTGGTTGTTGCCCACCTGATTGGTCCTCTGGACTCTCGCAGGTGGGCTTTTCCAGTTTACCGAATTATTCTTTTTAAAAGGAACTTTCGGCGGCGCTGGTTTCAGCGGCTGCAGCTTCAAATCGAGACCCGCTTTTTCTACTGCTTTTGCCGATTTTAATTTTTCCGATAAGTCCTCGCCGAACAGATATTTATCTGTCTCGATCTTACCCAAAATCGTCTTCGCTCGTTTGTCCAAGCCTGGCAAAATATAGGCTTTCCTGGCCATCGACTCTTTGTGATGGAGATCTGCCATCAACTTTCCTGCGTCACACATCAGTTTGAGCAACTCGTTCCTGTCGACGCCCTCTTTCTTGTCATTCAAGATTAGCGTGATCGCTGATCCCAATGCCGACATTGCTGAACCGATCAGACATTGTGAATCCATAAAATGCTTGAATCCATAAAATGCTTGTCTCGTTTCACCGACGTCTCGTTCAGCGACGAGATGAGCTCTGCATTCAATATTGGAGCTTCGAGCGGGCAATTTCCCTCCCGAGAATAACTTTTGAGCAGCTCTACTCGAACTTCTTTTTCCAAGCCGGACCCAATCCAGGCTTTCCATCGAGACGCCAAGTCCGAATGGATTTGAAATGCCTTCGGTGTCTTTGCCGAAGGATCGTCGCCCAAAATTTGAAGCGCTTCTTCGTCTATTGAAACCTCATTTGGTTCCAATGATTCGTGTTCACTGCACGAATCATCTTGCATTTCCGACTCAATGTTCGGACCATCTGCAAGACATATCCAATATTCATGGTATGAATAAGGATATTCGTTATGTGCAAAACATAACCTATACGGGTACTCGACACCTGGCAACTGTCTTATCCTCAAAATAAGCTCCAGCCATGTCGCATTTACAACATGTGTATCGCCTCGAACGTGCGATCTCGTTGTTCCAATAAAAAGGAAAAAGGATTTTTACCTGACTCAAAGAATTGCAAAATGTCGATTAACTTCGACGCCTTTTGCGTTTTATCATCCTTTGTTGTAGATCCGCCTAGGCGCGTACTCGACGCCGTTGATTTTTTGAGCTTATAATAGTGATCCTCGAGTTTTTTTTATTTTCTTATAGATTTTTTCTATTACGGATTGATCCGCCTTCCTTTTATTGTCGTTTTCTGACATCTTTGTCTTGAAGAAACGTGAAAAACCAGTAAAAACCAGTAAAAAACCCACCTTCTTATTAACTCTGAAATGACGCTGTTCGGCACGAAAAAACGTTATGAGGGGAGCGCACGGAACGGTGGAACGGGAGGCCTGTCCCGGTCCGCTGTTCCGTTTTTTAAACTCTGAATATTCGTGGGAATTGGGCATGAAGTAGACGGTACTACCTATGTAATCTCGAGAACGAGACGATGATATAATGGCACATACACACACTTGTCCAATTTCAATAAATAAATAAAATATCGAAATGTTAATTCTACGCTACTCACGCTTCAGCAATTTTCATACCGACGACGAGAGGGCGGTGATGAACGTTTCCTCCCTCCAGCAGGACGACTCTCCAAGGCAGCAAAGATTGCCGTGGTTGGCTCTGAACGAAGTGAGTTTTCCCCATACAGACACCGAAAAAAATTCTAAACCCGATATAGCGATCATTATCAGTTGGGTTTATCATTGGCGATAAGGTGTTCATCGGCGAGTCGATGTCGGCACGAACGAGCTCTCTAAACATAAAAATAAACGAGGGGCCGAATTTTCACAAGGTGAAGAGCTCGGGGCTGTGTGTGAGCACCGGGACCGGCTCGAGCTCGTGGTACCGAGCGATAAACAGCCTAACGACGAAGACTGTGCGGGATGTACTGAGAATAGCAATGCCGGGAAAGGAACATAGGGAAGACGAGATCGAGAGAATATGCGAGGAGTTTAACGAGGGACTTCAATTCGCTGCAGGTACTTTCCTTCCAGTTTTTTTACAGACTCGGAAGATCATTTTATTACGTTGGTACAGCTCGATCGTTTTAGACGATCGGCGAATGAGTTACGCCATAAGGGACATTATCGTCAACGATATATGGCCACTGCCGAGGACGATAGCGCCACGGGACTTTTGCACGAGTATGACTGTCCAGTCGCAGTGTTACGACGCGGGTCTCATCCTGGACGGCGGCATTGGCGTCCCCTTCAACGTTGGGACGACCGCCTTCCTCACTGTCGATCCCGAGGACGCCCTCAGAACGATAGTTCTCAAATAGTCGCTTATACGATCGAACGATCGACAGGGAGAGAGAAAGCAGAGATAAGGATGGAGTTGTTACGGTGTACATAAACTATAAAGGATTTTGTAAAAGTTATTCCTTTGTTTCCTTCGCTTCCCTAAAAAAGAATCGAGCCCCTCGATGTGTTCAATCAAAAAGAAAAAACGTGCGCTATAGTAGTCCCTAGCATAACCGTGCAATTGACGCCGATAAGTTACCGTTTTTAGGTTATCTTTGAGGCATGGAAGCTAGAGAGGGAGGAGTCCGATCTGTGCATTTTAGAGTGGCTACAAAAACATGCTCAAACGGGGATGGCGCCACTATCTCTAAGACTATCTCTAATCGAATACGCATCCCAGCAAATACGATAATCGGCATGCAAGGAGGTTAGAGTAGAAGGAGTCCGAACTCTTATGGAGAGACTTGAAAGAAGTGCCTACAAAAACATGCACAAACAGGGATGGCGCCACTATCGCTAAGACCTCGAGAAGTGAGCTGCGTGTGACAGAGCCGGACAAATGAATTATAAAAAGTAAGCTGTATGTGAGGATGAATGATACTTGCGAAGTGTGCTGTACATGAGGCAAAATGATACTTGAGAAGTGAGCTGCATGCAAGAGAAAAAGCAACATTTTCATGAGTGTTGCACTATTTCCTTCTTTTGCCAGTTAAGATTATTGAAAATATTCAGAGGGGATAGGTACAACAGAACACTATGAGATAATGTAAAATTTATGTTTATTGTAATTATTTACAATGTAACTGATGTAACGCGTGTACAGGACTTGCAAACTTTTTGCACATTTTTTCTCATCTTTTTTCTTTGCTTTCGTTTCTGCTTTTATATGCGAAAAGGATTAAGATCTCATCTCTCATCATATCTTTATTAATCATTTTGCTGATGATTGCTGTACATCATATCTGTACTAATCATTTTGCTGATGCGTTGATCAGCGCACGACGTACCCAAACCGGTTTCTTTTTTTCCGAATAACGAAAACAAATTCGTATAACTGGCGACTACTCGGATTGCAAGAGATTTCCGAATCTCTTGGTGAATGATTGAAACCTTGGCTATTGCGCCACGAATAATTAATGCCTTGTCGACTGTTATTTCCAGATCATCGAAAGCTGTAAAAAATGGGTTCTCATGTGTATAATCATATTTCATTTAATATATTTTTTAATATTTCTATCTATAATTTCATACTCCATGAAAGATAATAAACCAATTTTTGCACATTTTTTCTCATCTTTTTTCTTTGCTTTCGTTTCTGCTTTTGTATGCAAAAAGGATTAAGATCTCATCTCTCATCATATCTTTATTAATCATTTTGCTGATGATTGCTGTACATCATATCTGTACTAATCATTTTGCTGATGCGCTGATCAGCGCACGACGTACCCAAACCGGTGTCTTTTTTTCCCTCATTTCTTCTACGTTTACGAGATACGGGCAAACTTTTGTTACTTCCGCCTCCGATCGACTCAGTCATCAAAGAATTGTTTGTTCAACTCGCGGTTGCGTGACGGTGGGACGCTACGAGGCGATATCCGATATGAGTTAGGCTAGCAGTGCCGGTTCTATCGGACCATGCTTCTGTCCCGTACATTCCAACTCTTCCGACTCTTCCCTCGAGGGTTCATATTCTCCGTTTCGATTTTCTGGAAATTACGAGCACATTTTTATTTTGGAACATTGAGTGCGTGGCTTTGTAACGTTTGTCCAGAAAATGCATCAAAATCACAATCATAAAAGTTATCGTCTTCGACAAAAATTAACGTAACGTTCCCTTTCAGAAAATTTATTGTACTAATTAGGCATAAATTGGGGAGTTATAAATTGTATCCAATACCGTAAATCGCATATGTCTTTAAATTTATTTTAAGAAATCGTCGATACGCCGACCGAAAGTCCAGAGTTGTACTTTTATAACATTCAATCTATGTCTGTGGGTACGGCCCCAAAATTATGATACAAAAATGAAATAATGTGACTAAGAAAAAATCATAACAAGATATAATGCTTAGTAAAAGAAAGAATGTAGGCATAATAATCGAGTTTTATTTGTTGAATTACCTTGGGCACCTTGAATAGTGCAAGTTGTCGCACTCCACGCTGCTCCCTTTCTAATTTCACCGCAGCGCTTCCTCCCTTGCAATCACGCACTGCGCAAATTTTCACCATCCTCCTACAAAATAAAAATGATTAATATTCTTCACAAAATTGGATAAAATAAGCAATATCATAGTGATTATAAAATAAATGCACCGTTGCATATGAACATGATAAATGCACGGCACACACACCTTCATAATGGATTAAACAGATTCAACAAACCATTATCGAAAATGAAATTCTTCCCGTTAATAGAGATAAAACAGATATTTTTTCTCACCTCCGGATTTATAAAAAAGATTTCTCGTCGAAATCGTTCGATTGGAAACTTTGCAATAACGCACGCACTCTATCGAAATTCAATATGGACGCTGAACCATGCCAATTATCGTATTTGCTGGGATGCGTATTCGATCCTCTACATCT
The DNA here is from genome assembly GCA_963932345.1 of Ophion ventricosus. Classification (NCBI taxonomy): domain Eukaryota; kingdom Metazoa; phylum Arthropoda; class Insecta; order Hymenoptera; family Ichneumonidae; genus Ophion; species Ophion ventricosus. The sequence continues at coordinate 2,646,803 of OZ010724.1, forward strand.
CTCTTACACGACATCGATACTCAGCTTACTTCTCGAGGTCTTAGATATAGTGGCGCCATCCCTGTTTGTGCATGTTTTCGTAGCCACTTTAACATGCACAGATTGGACTCCTTCTCCTCTAACCTCCTTGATCGGCAAGGTTCGGCGTCCATATTGAATTTCGATAGAGTGCGTTAACTGCGAAAAAAGATTCCAATCGAACGATTTCAACGAGAATGTTTTTTTATAAATCTGGAGGTGAGAAAAAATATCTGTTTTATCTTTATTAACGTGAAGAATTTCATTTTCGATAATGTTTGTTGAATCCGTTTAATCCATTCTGAACGTGTGTGTGCCGTGCGTAGCTGTCACATTTATCATGTTCATATGCAACGGTGCATTTATTTTACAATCACTATGATATGGCTTATTTTATCAAATTTTGTGAAGAATATTAATTATTTTTATTTTCTAGGAGGATAGTGAAAATTTGTGCAGTGGGTGACTGCAAGGGAGGAAGCGCTGCGGTTAAATCAGAAAAGGAGCTGTGTAGAGTCCGACAACTTGCACTATTCAAGGTGCATTTTCCAGCACACGGCCGTTCGTCTATCAATTTTATGCCACCTGAGCAAATTGTGCGAAATCCGAAATAGCTGGTTAGGAAATCCGTGGGTATTGACAATCACGTTCTGCCACACCGTCGGCAACGGTGCGTCATTCCGTCTTAATTATGACCGCGACATATCCGTAGTTTGGGTCTGGTAATGAGTTTGTTTGGGTCCGTATGAGATTTTAGAGTCGAGTTTGTTTGCGTCGATTTTTTTAGTTAAATTCATAATGAAAAAAAAAAGAATTCAATTTTATTGTGCCCGCTTACATCACCAAGAATCTTCCTGACACCAAGTATCGCTTCTCCACCAAGTATTGTTACCTGGAGCGAGTCTTGCCGAGGTGAGATACTGCCTCGCCGTTGCTGAGGGTGACATAGCCAAAGCTGCTCAACTCGTTTTGCACAGGCAAGAGGCCGGCCAGAGCCCCACTAGCAATCTCACGTTCTTCACGGTGAGTTCCATTCTCAATCATACTTAACACACAGAATGAAATTGCACGTTTATTTATTTCGATGAACCGATATCACTTGCCAGTCAATTTTAATCTGGTACTATCTTACATCAATCTATCTCGATTACCTAATGTCGTATGTTTGGGTTTGTTTGGGTGTGGCGATGTGTTTGAGGTTGCACTGCGGTCGAATTAAAGTATATATATTTTTATTAAATATGGTGGAAATGTATTTTTTATTTTTAATCGCGCGTCAGTCGAGATCAAATAAATAAAATGATATATAAATAATATAAATTATATATAAATAATAGACAAGGACTCAATTGTCAAAGTTGGAACTGAGGAACTAATCTGGCTTTAGACCACCCGCACTGCACGTAATTACGGCACCTTTTGTTAAATGCAACGATTGAATTCATTTTCACGCGTTTTCTATGCCAACAATTTATCACGTCGTGATCCCTGAAACAATTTTTAATTCTTCCGATATTCAAACGGTTCTCAAGGTGCATCGGATACAATTTATAACTCCCCAATTTACGCCTAATTAGTACAATACATTTTCTGAAAGGAAACGTCACGTTAATTTCTTGTCGAAGACGGTAACTTTTATGATTGTGATTTTGAGGCATTTTCTGGACACATGTAGCAAAACTACGCACTCAATGTTCTAAAATCCAAATGTGCTCGTAATTTCCAGAAAATCTAAACGGAGAATATGAACCCTCGAGGGAAGAGGAGGAAGAGGTGGAACGTATGGGACAGACGCATGGTCCGATAGAGCCAGCACTGCTGGCCCAGCTCATATCGGATATCGCCTCGTAGCCTCCGATCGTCACGTAACCGCGAGCTGAACAAAGAATTCGTTGATGACTGAGTCGATCGGAGGCGGAAGCAACAAAAGTTTGCCCGTATCTCGTAAACTTAGAAGAAACGAGGGAAAAAAAGAAACCGGTTTGGGTACGTCCTGCGCTGGTCAACGTTAAAGCACTGTATTAAGTAACTGTATCGTTGTACAGAGGTCCGTGGAGTGGTCACTCACTCCAGAAATCAGTCGAGTAAACAGTGTCTCGGTGAGCTAAACGAAAAAAGCAAAAAAAAAAAGGGAAAAATCATACATCGGAAATGTGAGCAAAAGAACGAAAAAAAAAGAAAAACAAAACAGCAAAAAGCATAGAGGAACGTGTAGCAAAATGATTAGTACAGATATGATGAGAGATGAGATCTTAATTCTTTTCACATATAAAGCAAAAACGAAAGCAAAGAAAAAAGATGAGAGAAAATGTGCAAAAAGTTTGCGAGTCATGTACACGCGTTCCATAAATTACATTGTAAATAATTACAATAAACATAAATTTTACATTACCTCATAGTGTTTTGTTGTACCTATCCCCTCTGAATATTTTCAATAATCCTTACTAGCGAAAGAAGGAAATCGTGCAACACTCATGAAAATGTTACTTTCTCTCGCATCCCTGACAGATCGTGACACCGTAACTTTTCGGTGTTGAGTGTCACTTGTAGGGTGTCAAATTACAATTTTAACACCGAAAAAATTTGGTGTCGACACCCATCTGAACGAGGCTGTTTTGGGTGTTGACACCCGAAAAAAACGGTGTCGACACTGATTTGGGTGTCGACACCCAAAAAACGGCGTCGACACTAATTTGGGTGTCGATACCCAAAAAAAAAACGGTGTTGACACTGATCTGGACCGACGCTGTTTTGGATATGGACACCCAAAAAAAAGGTGTCAACACTGATTTGGGTGTCGACACCAAAAAAACGGTGTTGACACTGATCTGGACCTACGCTATTTTGGGTGTCAACACCCATAAAAAAAGGTGTCAACACTAATTTGGGTGTCGACACCCAAAAAAAATGGTTTTAACACTGATCTGGACCGAGGCTGTTTTGGGTGTCGACACCCAAAAAGACGGTGTTGACACTGATTTGGGTGTCAACACCCAAAAAAACGGTGTTGACACTGATCTAGACCGAGGCTGTTTTCGGTGTCGACACCTAAATAATTTAGTGTTGACACCATATTCGTGCACGTGCATGAATTCCGTGTCGTTATGGCTTTTTTGAGTGTCAACACCGAAATTCTGAAAAATTACACTCCTTCCTACATACAATGAATACAAGCATATGTATGCCCAACTTACTTTTCAGTTCATTCTAGGATAGTGGGATGAATTAATGAAAAGAGGGAGTTTTTGGAAGGTTTAACGATTATAAGAGCAATAACATTTGAAATTATTCTTGGAACGTTTAGAAGAGCGGTACAATTTACCGATCTTTTTTATTTTACTCTTTTATCTTACAAGTATTTATAATTTTATTAAGATTATAATATACACGTACATGCATGTAAGATTATAAATACTTGTAACATAACAGAGTAAAATAAAAAATATCGGTAAATTGCACCGCTCTTCTAAACGTTCCAAGAATAATTTCAAATGTTATTGCTCTTATAATCGTTAAACCTTCCAAAAACTCTCTCTTTTCATTAATTCATCCCAATATCCTAGAATGAACTGAAAAATAAGTTGGGCATACATATGCTTGTATTCATTGTATGTAGGAAGGAGTGTGCACTGTAATTTTTCAGAATTTCGATGTTCACACTCAAAAAAGCCATAACGACACGAAATTCATGCACGTGCACGAATATGGTGTCAACACTAAATTATTTAGGTGTCGACACCGAAAACAGCCTCGGTCTAGATCAGTGTCAACACCGTTTTTTTGGGTGTCGACACCCAAATCAGTGTTGACACCTTTTTTTTTTGGTGTTGACACCCAAAACAGCGTAGGTCCAGATCAGTGTCAACACCGTTTTTTTTTGGGTGTCGACACCCAAATCAGTGTCGACGCCGTCTTTTTGGGTGTCGACACCCAAAACAGCCTCGGTCCAGATCAGCGTTAAAACCGTTTTTTTTAGGTGTCGACACCAAAATTAGTGTTGACACCTTTTTTATGGGTGTTGACACCCAAAACAGCGTAGGTCCAGGTCAGTGTCAACACCGTTTTTTTTGGTGTCGACACCCAAATCAGTGTCAACACCGTTTTTTTTTGGGGTATCGACACCCAAATTAGTGTCGACACCGTTTTTTGGGTGTCAAATGGTCATTTGACACCCATCACTTGGGTGTTGCGATCTGTTAGGGACGCAGCTCACTTCTCAAGTATCATTTTGCCTCATATGCAGCACACGTCGCAAGTATTATTTAGCCTCACATACAGCTTACTTCTTATAATTCATTTGTTCCGTCTCTCTCACACGCAGCTCACTTCTCGAGGTCTTAGCGATAGTGGCGCCATCCCTGTTTGATCACATTTTTGTAGCCACTTTTTTCAAGTCTCTTCATAAGAGTTCGGACTCCTCCTACTCTAGCCTCCATGCTTTGAGGCATGACTGTAAAGGCCCCTCTACACTACTCGCGAAGTTAATCGAAGTTGGACGAGGACGAGAGTGTAGAGAGGCACTTCGTGCTTCTTCGCCTCGCCCACGAATTCAGACGTATATAGAAGTGTAGTCCATAAGGATATTATGTGCCGACTTTATTGGGGGCATGCCCCCACCGTTAGTTCTCGATTAGCGACGCTGATGGCAGTTTTCATTCTCGCTCTGGCTTCCTCTCGTATACTTAAAAGCTGAGGACATAACGGCGCCCTGCTTACTCTTATGGGTGTTATACGCTGGGGGCATCATTGTGTCCTGCTTCCTCTTATAGATATTATACGCTGGGAACACGTGCGCTCGTTCTCGCTGGGGACACGCTCGCTCTCTCTTACACCTTCTCGTTTCGCTAGCGCTCTATCTTTGTTCCACTACCGCACAGTTCTATAAGACCCCTCTTTCCGCTCTTGCGACGAGATCCGCTGAGTTCGAGTTTGATGTGTCAGGCTGCTGTGCTCTTTAACTTTTTGGTTTTTAAATAAGTTTTGAAAATGCCAACTAACGATTTATGTGTTATTTCATCGTTTTCCAGAACACGATGACACGTAAGTCTTTTTTGTTATTAGAAGAAATAATGAAACATTGTATGATGTACGGTGAATTCTCGGATCACAAATGGCAAAATCGCTTGAAGAAGCTAAATAAACTTCAGTTTGCACCAAAATGTTTTAAGCTATTAAAGTAAATTATTTTTCTGAAAAAAAAAAAAAAAAATCAAGCAAGTCGGTTTCGATCCAAGGCTCTTAGCTCAATCGTGTTTTCGCTCCGCAATGTGTAAGAGAGAGATAGGTGTCTCAATCCGCCCCCCCCTGCCCCGCCGCCGTGACAGCTGTTCGCTCTCCACGCCACCACGCGGCAGTTTGGGTCGCAGAATACTTGTCTTCGGGCCGCCCGTAAAGGCCCCTCTACACTACTCTCGAAGTTAATCGAAATTGGGCGAGGACGAGAGTGTAGAGAGGCACTTCGTGCTTCTTTGCCTCGCTTTGCTTCGCTTCGGGCGACTTCCGATCGGTGTCGGTATTTTGGGCCGAGTCAAAGGACCGAAGTCGCGCGCACGAGTTCTCGCGAAGTTAAGCGACGGGTTTTCGCGAAGTTGAGCGAGTAGTGTGGTGACGCTCCTCATACTCGGCTAGCTTCGGCGAGTACTTCAGCGAGGAACTTCGAACGAGTGGTGTAGAGGGGCCTTAAGAACTGTCCTTCTATGTACGTCTGAATTCGTTGGCCTCGCTTTGCTTCGCTTCGGGCGACTTCCGATCGGTCTCGGTATTTTGGGCCAAGTCAAAGGGCTGAAGTCGCGAGCACGAGTTCTCGCGAAGTTAAGCGAGTAGTGTAGAGAGTCGCTTCGTGCTTGCGACTTCGGCCCTTTGACTCGCTCCAAAATACCGACACCGATCGGAAGTCGCCCGAAGCGAAGCAAAGCGAGGCGAAGAAACACGAAGTGCCTCTCTGTACTCTCGTCCTCGCGCAACTTCGATTGACCTCGCGAGTAGTGTAGAGGGCCTTTAAGGCATTTGGTATTTGCGGGACATAGTTAAAAGGCATCCAAATGTCCTAAAGTTGACACTTAACCCTAAGGAGGTTAGAGTAGAAGGAGTCTGATCTGTGCATTTCAAAGTGGCTACAAAAACATGCACAAACAGGGATGGCGCCACTATCTCTAAGACCTCGAGAAGTAAGCAGAGCTTCAGCCTCACAGACAGCTTCTTCTCATAATTCATTTGTTCCGTCTCTGTCACACGCAGCTCAATTCTCGAGGACGACCTCGTCTCGAGGACGACCTCGAGGACGACCTCGAGGACGACCGATATTGGCGCCATCCCTGTTTGTGCATGTTTTGTAGCCACTTTTTTCAAGTCTCTCCATAAGAGTTCGGACTCCTTGTACTCTAACCTCCTTGCTTAACCCATTAACGACCAAGAATCGTAATTTTTTCTATCATTTTCAAGTCAAATTTTCATCATTAAACAATAAGAATTTTCAAATAAAAAATATAGTCCCTAGTACTTTCGAGTGTGCTGTTTCAGATTCCGGGGTTAAAATTGAGTTTTTTCCACTAGAAAAAAAAATATGGCCGCTTTAAAAAAAAAAACAAAAAATCGAAGACATTTTTTTTCAATATTTTTTTCTCATAGAAGACGCTCGAAGACCCCCCTTTTTTTTCAACCATGAGTGCATAAAATGGTTGTAGTTAAACGACGTATTTTTTAAATTTGTCGTAATCAACATTTTCACCCCCAAAATGGCGTTTATCACCCCTTGAGCGGCGAGAAAAATGTCACGCTTCGCGTAAAAAAGAAAAAAAAATCGGGCCTTCACGAAATTTTGTATCTAGGGGTTTTCGAGGTCGTTGATTACGATTCTGCCCTCAAAATGCAAAAATTCAAAATGGCGGATCCAATATGGCCGATCAAAAATGCAAAAACTTATTTGAATCGGATGAAATGTGGCACTCCGGGGTTTTCGAGGTCGCAGATCACGATTCTGCCCTCAAAATTTAAACATTCAAAATGGCGGATCCAATATGGCCGACCAAAAATGCAAAAACTTATTTGAATCGCATGAAATGTGGCACTAGGGGTTTTTCGAGGTCGCTGATCACGATTCTGCCCTCAAAATTCAAAAATTCAAAATGGCGGATCCAATATGGCCGACCAAAAATGCAAAAACTTATTTGAATCGGATGAAATGTGGCACTCGGAGGTTTTCGAGGTCGCTGATCACGATTCTGCCCTCAAAATTCAAAAATTAAAAATGGCGGATCCAATATGGCCGACCAAAAATGCAAAAACTTATTTGAATCGGATGAAATGTGGCACTCGGGGGTTTTCGAGGTCGCTGATCACGATTCTGCCCTCAAAATTCAAAAATTCAAAATGGCGGATCCAATATGGCCGACCAAAAATGTAAAAACTTATTTGAATCGGATGAAATGTGGCACTCGGGGGTTTTCGAGGTCGCTGATCACGATTCTACCCTCAAAATATAGGAATTCAAAATGGCGGATCCAATATGGCCGACCGAAATGCAAAAACTTATTTGAATCGGATGAAATAAAAAATGGTGGATAAAATTTGTTTACTTCCAAGTTCACATTATGATTTTACCCTTAGCGCAACCCAGAGACAACGGCGTGGACGTGGTAAAATTATGTCTCCTTTGGGGTGTTTGCTTATAGTGAGTACCCTTGCCTCTCACTATTCGGAGTGCTTGTTTATAGTGAGTCCCCTTGCCTCTCACTATTTGGGGTGCTTGATTATAGTGAGTCCTCTTGCCTCTCACAGTCACTCAGATATTATCGTGATTTCTTTTCAAACAGGGACTCAAAAATATAAATTACAGTTTTTACAGACAAGATTTGTTTTTATCCCGGGAAAAAAAGTTCATGACTGAGTGGATATGTTCATATATGTTTTAGATATTGTCATATATGTATCAGATATATTCATATCTGACATTTTACAGTATCATATATGATTAGGTCTGATCATATTCCACATCATATATGCATATATAAGATCATATCTGGTCAAATACGGTATCTGGCCTGACCATATATGAACTCATATCTGTTTATATCTGGCTAAGTACCAAGGCGAGTTGGCAGCGTGAAACCATATCTGAACATATATGATGTGATATATGAACAGGTACATTCATATAAAATTCTATCCCATCAGATATGATATCGTATCCCATATCCCTGCTCATATATCCCATCAGATACGATATTGTATCTGATGGGATAGAATTTTATATGAATGTACCTGTTCATATATCACATCATATATGTTCAGATATGGTTTCACGCTGCCAACTCGCCTTGGTACCTGACCAGATAAAAACATATATGAGATCTATATAGCAGAGTCTGGTACCGTATTTGATCGGATATGATTTTATACGAAGAGATACGTTCACATATCACATCATGTATGTTCAGATACGAATTTACGGTACCAACTCGCCTTGGTACTTAGCCAGATATAAACAGATATGAGTTCATATATGGTTAGGCCAGATACCGTATTTGACCAGATATGATCTTATATATGCATATATGATGTGGAATATGATCAGACCTAATCATATATGATACTGTAAAATGTCAGATATGAATATATCTGATACATATATGACAATATCTGAAACATATATGAACATATCCACTCAGACATGAACTTTTTTCCCGGGATTTGCAAAGGTTGAACATAAAATACTCTAATTTGTTCCTCTGCATAGTCAGTATCCGGTAGTGTATTATTTGCGTAGACTGGTTACGCTAGAAGAATTCCTTGTGTAGACTGGTTACGCTAGAAGAATTCCTTGCAAAGACTGCTTACGCTAGAAGAATGCTTTGCGAAGACTGCTTATGCAAAAATAATTCCTTGCGTAGACTGCTTACGCTAGAAGAATTCCTTGCATAGACTGGTTACGCTAGAAGAATTCCTTGCGAAGACTGCTTACGCTAGAAGAATTTCTTGAGAAGACTGCTTACGCTAGAAGAGTTCCTTGCGTAGACTGGTTACGCTAGAAGAATTCCTTGCGAAGACTGCTTACACTAGAAGAATTCCTTGCAAAGACTGCTTACGCTAGAAGAATTCCTTGCGTAAACTAGTTATGCTAGAAGAATTCCTTGCGAGGACTGCTTATGCTAGAAGGATTTCTTGCGAAGACTGCTTATGCTAGAAGAATTCCTTGTGAAGACTGGTTACGCTAGAAGAATTGCTTGGGAAGACTGATTATGCTAGAAGCATTCCTTGCGTAGACTGGTTACACTAAAAGAATTCTTTGTGTAGACCAGTTACGCTAGCAGAATTCTTAGCAAGGATAATCCCCTGTGGAGAATGGTTCCGCGGTTTTAAAAGTAACGACTGTATTTCTTGCATATAAATTCAGAGCTCACGGATTCTATGCAACAGTTCAGCATAAAACATTACATGTTATGAGAGCTCACGCTCTGTGAAAAGCGACATTTTGGTCTTTTACATAGAAATATAAAATGTATTGGTTTTAATTGAAGAAAACTGCTGTATGGAATCCTCTTTGAATATCTAATGATATGTAGTTGTTTTTTCAATGATCTGCAGTTTAAGTACGTTAGTGATTTTTTAAATAAAACCTACGTTTCTGTCGAAGAAAATTAAGAAAATTATTAGACTTGCAGACTTTTGGATGCCTAATTCAAAAATGTTTGCAGATCATTCTTATTTCATTTTTAATATTTTTTTTGTTACTGTGTCTTAAAACTACAAATAATTTAAAAGTTTGATTCCATACAATCGTTTTTTTTTTATTAATTTTTAAAGTTGCCGAACCCTCGCTTAAAAAAATAATAAAACAATATCTCAAAATAGTTCACTTTTGCATAAAGCATTGGATTAAAAGTATGTACATACGTAGGTTAAAAGTGTATATATATATATATATATATGTGTGTGTGTGTGTGTGTGTGGGTGTGTGAAATGTTAAAGGCGGGGTAAAGTATTAAAATTTTTTTTTTTCATTTTTTTTTCATTTTTTAAATGAATGCATAATATCTCAAGAATATTGTGTTAAAATTTCAAGTCGATCGGAGTAAAATTGACGAAGTTATGAGTATTTGAGCGTCTATTGCTCCATGCCGGGTTTTATACCTGGGCGGCGCACGACAGTAAAGAAGAAAGAGTTTTGCGTAGACAAACGCAAAAAGATGCTCTCGATCATCTTGATGGAAGCCTTTTGCTCTACGGACCTGGCATCGACGACTTTGAGTGAGTATAAGAAAATTATCGAGTTTTATTTTGAATTTCTAAAAATTCAAAGATAATTGAAAAATCTGAAAAAATGCATACGTATTCAGAACAATGAACGAATCACGAAAAAAAATTGGGTTGCGGGGAAATTTGTTGACTAATTTTTTTTTTTCATCATTTTGTTAATAACATTTTGGAATTATTATTATGCAAAATTAATCTTTTGAGTACCTTTAATATGCATGAATTTTCTCAGATTTTTATGCAATCGAGAAGTGTTCTCAAACTTATGTGCAATGAGCGCTAAGCGACCAAACTCTTCTGCGTTTTTCAAACCGTTTTTCTGAGACTTGTCATATTTGAAGTCCGTGTGCACGATAACTCAAAATCTACTGGACCAATCGCTTTGAAATTTTGCACAGTACTTCTTCACATAATTCACCAGGTATTGTCGAGAGCTTTTTTGTTTTTTTTAATAATTACTAATTTTTCAACAACAAATTAGCCGATTTTTTTTTAGCGAAAATCGGGTTTTTGGCTCCCAAGTGCTACGAAAAATCGAAAAATCGAAAAAAAAAAAATCCTCCCGCCATTACCTCGAGAAACATCTCCTTTAACAAATGCATTTTGATTTTTTTGTTTCAGATGATTCTGTTGCGAGTTGTGGTGCACACCGCAAACCAACTTTTTTTCGAGGCGCCTCCGGGGTTTAATTTTCACTCGCTCAATTTTGAATATTTTGCAATGCAAATTTAGGAGAATGTTGTTCAACTGTTACTTTATTATATGTAAATTTTTCAATAAACGAACACTATCCGTTACGCCAAAAAAAAATCTTAAAAACATGCCTTTTTTTCGCCGAAGTAACTTTACCCCGCCCTTAAAGGTTTTAATTACTCCCCTCGTTCGAAGTACGCATACTATCCCTTTTCATCATGAGAAAATCTCAAGTAGCAAATAGCATAATGGTTAGCGTACGTACATTAGGTCTAGAAGTAGGTAGGGTCGCGGCTGGGTAAATGATAAAATTTTTTCGCAGGAATCTGTTTCAGGACGACTGTAATATGGTAAGTACACCATCGGAATAAAATATCCGTATCGGAAAAAGCGTTTTTTTTTAAATTTTAGAACGTGCGCCTACGTGACGTCATATGTCCCGGGAAAAAAAGTTCATATCTGAATATATCTGAATCGTATCTGAATTGTATCTGTAGAATCAGATATGATCAGACAAGAAAAATGGCCAGGTCTGATCATGCAGTGTCATGACAGATCATGTATGCTTATATCTGACCATACATGGTCCCTCTGATATGATCATACATGGTCAGATATAAGCATACATGATCTGTCATGACACTACATGATCAGACCTGGCTATTTTTCTTGTCTGATCATATCTGATTCTACAGATATGATTCAGATACATTCAGATATATTCAGATATGAACTTTTTTTCCCGGGATTGGACAATTGGAGCAGCGTTTTTGTTTATTTTGTGAAATCGTGTTATGTTTTTCCCGTTTTTTTTACCACGATGAATATAACTTTTAGCTATCGACATTGTAAATTCTTTAGTTCCAACTTTTTTCTTATCTTCCCCAGCTGCGTTGAATATTACCACAGAATTTACTATGGCAGCCTGGATGAGCCTCATAAAAACTACCCATGTCCATTTTTTCGATCGAATACTTGGCAGCACGTTGTTACAGTATCCCTCGTGAACATCAACCCCACCCATGAACCGATTGTAAAGGTGAAACGCTTGGGGAAACGATGTCTCGATTTTGGCATTTTCATTCGAATTGTACCTCTTTGATGGCAATAATGGAGTAACCCTTGCATCTGTAGATAAGATCGACAGTAATTTTGAATCCATTACAGTGATGTAATTGATTCCACTGTTTTGGTCATGCTTCACTGCATATGTTCCTCGTGGAGACTTCTTATCGATGACATTTTTTTCAGGTACTCGATTCTCTCTAACAGTTCCGGTGCATTTTAATTTCAATCTCTTCAAATGTACAACAAGATCTAAATTTGTGAAAAAGTTATCAAAATAAAGATGATACTGAGAAACTTTTCCAGCAGCTGTCATTTCAAAAAATGGTTTCAATAAATGCATTACCACGCGAGAACCTAATGCGCATTCAGTCAGTTTGTCTCCAACTGCAGAATTTTTTCCACAATATATGTCGAGATTCAGCAAATACCCATCAGCACTGCAGAGGCCCCAAAATTTAATTCAAAAACGTGTAGGTTTCCCACGGATGAACTGTTTCAATCAAGTTTAAGCACACGATTTAGCCATCATTTCATCTACAGACAGAGCAGTTCCCCAGAAGCCAAACTTCAGAATATTTTGTCGGAATAGTTTCATCAATGCTCGAACCCGCCACCCCTTATCGTTATTATCATGGTCTTTGGACTTCGAGTATTTCAATTTGGACTTGATTTGCTCAAACTTAGTACGAGTCATTGCTGAAGCAACTACTTCGCAAGATAGAAAGGGATCGGTTGACCAATAATCTCTCTGAGACTTTCTTTTATTGAATGAACTCATTATGATGATTCCAATAAACGTATCTAAATCGACCAATGGTAAATCAAAACCATTTTCCTTACATGCATCGATAATGTATTCTTTCATTTCAATTGAAACAAAAGTCTCAAACAGTTCTACTGGCTCGTTTTTTCGAATTTTACGCTTTTTAGACGTAGACAATAGTATTTCATTTTTTAATCTTATCAGAATACTTTTTTTCACCATTTACCCATTGAAATTCATGATCCTTTTCCAGCTTAGCTTGATCTGCTTGGTAACTTTTTGAAGCTCTGCTAAAAGTGACAGTCGGTAATTTTTCGTCACGGTCAGAATCAGAATCGGAATAAGAATCGTCTGAAGGACCAGAATCATTTGGATTTGATATTAGAACAGTTTCATCATCTTCTGAGGTATATGTTTCATCACCAGAATCAGGAGAAACAGCACGCCTCGGTCGTTTTTGTGACATTGCGTAGGTAAATATAACAAAAAGTTGAGATTTGATATAACTTAGTTGATTTATATGATTCAAAGAAATTCGCGTCAAGATTGAACTGATACAGAAGATTTTGCGTAATACCGCCTTAACAAAGTATAGATAACATATATTACAAATGTACAAAGAGCCTAAAAGTGTTTGAACGATATATTCCTAAGAATATTTCATGGAAGAAACTCTTCAAAGTGTGAAACGGTTTTCGCACATAATATACCCCGATCTCATTTCGCCGATATGATGAAGTTTTAGTACCGTAGTTCAAAGAGTACTGTTTTATTGATGATTCATTAAATATCCGAAAATTTTAGAAGAATTTGGAGGGAATATATATTTTGACGCTATTATATTGAATTCGCTAACAAAAATTTAATAAATTCGACAAGAAATCACTACAGAATAGAAATGTCATACGTTATAAATTCTCAACTCGTGCATAAAAATCCAAAAATCGATAAACAGTTGAGGAAAAGTGCATATTTCTGCTGCTTCAAACTTGTAGTTTCTCATTGGAAAATGATCGGAATAAAACCTTATTTCTTCATATTTTGTCAAAAAAATGAATTCTAAGGGCAGAATCATGATTAGCGACCTCGAAAACCCCCGAGTGCCACATTTGATCCGATTCAAATAAGTTTTTGCATTTTTGGTTGGCCATATTGGATCCGCCATTTTGAATTTTTGAATTTCGAGGGCAGAATCGTGATCAGCGATCTCGAAAACCCCCGAGTGCCACATTTCATCCGATTCAAATAAGTTTTTGCATTTTTGGTCGGCTATATTGGATCCGCCATTTGAATTTTAAAATTTTGAGGGCAGAATCGTGATCAGTGACCTCGAAAACCCCCGAGTGCCACATTTCATCCGATTCAAATAAGTTTTTGTATTTTTGGTAGGCCATATTGGATCCGCCATTTTGGATTTTTGAATTTTGAGAGCAGAATCGTGATCAGCGACCTCGAAAACCCCGGGATACCAATTTTCGCGAAGGTCCGATTTTTTTTTCTTTTTTACGCGAAGCGTAAAAGGGGTGAAAAACGCCATTTTGGGGGTGTAAATGTTGATTACGACAAATTTAAAAAATACGTCGTTAAACTACAACCATTTTATGCACTCATGGTTGAAAAAAAGGGGGGATCTTCGAGCGCCTTCTATGAGAAAAAAAATATTCAAAATTTTTTTTCTAGTGGACAAAACTCAATTTTAACCCCGGATTCTGAAAGAGCACACTCGAAAGTACTAGGGACTATATTTTTTATTTGAAAATTCTTATTGTTTAATGATAAGAATTTGACTTGAAAATGATAGAAAAAATTACGATTCTTGGTCGTTAATGGGTTAAGGAGGTACAATCATGGGGTCGAATCCAACTTTCGGGCCTGAAATTTTTATATGATGTTGACGAATACGTTATGCACCCTTTGGAAAAATTTGAGCTACATTGACCGTCCAGTTTTTTCGTAATAAATTTGCAAATTCGAGCATTTTGAGCTAGTGAAGCACGTTGTCTTGTGGAGACGGTTGACCAGAAGTGCGGTGATCACGGTTTTGGTACTCAAGTATCCAACTAAGGTTCTTGGAAAACTGAAATTTGATAAATTAGACATAATAGATATTGTGAAAAATGGAAAATTCGAATTTCACCGTGTATTTCGAGCACTACATTATAAACCGGTTTCACGTTCCGGTTGAATATTATGACGGAACAGTACCCATAGACTTGCCCAGGAGACTATAGAGAAGGAGTGCTATCTCACAAGGAGACTATAGGGAAGGAGTCCAATCTTCGTATGGAGAGACGGTACAAGAAACTTCCGTAAATTTGACCCGAAACATGGTGTTAAATACAACATGGGGAAGTTAGCGCCACGACTTTCGAATTCCTAATTTTTTTCTTTCTAATCGTTTGTAAGTGATTGTTAAAACAATCCGAACGTTTGTTAGATCAGCGTTTCATTAAAAAATAGAAACAAAATTTGACCGTTAAGTTAGCGCCACCATTTTTATTTATATCGCCATTGACATTCTTTGGTGGCTCATTCGATCCGAAATCGTTTGTAAGTGACAAATATTCAAATTAGAACGTTTGTTAGATCATCGTTTCTTAACAAAAGATTAATAACATATGTGGTAACTTCTCCACGTATGGTCAAATTACCCGATGAAGTTGGCGCCACGACTTTCCAATTTCTAATTTTTTTCGTTCTAATCGTTTGTAAGTCGTTTGTCAGTGATTGTTAGAACAATTCGAACGTTTAATAGATCAACGTTTCATTAAAAAACCGAAAAAATGACCGTTAAGTTAGCACCACCATTTTTATTTATATCGCCATTGACATTCTTTGGGGCCTCTTTCGAACCGAAATCGTTTGTAAGTGATTGTTCGAACCTAATCCGTTTGTACGTGATTGTTAGAACTATTTTTATTTATATCGCCATTGACATTCTTTGGGACCTCTTTCGAACCGAAATCATTTGTAAGTGACGAATATTCAAACTAGAAAGTTTGTTAGATCATCGTTTCTGAAAAAAAATTAATACCATTGTGGTAACTTCTTCACGCATGGTCATATTACCCGGTGAAGTTAGCGCCGAGAAATTCATTTGTACGGTATTTTTACGTATCAAATGACTCACAAGGAAACCGTTTCCGGTGTCTCCCTCTGATTTCGTTTATTTTTGGATATGTTATTCTTCATCGAAATCTAAGAGGCACGTATTTTTTTTATCGGCGGAAAAGCACTTTTAAGGGGTAAAACTCACCCTCAAAGTTGGGCACCCTTCGAGTGACTCTTGCAGTTTCGCATAGTTCTAATCGAGATATTCGAATGAAACCAATTCGAGAAGAATGCTTCTGGCGAATAATGAAAAATGCGCTTCCAGCAATTCCGAGGGGACGAATTGGTAGAAATTTATAAGGGTTGAAAGTCGAAAATTTTTCAAAAATCGATTTTTTTTTCATTCTATCAAAACCATCTAAATTTAATAGAGTTACACAACGTAGGAGATACCTGTTTTTGAATTTTCCGGAAAAACATCGTCCCGATTTTGTTCCGTTTGATCGATGGTGTTTTTCATCGAAATTGACGTGACGCAAATCGTTCAATCTCATTGCGAATGACTCAAAATAGACGTATTCCTATTTCGACGGCATACATTTTTAGACACCTATGCGGGTTAAAAGATTAACAATTGTAAACCATAAACACGATTCGTTTTATTATAATGAATTGATTTGCCTTCGAAAATACGATGAGGCTTACAGTGGTATACTGTTTTACGTTCCTTTGAAAACGTTTTTTTTTCCGGTGAATGACGCCTAGGTATACGTACGCAACCGAATTTCCATTCAAATCGTATTATGTTTAAATATTACGAAGCTATTTTTATCTGACAATTAACGATCTTAATCGCAACTATAACAAAGCATTTCGCCATTTGCTTTTTAGATTACTTCTTTTAAATTTTACTATTTAAAAAAACAGTTACTGCTTTTCGTTTTTATGTTGAATTTCAACCTACCTAGCAGATATCATAAGAACTCGTTTTCCAAATATTATTTTGTCCCGAAAATGGCTAGACAGTGCAGTGATAGATGCATGAAGTTGACGTCGATCAACCGTCGTAATATTCCCGATATACATATTTTTATATAGAAGCAAGTGAAGGTCATTATTATCTTATCTCGCCGACTTGTTTGTCTCGCACAATGTGGATCATGAGTAACACATATGCCAAGTGCATCACAGTTGTTTATTAAATGCCGTGAAAGAACGTTGGAACGCAATAAGTACGTAAATCTTGCTATTCGCAATATTATCCATCATATTACGCACGTGAAGAACTCGTTGTGGTCAGTTTAGTGGGTATCATCATAGTGTGCACTACAAATCGATTTTCATCGATCTCCAAGGTAGTATGCATACAAATTTTCCTACTATTTCAAGTAATTATTTATTCAAAAAGTGAAGGGCATTGAATATTTCCTTATGTTGAAGATGAGGGTCAATCCAATGAATGTTATACAACTACTTCTGACAACATTTGAAGCAATGAATCTTCTTCAATCGCCCATAAATGATGCGGAAATACAATTGAAAAATAGTTTTGAAAGTATATTATTAAATGCAATGGAAGAGTATACTAGCGTCGAAATGGTGGAGGATCACTCCCTAGATTTTGAAGATCCATATAAAAATATAGAAATGCAAATTGTAGAAGATGAAGAATGGGCAAATGCTATTCATGAACCGAAACTACCGCCGGGCGCATGCTTAAGTGATGATAAAGATTTGTCTTACGAATACAAGTCGAGAGCAGTTGATTACTGGAGGTCGGGGAAAAAAAAAATTAAGCGTCGAGAGTGTTAGACAGAAGTTCAAAAAAGTTAGATCTGTACGTCAATTAAGACGTTGGACTCGTTATTTAAATAAAGGTGGAACTTACAAAAAAAAAATCGCGAGAATTTGTGACTATACATTGCGCAATTTCAAGTCTGCTGTTGATGCACAATTAACAGTTCATGATAATGATTTACGAAAGTGGGCTTTGCAAGCACAGAAGGAAGTAGGCGACGAAGACTTTCGGTTCAAAGCATCTGAATTTTGGGTCAGATCATTTAAAAATGCCCATCGCATTGTATCAAGAAGAATTAACAAATTCATCACTAAAAAAACAATTGAGAATGTGCAAACTTTAAGAGAGCAAGCCGAAAAATTTATATCTGATGTCAAGCAAAATGTACAAACATACGGATTACCAAACGTTTATAATTCCAACCGAAGTGGTTTCGAATTGGAGATACATTCTGGAAGAACTTTAGCAGTCGAAGGCGAAAAGCAGAGGGAATGTCTTGTACAGTCAGTTTTGTCTACTACCCACAGTTATACTATTCAACCAACTATATCAGGAGAGGGAAAGCTTCCTTCGCCCCTTTTTTTAGTTCTCAAAGAACCAAGTGGTATGTTTGGTCCAATAGTGGAACAGAAATTGTTCAGAACAGATAATGTTTACATAACAGTTTCGACGTCTGGCAAACTTACTTCAGGTATAAATATGTTCTTATAGATTGCACAATTATTCGCATATGTGTGTTACATAGTTATATAAATAAGAGTAATTATATAAATAATAAAAATATTTTATTGTTTTTTCAGAACACTTCAAAACCTGGTTGCAGCATGTTTTTTTCAAAAACGCTGGTTCGAAAAGTGTACTGTTGATTGATTCATGGAGTGGCCATTGCCCTGCGGTTGTACGGGATGCAACACCTCCGAATAAGGACATTATATTAAAGATTATACCTAAGGGTACGACCGGCAAGATTCAACCTCTTGATGTTTATGGTTTCAGAGTATGGAAAAATTTCGTCAGACATTTCTCTGATAGTGTATTATTAATGGATTATGATATTAATTTGCACTTAAGAAATAATATCATTAAATTGCAATCTCTGACTCATAATCAGTTATCATTTCCTCGATATGTCAATCTTTTCAAGTATTCTTGGTTCAAGAGTGGGTATATAGAAGTGAAGCTAGAAGCATTTGAAAATCCTGTGGATTTTGGTTCCGGAGACGCTTGCAAATCGCATTGTCAAGTTCCAGGGTGCGAAAATGTAGCGATTATTCGCTGTTCGTAGTGTAAGAAGTCATTATGTTTCAAGCATTTTTTTTATGATTACCATTACTGTAGTCTTTTCAATGAATAATATAATTTACATTACTCCGAATGCCAAGATAGTATACGAATACCAAGGCTTTGTTGTTTTTACGATTTGGAATATCCGCAAATTTGCATTTAATTAACTATGTAGTGGCAAATGAATTAGCGTTAAAATAAACGACTCTATATGAATAGCTTTGATTCGTCAATTAGTTCTAGTACGACCAAAGTAGTAAAGGGCCCCTATAGCGAGACAGACGTGACGTCACAGGTGTTGTCTGGCAGACGTGGTGGTGGTGGTGGTGGGGGTCAGTCGCGGCCGCAGCGCTGGGCCGTTATGGTTAATTTGTGGTGGGGGGTCTGTCGCGGGTGCATCGAGAGGCCCATGTCGAGAATTTGTGGTGGGGGTGTGTGTGTCGTGGGGGTTGGGGGATCCATTTTGGAGAATCTTAGAGATGTGGGGGTGGTGTCGCGATATAGGTATATGGGTTATTCGTAGAGGTGTATGAGATAATGAGATGTACGGATTATGTGGAAGTGTAGGTTTCGAGCGAGGTGTGTTTTTCGTCATAAGCGTTATTGGGCGAGATCTCCACGGGGTTTCCGTAGTTTTAAGGAAATAGACTATTGTATAGGGGTGTGGTTATAATATGTAAATTATGTATAGTATTGTGTAAAGAAAGAAAGCTGGAGTTCTGTGGAGGGGGGCATTATTGTGAAAACGTGGGCCCTTAGGAGAGAGAGAACGTTAGATGCGTGTATAGCGTTGCATTTTTCACGTATTTAGAGATTATGTACCTATAGGGGGTGTGCTTGTTAAGCGCTTAAGTATGCAGCTATTAGAAAGCGGTTTACGATTGGTTTGTTTTCGCTTCTACGGAGTGTTTCGACGTTTCCTCGATGATGTAGTTATTAAGATCGGCAGAAGCATTTTCGAAGTCAAGCCGTGAACGTTAAAAGAATTCCCCGAATAAAAACATCCTTCAACATATTCGTGCACGAACGGAGAACTTTCACCAGAGAAATCGGGGATCTGTCATAGAACAGCTGTCTCGCAACCGGTGTCAACTTGCGAATCAACATTGGGCGCAACTGAAGATTCGCTACGATCAGCCTACAACTCGCGAGCTTGCTACACGGGAACGGAGTAATGCGGGGGTATCCCACTGACTGTTCACAAGACGATTGGACGAATTCCGATGGCCGGTATCGTTGTATCCATCGAGCTCAACGAGGTGGATGAGCGAGGCAACCTGGTTGCGCCGGTGTACATACCCGTGGGTTTCGGTTTATTTGCGCCACCGGAGTGGGCAATATTACCCAAGGGAACGATGCGTATGTGGGCGTACAAGGCGCGTGTGAGCGGTGTCGAGAGCTTCATCCTCGGAGGAGTGCGATACCAGAAGAATGGGGTAGTCATTCAACCACTTGGCAAGATCGAGCGCGAATCGTGTTGTTCAGCGAATTTCACGAGATTGTGTCGTGTGATTTTTTTCATAGCTGACACTTGTACAATTAGCCTGTTACAATACAACGGAGATAATTATCGAAACACGGCAGCGACCGATCGGGGATATAGTCGTAGGTGTCTGGGATAACGTTTGGTGGTGAGGGGGGCTCACGGGTGAGGGAATGCCAGCAGACATCGTAGACGATGCGTTGCTTTTCTGGAGATGCCCGAAATCATGGGTCTATGGGAGGAGATAACGTTTGGAGGTACGCGGGGCTCACGGAAGAGGGGATGCTGGCAGACATCGTAGACGATGCGTCGCTTTTCTGGGGCGAAGTTAAAGATACAGGTGCATCCTTTTTCAAGACAATAGTGCGAAGTTTGTCTTAAACATGCAGATCTACATATCAAAGCCAGCGTCCATGGCACTCACTCGAAAAAAATAAGGCAATAAAAATATCAACACGTGGTGGAGAGGATGCCCGAAGCCACGAGGTCGATGGGAGGGGATAACGGTTGGATGGTTCACGGGCGAGGGGACGCTAGCAGCCAGGGGAAATCGTAGACGATGCGTCGGTTTTCTGGAGGGAAAGTAGATATAGGTGTACCCTTTTTCCAGCGGCCGATAAAGGAGTCATCAACTGTATGTGTGAATGCGCGTCGAATATCTTACGCGGTGTCGTAAATATAAAACCGAGCGTTAAAAGTGCCCGCGATTATTAATTGGACATCAACACTCACTTATAGCTCAAATAGCGTGTCTGGAAGGATTGAGGAACTCTGTGCTTAGTCATTTTATACACACGCGCGCAGGACACAGTGATGATGGGTTAATCTGGCGCGATATTGACACATCATTCAAGAGTCGGATATTGAGTGGTTCCGTAATCAATCGCAGCCACATCGAGCCGAAACCGTTTCTTTATGATGCTTGCGAGCTAGTGCTTCAACATGTACAAAATATTATCTGCAAGTACAGCAGTATTAAAGTTAATACAGTGTTCAATGGTGAATTTGCGAGTGGAGACAAACATGCGAATAAAAGAGTCAACACGCGAAACTATGGACTATTTATCACAAGCGATTTGAGTGAGTGGTATGAACAGCGTGTTATGCAGCTCACTCAAACTCTACTCGACGAATTTCAAGAACGAGATAGTGGCTGGGCTCTACGGAAAATACTTAATCTTACAATAAATGTGAATAAGTATAATCCAATGTGTGCCGGGTGCTCTATATCATTCCCGCGGCAAATAGTGATCAACTTGTACACCACCACCACCAAAAAGGACATCGTTCCAATACGCATGACTCAAAATAAGAAGGAACAGCATATCAATTTGCTGTACACGCAAGATACTGAGGACAACAATGTGGGGCATTTCACATGGATCAAGAACCTGTCGAGACTCGTAAACGCACAATTGAACCGAGACGGTCACAAAATCATATCTGCGATCGGTGCGTAAATCTAACATAATTGATATATATATAATAATTTATGCTAGACGAATTAAACAGAAAAAAATCTATTTTTTTTGCAGGTGTTTGCATCACTTCGGATCAGAGGAAAAATTGCAATGCCATGCGGTCGATTGTGGAGCGATAAACGACTGCGCGACCGGACTACCAAATGACAGCAATAAGTGGCTCTAATTCACCAATTTTAGTCAGAACGAGCGACATCCATTGTGTATGCTGATTTTGAGTGTGTGTTAGCAAAGACTGATGAGAAGAACCAAGCAAAAAATATGTATCAACACCATAAAGTGTTTAGTATCGGATATTACGTGTGTTGTTCGTATGACGAATCAATATCTTCGTATCACTCGCGTCGCAGTGCTGATTGTGTATCGTGGTTTGTCGAAGAACTTAAAAACCTAGCACTGCGCATAAAAGAAATTTTGTGCGACAATGTCCCAATGATATACTCGCTCGGTGTCAACACCGAGCGAGTGGGCAAGTTTACGCAAAGCGATCCAATGTCATATATGTAGGAAACCAATCGCGCAAGACGATGTATGCGTTCGAGATCATTGCCATCTGAATGTACGCTATAGAGGCCCTGCCCATTCTAATTGCAACTTAAATTATAAACAGTCATTTTTTATTCCAGTAGTTTTCCACAATTTATCGGGTTACGATGCGCATTTTATCATCAAGGAAGTAGCCACAGCGTTCGAAGGAAAAACCGATGTGCTTTCAATCGCAAAAGAGAAATACATCTCCTTCACGAAGCACATCAAATTACAAACGATTCAAAACATAGGATCCAATTGCGCTTCATCGATTCTTACAAATTTCTCAACACCAGTCTCAACAAATTAGCCTCATTTTTGAGGGAGGACAAGCTCAAAATAATATGTACGCAGTTTCCAAACATATCAACAGACGATTTCAATGTGCTGACACGAAAAGGGGTCTTCCCTTATGAGTATATTGACGACGTGGCTAGATTGGACGACACTTGCTTACCACCACGTGACGCATTTTATAGTTCCCTGATAGATGCTACAGTATCCGAGAGCGAGTACGCTCATGCTGAGAATGTCTGGGACCGGTTCTCCATTCGAACGCCGGGTGAATATAGTGATTTATACTTGAAAACAGATGTCTTGTTATTAGCAGAAATTTTCGTAAACTTTCTGAATACGTGCGTTGAGAGCTATGGACTAGATCCTGGGTATTCCTACACATTGCCAGAGTATACCTGGGTTGCAATGTTAAAACACTCGAACGTCAAGTTTGAATTACTAACGGACATCGATATTGTTTTAATCGTTGAGCGGGGTATGCACGGTGGTCTTAGTCAATGCTCAAACCGTTATGCACATGCTAATAATAAGCACATGGAGACATTTGATCCATCGAAAGCATCATCACACTTGATGTATTTTGATGTCAACAATTTATATGGATGGGTAATGGGCCAAGCTTTGTCATGTGCAGAATTTCGATGGGTCAACGACGTGTCCAAGTTTGAACCATCATCCATCGCGCTAGATTCACCTACAGGCTACATACGTCCTTGAGGTCAACTTGGAACATCCACTATCTCTACACGATGCGCATAAAGATTTACCATTTTGTCCAACACACAAAAAACCCCTGGGTAAGCAGCAAGAGAAGCTGCTAGAAACCGTCTATGACAAAAAGCGCTACATTATACACGACAGTGTTGTGGCTTGGACGATAACGTTTGACGATTATGATCGATGCTTGAAGGAAGAAATTGAAATGGTGCGTAGTCAAACGTGTATCCGATCGAAGCTGCACAAGGTCTACACTATTCACGGGACGAATATCGCTCTAAGTCCTCATGATGATAAGCGGTATATCATACCTGGGACCTCTGAAATTTACAACAGTGTTTACGCCATGGACTTTGCCTCACCAAAATCCATAGAGTATTACAGTTCACACAATTCCCATAGCTACATTCATATATTGATTTAAACACTCAGTTTCGAACGCTAGCCAAAAACGATTTTGAAAAGAATTTATTCAAATTGATGAATAATGCGGTGTTTGGCAAAACGATGGAGAATGTGCGCAATCATGTCGTTGTAAAGCTTTTGACAAAATGAGAGGGAAGGTATGGTGCAGAGGCAATGATTGCGAAGAGAAACTTCCACAGTCGAAGCGTTTTTTCCGAAAACCTCGTTGCTGTAGAATTGCGCAACCTCGAGGTGAAATTTAACAAGCCGATATATGTGGGTATGTGCATACTCAACATATTCAAAACGTACTTGTATGGATTTCATCACGAGTATATAACACATCTGCATCGGGATAAATGTAAGTCATGTATACCGATACAGATAGCCTCATATATGTCATTGAGACCGAAGATGTATATGCGGACATGAAGCGCGATATTAAAAAATTTGATACGAGTGACTATTCAGCGGACAATAGGTATGGTATGCCGCTTGTCAACAAGAAGGTACTCGGTCTCATGAAAGACGAATGCAATGGTGCAATTATGACCGCGTTTATCGGACTTCGATCGAAAATGTATGCGACATGTGTCTAGGGTAAGAAGGGGACTAAAAAAGTTAAAGGTGTCAAGAGCAGTGTTGTGGCTTGGACGATAACGTTTGACGATTCTGATCGATGCTTGAAGGAAGAAATTGAAATGGTGCGTAGTCAAACGTGTATCCGATCGAAGCTGCACAAGGTCTACACTATTCACGGGACGAATATCGCTCTAAGTCCTCATGATGATAAGCGGTATATCATACCTGGGACCTCTGAAACCCTACCATAGGGGCATTACAGCACACCGTTGTAAAAAATTACGTACATTTTTGTAAATATTAACTCGATGTAAAACTTGTTAAAATTATGGATTTTTTTTTGTAAATGTTTGATATTTTAAAAACGGATTTTTGTCTATAATTAAAGAAAACGGCTTTTGTAATCCATGTGTACCCATTATTTTCCTCAACTTCTTCGAATGTCTATCGAAGACCTCACGGACGTCTTCGAAGGTCTCTCGAATGACTTTGAACGTCTTCGAACTTCTCTCGCACATGTATTCAATGTTTTCGAGCGCCTCGCAAACGTCTTGTGAACGTCTTCAATAGTCCCTTGATTGTCTTTGAACGTTTTACGAATGTCTCACGAATGACTTGGGAACGTCTTCGAACGTCTCACGAATGACTTCCGAACGTCTTTGAACGTCTCCTGAATGTCTCTCGAACTCCTCACAATCGTCTTCTGACGTTTCACGAACTTCACTCGAACGTCTCATGAACATCTTTGAACGTCTCACGAACTCGTTGTGATCGTCTTCGAACGTCTCACGAATAGCTTTGAATGTCTCACCAACGTCTTAAGAACATCTCACAAACATCTTCGAACATCTATTCAACGTCTCGCGAACGTTTTCAAACGTCTTCGAACCTTTTGGAACGTCTCTTGAACGTCTTCGAACGATTCTCGAACCTCTCTCGAACTTCTCACGAACGCCTCACGGACGTCTTGGAACGTCTCGCGAACGTCTCTTGAATGCCTTCAAACGTCGCTTGAACGTTATCGAACATCTCTTGAATGTCTTTCGAACGCCTTTGAATGCCTCCTGAAAGTCCTTCGAACCCTTCACAATTGTCATCGAACGTTTTACGACCATCTCTCGAACGTTTCTTGAACGTTTCACGAACATCTTACAAACGTCTTCAAACGTCTCACGAACGTCTTAGAATATCTACTCAACGTCTTCAAACGTCTCGCAAATGTCTTCGAACGCCTCGCGAACGTTTTTAAACATCTTCGAACATTTTGGAACGTCTCTTGAACGTCTTCGAATGACTCTGGAACGTCTCTCGAACGCCTCACGGACGTCCTCGAACATCTCGCGAACGTCTTTTGAATGCCTTGAAACGTTGCTTGAACGTTATCGAACATCTCTTCAATGTCTTTCGAACGGCTTTGAACGTCTCCTGAACGTCCTTCGAACTCTTCACAATTGTCATCGAACGTCTCACGACCATCTTTCGAAAGACTCTTGAACGTCTTTCGAACTTCTCACGAACCCCTTACGGACGTCCTCGAACATCGAGCGAACGTCTCTTGAATGCCTTCAAACGTTGCTTGAACGTTATCGAACATTTCTTGAATGTCTTTCGAACGCCTTTGAACGTCTCCTGAACGTCCTTCAAACTCTTCACAATTGTCATCGAACGTCTCTTGAACGTCTTACGAATATCTTTGAACGTCTCACGAAAGTCTTACGAACGCCTTCAAACGTCTCACAAACGTCTTAGAATATCTACTCAACGTCTTCAAACGTCTCGCAAATGTCTTCGAACGCCTCGTGAACGTTTTCAAACATCTTCGAACGTTTTGAAACGTCTCTTGAATGTTTTTGAACAACACTTGAACGTCTCTCTAACTTCTCACGAACGCCTCTCCAACGCCTCACGGACGTCTTCGAACGCCTCGCACATGTCTCTCGAATGTCTTCGAACTTCTTCGAAGATTCAACATCTTCGAACGTCTCGTGAGAAAGTCTCACGAACATCTTTGAACGTCTCACGGACGTCTTACAAACGTCTCACGAACATCTTTGAAAGTATTACGAACGTCTTTAAACGTCTCACGAACATTTTTGAACGTTTTACGAACGTCTTCGAACATCTATTCAACGTCTTCAAACGCGTTCGTAAAACATTCAAAAACGTTCGTAAGACCTTTAAAGACGTTCGTAATACTTTCAAAGATGTTCGTGAGACGTTTGTAAGATGTCCGTGAGACGTTCAAAGATGTTTGTGAGATGTTCGTGAGACGTTCTCGCGAGACGTTCGAAGATGTTGAATCTTCGAAGAAGTTCGAAGACATTCGAGAGACATGTGCGAGGCGTTCGAAGACGTCCGTGAGGCGTTGGAGAGGCGTTCCTGAGAAGTTAGAGAGACGTTCAAGTGTTGTTCAAAAACATTCAAGAGACGTTTCAAAACGTTCGAAGATGTTTGAAAACGTTCACGAGGCATTCGAAGACATTTGCGAGACGTTTGAAGACGTGGAGTAGATATTCTAAGACGTTTGTGAGACGTTTGAAGGCGTTCGTAAGATGTTCGTGAGACGTTCAAAGATATTCGTAAGCCGTTCAAGAGACGTTCGATGATAACTGTGAAGAGTTCGAAGGACTTTCAGGAGACGTTCAAAGGCGTTCGAAAGACATTCAAGAGATGTTCGATAACGTTCAAGCAACGTTTGAAGGCATTCAAGAGACGTTCGCGAGACGTTCGAAGACGTCCGTGAGGCGTTTGTGAGAAGTTCGACAGACGTTCAAGAGTCGTTCGAAAGATGGTCGTGAGACGTTCGATGACAATTGTGAAGAGTTCGAAGGACGTTCAGGAGACGTTCAAAGGCGTTCGAAAGACATTGAAGAGATGTTCGATAACGTTCAAGCAACGTTTCAAGGCATTTAAAAAACGTTCGCGAGATGTTCGAGGACGTCCGTGAGGCGTTCGAGAGACGTTCAAGAGTCATTCGAAGACCTTCAAGAGACGTTCCAAAATGTTCGAAGATGTTTGAAAACGTTCGCGAGGCGTTCGAAGACATTTGCGAGACGTTTGAAGACGTTGAGTAGATATTCTGAGACGTTCGTGAGACGTTTGGAGACGTTTGTAAGATGTTCGTGAAACGTTCAAGAAACGTTCGAGAGATGGTCGTAAGACGTTCGGTGACAATTGCGAAGAGTTTGAAGGACTTTCAGGAGATGTTCAAAGGCGTTCGAAAGACATTCAAGAGATGTTCGATAATGTTCAAGCGACGTTTGAAGGCATTAAAGAGACGTTCGCGAGACGTTCGAAGACGTCCGTGAGGCGTTTGAGAGAAGTTCGAGAGACGTTCGAGAGTCGTTCGAAGACGTTCAAGAGACGTTCCAAAACGTTGGAAGACGTTTGAAAACGTTCGCGAGACGTTGAATAGATGTTCGAAGATGTTTGTGAGATGTTCTTAAGACGTTCATGAGATATTCAAAGCTATTCGTGAGACGTTCGAAGACGATCGCAACGAGTTCGTGAGACGTTCAAAGATGTTCATGAGACGTTCGAGTGAAGTTCGTGAAACGTCAGAAGATGATTGTGAGGAGTTCGAGAGACATTCAGGAGACGTTCAAAGACGTTCGAAGACGTTCGGAAGTCATTCGTGAGACGTTCGAAGACGTTCCCAAGTCATTCGTGCGACATTCGTAAAACGTTCAAAGACAATCAAGGGACTATTGAAGACGTTCAAGAGACGTTTGCGAGGCGCTCGAAAACATTGAATACATGCGCGAGAGAAGTTCGAAGACGTTCAAAGTCATTCGAGAGACCTTCGAAGACGTCCGTGAGGTCTTCGATAGACATTCGAAGAAGTTGAGGAAAATAATGGGTACACATGGATGACAAAAGCCGTTTTCTTTAATTATAGATAAAAATCCGTTTTTAAAATATCAAACATTTACGAAAAAAGTCCACAATTTAAACAAGTTTTACATCGAGTTAATATTTAGAAAAATGTACATAATTTTTTACAACTCCAACATCAACTCAATATTTACAAAAATGAACATAATTTTTTACAACGGTGTCCTGTAATGCCCCCATGGTAGGGTTTCAGAGATCCCAGGTATGATATACCGCTTATCATCATGAGGACTTAGAGCGATTTTTGTCTCGTGAATGGTGTAGACCTTGTGCAGCTTCGATCGGATACACGTTTGACTACGCACCATTTCAATTTCTTCCTTTAAGCATCGAGCATAATCGTCAAACGTTATCGTCCAACACTGCTCTTCACACCTTTAAGGCAGAACACCACTGTGACCCCCTGTTTTTTTGCCATTTTTCAAGAATTTTTTTTTGTGGGAAAAAAAGAGATATTCGAAATTTTTTTTTGTTTTGTTCGTTGTTTATTGAAATACAAAAAAAAAAATTTCAAATTTTTCACGCCCCATGGTGACGCTGGGGAAGCCCCCGCGTCAGGTACTGTTGCCTCTGCAGTGGTTCGCGGCACGCAGCAGAACTCTCTTCAAAGTCGATCTGAAAAAAAATACCGAGTGTTTTCGTTAAGAATATGATATTTTGAAGAGAAGTACATAGGGATTTGAAAAAATATTGATTTTTAAAAAATAGGCACGCTTTTGAAATTAAAGGACGATTTTCGAGCAAAATTTCTCGTCGAAAATAGGCTATAACTTTTTTTATTATTGAGATATCGAAAAAATCCTATGTACTTCTTTAAATAATCTAGTTTTATTGATGCAGTCCTAATTTGAAGTCGATCGGATAAAAATTGCTCGAGTTCTGCTGCGTGCCGCACTCAAAAAAGTGGTTTTGAGAAAAACGCGTTCAAAGTTTTAGGTTTGTTAATTTATGCGATAAATTGGAAAAAAAAATGTTTACCTTTAATCAGCGATGCCGGCACCATATAGCTGGCCTTCAAGAAGCAAATGATTGTCCCTAGCATCTTTTCTCGAACTTGTAGAGGCTCTTCTTGCCTCTTTTGCAGCGTCTGTGAGCGAGCGCTCCGCCAGCTCGATCCGCGCTGCGTCGGTTTCAACGCAAAAATTGAAACAATTTGGGCCGATAGTTATCCCCAACGTCTCCAAAACTTTCATGAGCCTTCTCAGGCCATCATTGAATAATAATACCGCGATATCAGCTGCAATATCGACGATTTTTTTGCTCCCGGACTGACACTTGGGGGCTATTGCCCAAACTGATTTGTTGTAGCTTTCGTTGTTGTTTTGCGTGAAGCCGCCCAAACAACGCTGCAGCAAATCGTCTCTGCTCAAATTTTCGAAGACTGGCGTAATTGCCTCCAATACTTCCTCAGGAAGAGGCGGCTGCGCGGGACCCCGAGCATCACGGAGCGCTGGACCGCTCCACAAAATATTCAATATCTCCGAAAATAATTATTTTTTCGACCTGGGTCCAACGGCATCTTAATCTTAAATGTATTTTAGATTTTTCTAGATGGTTTTCAAAAAATCGATTTTTTGAAGCCGTCACAGTGGTGTTGTCCCTTAAGATCAAAAAGTGACATGAACTTTATTTTTATGTGAAATTACCTTTATTCACAGTAGATGTTCAAAGTGATTGCCATTGGAATCAATGCAGTATTGCAATCTCCTCATCACGGATTGTGTAGAATTTCTTATCACTTCGGCACTTATCGAATCACAGGCTCGAAGAATTCTCTCACGCATATCATCCGGTGTAGTTGGACGTTCTTTATAAAACAAGATCTTTCAAGTATCCCCACAAGAAAAAGTCCAGAGGCGTCAAGTCGGGCGAGCGAGCCGGCCACGATATAGCTCCTTCGCGTCCAATCCAACGATTTGGAAATCTCTTTTGCAATTCATTTCTAGCTATCAGCGAAAAATGTGCCGGGCACCCATCATGTTGATACCACATTCTGTTTCTTGTTTCTAAAGGTATTTCTTCCAAGAACACCAATTTCCGTTTCTTCGTTAGTAACTCGCTTTTGTCGGTTACTTTCCCGACGGGTTAAGGATCCAGTTGTCCTCAGTTTAGTGTACAAAATTTGAAATGTACGGCGTGTAGGATGAGCACTTTCAGGAAATCTTTCAGCGTATAAGTCTCTAGCTCTCACTGCATTTTTCTGACATTCTCCGTAAATTAGAAGCATATCAGTTTGCTCTTCAAAAGAATACATCATTTACATTCGCTTGATTCATTAATACTAATCTCACCATTCTTACTATCGTTATCTTGGGTTCGTTTGGGCGAAACATTGTACAATGTTCCGTGTACATTATAGGTTTGGTGCCGTTGTTTACATACAAGACAATGGCAAGACTTCGGCGATAAGTGCCGAAGTGATAAGAAATTCGTGATGAGGAGATTGCAATACTGCATTGATTCCAATGGCAATCACTTTGAACATCTACTGTGAATAAAGGTAATTTCACATAAAAATAAAGTTCATGTCACTTTTTTATTTTAAATGACCTTGAACGACTTTGACCCCTAAATGTTTTTTATGCAGTTTTCGATGCTCTACAAGATAGTTGGAAAAAAAATGTACCGTCCCATTTAAAAAAGTGGAGGTGACCTTTACTGTGCGACAGCGCCTCCACTGAGATAAAAAAATATGGTCGCATTTGATGACCCCTTTCGTACGGTACAACTTTTGTTTCAAACATTTTTTTGTGACGTCGATAATTACAGAGACATTCAAGGTGGCAACAGTTAGTGCCTCACCCTGTATATATATATATATATATATATATATATGTATATATATTAGGGTGGCCGTTATTTTGGCTTCGGTAACATTTTTTTAACGTCTAGCAAAAAAACTAATCAAGATATGAAAAAAAAATCTGTGTACATTTTGGACGCGCTGGGATAAGGAGAACACGTGCCACCGAGCAGTTTAATTTTCAAAAATACATGCATTTTTTTAATCACCGCACTAAAATATTCATTAGTCTCATAATATTAATTTAAAAATCTGGAATTCGGTACATTGATGATGCATATTAAGAGGTACAAAATATATTATTTACTGATTTTTTTTCATCAATTATGTACAGTCGTGAGTAGATTGAAAAATTAATAGAAAATTTGAAAACGGACGTGGCGGTTTGGCCACATTGTGGCGGGAAATCGAAGCAGTGAATTAATTATCGGAGCGGATTTTTTATGCAAATAATAATATAATAATCGTGTATTGAATGCGTCAAAATGATATTTTTTTTCTTGAGCCTGCGAGAAGATTTTCCAACTGTAGTGGCGATAATACAAAATATAGTGCAGACAAATGGTTCGAAATTTGGTCGTGGCGCTTCGTCCGCTCATTTTTACCGACCGAGTTGGTTTGCCATTGTTGGACATAGAAAAAAAATATAACCCGTGAAATCTTTACGTTTCTGCAAATTTATTTCGATTTTACGATGCGAGTATTTTAATTAATTATAATACTGAGACAACAGATGTGCTGGCAATTATGGCCCACATTTTTTTAATAGGTGACGTAAGTTCCCAAATAGTTGGGAATAAATTGCGAGTAATTTTTTTCAACATACGTCGATTGAAGTATTCTTTACGCCAAAGTGCTACGTTGGTTGTGAAAGAGGTATGGATTTTTTGGGAAAAAGCTGGAATACCAGTGCAAACGTTACATAGCTGCGTCGAAAAAGTGGAATCTGTACAATTGTTGGCGATCCCTACAAAAACGAGCTGGCAAAAAATGTAATGAACTAAAGGAATCGGATTTCAAACGGCGCATCGATTTGTTATTCGATATCGCTTGTTCTCCGGAAGCTTTACAAGGCATTGATGAAAGAATAATGGTCTTCCTAACTAACCAGAGAAAACCGGAACGTATTGGATTTATTGGTGACATTCAATCGATCTATGATGAAGATATCACTACCGAAGAAATGGATTCCATGCGAGAAAGGCGCAGAAAAGCAAAGTATGAACGAGAGAAAAGTACAATAGGTATGAATATTCATTTCTCCCATACAATTTTATTGTAATTCTAAAATAATAATTGTGGTTTGAAATTTTTTTGTAGATAATATTGTCCAATTAGTTGACAGCAGTCAAAGTACCCGCTCCGACAGTCAGGAGAGTAATTTTTCGTTAGATCGTTTTGATCGAAACGATGAGGATGCGGGACCGTCACGTCCGAAGAAATCTCGGGGCACGGTCAACATTTTAACTGACAAACTGGTTGCAACTCTAGACAAATGTCTAATTTCCGATCGAAACGCAGTACGAATTGTAGCTGCAGTAGCTGAGGCGTGCGGTTGTGATCTTAGCACCCTAATACTCAACAGAGTATCGATTCATGAACATCGAGAAAAAATACGTACAAAGCTAGCTGGACGTATTAAACAGTTATTTCCCTCTTCGGATCTACGTGCTGTCGTTCTCCATTGGAATTGGGATTATCACCGATTATAACAATCGATTGACTTATGATGAAGATCAAAAACAATTTGTTCTTCAAGTTGTCGCCGAATATAAAAAAAAAATCATTTCATAGATGAACTGCTATTACTTATGTAATATTTCATGTAAAGGTACGAATTTGCGGTACGTGATTGATGGAAAAAAAATCAGTAAATAATATATTTTATAACTCTTAATACGTATAATCAATGTACCCAATTCCAGATTTTAAAATTAATATTATGAGACTAATACATATTTCAGTGCGGCTATTAAAAAAATGCATGTATTTTTGAAAATTAAACTGCTCGGTGGCACGTGTTCTCCTTATTCCAGCGCGTCCAAATTTTACACAGATTTTTTTTTCATATCTTGATTAGTTTTTTTGCTAGACGTTAAAAAAATTTTACCGAAGCCAAAATAACGGCCACCCTAATATATATATATATATATATACACACACACACACATCATATATGTATACATAGACACTATTTATTATGCTATCATTATTGTCTTATTAGTTTGTCTATTATTCATGAATTGTTGATTGACAACACACGATCATGAAGATAAATATGAAAACGGAACTATTTGGTACCAAATTACAACGTTTTCAAAAGGTCATTACTAAATTTTAAAAAGGAGCTCCGCTCTCATTATATGCGTATATACCGACACTGAAGCATTTCTAAAAACGTATTCACTAATAATATTGCTAGGATTGGCTGGTACGATGAAAAAAAATGCACCTTTTTAGTATTACGAGGGTACCCTGAGGTACAACCGGGCATAATACACGGCATAAATACACGAGTACGATTAATTGTAAGGTAACTACTAGCACAACGGGGAGAGTTAGAACTAAAAAAAGTGGTCAAAAAGCGTAGCATTTTTATACTCAGTAGGGGATAGGCGGTGTCAGCTCCCTGGTTTTGACCAATTATAGAGTCGACAACACAGAGGAAAAGGATAAATTTCCGAAAAGCTATTACATCCGATTTGGCTGAAATTTTGCACAGATGTTCCATTTAATATATAAAGACATCGCCTAAAGGAATTTTTGGCGCATTGAGTTAGTTTGCGAAAAATAACATTTTTAAGTTTATTTTTAAGTCTGTACATCTATATCGCTTGCCCCGTCTCATGGATATCCCCACTCCTCCGACTTCACTGTTTGCGGCGTGCCGAGCTTACCCGTACAAGTATATCTATATCGCTCACCCTTTTTTGTACGAAATACACGGAATACTGGTGTGGGCACGGGCACCACGGATGTCGACTTGGCGATTTTTTTGTTTGATTTATTTTTTGTGTGAGTTTATTTGTTTATAGGCATTACTTTTTTAGATTTTTTCGATTCTCTAGTTTTTTGTCCCAGATGCGCAGCATACTGGTAGAGCGCGAGACACCTTGGATATGCGTGGGAAATCGTCGGGTTCGTGCAATATTGGTGTAGGTGCGAGGCACCTCGAATGGAATCGTGGGGTGCGTGAGATACTGATTTGGGTGTCTCACGCGGATGTACGATGTGGATGTATGTTTGGAATCGTGGAACGGATATGTCGATCGGACGTGGCGAGCGGTATAGATGTATTCGTACCGGCTAAAAAAACTTAAACATTCGACTTATCGCAAACTATTTGAATGCGCCAAAAATCCCTTTAGGGGGTCTGTTTATATATTAAATAGAACAGCTGTGTAAAACGTCAACTAAATCGGACGTAATAGCTTTTTGGAAGTTCACCCGTTATGTGTACGGAAATGAAAAACATTGTCTGTTCCCGTAATGAAAATCGAAAAAAACTTGGTCATTATTTTATTGCTATTGTCGTGTCAACTTTCAATTCTAAATAATATTTGACGACATAAAATTCACGGACATTTAGTGATAATCTGCTAATAGGCGCGGCCTTGAGGGTGCAAAGTTCATACGCAAATTTATGTTTGTGATTCCTAACGTCACTAGCAGAGATTTGACACGGTTTGCTGGCAAAAATTGACATTCTGGGAATGTGTTAAATTTATATGCATTGTTAGATAAATATGTCATCGAAAAATGTATGGAATCTTAATATTAGTAACAAACAAGTCTAAGCATGTGGAAAAGAAAGAAGTTTGGAGATGTCTTTTGGCGAATTGAAATACTTTTGAAAAAAATTCTAGGGCCATGGCACACTTGGCACATTTCAAAGTTTTAATAAATGGGAGGTTAAGAGCAACTGCAGCTATATGAAATGGCCCAGTGTTAAAAGAATCTACTCTTCAAATACATTTCAGTCCCAGATTCTGACGTTCTTAGAATATATTTAATTTTATATTGTAGATTGTAACAGAATTTTAAATAGATGTATTGATTTGCTGCCTATGGATATATGATGCTGAATGTATATATAGTTCATTTTCTTATAGTTCATTTTCAAAGCCCACAGGACAATTCGGTCCAATATCCCCTGTCCTGATTGACAATGTACTCCCAGAGTAAGGGCCATCATCCAAAAGTGGATATGTGCCGAGCTAGGAAAAAGCAACCAATCGACGGCTGAATTCATGACCATCGAAGCTGAGCAGGGCGATTCTATTGGCTGTTTTTTCATAGCTCCGCTCTTCTCTGTTTTGGTGGATGATGGCCCCAAAGCTGACAAGGTACATCCTTAGCTGAGGAACATGGATACAAGAGACCAGACAGGATCGCCCTATGTGCTTTGAAACTTAAATGTGAAGTGATAGGTTCAGTGTTCTGTGCATAAGCACAGCTTATGCACTTATCTGTGCATAGGCAGCGAATCAATACATTTGTGAAAAATCTGTTACAATCTGCAGTATGAGCTTCAATAACTTATGGGAAAGCACCTGGATTGGGATCACGGAATATTTAAAAAGTAGATTTTTTCAACATCAGTTCATTCCATAGCCACAGGTCCACTGGGCAGTATTTTTGTTATCGACCACAGCTCTTTTTCAAGATATGAGTGACTGTATTTTGCTTACCTTTTGTTGTGCCCCGAAATTCAGCGCATAACTTAAGGCGCATAGAAACGAGCATATTCGACTTGCGAAGTCGAGAGGCCATAGGCCCCTGTGCAACGACAGTAGTTTTGGCGAGTGAAGCACCTCTAGAGGTGACTTTGGCGACACGAATCGCTGAATCGACATCCAAAAGGGAAAATTCAGTCTTCGGGTGGTAACCGAAGAGGTCGGTCTCAAGGCAACTTAACATTTTGTACGACAAATGTTGCCTACTTATAATAAAGTTAAATATTTGTAAGTTCACAATTCTCGAATTTGAGATTTACTCATACTTGGAAGCACACAGCTACCCGTCCTCAATCGCCCGATTCCCGCCACCAGTCTCTTCGAGGATGTAACTTCAAGGCACAATCATGTTGGCGCAAAATCAGCGACACAACATTCGTGGCAGCGGCGGGATTCCACAACTCGTGAAAAGCGAACTCATTGAAAAAAAAGAAAAAAGAAGAAAACACAAAAGCAATTACTACAAGCATCCCGACCGAGTCGGAAAGAAGAAAAAAAACGAAAAATTGAAGCGTAAGTAGACGGCTGAGCCGTACGTACAGAGCCATTCAAAATAAACCAGATTCCGAGGATCATCGAAACCAGACCGACCACGAGACCGAAGACTCAACATCGCCATCAACTACAAAAAGATCAACAACGAGTACGAGTTCAACAATCGAAGCGACATGACAACAGAGGCGCAACGCCGTTCCACATCTTTCAAGGCCTTCAACAACGATTTAACTACGAGGCATCGATCATCATGCAATGGATCATCTTACTGTAAGTGACGGAACATTTATTTATGAAAACCCTCCAAAGCCAAATAGGGATTAATGTCGAACGAAGAAGAGCGTAAAAAATTATATCGATTACCTGGTAAACATGTACTATCGCGATCATTAGAATCAATTTTCGACAAGCGTCGTGAAGATAAATTAAAAGACGAATTAGAAGAAGAACGTAGTAAAAAACGTCCTAGAATAGACACTAATCCCTACGATACCCCGAATTCACAAAAATCTATTACTAGACGCGCTGTAACGAAAAGAACAAAGTTTCGATCTGCGACAGATTAAACCGTAATATTTTTATCCGATTCAGATCAATCTCCCGATACCGTAGAAATTCGGCGCAGTCGTGAAATCGATTTACAGGAATTTTCTCTGTTAGCAACTAACTTTGAAAATATGGAGGAAAATTAATTTATGACATTGAAAGAGGCTCGAAGCCTCATACAACGATTCGACGGAACAAAGCTCGAAGAAGTAGACGATATAATAGAAGCGTATGGTTATGCAAATGAAAGTATCGCAGTCGCGAACCAACAAACCTTATTAAAATCCGTATTAGCAACAAAAATTGTAGGGAAAGCGCGAAAAGACACACAATACAAACAAATTGAGGACTTCCGGTTGGAGCATACAGCGATACAGACGTGCGGTTATTGTGAGCTATTACAAGTGGAAAAAGTGTCAATACAAAGACAGCGAAACATCTAGAAAGTGGTTGGGTGGCCATCGGAAGTGGAGAGGAAGCGGTGGAAGTGTTGGTAAGTGAGGGAGTAGTGAGATTAGAGAGTTGGAGACAGGAACAGTGGGACAAAAAGTATGAGGTTAGGAGGTGAAGATGGAGAGAACGAGAGTCAGAGGGCAGTTAACGGAAATTACGCTAGCAGCTGCAGCGCCAAATCATAAGGGTCCAACGGATTGGTGGGGGTCCCGTAGTGACATGTAGATCACCAGAGACGAAAAAAGAAATAATGAGGAGGAAGAGACATCTAAAAGGGTCGTGGGCGTGGATCGAGGCTTACCTAACTCCGAGGGAAATCGAGGTACGAGAATGGATCCGAAGTGTAGCCGAAAAAGAGGTTAGAAAAGGCAACAATGTATCAGTCGGATACATGAAAATCTGCATCAACGGAGTCTGGTGGAGGTGGATGGAACGCGAAGGTCGACTTGAGGAAATGTTTTTCCGTGGAGAAGGAAGAACAGTACCTGAAAGTCGTTACCTGGAACATCGCTGGATGGGGGAAAATAGGGAAGGCTTCGCACGCACGCACGCACACGCACACACACACACACACGCACACACACACACACGCACACACACACACACACGCACGCACGCACGCACGCACGCGCGCACACGCACGCACACGCGCACACGCACGCACGCACGCACGCACGCACACGCACGCACGCACGCACGCACACACGCACACGCACGCACACACGCACACACGCACGCACGCACGCGCACACGCGCACACGCGCACATGCGCACACGCACACACACACACACACACACACACACACACACACACACACAATTTTTTTTTTGTTGAATTTTTTTTTGTTGAATAACAACAAAAAAAATGCAAATCGGCCCGTATCTTCTAAACCAGTTCGCGGCCCATGATGCCAATTTTTTCTGTATGTCCACACTAACAACAGAAAATTCAGAAAAATTTAGAGCAAAATCAAACGTGACATACTTTTTGAAAATCGATTTTTTTCATTTATTATATAATTTTTGTAGGAAAAATTTTTTTTTATTGTTAAA
This sequence comes from Ophion ventricosus, assembly GCA_963932345.1. Taxonomy (NCBI): domain Eukaryota; kingdom Metazoa; phylum Arthropoda; class Insecta; order Hymenoptera; family Ichneumonidae; genus Ophion; species Ophion ventricosus. The sequence continues at coordinate 2,685,202 of OZ010724.1, forward strand.
GTCTAAAGTTCATTCAAAATCAAAAATATTGTGTCCGATAATTTTTTTTGCCTGGGTCATAGTTTTTAAGGTACATCTAGTTGAAAACTGATTCTCATTTTTCAAAAATTGAGATATCTAGAGCAGGACTCATAAAAAAAAATCTGAAAAACATCACAGACACTCCTAGTAGGTACCTTTTGATAATAAAAAAATTGCAGGACTCTGAAAAATAGTGAGGGTTTTGACCTTGCTGGAAACCAGTGGAATGCCTCATATACAATTTAATGTAACATCTATATATAAGAAAAAATGCTGTTACATTATTAATTTGAAAAAAAAAATGTTCTAACTCAGTGTTTTGTATATAGTTTTATTGTAAAATAAACATTTTTGATTTCATTTAATTAAAAAATTTCTCAGTTAATTATGACTTCGCCCCGCCCGAAACACCTTGCCTCTCCCCACTACTCGGGCTTACTATATCCCACGTGGACTCCCCCTCCCCCCTCGGCTGGAGACGCCGTCTCGCTCCCCCCACTACCTGGCCCTTCCCGCCGTGACGTTACACCCCAGGTCCCCGCGTGGGCACCCCGCCCCGCTCCCCCCTGAGATCCCGGCGTTCGGACTGGCGTTACTCCTGTACTACCGATTAATCTGTTTGACGCCCATTCGTGGATTCGAAGAAGAATCGGGATCTCGTATTCCCAATTGGCCAAGCGTAATTTTCCTGCAAGTAAAAATATAAATTATTTCCTACTGGTTTTCGCATGTTGTGATTGCATGAAATGTCTTATTGATTTAATCTTGTTTGCCATTTATTTCCATCGAACAATCCTTCGTCAATATGGCTCTTAGCTGATTTTCGGTGAAACCACATACAACTTTCGCGTCATCGCTGGTAAGCAGGTCCGTGTCTTTGACCTTTCGTTCGTTCTCCATTCCGATATAATCGGATGGAATTAAAAGGTTAAGGAGCTCTCGTTCGGTTGTCATCGTCGGGGCTGATGGCTTAACACCTTTTGTACGGCTAACAGCTTTTGGCTGGTTTGTACCGGTACTTTTGTTCCTTTTCGATCGACTTGTCACTTTCTCGTCCGACATAAAATGTTTGCGGTTCCTCTGCTTGCCCTGCTTCGTGCTTTGTCTTCTTCCTTCTTCTTGTTCTTCGTCACAGGCGGAGGATGACGAAATGACGATATCTTTTCGTGATAATTTTGATTTTCGCCACCGTTCTGCTTTCAACTTCTCCATTATCCACTGCCGCATTCGCTTGTGAGTAAATACGGCATCGAGCGGTAGTTTGTGAAGCCCTTGAAGAGCTAGGCAGCTATCTATTCGTTGATTTAAAGAGATGTGCTAAACATGAACTGCGTATTGGTATATATCTTTGTTGATCTTACCGATTAAAGTTTGAATTTCCGAAGCCGTTATAAGCCGAGTAGTGGGCTTATCCTTATTCCGCCTCAGCACTACAGATGTGTGCTCTTCTTCCGACCACTTCTTCCGACCACAACGCATTCATCAAATTATTTGCATGGAGTTTCATGCTGGTTGCATTCACAGCTGGTATGCAAAACTCGACATTGACTCTCATACTTCCAGGAGCCAGAGCAACCTCCACGGGAAAGACGGTAATATTGTAAAATTCTATTAAGTACATAATGCTCGGTGCTTCATTTGCAATACATTATATCTGCAGAACGTTTCATTACCTTTCCATCCTTCTTCGGTACCGGGAACTCGAATCGTTTCCATCGAACATGAAAACTGTTTAGAACGTACCGGTACTGGGACTTCTAGAGTTGAATGAGACAGCACGGAGATCGAATCATCTTCTCCGCCCTTGCTTGTTGAGTCGCTTCTTTGGTTATTCTGGGCCGAATATACAAACAATTCTATTAATCTCAATTTGTATCGGAAACATTGTTATTTCCGTATGGATCAAAAGTTCTCACCGAATATCCGGATGACCCAGAGTCACTCAGTGTCTCGTAAACCTGGGACTTCTGGGTACGAGACTCGCTAATACTCGGAGATTCGTACACGTCGATTACGTGAGGCTGATGTTCGATCTGTCGTTTCGGCGTTATGTTGGACTATACAGGGTGAGGCACATAAAGTGTTACAGAGCAATAGCACTTAAACTATTGATCATATCCAAAAATGTTACAGACAAAAGTTTCAGTGTTCGAGAAGGCCGTCATACTGGACCACCCTATTTTTTTATCGGTAGAGGCGCTGAAGCTACTGTAACGACACGACTTTGCCCTGATAGACGTGTGCGTTACGCGTCGGTTCAGGCTCGGTCAGAAATGGAGCAGGTGTGAAAGAAAAACGAGATTTTTCTTTGAAATTTAAGAAATAAATGTTGATTTATTCAAATTTGATATTTTATTTGACAATAAGGAATTTTTCCTTTTATTTTCGCGTTTGTGTGTCCTTATGATGAGTTTTTATAAAACGAAGAATGATTTTTAAACGTGACAAAAAAATCGGTAATTTGACCGCAGAATTTGTGAAATTTTTACTGATTTTTCGTTGACTTGTCCAAATGATGGGAATTTATTAATTTACATAAGATACAGATTGTTTGTTCGACTCGATATAATACTTAGAGTTTTATGTTAAATTTGGACAAGTTTTATCAAGGATTTGACAGTTGATGACTCTCAAAAAAAAAGCTTTTATTATATTAATTATGGACGCGTTAAACTTCTTCACTCCCTTATGATTAAGAGAAAAGGATTAGGAAGGAAACGAAATTCTGATTGCGGGAATTGAACGGAGCCGAACAATTCCGTGGTCAGAACCCCTTAAGGCTGGGTTATCTGGTTGCGGGAGTTGAACGTAGTCGAACCACTCCGTGGCCAGATCGGTTAGTTTATTCTAGTTTGGGCTGCGGGAATTGAACGAAAACCGAACAATTCCGTCCTCCAAAAAGGATAAACTGGGAAAGGATTATGGAGATTTTATAGGATGCTCTGGTTGCGGGAGTTGAACGTAGTCGAACCACTCTGTGGCCAGTGCATTGGTTAAGGAAGCGAAGAGAGCTCGGTGCTTAATGTGCTTAAAACCACTGAGAGTCTTGCTAAGGTCTCGATTTCCCGGAGGAGAATGAGCGCCGAGTGCTGGTCGGCACCGGCTTTTATACTGTCAAGATCCTTTGTCCTCTTGTTCTAAAAATTACTTATAATTCTATTGGACCTAGTCTACAATGGTGGGACACTTGCCGAAAGATTACTGGATACTCCTTTTTCCCACTCATCCACGCTTCGCATTCATTCGTCAATCACACTTGGAGTTTGCGCGTAGTCACTCTATTGTCCCCACTCTTGGTGCGCGAACCGGTTTATTCCGGTTCAAGCCGGTAAGAAATACTCCATCCCCTCCAGAGACTCGCAGTCGCGCTTGGTATTGGGCTCGCTTCCCCCACTCTTCACTCCCGGGCCACCGCTGGCCGACCGATAGTTCCACGATTGCCTGTTTGGCGCTTGCTCAGTCGAGCGACGGACGCCATACCGGGCGCATCGTCAGCTGACGCATGTCCGTGCCGTTTCACTACGTCAAGGTCAACTCCACTTTTTTAAATGGAACCATGTATTTTTTTTTCGATCACATTATTACCGATTTTAAGACGAATTCAGCGACCTACAACACAAGGTCATTCTAGTCACGCAAATTATGAAAATAGACGAAAAATCGAAAAATATCGGAATAATCACTTTCAAAGGATCCACTAACCTTGGTTTGGGTCTACCTACAGAAGATGCTCGAAGAAAGAATACGCCGAGCATGTACCGAAATTACACCACAAATGTTGGCTGAAGTTAGACGGTCTTTTCATCAGCGGATTAACAAGTGCTTACAAGTCGAGGGTCATCATTTCGAGCATCTTCTGTAGGTAGACCCAAACCAAGGTTAGTGGATCCTTTGAAAGTGATTATTCCGATATTTTTCGATTTTTCGACTATTTTCATACTTTGCGTGACTAGAATGACCTTGTGTTGTAGATCGCTGACTTTGTCTTAAAATCGGTGATAATGTCATCGAAAAAAAATACATGGTTCCATTTAAAGAAGTGGAGTTGACCTTGACGTAGCTTTAGCCCCTCGACCGATAAAAAAATAGGGTGGTCCAGTATGACGGCCTTCTCGAACACTGAAACTTTTGTCTGAAACATTTCTGGATATGATAAATAGTTTGAGTGCTATTGCTCTGTAAGACTTTATGTGCCTCATCCTGTATACAGTCGAATGGTACATATTAAACAGGATTCATTAATAATGTGCCTGTAGAAGGCACATTATCACATTAACAAATAACTGCCTTTAGAAGGCAATTGAACTTACTTCAGTATTTGGTCCCGAATAAGCCGAATAAGAGCCGTGATTCAAAGTGAGCGGCGGTACGATGATGCAAACTTCGCGTACTGTCGGTAATTGAAGTTCCTTCATTCGACATCGCTGTTCCGGCTTTTCAGGTACATTCTGTACCGTACATAATAACAAATACCAGCATTTACCGTCTCGAATGAAGTCGTATTTTAGTGTTAATTCATCGTTGCTTACAGGGAATGTATCTAATCTCTGCGGAATTTTTGAATTGACTGTTTCCGAAATATGCCAAATTCGAACTTTTTAAAACTGTTTTCAGACCCTATAGGGGTTGAGCTATAGACTCAAAAACTGTTAGATACGCAGATAAATATTTCAGACATAAAAATTGCAGTTTCGAAGGAACTTTCGAAACAAAATCGTGCTAAATTATTAAAATTGTTAAAAGGTCTATTCGTATAAAAAACACACCTAAATTTTATTTTACAGCCAATACGTCACTCTCGATTTTTCTCCACAATTCACAGAACTTGTTGCAATGCGTGCACAAGTGACAACGTACTTTTTTGAGATAATTGAGAGCTCGTTTGGGGTGCGCACTTCATTTTATTTCAACGTTTGAACAAACTCGTGGTCGTAAAAATCGTAATGTTGTCACAATTCATCATTATGTCAACTCAAAAATTGTAAAGGAAATTAGATACATTCCTTCTAAATAATGATGAATTGTGACGAAATTACAATTTTTACGATTACGAATTTTTTCAAACGTTGAGGTACAATGAAATACAGCTTCCAAATAAACTCTTGGCCATTCGTGAATAAATACGTGCTTCACACATAACACTATATTCTGTGCATTTTTTATAAAAATCGAAAGGGACGTATTGGCTGTAAAAAAATATTTGTGCGCACTTTTTATACAAACGGACCTTCCTCCGATGAAAAAAATGTAGCAATATTTTTTTCCGAAAGTTTATTCCAAACTACAGCGTTTATGTCTGAAATATGTATTTGTCTATCTAATAGTTTCTGAGCTATAGAGGTTTGAAAAAAACATGCAAAAAGTTCGAATTTGGTACACCTTAAAAACCGTTGATTCGAAAATTTTGAAAAATGTTACGATGGTGTCATACTTACATCGTTGTAGGTTTCAATTATTGGCTATTCTTCGACCTGTTCGACACCATGGTCATTCATTTTTACCGGTTCACTCGCGTTTGCTGTACTGACGCCGTCACCTACATTCTGCTTCTGCATCACGAGAAAACAAGTATCATATATCAGTTGCGCTTACTACACGAAGATAGAATTCCCCACGTTTCCGAAACCAAACGACGACGCTCTAAACATTTTTAACTTACATTATCTGTTTCGATTGCATACGTGATAATTTTATTGCGTATGACCCTTTTTCCCACCGCACGCGATAATTTTCCCTCCAAACCGATCAATTACCATATAGCTCTGGTGGCACAAAATTACTATTGTACAACGAAATACTAGTTGCGATGGTGTCATCCTTACATCGTTGAAGGTTTCAATTATTGGCTGTTCTTCGACCTGTTCGATACCGTGGTCATTTATTTTTACCGGTACACTCGCGTTCGCTGTACTGACGCCGTCACCTACATTCTGCTTCTGCATTACGAGAAAACGAGTATCATATATCACTTGCGGTTACTACACGGAGATAGAATTCCCCACGTTTCCGAAACCAAACGATGACGCTCTAAACATTTTTAACTTACATTATCTGTTTCGATGGCATACGCGAGAATTTTTTTGCGTACGGCCTTTCTTACCAGCGTGTACAATTTTTTTCCCTCTGCCTGAAAATATAACATTTATGCGCATGTTACAATATATTAATGAGTAATAAAAACGAACTTTACATTTTATCGATCCAAAAATCCGACACCTCTTACCTCGGCATCATGAAATAATTCTTCATCGCTAATCGGTACCTCGTCGTGTTCTGCAGGCGGCGTAGTCTCTGGACTGTCTGCAGTAGAGGAGTTACCGGGAGTTATAATAATACGCGGCGTATACTTTGCCATCGGCTTTTTTATCCGGCCACCACGACCAATGCCCTCGTTGTCTTCGAAACTTGCTTTCGCCTCTTCCTCTGTTTCTAATTGGGGAAATAGATCACTTTTTTGTTTTTTGCTTCCTCATAGAGGAAGGTTTGTGACGATGAAAATTTTTTTTTTCCAGTTTTCAATGTCAACGTGCTCAAAATGTCCCAACACTTCGAAAAATCATATTTAGAAAAAATATCTGGATGTGTGTATGTGCTGGCACTGTAAAATTGAAACGTCTATTACTCGAATTTTGTCGAAATTACTCAAAAATTACAAATTTTACGGCATTTTGAAATTAAAAAAAAAAGTCTGTGGTTTCTCTAACTTTCGCAAATTTTAATATTTACGGCTTTTTTTTAAAATATAAATAGAGTATCTTGAAAGGAAGGTTGGTGTTGAATTTGGGAACCATCAATCAAACAGTTCAAATTTTATGAATTTTCAAATTTTTCGAATTTTCGAAAAACCGTCAAATCGGTCCAATTTTTGCAAATTTCAAGATATTGTCCCAATTTTTTTTTTTACATAGAGTATTACATAGAGTATTACATAGAGTATTATCAAAGTAAAGTTGGTATACAATTTGGAGAGAATCGGTCAAACGGTTCAAATTTTAAAAAATTTTGATTTTTTCGAAAATTTCGAAAAATGATTGAATTATTATAATTTTTTTAAATTTCGAAAAGTTATGGAATTTTATCATATGAAGAGAGTATTTTAAAAAGAATCTTGTTATCAAATCCGGATAATATCGGTTGATGTGATCAGATTTTGTAAATTTTTTATTTTGACGAAATTACTAAAAAAAACAAGTTGCAAATTGAAATTTGCAAATTGCTTCCTTGGAACTCCACACGATGCTTAAAGCTTCCTCTGTGAGGAAGCCAAAATTAAAAACAGACAGATCCTCATAGAGAGGACTTTGAGCATCGTGTGGAGTTCCGAGGAAGCAATTTGCAAATTTCAATTTTCAGCTTATTTAAAATCTTTTAGACCTGCGGAGGTTTTTGCCTCCGCAGGCCATTCGCAGCATCACAGGCCGCCTCCAAAAGTAGACCCTGCAATGGCCTTTCGAAACCTTTGGAGACCCTGCGAAGGTGTTCCGAGGCCTTCGGAGACCCTGCGCAGGCGTTCCGAGAACCTGCCAAGGCCTTATTGGAAAAAAAAAATTACCTCATAACTAGCATTAATAGCACAAACAGAACAAAAGAGAAAGACCTAATCAGAAAAATTTTAAAATGGCTAATAACAACGGGAAAAGAAGTCACTGACAATCTCGCAATATTCAAATAATAGAAAATTAACTAACATCATTTAAAACAATGATAAAATCTATTTTGTTACGTTATCTTTGTGATATATTTTATTTTATTTTATTTCTCAAAGCCCTCGAAAAATTCTCGCGGATCGAGAACAAGAAACATTATTATTATTTTTATTATTATTATCATTATTATTGGTATTATCATTTTTGTTACCTCATTGTACGTTTACCCACGGGCACACCAAAGAGCCTATTGTAAAACGTGCAACGACCCTAAGGTATTTATTTTTTACGGAGTGACTCCCCGTCCGGTTATCGGACGAGTAAGCGTATGTTATTCGTCCGGATAGCGGCTCAGTTCGCTCCGTATTTCTAGCATGAGCACATATATAGTGATTCGTGTTAGCTAATATCCGGACGAATAACATATATATAATCATCCGGATAGAATGTGTTAAATGGTCAAACAAACTATCCGGAGGAATAATTGATATGGATTCGTCCGAATAAAATCTTTATAATTTTATAGTAGGTAATCCGGACGAATAACATATATATAATCGTCTGGATAAAATTAGCAAAATCGTTAAGCAAGCTATCCGGACGAATAACATATGTATACTCGTCCGGATTACTTACTACAAAATTATAAAGATTTTATTCGGACGAATAATATATGTTGTGACGTTACGTCACAAGTTATAGAGAAAAAGTCCGCGTGACCACGCTCGGGCTTGATCTCCGCCGCGCCCTTCACGTAAAATATTAAATTGTTAGATGTTAGGATTAGTTGTAAGATTATTTTTGTATCGAATCCACGACAATCCCTTCCTTTCCTCTCCGTACCCCCTCTACGACGCCCCGAAGAAACGCTGAACGTCGATTATAGCCATGTCGGTCCAGTGAGATCCGTCCCCGTCGCGTCGCGGGACATCTATTGTCAACGACGTTACGCGTCTCGCCTGCGAGACTCCTGCTGCTGCCATCTCCCAAGACGACGTCTTGCGTTACGAGAGGGAGAGCCAGCGGCCCTCGAGTGGTGTGGCCGGTCGGCGCCTGTGCTGCCAGATCGCGCGTAAAAGTTACCCCCTCTCTAGTCTCTTACGCGCCCATCACACAATCATAGTAGCGCGTGTCCGTGAGCGAGCGACGCTCGGAGGTCTTCGGAAAGAGCCGACCGCGGTCGAAGTTTCCCGACCGCGCATTCGGCAGCTACACTAATACATGGACGCTGAGCACGTTCATGTGCGGCCAAGCCGAAACGAAGGCTTCGAGGGAAAAAGCAATCTGAGCACGACTCGCGCGTGACGTCACCCGACGGCACGCGCGGGGCTTTTAAATGTTTTCAATGCTTATTTAGCTCTTAATTCTCTGCGTTATTAATGTATACAAAAAAATGTATCGCGCACTCTGATCGCTTATTTTTTTTAGTTTATACGTTAATTTAAATATAATAATAAATCTAAATTACAACTTATTTATCTTCTAAAAAATTGTTTACGCTTTACTCACACCCGTCCTTATGCCAAATAAATTATAATTCATAAAAGTAAGCGGAAATATATTTATATTCGTATTATTATATTAATTCTCATACTTTCATCAAGCGATAAAGCATTATCCCCAAAAACAAGCCAATCATCCATCCGGCCGCCAACCGTAAGTACCAGAAAGTGCACATATTCTACAAGCGATGAGATGGTTCCGTTGGTAGCGTTCCTGGCTTCGGTTCGCAGGGGCGCGGGATCGTTCCCCGCGCTCAGTGCTTTTTATTTTTTTTTTTAAATTTTTATTACTATTAATTCTTATTTGATTAGTTATTTTTATTAGTTATCATTATTATTTTAATTAGTTATCTTTTAGTGTCGAAAAATTTATCGCGCACTCTGACCGCTTATTTTATTAGTTTGTACGTTAATTTAAATATAATAATTAATCTAAATTACAACTTATTTATCTTCTAAAAAATTGTTTGCGCTTTACTCACACCCGTCCCTATGCCAAATAAATTGTAATTCATAAAAGAAAGTGGAAATATATTTATATTCGTATTATTATATTAATTCTCATACTTTCATCAAGCGATAAAGCATTATCCCCAAAAACAAGTCAATCATCTATCCGGCCGCCAACCGTAAGTGCCAGAAAGTGCATTTTTAGCACAAGCGATGAGATGGTCCCGTTGGTAGCGTTCCTGGCTTCGGTTCGCAGGGGCGCGGGATCGTTCCCGCTCTCAGTACATTTCTGTTTTTTTTTAATTTCTTTTTGTATGGGGCGAATTGTTTATTCGTGAAACACGCTCATTGAAAGAACGTTATTCTGAAAATAGGAAAACTGCTCATGATGTTTCACGATTAAAAAAATTTTGTTCTGTCAATGGTGAGTATTCACAAATAAACAATTCACCCCATTACAATGAAAATTACCTGTAAATGTAAAAACATACAAAAATGCCATGTTTTGTACTGTGAAATCATACCATTTGCCATGTGAAATCATAAGTACATTGTATGATTTCACGAATAAACAATTCCCCCCATACAAAAAAAGAAACAGAAACGTACTGAGAGCGGGGAACGATCCCGCGCCCCTGCGAACCGAAGCCAGGAACGCTACCAACGGGACCATCTTATCGCTTGTGTTACTAATGCACTTTTTGGCACTTACAGTTCGCGGCCGGATAGATGATTCGACTTGTTTTTGGGGATAATGCTTTATCGCTTGATGAAAGTATGAGAATTAATATAATAATACAAATATAAATATATTTCCACTTACTTTTATGAATTACAATTTATTTGGCATAGGGACGGGTGTGAGTAAAGCGCAAACAATTTTTTAGAAGATAAATAAGTTGTAATTTAGATTAATTATTATATTTAAATTAACGTACAAACTAATAAAATAAGCGGTCAGAGTGCGCGACAAATTTTTCGACACTAAAAGATAACTAATTAAAATAATAATGATAACTAATAAAAATAACTAATGAAATAAGAATTAATAGTAATAATAATTTAAAAAAAAAAGCACTGAACGCGGGGAACGATCCCGCGCCCCTGCGGACCGAAACCAGGAACGCTACCAACGGGACCATCTCATCGCTTGTAGAAAATGTGCACTTTCTGGTACTTACGGTTGGCGGCCGGATGGATGATTGGCTTGTTTTTGGGGATAATGCTTTATCGCTTGATGAAAGTATGAGAATTAATATAATAATACGAATATAAATATATTTCCGCTTACTTTTATGAATTATAATTTATTTGGCATAAGGACGGGTGTGAGTAAAGCGTAAACAATTTTTTAGAAGATAAATAAGTTGTAATTTAGATTTATTATTATATTTAAATTAACGTATAAACTAAAAAAAATAAGCGATCAGAGTGCGCGATACATTTTTTTGTATACATTAATAACGCAGAGAATTAAGAGCTAAATAAGCATTGAAATCATTTAAAAGCCCCGCGCGTGACGTCGGGTGACGTCACGCGCGAGTCGTGCTCAGATTGCTTTTTCCCTCGAAGCCTTCGTTTCGGCTTGGCCGCACATGAACGTGCTCAGCGTCCATGTATTAGTGTAGCTGCCGAATGCGCGGTCGGGAAACTTCGACCGCGGTCGGCTCTTTCCGAAGACCTCCGAGCGTCGCTCGCTCACGGACACGCGCTACTATGATTGTGTGATGGGCGCGTAAGAGACTAGAGAGGGGGTAACTTTTACGCGCGATCTGGCAGCACAGGTCGGCGCTCTCATCGGCCGAGGCCCGTACACCGACTCGAGGTTCGATTGTCAACTGTCGAAAGAGCGAGCCGCGGCAATCGATTCGAAAAATCGATGGGAGGTCGGCGTGGTCGCCATTAAGTCCTGCAGCGTGGTCACCGAAGCATCAGGAACGGAAAATAAGAGCGAAAAAGAAGCAGAAAGAGAGAAAATAAGAACGGGTAGTCGAACGAGAGACGAACTCCGGATCGAGACATCGCATGTAAGTCTCCTTCCTTTTCTTTATTTTTGCGAGAGCGGCGAAAAGCCGAAGAATAAATTCAGTGCGTAAAAATTGTGTCGCTTGGGCGACTTTGAATTGGCCCCCCTTCCCCCCCGTATTCATCCCAGATCGTCGTCCCTTCCCAGCGCGTCGCCGAAATAATATTTGTAAAAATAACGAAATATTGTAGTGAAAAGATTAACGAAATATCAAGTGTAAAAAAATTAGATTACAAAATTTGTTAGCGTATTGTCGAAATGTCTCGAGCATTGGGAAAATCATCGAGATAAGAATTAAGGAAAATAAAAAATTTTGTAAGAATATGCGTGGCGGATTCCCGTCGTCCTGCGAAGAAACCCCCTCTCGTGTGCGCGTAGCCGTGGCCCTCCCCGTGAGGCTCTGGTCGCCGGCCGAAATATGTAATTCTCTTTTATTCTTTCTTTTATTATGTAATTTTCTTTTTGCGTGTGGAAAAATTTAATAGTCGTGGTCCAGAAAATAAGAGGCCATTGAGTTCGGAGAACCCCGTCTCGCCCCGATACCCTGAGGTGTCCCCTTTGGTTTTCGTTTTGGGAGTCTCGTGCTGAGCCATACGCGTCGCGTATTTACGTTTTTTTTCGTTGTTAACTTGCGTACGCGGTAAGCCGCGTTGCCCGAGAAAGGCTGGCGCCCAACATTTAGAGCAATACGAACGGGTAGAGAGAATCGAGTTGGGAAGTCGCGTGTACCGAAACCCGTAGTTCGATTGGGTATTATTTTCATTATTTTAGTGTTAATATTATTAAGTATTATTTTTCGTTTTCATTATATCGAGTCACTTTGTTTTTTTTCTTGTTGGTAATTAAAATTTAATCTAACTATTTTTTTTTGTGAAATAAATATTTTCTGTAATTCTGTTCCTCCCTTCCTCCGCCTACGTTATCACGCGATACCCGTGACAATGTATAATAGCCCGGATAAAATATGTACAGTCTAGTAACAAGCTATCCGGACGAATAATATATATGTAATCGTCCGAATAAAATCTTTACAATTCTTCACTGAGTTACCTGGACGAATAAATGTATGTTACTCGTCGGGATCGTTCCTGTGTTGGCAGTTTCCACGGGTTCCCTATTGGAGCCTACATTATGGGGTAGCCGAGCGAATAAATGTTCATTATTCGTCCGGGTAGTGCGCGAGTTGCGCGTCGTGGCGGGATTTTTCCCTCCCTTTCTTGCGTACGCTCTCCGTGTCGCTTCGTGCGTGTGGTTCGTCGTGCATCGTGCGTCATTAGGCACTGGTGTGGATTATTGCCTGTTAGTCTAGCACGTATAATAAACGTTTTCTATATTTTTTTTCGTATTTCGCTGTCGTTGCATAAATATGTAAACACTTGTGCTGAAAAGGTGTTTGCAGACAGATGTAAGTATATTCCGTTACTATCGTATATTCAATAATGATATAAGTAATTGTTGGAATTACAAGGTTCTAGACAAAGTCGAGATATTTGAAAATTTCCGCCTACGAAGGGCGCTGGCTTGGCGATGAGCGCGCGCCACCGAAGCGCCGTACTGCTGCCACGTGGCAAAGGGGTTGGAGAGTGCGAACCCGGAGCGCGTTGAGGCCCTGCCGTTGAACCCCGTAGCATGGCGAGAGGGTCCTCGCAGCGCAAGCACATGACACTCTCCATCGGACGGAGACGCAACTTGAAAGGACGCGCGTTAAACCGCGGAGGGAACATAAAGACAAATAACGGTTCCGGGGAATAACGAGAGATCGGGTATAGTGTCTTTAATTACGTGCTTTGTGGCGACTGTGAACGGTGTGTGCATAGGCAAAGAATTCGAAAGAATAATCCGTGTGGGTACGGCGAGTGTCCACGGCGAAAATCGCGAAAAACGAGAAGAAGAGACGCTATTAACGTCGTCTGTCTCCGCGCTAACGTTCCGTTAAAACTGTGTTCGAAAGGAATAATCGTCGATCTCCTCAAAGATAATAATAATCGTCCAATCAATGAGTTCAGAGAAGCCTACTTGTTCAAAATTTCCGAACTGGTCCGATGATAGTTACTTCGAAGATATTGCAGTACCTGCGAAGGTAGTGGGCAATAAAATGTCTACGGTAGCTACGGAGGCTTCAAGGAGTGGTCTCCAAGTTGGGGATTATTTTTCTTCGTACGATGATGTGAAAGAAGAGATCGAAAAATAACAGCAACAGATTAATGTCGTTTTCTATAAACGCGATTGTGTGCTGATAACGCAGAGCCGAAAAAAGGGTATTTCGAGGTACATGAATGATGCGTTAAAATATTATTCGCTTCGATATAATTGCATACATGGTGGGAAACGGTTCAAGTCAACATCTACAGGCGAGAGATCATCCTCGTATGTTTCATATAACTTTAATTATATTTGAATGAAAATTACATATTAAAAAAATGTATTTATTGTAGGAATTTTCAGAAGCAATGCCCGGCATATATTCGTTTAGCGCTGAGTAAAGATGGCAAGAAATTGATAGTTGCCGAAATGAATGCGATTCACAATCATCTCTGTTCAAAAGTAGTAATTCGTTTTAAAGATACTGTGACTTTTTTATTATTCATTGTTACGTTGGTTTCAGATTTTGGTATATATATTTTTTTATTACTTTTTAGAAACTGTATCAGCATTTGCCTCAGGTAAGGTCACTGCCTATGAAAGAGAAAAAAGAAATTGCTGACTTGTTGAAAATGGGTGCCAATAGAAAAAAAATAAAGGCTAAAGCTCTAGCCGAAACCGGTCAACAAGTCTCATTTAAGGCGGGATCCTGAATTAGCCGGTTCGAAAAATCGATATTTTGAGGCATTTTTTTCGGGTAAAAAAAAAAGCAAGTTTAGCGAAATTTTCAGATTATTTTATTACATGTCTGAACATAAGAAAACAATTTTTTTTAAAGAAAAATATCAACAGGCAACCGATTTTTATGCACATTCGTGCCACTGCTGTTTCCATCCGGCGTGAGAAATGGAGCTCGTAATTTTCATCTGAAACAAAAAAACCACAAACCATTTTAATTGTGACATATTTTTCTTCTGTATGAACTAAAAAAAAACGAATTTTTTTTTGAAATTTGAATGTTTTTTCGGGTTTGAAGCAGAAAATGTGCTTTTTGTGAAAAAAAAAATTATTTCAACTTGCTAAAAAAATTGTTAAGATTTTTTTTTTCGACAATGTTTTTAGTTCAAATAGAAAAGAAAACGATACTGAAGCGAACAAGCTTTGGTTTGTTTCGATTGGACTTCTAGTTTTTTTGTAATCAGGTACGCCAAATTAGAAAAATCGTAAAAACGAAAACTCGAGAAAACGGGCTTTAAAGTTTTCGGTCGAGAAAAATGTTATTTTTCGGCTACTTACGGTTATCATACGCTAATCAGCTATTCCAGCGCCATAAAGTAGACCTTCTCCTTCCTCAAAAAACCCGTTTTGATGGAGTTGCTCGAGTCTACGGGCCGTGCGAGCTTCCTTGCTGGAAAAGGACGTACGCCAATTTTCCCTCTCGATTCGTTGGGTATCGATGTTATCCGCAAACATCTTGCAAATTTGGCCAATTTTTATATCGAGCAGCAGCATAATATTTAAAACTGCAGAATATCCTTCGTTGAACATTCCTGCAGCCATATATGCAGCAATTTCAACGATTTTTTTGCCAGAATTGAGGTGTTTCGGGTTTATGCGCCAGACGGTAGAATTGAACGATTCGTTTGAATTTTGCGTATGCCCGCCTAAGCATCGCGTCAAAAGATTATCGTTCGAAAGTTCCTCGTAGATTGGACGAATATGTTTCTCCACATTTTCGTCAATCAATCGAGCAGGATGTTTGAAAGACGCAAGAGAATTCGTGGCTTCAGCTTTGCGCCATTCACACCAGCTGTCGGCGCCAGACGGACAATTCTTGTGGCGCGGAGATTTATCGCTCGAACAATAGTGATCTAGCGTTGCCATGACAGCTTTTCTCATATCTTCGACGGAATTGATATTTCTCCTGATTGCCAAACCATAATAAATTGTCAACTTTTTAATCAGGCTCTCCGTCAACCGGTTTTTACCTCCGAGTTTTTGTTCTTTCCTTTTATTTCGGAGTCGAGTACCCATACGCTTTTGTACGTGACCCACGCACTCATTTTTAGTAACGGGGCAATCGTCACCGTATGGATTCATTTTAAGAATACCAGCAAAAGTTTTCGAGTCGCCGTCGCCGATATAATTCGTGTACTTCACTCCAAATTTATCAATAGATGGCGTAAACATTTCGACGATTGAATCTACTTCCATCTTCCCTGCTGAACCATCGTGATTTGAGGAGCATGATGTTTTATGATCTTCATACCATTCCTCAAATTCGTCTTCGTCTAACGTTTTTTTCTTCGGGGCACACGAATGGCAATACGCACTTTTAACGATAAGATCGACTACTTTGCCAGAGTAATATGCGATCAGAGTCGTTACACCGAACAATGAAGTAAAGCCACGTTTTTTCCACGATCCATCGCCCGACACTTTCAAACAATCTGGATTTTGCTCATCTTCCACATTTTTTTCTTGCTCTTCTTTTATAGCTTTTTCGCAGACACTTTCGAACGTTGCTTTCGACGCAGAGTATAAATGTTCCACTATGTTATCGTAAGTTGATTTTGCCAAACCTTGGCAAATATCCATTAGTCCACAAAACACATTGATGCCTTCTCGTCCAATACCGAGAAGCCTCAACACAAACACAATTCGTCTATTTATTTCGTAACCGGTGTTTATCAACGGTCCCGAATTGATTTCACGTCGACCGCACATACATGTAAGAACAATTTTGAAACCCAAGCCTCGATGCCCACTCTCTGAGAATGTTATTTTTTGTTTACAAGTTCTGCATAATATCATGTCAGATATTACAAAAAATACTGTCAGAAATTCAATTATTCGGTAACAGTGACCCGGATGAACATTTATATTTTCGGTGCTCGCGGTGGCTAATTTCCTCGCACTGCTCATTTCGCCGCACTCTGAATTATCTGATTCACTTGTGTATCGATTCCCGTGCAATCTGTGTTTTCGTGGCTTCGAAGAACGATAACCGCACGATTTTTCACCTTTTGGATAACTGGACATGATTTTTCAGCGTTCTGTACTCGACAAGATTCGAAGCAAGACTAACTCTGGACGCTAGAGACAGCCACGGAAAAACCCATGCACAGAATGGAATAATAAAATCATAAACCAGGTGCTCCACCTTTGGTGGAGTGTCCTCCAGGTCCTCCAGGTGCTATGAACCTTTTCAGGTCCATAGTTTGGAGTTATTCGACCGAGGGAAGGGAGCGCGCGCCCTAACTGCCCGAGCGCCCGTATACCTGCTCGATACTCCACTACGTTCAGTGCTGTATCTTTGGAAATATTTCGAATTGGGCTATAAAACTTTGTCTAGACATTCTTAGATACATCAGGAATAGATTTAAACAATTAAAAAAAAATCGATTTTTTTGACCTTCTAATTCAGGATCCGGCCTTAAGGATCTTTCGAATATCTCGGCTCGACAAGGGACCCTCAACAATTTACAAAACACTGTCAAGATGCTTCGTGAAACTTATGGTATGCATTGCGTGTGTGTGTGTGTGTGCGCGCACGCGCGCGCGCGTGTGATATCCCATAATGAAATAGTTTCATTTAATTGTGATGTATGATCCTTGTAGATGCTGAATGCCACGTTTTCGAGGAACATGGGGTATTCAAGGGTTTGTTTTTTGTAACAAAACAAATGCAAAAATCGATGGACGCATTCCCTGAGTTCGTGGGTATCGATGCAATATTTAAATTGCCGAATATACGAGTACCGGTTTACATAATGATCGTCGAAGACTCTGAGGGGTCCACTGAGATCGTAGCTGTTTCGATATTGACGACTGAGGATGCAGATAGCATGCGATGGTTTCTCGATATGGTCAAGAAAACGCAGCCTGCTTGGACGCGAATTAGAACAGTCATGGCCGACAAGGATCTCCTCGAGAGAGAAATCATAAAGCAGCAATTTCCAACTGCCAACGTGTTAATTCGCATATTCCATGCATTGCGTACTTTTAACCGTGAAATTACGTGTGACAAGCTTGGAATTACAACAGGTCAGCGAGATAATGCAAAAGAAATATTCCAAAAGATGGTATATGCATCTTCGGAACATACGTATACGCAATTGTATGATCGGCTTAAGGAAGAAGTGCCGCTTGCTGTTTTGACGTATTTCGGGAAAAATTGGCATCCCATACGACATGAATGGACTTTAACGAAAGAATTCATGCAGAGCAATTTCCTCAATACCACCAACAATCGAATAGAGTCACTGAATGGCAAAATTAAAAGCGTTGTCAAGCGATTTAGTAGTCTAGAGGAATTCGTCGAAAATTTATTCGTTCTCATTGTCTGCCTTAATTCCGAACGGGATCATAAAGCGGCATATAACTACCAAAAAGAGCTTGTTACTTCATTCGAAGATATTTCTCCGGAAAGGTTTTATTCGAATTTGCTGACACTTGCTTTCCGGTTCATTAAAACGGAACTTCAATATAAAGGCGATGGCGAGTTTGTTGAGGTAGAGGCGGGAGATATTTTCCGATCGCAATGTGGCGGATCGCAAATCTATTCAACCCTGAATCCTGTGATTGTTCTGCCTATTCGTCCATGAAATTTCCCTGCCGGTTATTGTTTCATACATTTCCTATCTTTCCCATTAATTCCTAACGTGTTTTTTTGTCTATGTTTGTAGTGTATATGCCTTGTTCAACCTGTTTTTTGGTTGCATATGATTATAGGCATACCTTCGGTATCAGCAGTCGCTTGAGAATGTCCCTTTGCGATGCATCGATGTGCGATCAAAGATGGACGCGGAAGTATTTCCAGAATCAGCAACGCGTTTTTCAGTCAGAAGAAACCGAAGAAATAGATGTCCCTTTGGTCACGCTTACTTCTTAAGTCTCTCGCCCCCATATTTTGTCGCAAAACGAGCGATATCGAAAAGCTTTCAACGTGGCAAAAACTATAGCAAGTTTGGCTTCGGACGTAACCGGTACCACGTTCCTCGAGCGCTTGCAGGCAATGGTCAATTTAAAAACGATGTGGGAGCATAATCACGAGACAGTTGCGGGTTATACTGTAGATTCCTGTGTAAACTCAAACGATCTATGCAACTCAACTAACGCTTTACTTGTTGAAAATGAAGAATAAACAGATCGACAAGATGATACTTCGAAAATAACCCCAGGTAATCAAGATGGGGTCGATTTTTCTCACCTCGAAGTTCCACCAGTATTAAAGCGAAGAGGGAGGCCGAAGGGATGCGATAAAACAGTTATTGGGTTGACAAAGAAACAAAAAAAAGTATTGATAAAAAAAACCTTCCTTTTTGTAAACTCAGAGAAGAGGGAAAAATAACGAGAATTTTACAATGGTTAGTAGCGGATTATATTGATGCAGAATTGGTTATAAAAAAAGGGACACTAGTCGAAGATGAATTTATCCAAACCGATCACAATCTTGTTCCACATTCATTGATCGACGACGAAGTTAATTTACCTTTAGTCAAAAAGTATTTCTCTGTTCACGCGTGGGAGACGGTAGAGAAAGTTTTAGGAGCGAAAAAACAAAAATTGGTCTTCCTCTGTGGAGATTGTGATATTGATTTGGACAAGAGGGTAGGTGAGTCCCGTCCGGGCAAAGAAAACTAAAACAACGACAATCAATTAGTAATAAGATGCGACTATTGCTTCATTTGGTACAATTTGCCATGTGTCGCTTTAAAAAAAGTACCTGAAGCAAAATTTTGGAAATGTCCCAGTTGTTAATAATACTATCTTGTGGTAGTCCCACCGTGAAGAAAATTCCCAAATAGGTTGTCAACCAATACTTTTTTTTAAAGTTACTATATAGGCTACATAAGCTTTATATGATGTTCCCTCCCAGTATTTATAAGAACAAAGTTCAAGAGTTTATAAAAAGTTCGTTTGTAGTGTTTATAAGCACAACGTTTAAAAGTATATATGTAGCCCTTTTTCAGTATTAACACGAAAATTGCAAAGCGTAAAAGTTAATACGAAATGCAATAAAAGTGTTTATGTAATTCGTATATTTAGTGTTTGTTAATAAATGTTCAGTACCGTAGTCGTGTGTTTTTAATCCCATCCGTACCCCGTCATTAGAGCGTTTTCATCGGCTGATCATATGTACGCGGAAAGTGGTTTGCACGGAAAAGGTGCCGCGCCCGAGGGGGGGGGGGGGGGGGGGGGGTGCAACGGGGTCAAGGGGCGGAGCCCCTTGCGGGGGCGGCTCGACGTGAGCGAGAAGGACACACAAACGGACCTCTCTCTTGCACTAACGCTGAACCCCAACTCAACCCCGCTGGCGGCCCTGATAGACGGGTCCAGCAATATGGCTGCCCATTCACATTTACTAAGAAAAATTAGTGTAACCGAAAAAATGTTTGCAGTGTTAATATCGCTAAAAAAAACTGTCTTGGGAAATTCGTTCTTTTTCATCCTACTTTCGAATAAAATAAAAATGAAAAACATGCAAGTTTCCATTCGGATCACGGCTTTCTTTATTTGATGAGGCCTGCGCGTGCAGGCGCGCATCGATGGATATAGACGCTGTGGTCACGTTGTTGCCGCTAGCAGTGAGGAAACGGGCAAGAGGGATCGATCTATATATAGAGCGTTCAAACCAACAGCGTCCCGCATAAAAAAAAAATATATCCGCATGTCGTCAAAAACTATGCCAAGTAAGTAATTACAATTAATCGTTATCATGTATTGAGGCTGTATATGCTAACTATGCCAAGTAAGTAATAACAATTAATCATTATCTCTCGATTAGTCCTTGTAACTCACCGAGTAATTTCGAGGTTATCTTCTTATGCGTATCAGATTTTGCTATGTACATTTGTTTGTAAATTTTTTAAAATTCACGCATTTTCGGGCGCAGATATGGAATTTTTTATGTCGTCTATTCTAGAGTGGACCGCATGGCCTATGGGTTCATATTTACCTGAATTTTTTTTCTATTAATACAATTAATTTAAAAAGTAGAACCAAACTACCGAAGGCGCAGTCATATTTTTATACTTATATGCCGTCGAGTTGTCATCCGCGGTTTTATCACTGATCTGTGTTCGATATTTTTATCGTTCTAGTCATCGTTTTTAACCTGCTTGTAGGTGCTGTATCGTGTACACAGTTTTTCTTCATCTTTCGCTGATTGTTTATTGGCACTTTCTGCTTTGGGTGTACTGCCGCTGTCAGAATAAATTGTATAAGCTATGGCTTCGCTACCGACTAATGAGCCGTGGAGTCATCGCTGTGAGCAAGCAACGCCTGTTCGTCGGGTCATGTCAAGAAGCACCTTTCGACGGAGGAGGGTTACGTTATGGAGATTACACAGCAAAAATAGTTCAGCGTCTATGGCACAATTGCAATTACCTCAACATATCAGCCACGTAAGTTGAATAATATGTAAAAAAATTTGAATCTCGCTTTTTTTTTGTAAAAAAATTCAATAGAACCCTATCTACGTAGTTTGGGGGGGGGGGGGGGGGGCATTCTATCGCACACATTCTTGTCGTTGAACCAAAAGAGTTTTTTTTCGTTATGCTGGGATTTATTTAATTAATTACAGAACGTGTTTTTGTAGAGTTTCGTATGACTGAATGCAAAGCTTTGGCGCGTGTATATTTACCTTCACAAACCGGAGCGTTTTTCATAGCTTTGTTTGCACAGCAGTCTTGGCGTTGCTTTGTAAATCGTGGATCCGCAATGTATGTACAACTGAGCTACATCTGAGCTCAGTAATAAATATTATTTTATAATTTTATTAGTGCGAACATTATTAATTAAAAAATATATTATAAAAAACATTTGACAGATATTAAGTCATGCAAGCCGAGCTTGCACAAAAAAGACAAGTCGACCAGTATCCACGCAAAAAAAGAAACTATGAAAAAAGTATTGTTGCAGTGTTAATAGGTGCAGGTATTCGAAGTCTATTGTATTGGACTAATGATACACATTCAATGAATAACTTTTTTTGCTAAACTTTCATAGATTTTTCTTAGACAAATGTACACCAAGTATAGTTGATAATAACTGAAGTATATGTACTTAGCAACAGGCTTTGTGAGTGCCATAGAATATTATCGCATGACGAACAATGCATATCTCATAAGTTCCTAATTGGCACTATTGTCTTTGTAAGGGCGGGCAACATTTTTTCACAATGGAGTTTGGATAAACTACAGAAAATAAAGTAAGGTCCTTTTGTTCTTGGTGCCTGGCATACATAATGTATTGGGAGTACAAATAAGTCTCCGCCATTTGACAAAAGATGGCCCCACCAGGAGGTTATGGTTGAAATTGTCAGATGTAAAACGTCATATCGTAAGGTTGGACATTTGGCAAGACCATAACCTTGAAATATTAACGATTTTGTATCAGCATCATATAATTTTTTTCGTGCGAAAATGTCGAGTTTTGAGCCCAATAAGCGTCACTTGTGGGAACTTTATAACTCTTCTTTACTTCTTAATTTGAAGAAATCTGCAACTGAGGCGCATCGATTGCTTGTAGAATCATATGGTGAGGCTGCTTTAAGTGAGAGAAGTTGTCGTGAGTAGTTTCAAAAGTTTAAGAACGGTGAGTTTGACATCGAAGACAAAGAACGTAGCGGAAGGCCGAAACGAAGACGCGGAATTGGAAGCATTATTGGAGGGAGATTCGTGCCAAACGCAAGAGTTTCCGCAAACGACGCTTATTCGGCTCAAAACTCGACATTTTCGCACGAAAAAATTATGTGATGCTCATACAAAATCGCTAATATTTCAAGGTTATGCTCTTGCCAGATGTCCAACCTTACGGTATGATGTTTACATCTGAAAATTTCAACCATAACCTTCTGGTGGGCCCATCTTTTGTCAAACGGCGGAGACTTATTTGTACTCCCAATATCAGTACACAATTTACGATGGAGGTATACATTGTACCGGAATGAACGTGCCGTTATTAAATCAATTGTTTTCTGAAACAGGTATATGACGAAAATACTGCACCGAGGATGACGGTATGTATAAGGAAACGAAGATGTGAACTAAAACCCAACGCCGGTGGCGCTTCGACGAATTCTCCGCTACAGAACATACAGAATTTACGTATAGAGATGGAACGAAATGAGTGTCCGAATAACGACAAAGGAATCAACAAATGTGCCGATCAGAGCTTGGATATGCAGGGTGAGGCACATAAAGTGTTACAGAGCAATAGCACTCAAACTATTGATCATATCCAAAAATGTTTCAGACAAAAGTTTCAGTGTTCGAGAAGGCCGTCATACTGGACCACCCTATTTTTTTATCGGTGGAGGCGCTGAAGCTACGTTAAGGTCAACTCCACTTTTTTAAATCGAACCATGTATTTTTTTTCGATGACATTATTACCGATTTTAAGACGAATTCAGCGACCTACAACACAAGGTCATTCTAGTCACGCAAAGTATGAAAATAGTCGAAAAATCGAAAAATATCGGAATAATCACTTTCAAAGGATCCACTAACCTTGGTTCGGGTCTACCTACAGAAGATGCTATCATCTTCCATTGTTAGTGATTGTTAGTGAATTTTCATCGTTTGTTAGAGCTTAATGTTTATTTAATCGTTGAAAAACTTTTCGGCCCTACAGCACGCTGCAAGCCACGCGAAGTTGGCAGCATGGCCACGACGGCTGAGCACGGCTTTGCAAAAGTATTGCAATTATTTGTCAGTCGTTTATTAATAGATTATTGGGCACTTTTTATTGTTCGTTAAAAGATATCCAGTTGATGTGGTTATAAGTATTATGGTGCGCACACCCCGATTGTGTATGCAAATGATTTACGCAAAACGTACCGGTTGCTTCAGAACTTGTTTGGCAATGACACAAAGAATACGATCATAAGTACAAAACAATTACAATTTTTATTTTAATTCCATATCCAACAAAATTTTGGTTTTTATTTTGATTTTTCCAGATCGGCTGCAAAGTAAGGTTGCTTCAAGAAGCAATGGACTCGCAGATAGTAGGATACCCAATTTCCTATCAGAATTTCAACTCTTCCTTCAAGATACACGTAACTCTTTAAATGAACAAACTAATGTTTCTATACGTTTTCATTAGGTCTCGTCATTTTTTAAAGTAAAGTAATTTGATATAATTTGATAAAATTTGTATTTTCAAGTGTACATTTCTAGCATGTTGAAAAAATGTATTCCGAAAATTTCGTTTCCATCAGTTTTGATTGCTATATACCGTGAAGCTTCTGGACTTTTTTTTATAAATTCTTAGGCATGTTGATCAATGTGACGTGAAAACACGATTCTAAATAACATAAAATCGACGTTCTTGATGCATAAAGAACGTTTAATTATAATTACATCAGCATTACAACTTTTGTTGTAATTCCTTTTTTTTACATTACTAAAACGAGAGACACAATATGCGGTTCAGACCAACAATACAGCAAAGAAGATACGTTCTCAACAAAGAGGATACATTATGAAGTCCCAAGAAGGCTCGTTACATTTTTATGTCAAATAATGTATCTATCTAACCATGGCACATTCGACGCACTTGGCTTGCCGCTGTTCTGCTCAAACTATTCACTGTTTCTTACGGAGTATAACCTTTCTAAAAGCCTCTTTTTTACATGGTTCTTCTATAATCTCCTGTCCTCTCAACCTTGTACATGAATGTCAAATCTTTTGATGCAACTTTTCCTGTAGCGCTAGAAAGTCTGGATATTATCACAGGCCGAGAGCAAGTAGGAAACTCCTTTATTGATGTTACCTTGATTGATGTCCTTGCATCATACACAGTATGTCGCGCATATGATTTTGTTAATTTATTTATCTATTATCAGTCAAGCTATATTCACAATGTGATTCATGATTCCTAGCCACACACTTCAGAAGTTAAAATTAATGTATTTTGCAGTCCAGAAATGGAATTACAAGAATATTTTCTATCTAATTTTACAGATGAAGGTGCTGTTCAGCATTAAGGTCCTGATACTGTCACATCCGGAAGGGATGAGAGCACAATATTTTTGTTTCCCTCTTTGTTGCCTATGCCTAGCGCAATAGCACGGGATGAGGGTAAAAAGGGGATGTGTATGAGATAAGCGAGATTAGGAGAGGTTCGCGAATGAGTAGGTGTTGAGGAATAATTCGACAGACCTCTTCTATTGACACGACATTATTTATTAAAAGGTACTAATTGGGTTTAGATGATCATGGCTACAAAGCGTAATACAAGAAAAACATATGTATGGCTTACAGTCGTTGAGTGTTGGTCGCTCGCTCGGTCGCACGGATGTTTATTGCAGCTCGCAATTCAAGGGCCTTCGCTCTTAGGCTAGTGCGCTCGCTGGTACAATGGTGGTCGACGGGCCACACACACGCTGTGTTTACAATCGTCGCAGATGGGTCAGCGGGTCATTTCACGAGGGTGAAGAACGCGGAAAAGATTTACGATACTTTTTGAAGTTAAATAGAGATGGAAATAAACGATCGAGATACGGAGTTAAATTATTAGACGCGGAGTAGAGGTACGGATCGCGACACAAGGTTAGAGTCGATAGAAAAGATCTTTCTATATCGGATAATGATGTTAAACTTTTCGACAGAGATTTATTCGGAAAAAGACCAACTCGGATAGAAGTCGATTGGAGACTTGGTCGGATCGGGATCGATAGAAGACTTGGTCGCATGAGAAACGATAGACGACTTCGTCGGGCGGAAAACGATAGAAGACTTGGTCGGATGAGAAACGATAGACGACTTCGTCGGGCGGAAAACGATAGAAGACTGATTCGGACGGGGAACGATAGAAGACTTATTTGGACGGGGAACGATAGAAGACTGACTTGGGCTTTTTGCGTACTGGCCCTTCTTGGTTCGCTTATAATTTTTAACAGAGTGGGAGTAGGGAGTGGTTCAATCTTTGATTTCCTTTCTTAGAAGTTATGGTACTGATGGAAGGGGAATTGCGCTCTTTATTCCCTTTGTTAATCATGAGCTCATGATGTGCGTAGCCAAAATTCGATGTTGCGGCGTTCGCGATAGCGCGGCGGCCGCTAGGTTCGTATCACACGGGTATGCGCTGGATTTTTATCGCACTCAGCTCTGTTGTTGGGTCGACGCTCTGGCCTAAGATGTATATAATCGATTCATTATTTGGTTCTACGCGATACGGCCCTTCGTGGAATATCCGCTCAGAACCATGTTCTTGATGAAAGCTTGATGAGGTGATGAAGTTGGATGTTGCTCAGGGCTCTGTGTGGTTTTGTAATGTGACTCTTCGTGGAATATGCGCTCGGGACCATGTTCTTATTGGAAACTAGAACGGATACTTGAATTATTATTTACGTGTACGCTCGATCTCGTTTTTCGTTAAGACTCAACCGGACGAAGATCTTTGGACAGAGGGTATCGCACGCGTTTACGCTGTTATATGTTAGATTTCTTAATATATATAATACATTTGTGATGGCAAATGAGGATACTGAGAATAACCGAGGGAAGAAACATCCTGCATATTGGCTAGGATGTAACAATACAACCCGAAGACATACTAAGATACTAAGAAAGGAGCATCTTACCTGCTGCATCAAGGGACAGTCACCGAAAATGAATGGAGAATTTCCTGACGAAGCCAAACGTGTTGAGCCCACTTGCGTAATCGAAGACGGCCACGTGCTTTTTGAGAAATTTAGAAAATGTAAATAATCAACGTTGCCCCAACGATTTCTGCATTGCAACGTTCTACAAAAACGATAGGTGTTTGTAATTAAATACTGAACCACAGTTTAACTCGTTCTCAAGATTAAACGCCCGAACAGAATAAGCTGCGGGGGGACTGAATGGTTTATGAAAAGTCCTCTGTCGTACAAAAATAAATACTCACATAACATTTCTCGTGACGCTACTCTGTTGAGTCTTCACCCCTCCAATGTCGAACCATTTTACAATATACTGCGGTTAAAACAGTTCAATACGACATGATTAACCCACTCTCAGCCAATTTCAATTCACGCATTTTATAGTGTTATCATGATAACATATATTAATATGATAGCATGTGTAGATAAATCTATTAAACAGAGACATTATACAAACATATTATACCTAGTTAGTTAGTTCTTTATTTCCAGGTATACCCTTTCGGGTTTTTACACAGTGCCCCCTTTGTACATTGATACCCACTTACACGTTTCTTTCTCCTTTTCTTACATTTATCTTTCGTCATTTTCTCCTTTATGTTCCCTTCCTCACCATACATTTAAAGGCTCGCACATACTCGCATAATTCTTTTATCGGCCTCCCTTCCATTCCTCTATTAAGTTTTCCTTTCAGTGCCTCTCCTTTGCAACCTCTTCGCCACTCTTCCAAACGCCCTACCACTTCCTTATTCATTTTTTCTTTTATTTTTTCGCATTCAAGGATGTGTTCCAAATTTATTTCCTCCTTTTTATAACATCGACATACAGTATCTGCGAATCCCTTTCTACCTCCTTTTCCTATATTCCCGCATCGTAACTTTGCCCTTGTTTCTTTGGTTCTTCCCTCTATGCCCTTCGCTTCCCAGTACTCTTCTATTCCGATATTTTGTTTTCGATTTTTGTACTCCCTGCAATACTTTTGTACTCCCTGCAGTCTTGTTGTATTTACTGGTCCGTTTTTTTTTGTATCGCTCTTTTGATTATCTTTCCTACTCCCTCCATATCTCCGTCTCTTATTCTTTGCCATATTGCTCCCACTCTTACCTCCGCCATGGCTCTCTTCATTTCCAGTCCCCATTTGGATGGGTTTGCATTTAGTATCCCTCTGGCTTCTTCTTTTCAACACTTCTTCGGCCACATATCTTCCGACATATTCCGACATAACCATCCGACATAACCTCACATAGGTAGTTTGCTGCTCTTTTCCATGGTTCTATTCCTATGCCCCTTATTCCCGCCTCCATTCTCCATATGTAGCTAGGCGTGTTTCCATTTATGCTCATTGCCATTTTCACATATTTACCCTGTAATTTTTCTATTTGCTCCCTCCGCTTCCATCCCCACGCCTCCACGCCGTACAACATGCCGCTCTTAGCTAATGCTTCCATGAGGCACAGTTTCCTTCTTCTCAGACTACCTATCTTTGCCCTTTTGCATATGTTCCATACTGCGTTTATTCCTTTTCGTATTTTCCCCGTTATTATTTTTCTATGCTTCTTAAAAGTGTTCCCTGTTGAGAACCACACTCCCAGGTACTTGTATTCCTTTACTATTCCAATCCTACCCCTTTGTATTTCCACATTTGCCGTCTCTTCTGCCTTCCTCCTTTTTTAAAAATCATTATTTTTTTCTTATCAATATTCACAGTCAGTTTGATTTTTTCCACGTATCTTTCCAGTGATGCTATCATCTTCCTTAACTCTTCTTCTTCCTCCGCGATTAGTATAATGTCGACTGCAAATTTTAAAACAAATATTTTCTCTTTTCCTATAACAGCTCCACCCTCGTTTCTCTTTGTCCATATTTCATCCATGTCGTCTACGAAGATGCTGACGAGTGTGGGGCTGAGAGGACATCCCTGCCGTACTCCTCTCGTGGTACTAAATTTCTCCGTTATCCCTTCCTGCGTTATAACTTCATTTTCCGTTGATTCGTATATTTTGCCTAACATTTTTTGCAACCTTCATTTTATCCCTAAATTTTTTGTTTTCCTCAATAATGCTCCCCTATCTATAGTATCGAACGCCCCTTTGAAGTCTACAAATGCTGTGAAACGCTTTCCTCCCTTTTCCTTTAATTTATTGTTTACTAATGCGTTCAGTACAAATATATGTTGCCTTGTCCCTCTGCCGCTTCTAAACCCTGCTTGGCTCTCTTTAAGAATCCCTTTCCCCTCCGTCCACTGTCCCAACCTTCCTGCCACTATGTTGGTTAATAATTCGTACCCCGTGTTTAGTAGCGTGATTCCTCTGTAATTTGCTACATTGTTGATGTCCCCACTCTTATGTATTGGAAATATCCTACCTACCTCCCACCTCTCATCCAATGTCCCCCTTCTTCCAAAATTCGTTTGATATCTCTGTTAGTTCCTTTAATCCTCCCTCCGGCATCCCTTTTAAGAATTCTACTGTTATTCCGTCCTCTCCTGCTACTTTACCCTTCTTCATTTTTTTAAGCGCTTTCCGTACTTCTTCAAGTCCAATTTCCCTATTTTCCCTCCCTTCGTTATCTTCCTCTTTTTCATTATTCCTACTTCTATTCATGTCTGCTCCTACTTCGTGCCCGTTTCCCCCCTGCTCTGCTCCAAGTAACTGCCTGAAATATTCTAGCCATTTCTTTTTTCCTACCTGCGTTCCAGCGTTCCATTTTTTGGGTTTAAAGGGCTTTATGGCTTCCCATGTATCTATCATGTTTTTACTGCTTTCCACTTTCACCCACTTTTCTTCCCAGTTTTGTCTATATTTGGCGTTTTTAATACTCTTTAGATCCCTTCTCGCTATTACTAGGCTTCTTTTTTGCTGCTCGCCTCTATTTTGTATAAATTGTTTTAGTCTATTCCATACGACTTTCCTCTGTTTCCTCACTTCTTTACATATTTTTTCTGCTCCTGGTCTCCTTGCCCTTCGTGTCCTAGACATCCCGATTTCCTCTGCCGTTTCCCTAATGATTTTTGTTAGCCTTTCCCATCTATCCTTTGCCTCTATTCGACTCTCTTCTTTCGCCCATTTTTGTGCAAATACCTCCGCGTAATTAACGGCCAAATTCTCGTTACACATGAGCCTTATTTCCTGCAATTCTTCCATTGATTCATTTCTTTTTTGTGCCCCATAACTTTGTTTTTCGCCTCTCCCTCCTTCTACCTCTATTGTTACAGGTAGGTGGTCCGATTCTATTCTAACTTCTACTTTAACGCTCTTAATTAGGTATTCCTTGTTCGCGCTGATAATCACATAATCTATTACTGATCCCTCCTTCTCTCTTTCCGCGACGCAGGTGCAGGCTCGTTCCCGATCCCCTTCGCATCTGCCATTCATTATTGTCATTCTCATCTCTTCACACAGTTTAATCAACCTCCTCCCTTCCGTATTTATAGTTTTGTTTTTTGATCTTCTGTCCTCTGTTGCCCCCCCCCTGTCTCGTCTTTTTGCGCTGTTCCCTTTTCCTCCTCTACCCCCGCATTCATATCTCCTATTATCATGTATCCTTCCGTCTCTCCTCCTTGTTCCAGGATTTCCACCAGCTCTTTTTCGCATTTACTTAAACCGCAGTTTTTGTATATTGTAATTATATTAAATTTTTCTTTTTTTACGCCCAACTTGACTCCTTTAATTATTAAACCCTGTTTCCATGTTTCCACTGTCACTGCCTTAATTATATTTTGTTTGATTCCCACTATCTGTCCCCCTATGGCTCTACCTTTTTTATTTTTCCTTTCCGCTGGTTTTGTTACCCACCTATAGTCTTTATTTAGTGTGTTCAGCACTTTCTCATTGTCTTTATCTTCTAACCATGTCTCTTGTATTGCAATTATGTCAAACTTTTCTATCCACTCCCACACTTCCTGAATTTTTCTTGCGCCTGCTATGTTCCACGTCACCATCTTGATGTTTTCTTCTGTCTTCTTGTTTTTCCTTTTCTCCTCTATTGACGAAACCCCCGTCCGCTCATCGATCTTCCTTGTTCTTCTTGCTTCCTCTTGTTTCTTCCTTCTTCTACTTCCAGCCGGCCGTTTAGCTCGTTCCATCTTCTCCACTGTCTGTCCACGCGTATCCTTTGGTGTCCCGTGCACACTTCTTTCTTATTCTTCCTGCACTCCTTCGCTTGGTCCTCTATCCATACCCGGCACTGCTCTTTCTCTTTCTGTTTAATGGCCCGTGATTTCAATCAGTCCACCCTTCCTCCTGTAGTTACTTTTCATTATTTCGATTTTGTTCTATAGCGAGGTCAGTTCTAGAAGTGTGCCTTCTTTTACTCTTTCCCACCTTCTGATCTGTGGAACGACGCCAGTTCGCCATTGTATTGCGTCTTCTATGTCCCTCTTTATTCCTCTTCTCGTGGCTCTCACCTCTCTGACGATTATATTTTTCTTTCTTCTTCTCCTTTCTTTTTTCTCGCGTTCCCAGTCTCACCACGTTAGCCTCTGGTGCTTCTTTTTTCCTGTATTTCCTGTTATGCGTGAATTTTTCTTTTGTTGGGGTGGCTTTATTCCTCTCGTACTCTCTGTCTTTCTCTCTTCCCTCTGCGTTCTTATTTTCCAGCGTCGTTACTGAGAGCGTTGTATCGCTTATCTCACTGGTGTTCATTTGGTATGGTCTCTCTATTTCATTTTCATTTTCATCTTTTCCTTTCCCCGTTTCCTTGTCTCCCCCTCTCTTCCTATTACTGGCCATATTGTAGGTCCTTATGGCTCCCAATTCCCTCTGCAGTTCATCGTTTCTTGCTTAAGGTGTTTGTAACATAACGTCTTGTTCTAGATACTTCACCTCTCCCCTCATTTGTTCCAACCACAGCTTGGCTTGTAGTTGGACCAATTGGTCCTCCAGTTCTGTCTGTTGTTTATCATTGTCGTCAATGATTTCTCGCATTGGGTCAGTTATTCAACTCATTTTCTCCCTCATCGTTCGTCTCCACGTCTTTTCCCTCTTAATTTGCCATTCGTTGAACATTTCTCGTACTATCCGCTTAATCCACTCCTTTTCGGCGTTATCTCCTTCCCTTTCCTTTATTTTCTCTCGTTGCTTCGCCTTCTCTGTCTTTTCTTCATTATCTTCCGCCTGACCCGCTATTCCTGTCAGCTGTTGTGTCGGTGTTTCGGGACTGTCCGCCGGGTACCTACCTTCTTCGTATTCAGTCTCTGCTCCTGTTTCCTTTCTCTCTCCTACTTTCTTTTTGACGTTCGGCGTTCCCGGAGGTTTGTTTCTTGTTTTAAAAGGGTTTTCCTGTTCCGTTTTGGTTGTTCCTTCCGCCTTTTCATCAGTGCGGTGCGTTTTTCCATCTTTCTGTTCTCTTTTCTCCCGCTCTTCCTTTTTCTCCCACATGTCTCGTAGGTTTCTCGATTTCACCGCACTATTCTTTTTTCCACTCAGCGCTCCGGGCGGCCGACTCCGTCCTCTCTTACTGACCGTACCTTCAGCTTCACTACTTGTCGCCACCTCTCGCCGCTTCTCCTTTTCGGAGCTTTCGTCCGCTTCCGGCTGCATTTCCGCGGCTCTACTCCCTAACCTCATTCTATTTTCTTCAGTTTCTGTACTCCTTCTGCTTCCCATCTTGTAATCCTATACCCACTTTTTGCGTCACTTCCTTCTCCACATCTTCTACTTTTATTCTATCACTCTCTCTTTTCTTATTAACTTTACTCGTTTCAAGTAACACTTCCTTTCCGGTCCCCTACACTCGTGGTACGTCTGTCTCACGTCTCGGCAGTACCGGAAGTCCACAAA
Organism: Ophion ventricosus; assembly: GCA_963932345.1. NCBI lineage: Eukaryota > Metazoa > Arthropoda > Insecta > Hymenoptera > Ichneumonidae > Ophion > Ophion ventricosus. The sequence goes on from OZ010724.1 coordinate 2,717,364, forward strand.
TATATTATATTATTAATAATCAGTAAGCGTGAGTTGAAGTTGCTCAATGGAAACCACGTGAAGGTGGTGGGTATCTTCCATCAGGAATGGGAAGGATCAAGGCGAGGGAGGGGTGGGAAGGGGAAGTCTACGGCATTTTGTAAAAATGTTAATGCAAAAAACGGGTTCCATTAACATTATCCATTAAAAGGAAATAAAAATATCATTCTCAGAATCTGCATGAATGATAATTTGGGCCAAATAATAGGAATAAAAAATAAAGTACAAATAAAACAATTTGTGTTTGTTAACAAAATGCCATTGACAAAACAAAAAATGAATGTGCTGGAAAAAAAACGAAAGTATGAACGTAACATTTGTTAAAATATCTTAAAAACGACCAACTAAGTAATAAAATTGAAATCTTAACCAAAAGAAAATAAAAAGTGTAGAGAGCTTCACGAAATAAAATGAAACAGTATTAAAATTCTTTTGGTACTCTCTCCCATTTCAAATTAACGAAATAAAAACAACAAATGGACTAGTTCGAAATTAAAAACCAAAAAAATATTACAGTAAAAAATAAAATGAGATTTACTCCAAATATAAAAATTATAAACCGAATATCACAAAAGCTACCAACTAAGTAATAAAATAAAAATTTGAACCAAAAGAAAATAAAAAATGTCGAGAGCTCCGAGAAATAAAATGAAACAGTAGTAAAATTATTTTGGTACTCTCTCCCACTTCAAATTAACGAAATAAAAACAACAAATAGACTAGTTCAAAATTAAAAAATTAAAAATATTAAAGTAAAACATAAAATGAGATTTACTCTTTCAAATATAAAAATTAAGAACCGAATCATTTATATTTCGGTGGAATATTTTTTACTACACTTCTATACTAGATTCCAATGTCACAGTGAATAAAATAATTAGTGATTATATCTATTCATATTTACATGTGTACACTTTATACACACATTTATATATCGAAAAGGTCCTCCTAGATTATCGAAGAGCTGAAAAATAAAATGAATATGAGCGATGAAAATCTGCATGCAACGTGCGAACGGTTTCCGTAAACGATTTAAAGGCAGATCGCGTACTTTAAAAATGTTACGTGCGGCAACACTGGTAAACGCAGTATTGGCAACGTTGACAACATCGTCTTACTTCGAAACTCCGAATTGTTCCGAATCATCTGTATCGACCGCGTCGGTCTTGCATGCGCTACTTTCGTATTCAATGGTGATAATTTCTGAGACCGGATTTAATACTTACGGTGAATTAGATTTTACACTACTTTCGCACTAAGTTTGATGAAATACACTTTGCACTAAAATCGATGTGGTCACTCTATGCCGTATTTAAAAACCACTAGCAACGCTTCCATTAATTCCGTTCGGTGATTGCCAAGGAGAATGCGTTCATGTTCGGTGGTCTGTGTTGGGTTTGTTCTCACATTGTGCGGACATATACTGCTATTTGCGGATACATGGTGATGTGTCGTGGACTGGCTATGGGCTCCTTCTGTAAATCATGGTATTTCTGCCATCCTCCGTTTGTTCTTCGGCAATACGCAATAAAATGGTTCGCCATGTTCTCGATAACACCAGCCAATCTGCAAAGAGGTGATGGAACTGTTTAATCAAGTATTTCGCGTACAACAAATGTGGTAATACCGAATATAAAATTTAAAAGTTACCTATATTCACAGTGCGTGTCCAAGCTGGCATCGTGTTGTTGAGTTCAAGTATATGAAACAGAAAATAAATTTTTCGTGAACATAAAAATCTGTGAACAAAATGAATTAAGCAACAGTTTATATATGACTGGATTTACCATGAGCTGTTTCCTGCCAGTCTGATGATGTACGGCAAGTCTCCAAGCTGACACTTCAGTGGATCTGTTGGCTGGGTGAGTGAGCGTATATCCAATTCTATGAACAGATGAATGTTTGGCCGTCTTCTTAACGTGCAGCTTCTTCCGGCACAATTGTTTCTACAATTCTCCCTCTAGACAGGAGAAAGGTAAAGTAATAATTTTTCCAGAGCACCACATCCTCTCTGACCAATTATTCTATGGTCTGGTGCAAGGAACAATGTATTATAGCTGGGTCCTCTTCAACGTGCACATTCCTCCGTGTTTCTGATACTTGGCTCGGATTCCATAATCTTTTGAATCGTGTACGCCACACTTGATGTGCAATCTATCGTGTGCGATATTGTCCTTTGTTGGGTTTCCATCGTAGTCTTGGGTTTGAAGACCTGTCTTAAGATCTGTGCCCTTTCTTCAAATATTCCTTTCTTTATTCCATTCTGGATGATGCCATATGCTAATCTTGCAGTTGCATTAGTCGATGCCTGTAAACATCCACCATAGTGAACGTTGTCCACTCCAGCTGTTGCGAGTATGTGTATAACTGCGTCGAAGGCGCACGTGTTTGTCACGTAATAATGACTCTTCTTTCCATCTTGTTCTTTCAATTCGACTGGAGGACAAACTGAGCCATTTGGTAGTATACCTGCTTTCTTCTTTCCAGACATCGGAGTATTTACATGCCGGATTTCTGGATATTTTTTGAAAAATTTACTTTCCTTTTCCGGTTTTGTCCTTTCACGTCCATGTGTTTTCTTTTGTGGTGCTGGTACTCCTTGGGGTCTTTCGCAATTTGTGTTTCGTCTTGATTCTTGAGGTCTATTTTCTTTGCGGGTGCTAATGTTTTTCCGTATCCCTGCATGACTCTTGTCTCATCTTGGTCCTTGAAATCCGTAGCCTTTGCGTACGAATGGTCTAGATTGCTTGTAGATTCCGTTGTCTCCATTTCAGCGTCTTCCGCGCTATTGTCGATGTCCACGGGAATACCTTGGTTGGCGATAACGTCTTCAAGTTGCTTTCTTGCTTCTTTGGCCGTGTTCACATGTGAGTGACTCACAAAGCTGTCTTCGTGCGATTGCTATCCTACGACACACGTCAAATAAAAAATTTCTTCGAACTCACCTAGTTCAGTACATTCCATCATCAAGGCGATACATGGTACGAAGAAGTCTTTGATGCAGGGTTGGCGAACTCAGCGCCAACATTTCCACCTGCACACTGCATGGATGAAATGAGCTACGTCGATCCGAATTCTTGTAGGGGGGTTCCTCTTCTTTCCAGCTAAAACAGCTTTGCCAATCGTGTTTATGTAAGGTTTTATTGCTTCATTGTTGAATGCTAAGCTTATAGCACACAACAGGGCCCTAGAATAATCGCAAATGACTTTTCTAGGTCTTGGAGCTCCGATTCTTTGCCAATGTCGGAGCCAGGAGGAAATTATCTCACCCGTGTGTTTCTCCGAAATCATTGCTTGGACACATATCGTTGTCTTTTCGAAATTGATGACGATGGCGTATAAAAATATGTGTCCGGATTTTCCATTCCCACGTTGAATTCTTCTGACGACGCTCCCTCTAGCATCGATATTGATTACCGATTTTTTCGTTACCCGGCAGTACTCTCTATACGCTGTCGAGGGTATCGCGTGATAACGTAGGCGGAGGAAGGGGGGAACATAATTAAAGAAAGTATTTATTCCACAAAAAAAATAGTTAAGTCAAATTTTCATTTAAAACAAAAATAACAAAGTGACTCGATATAATGAAAATAAAAGGATGAACAATAATAATTAAATGTTTGAATAATGACTCGATATAACATAAATAATACTATGAATAATAATTGTTCAATTAAACGGGTTTCGGTACACGCGACTTCCCAACGAAAAAATGTCTATCCGTTATACTTATTATTGTTGGGCGCCAGCCTTTCTCAGGCAACGCGGCCTACCGCGTACGCAAGTTACCAAAAAAAAAGTAAATACGCGACGCGTATCGTTCCGCGCGAGACTCCCGAAAAAAAAGAAAACAAACGGGGACACCTCAGTATATCGGGGCGAGACGGGGTTCTCCGAACTCAATGACCTCTTAATTTCCGGACCACGACTAATTTTTAGCACATGCTAACAGAAATTTACTTCAGAACAGAAAAGAAAAGAAATATCGATTATTCTCGAGAGAATATAATACTACAGTCGGTGTACGGTAACGACGGAAAAATCGCCGAACGCGTTATCCTTCTCGGCCGGCGACCAGAGTCTCGCGTAGGATGGCCACGGCTACGCGCACACGAGGGGGGGGGGGGGGGGGGGGATTCTTCGCGGGACGACGAGGATCCGCCACGCACCTTCTTACAATTTTTAAGGACGTTAATATTTACGTTACCCTTTTTTACAAAATATTTTCGGCGACGCGCTGGGAAGGGACGACGATCGGGGATTAACACGGGAGGGGAATGAGGGACAACTCAAAGTCGCCCGAGCGACACTATTTTTACGCACTGATTTTATTCTTCGGCTTTTCGCCGCTCTCGCAAAAATAAAGAAAAGGAAGGAGACTTACATGGGATGTCTCAATCCGGAGTTCGTCTGTCGTTCGACTATCTTTTCTTATTTTCTCTCTTTCTACTTCTTCTCACTCTTCGTCTTTCTTTTATCTCCGCTTGACAGTTCGCTTTATTTCTCTCGGTGCTCTCTGGACCACGCTCCCAGACTTAATGGTGACCACGCCGGTCGGCTTCGTCCTCGTTCCCGAAATTTTTCTTTAGACCGCGGACCTCCTATTGATTTTTGGCTCGATGGCCGCAGCTCGCTCTTCCGGCCGTCCCCGTCGATCGATTCCCGAGTCGATGGGCTCCCCGGTCGGTGAACGCGCCAGCCGGCCCGGCCGCACGAAGGACGCTGACTCTCGGGTGACGCTCGCTTTGACGGTGACTCGGGAGATGGCATTAGTGGGGCTCCGGAAGGCGAGGTTGAGACTCCGTGAGGCCGCGAGATGGCGCGCGCGACGACAAGCATGTCGAACACCGGGCCGACGTGGCTCTCGCCGACGGTCCGCATGTTCCTTGCGTATGGGTCGTCGTAGTGGGAGTGGGAGTGGGAGGGGGGGGGGGGGGTGGAGGAATAGTCGCTGACTCTATACAAAAATATTCTTAAATCTACTCTTACATCTAACAATTCAATGTTTTACCTGAAGGGCGCGGCGGAGATCAAGCCCGAGCGTGGTCACGCGGGCTTTTTCTCTATACCTTGTGACGTCACGTCACAACGCATGTAATATAATAGTATAATATAATAATACGCGCAGGATTACTGTAGAAAACGAAAAATGGATCGTGTCCAATGTCATGAATTGACCCGAAATATTTCGGTTTTCGTTTCATCTCGGCGATTGCTATGTTTGCATCTCGTGTATCGGTTTTTGTAATTCCTCGGTCTCTATCCATGCCTTCTTGGCGTGCTTGATTGAGGACATTACTACTTGGCATTATTGGTGGTTCCACCTCTACTGGTTGCATGTGCTTGCTTGCGTACTTCTTACGCCATAACGCACTTCCTTGCTATTTCAGATCCTTCTGCACATCTTTATGCCACTTGCCACGGAGTGGTCTTTTCACATCTTCGTGACTTGTTTCTTTTGATGTATCACGGGTAATCATTTTGAACACAATTCCTTGCGATGACACTGCTTTGTACGCATATCCTTGGATTTTATTTCTGCATGCCGGGCTTTTGCATTGGCCAAGTAGTTTTACGTTGTACTGCAAATCGTCATCAGTTGTTATTTCCGCTCGTTTGAAAACGAAGGCACATGGTAGTCTGTATTGATTCCAGAAATGGAACGCAATAACATTTGTCCAAATGCCTTTCTTCAGGCTGCGCTTATTGCTTGAGTCTGGCCTCATTTTGTCCCAATCTTCTTCGCTGAGAACCAGCTCAAATTTCTTGTTCTTGTTGTCTTGATTCCCATCCGTATTCTCAGTAGGATCATAACAATCTTCGGATGACGCATCGGTCGAGATTGAGCTGTCACTGCTGCAATTGTCAGCGTCACTGTAATTTTCCGCCGTACTGGCACTTAAGTGACTCACTGGGATATCGATATTCTTCTCTTGCCGAGCTTTGGTTAGTATATTATTTTGACATTGTGCAACATTAAGATGCCATGCCATGGGGGACCATCTGCGGTCCACGGCTGCTGACATTGTCTTCTAGATCTCGTGACACCACGCAGGTAGTTTGCTCGTGGTGAAAAAACCAATATAGTTATTTAAAACCTCTACCGCTTCGGCGGGAGGAACTGCATTTTTCCTTGGCATTTTTAAGGCGGGGGGATAACATAAATCTAAAGAAATCTAATTGTAATAGGATCCAGGTCCAATAAAAATGTCAGTACTAAGTCTAATTTTCTGAAATCTATAAACTTCTATTAGAATACTTATCTAAAATATAGTCTAAATATTACCTTGGTAATGATGATTCGGGGTGATTGCGTAGAATCAAAAATTGGTACTTACGAAACACTTGACGATGCCTCTGTAGTTCCGTCCGAAAATCCGATCCACGTGTCGACTTCGCACACTGCAATCTGAAAGTAATCGACGGGAAACTCGATGGTTTTTGACTATTTTTTTTCCGATCAAAAATTTTGTCCTGTCCTAGTAGCGACAATTTCGGAAGTCACATAAAAATCCCGCGTAAAAGTCTACGGAAATTGGCAAACGCATTATTTGTTTCGAAATTGTGGGTTATTGAGTAAATATTAGTTGCGAGTCAAGACTTATCTTAAACTTTCCAAACAAATAATGGACGGTTGAGTCCGGATATTATTGAAATACTGAATGCATAACTAGATGTTTTTGCCGTTCACGCAAAAAAAGTACACTTACGTTGGACTATAAACGAAATATAAATATAACCATGAAAAAACTTTTGACATAAGAGAATTGTATTTATTTGTAAAAACAATTTACATAATCAAAACCGTTAAGTTTCGTCGTACGGAAAGTAAGGTGCTGTATATCTTCGTCGAGCCGATTTTTGCTGTAGCTGCAGCTAATTAATTATTTAATGTGATGTTCCAAATCATGCTGCCATGTATATTTTTCTTTATTGCTGCGAAAATCTACTGTTTACAATTGTGCAATTATTGCAGGTGAACAATAAAGATGCTTGTTGTATCAGTATTACGTATACCTCAAAAATGAGTTGAAATCCTGATGGGACATTGGGTATCCTGCTATCTGCTAGTTTACCATAGTCTGTCGTAGGTGTCAACTTGGCAACTGTTGCACCTGCTCGTTAGAAATTTTACATTGCTTTTAAATGAAGCAATGTTACTTTGCAACCGATCTTAAACAATAAAAGTACAAACAAATAAAATTTTATTGGATATGGAATGAAAATAAAAATTGTGGGTATTTTCTATTTATGATCGGATTCTGTTTCATTGCAAAATAAGTCCTCAAGCACCCAGTACGTTTTACGTACACAATCCCAGTGTGCGCACCACAATACTTATAACTACAACACTAAAAAATTTCTAACGAACAATAAAAAGTGACTAACATTCCCTTAATAATCGACTAACAAATAATTGCAATACATTTGCACAGCCGCTCCAAGCCGTTGAGACAATGTTGCCACCTTCATGCAGCTTGCAGCATGCTATGGGAATAAAATATTTTCTAACGATTAAATAAAAGTTATGCTCTAACAAAGATGAAAATTGACTAACAATCACTAGTAATGGACTAACAATCGAGTGCGACGAGAAGAATCAGCATTTTGCTGAAATTACGGAGTGTTATGGATAACGGCGCGCCAAGCTGCCGTGGCAATGCTGTCAGCTTCCCGTAGCTTGCAGCGGGCTATAGGGTGTCACGGGTATCACGTGATAACGCAGGCGGAGGAAGAGGGGGAACATAATTAAAGAAAATATTTATTTCACAAAAAAAATAGTTAAATCAAATTTTAATTACAAACAAAAAAAAACAAAGTGACTCGATATAATGAAAATAAAAGGGTGAACAATGATACTTAAATTTTTAATAGTGACTCGATATAAAATAGATAATTCGTAACAATAATCTGGGAATACTAAGAATATACTGGTTCAATTAAACGGGTTTCGGTACACGCGACTTCCCAACTCGATTCTCTCTACCCATTATAGTCGTTATTATTATTGGGCACCAGCCTTTCTCAGGCAACGCGGCTTACCGCGTACGCAAGTTTAACAAAAAAAAAGAAAACAAGCGAACTCCGATGGTTCCGCGCGAGACTCTATTTCAAATGAAAAAGGGGCGGCATCACAGGGTATCGGGGCAAGACGGGGTTCTCCGAACTCAATGGCCTCTTGATTTCCGGACCACGACTAATATTTATCACACGCAAAAAGAAAATTACATAATAAAAGAAAGAATAAAAGCAAATTACATATTTCGGCCGGCGACCAGAGCCTCACGGGGGATGGCCACGGCTACGCGCACCCGGGGGGGGGGGGGGGGTTTCGCGGGACGACGGGAATCCGCCACGCACCTTCTTACAAATTTTTTAAATAAATTCAATTTCTTTTTCTCTTTTAATTTTCCCTAGACGCAAAGATTTTTCGTCACTACGCGAAAGGTTTTCTTTTTACAAATAATTTTTCGTTAATCTTTTTACTACAATTATTTCGTTATGTTTACAAATATTATCTCGGCGACGCGCTGGGAAGGGACGACGATCTAGGATGAATACGGGGGGAAAGAGGACCAATTCAAAGTCGCCCAAGTGACACAATTTTTACGCACTGAATTTACGTTACGGCTTTTCTGCCGCTCTCGCGAAAAGAAAGAAAAGAGAGGAGACTTACATATGAGGTGTTCCGAATCGAAGCTCGTTTCGATTTGAATTTCCTCGTTCTCTCCGATTTTCTCGTCCTTCTATGCTCTCTTTCTACGATTTCCTCCTTCTATTATTTTTCGCTCTTATTTTCCGTTCCTGATGCTTCGCTGACCACGCTGCAGAATGCCCGACCACGCCGGCCGGCTTCCCTGTCTCGTCCCAATTTTTCTCCAAATGGGAAGACCTCCCATCGATTTTTCGAATCGATCGCCGCGGCTCGCTCTTTCGACAGTTGACGATCGAACCTCGAGTCGGTGTACGGGCCTCGGCCGATAAGAGCGCCGACCGGCCACACCGCTCGAGGGCCGCTGGCTCACCCTCTCGTAACACAGGACGTCGTCTTGGGAGATGGCAGCAGCGGGAGTCTCGCAGGCGAGACGCGTAACGTCGTTGACAGTAGATGTCCCGCGACGCGGCGGGGACGGATCTCACCGGACCGACGTGGCTATAGCCGACGGTCAGCGTTTTCTTCGGGGCGTCGTAGAGGTGGTACGGGGAGGAAAGGAAGGGATTGTCGCGAATTCGATACAAAAATAATCTTACAACTAATCCTTACATCTAACAATTTAATATATTACGTGAAGGGCGCGGCGGAGATCAAGCCCGAGCGTGGTCACGCGGGCTTTTTCTCTATAACTTGTGACGTCACGTCACAAGGGATAAAGTGTATTCCAACGATTGAATAAAAATTAAGCTCTAACAAACGATGAAAATTGACTAACAATCACTAATAAACGACTAACAATCGTTTGGTTACGAAGAAGAGTTCGAATTCATTACAAAACCATTTTCCCGCGGCTAACTTTGACATAAACGTTGTTTTTCGTATTATTCAATAAATAAAGTCTAACAAACGCTGGATTTTGTCTAACAATCACTAACAATGGACTAACGATCGAGTAGGATGAGAAGAATCAGCATTTTGCTGAAATTGAGGAGTTACATGGGCAAAGCCATGCTGAGCCGTCGTGGCTATACAGCCAACTTCACGTGGCTTGCAGTGTGCTATCGGCAAAAGTGTTTTTCAACAATTAAATAAAAATTAAGCTCTAACAAATGATGAAAATTGACTAATAATCACTAACAATGAACTAACAATCGAGTAGGATGAGAAGAATCAGCATTTTGCCGAAATTGAGAAGTTACATGGGCAAAGCCGGGCTTAGCCGTCGTGGCAATGGTGCCAACTTCACGCTTGCAGCGTGCTATAGGGATGAAAAGTTTTTCAACGATTAAATACAAATTAAGCTCTAATAAATGATAAGAATCGACTAACAATCACTAACAAACGACTAACAATTGTTTGGTTACGAAGAAGAGTTCGAAATCATTACAAAACCATTTTCCCGCGGCTAACTATGACATGAACATTGTTTTTCGTATTTTTCAATAAATAAAGTCTAACAAACGCTGGATTTTGTCTAACAATCACTAACAATGGACTAACAATCGAGTAGGATGAGAAGAATCAGCATTTTGCTGAAATTGAGGAGTTACATGGGCAAAGCCATGCTCAGCCGTCGTGGCTATACAGCCAACTTCACGTGGCTTGCAGCGTGCTATAGGGAAAAGTGTTTTCCAACGATTAAATAAAAATTAAACTCTAACAAATGATGAAAATTGACTAACAATCACTAACAATGAACTAACAATCGAGTAGGATGAGAAGAATCAGTATTTTGCTGAAATTGAGAAGTTACATGGTCAAAGCCGAGCTCAGCCGCCGTGGCAATGCTGCCAACTTCACGTGGCTTGCAGCGTGCTATAGGGATGAAAAGTTTTTCAACGATTAAATAAAAATTAGGCTCTAACAAACGATAAAAATCGACTAACAATCACTAACAAATGACTACCAATCGATTGGTTGCGAAGAAAAGTTCAAAATCATTACAAAAACATTTTCCCACGCCTAACTTTGACATGCAATTTGTTTTTCGTATTATTAAATAAATAAAGTCTAACAAACGCTGGATTTTGTTTAACAAACACTAACAATCGATTGGCATAAAAAAAAATTCGATATTTTCATAGTCGCCGGCTAAGTTTCTTGAGCTGACTGCGGACGCTGGAAGGGAACGCTCACACGGGTCGACGGAGGCCCATACGGGTGAAAAGAAAGTTCCCACGGCAAAGGAGAATCAAGCCACAGGCCCGAGCGAAAAGGAGACAGAACCAGCGCAAGACTCAAGCGCGAGCGAGACATCAAGTGATGGTGAGACAGAGAGAGAAAATATGAATCAGGCATGCCCAAGCGAGAGAGAGCGCGGTAAATACTTCAAGAGTTCAAGAACATCCAGGCGTAAAAAGAATGGCACAGCGAATTAAAACCACGTATAACTGGCCTGAAATGAATGAAGATATACAAGACTATGTATCATCATGCGATAAATGTCAAAGGAACAAAATTACGAGACACCAGACCGCACCCATCGTAATTACCGACACGCCTGAAAGATCTTTTGAAAAATTTTCAGTCGACATAGTAGGACCTCTACCTGAGACCGAAGTAGGACATAAATATATCCTAATGTTTCAAGATTCGTTATCGAAATATAGCGCATCCATCCCGCTAAAAAATCAAGAGGCTAGAGAAATAGTCAAGGGATTTGCTACACAAATTATTTGCAAATATGGAATTCCCAGAACAGTGTTATCCGATCAAGGAACGAATTTTTTAGTGAACTTTTCAAGGAAATATGCACTTTATTTCAAATAAAAAACTGTGTGCGTGAGTTCCTCACGCACGCCGGAAGTGAATACTTTTTGCACTCCGCTGGCATAACAAATTATATCTGTATATTAATCGGTTGAGAGAGGGGGAGGAGAAGTCAGGGAACAGTGAGTGAATGAATTAATGGGGCTAGCACAAAAGTAGAAGTTGACACGCATGTAGATATTAAATAAGTCTCTTTTATTACATAATTTTGACAAAAAAAAAGTATACCTCTAAAAAATTTTCAACATTTTTTTCATGTTGTGTGTGTGGGGGGAGGGGGGTGATTATCCCGGCTATCATGATTGGATTTTGCATCTGTTAAATCTGCGATAGTAACCATTGGATTGTGGTAGCTAAAATATGAAACGAAATGTTTCAATGTGATCCTATCTAAAATTCTTGCAAATATAGCGTCAATAGTCATACCGCCTTTGGTGGTAGGATCATTTCTGCCGTTTATCATTCGCAAGGAAAAGTTATCCACAAGAAATGTAAGCAATGATTCAGCCTGCGATAACGAGAAATTGACATTGAAGTCTCCTGCAAGAATTATCGCTCGGTTTGAATAATCAACAGGTTCTTCAGTCATTTTGGTAAGGAGTTGTGAACCCTCGTTTGTTAATGGCATTAGAGCCTTGCCAATAAACAATTTAATATCGCGCATTGATGCATTCGGTGAAATATAAATGGCTATTAAAATCAATTTACAGTTGCGATCATGCGTCATTGCACACTCGATTGCACACAAGTCTCCTATCCTAGCTGAACTGCTTACGGTGACTCCGCCATCACTTGCATAAGGAGTCTCAACTTCTAAATGAGGAGAAACAACATAACAGCAGTCATCTTTCCGGTGATAAATCGCTACACCCGAGTTCCGTTTTTCCTGGCGTTGGAACCGCACGACGAAATGGAAATTGGGAATCGAAAGAGGTTGTTCGTTACCATTCATAAATGTTTCTGACAGCATTAGTATGTTGGACCGTTGGATGACTCTGTCCGTAAGATCATTAGCATGAGCGTTTAAGCTTTGACAATTGAATGAAACCACGGACAAGCCCTCCCTTGAATTAAGAAAGTCAAAAAGCTCTTGCTCCAAAAAAATATGTGGATCCGTGCGCAATCGGATCAGTTCAAGTTGTGCGACATGAAACTTCGTTACTCCGGCGGCCATGATAGTAATTATCTACAGCCCTTCGATTGATGTGGTACGGGACATTGCAACGTAGACCAACTGCTGAGATTGAGCACACTCGTAATAATACACGACTTCGTCGAATGTTCCTACTTGTGATTTGTGAATCGTCAATCGACAAGCGGGTGCCAGAGGAAAATGATTCATTTTGGCGGAAATAGTTTTTTGTCGGTTTATTCCGTCATTGCATTGTTGCATTTCGTCGAGATATTGGAACGGCATTCGAATCGATGCTGTTTTCGATGATAAATGCACGTGCAGCATTTCGAGCTTTTAAACCAATATTCCCATCGCACTTTGGGAACACTAACCACACGCGAGTCACTTCTCCATTCTCGTTCACTGTTAACTCTGTTAACTAATCCAACAACACCTTCGATGTTAGTGGTAATGATATAATGTTGACCAACCACAAGTGTCAAGCTTTTCAACAAACCACCTGTGTCAGCCGTCAATTTTTTATTCTCGAGAGCTCCGAGGTCGCTTTCACGTTGTTCGTCGTCCTGACAGCCTATGATGAAGTCGGCTGCGTTGGAAATTATTTGATTGTCTAGTCATCTAACACTGTACGATTATATTCATCGACGATTTTATTAGAATATGCCAAACGTATGCCATGAGGACATAAATCTGCAACTTCGTCTTCTGTGATGAATCTTAATTCTAACAATGTAAGTTCCTCTTCGCTCAATTGATCTTCCTTCCCAATCTTTGTTAAAATCATCGAGAAGACAATATTTGATTGACGCATGACTTCCGTAAGTTCATACAGTTTGAACGAACGCCATGTTTGCGAACGAATATAATATTTCCACTGCTTGAAAATAGGTGTCGCTTTAACAGGTGGAAGTTGTTTTAGATCACCTACTAAAATCACGTCTAATCCCTCGAACGGAATATCAAGTCGACCTGTGATAACTTTCAATCGTCTGCCGACTCCTTCCAACATCTCAGCACCAACCATGCTAATTTCATCAATGATAACCAGTCGAATGTTTTGAAACAAATATCGAAACTGGTGCAACGTTTCTTCGCTCAAACCGTTATCCACGCCGGTTGATAGCGACAAGGCAGAGTGGATAGTGGTACCATTTATTGCGACAGCTGCTTTGCCCGTCGAAGCACAAGTAAGATATGCATTGCAATGGGCGCTGGTGGTTGCATATTTATTGTCCAGTTCCAGGATGAGATGAATCATGAAAGTTTTGCCGCACCCAGCTGGGCCCGTTAGAAACATTCACAATGGTTGAAACTGCTGTGACGTTAAATGGTGTACAATATGAAGTAAGAATGATCGTTGACGAGTGTTGGTCGATCGCATGAATTCGCAGAATCTCTCAGACGGCATTACATTTTCTTCCCTCTTTGCGATCGCCTGAAGTCGACTCAAAGTTGCCAAACGAAGGCAACTTCGTTGATATGTGAGTCGGGATCGGCATACATTTGAATAAATGGCGGTGGCTCCGGAATCTCCCCGGGAGTCCTTTCATTGTCACGATTTCCTTGCTCTAGTATTTCCTCTTCACGAAGAAGTTCTTGGCCTAGTCGCAAAATCTCATCAATATTAGTATTCGACTCGAACTGTCTTCGACGTTCCAAGATCATTGGTTCATTGTCGGTATAAATTTGAAGGAATTTTGACGCTGCGAGGACGTCTATTTCTTCGTTTCTGAAAGGTACATGTAGAAGTACCATTTCTCGTTTGTAGTCGTTGAACTGAGTGGTGAAATTGTAATTAACGTACCGTATAATTCGTGGTTTCGTTAATTTTTTATATTCCCCATTGCTGCAACGCATGTACTGCGTACCGAATTATGCAAGATTCAATTCACTCAATGTCTGTGGTCGTTGTTCGTATTTGTCGAAAATGTTATTTTTCTAGACCTTTGTTGAGTCATCATCGAGCAGATCCAGTTCCCTCTGAGCTTTTTTAAATCATTTTCGATCGGCTGGCCACGAGGTTGGGATGAAGACTATTATTGCTGGCCCTTCAGACATAGGTTTCCGAAGCAACCACCAAGCCGCCGCTTGACTGCTCATTTCGATGAAATTCAAGAAGTCGACACTCATTTTTTTTTATGATCTCAACTTCCCCGAAATCAGGATATTGTTAAGTGATGTCGAGGATTTTGCGTTACAAATTACTGACACCCCTATTACCATTATTAACGTAGTCGACGACATAAGCCGCACAAGAGTACTCGTCCAACATAAATTGGATGCCCATATTCGATCTTAAGTGATGGAAAAAAAGGGATTCAACGGATTGTGCCATTTTTCGGTTGGTTCACGCTTTAAAAATACTCGTGGTCGGTTGATTCCGGCCCGAAGAATGTGATGATAAACTTCGTCTGAAACTGTATTATTTTTGGCATAGAAATCATCGATATTATCGTAAGCCATGTCCTCATACTTCGACTTTATTTGTTTATAACGCTCAGCGTACATTTGGAATCCTGGTTCTTCTTTTTGCATTGGCACAAGAATTTGTGTAGATCGGGAAGGCAGAAATGGTTAGCTCGAATTGGTTAGCTCGAATTCGTTTAGAGCAGATGTAAGTATGTTTGTGGGTTTGTTGTTTGATATTCCCTGACGCTTCTGATGCAGAGACTGAGATGAGAGAGTAAATCAAAGCTATTGCGTCCTGTTTGTTTTCACCGAGCGGATGTTCCGGAGAATGTTCGAGCCAGAGTAATATGCGTGCGTGAGGACTTCCTCGATTTTGAAATTCAATACTTCTGAAGAAGTTTGTTACTCTATATTGACCAAATGGACATATGTTGTTCGACTGCAATAGCGACATAACTGTGTTAACCAATTTGTTAAAATAAATGGCACATGTAACTGCATCTTCGTTAATCAATGTGCATTTTTGCAACCAATTTAAGTTTGTGGCTTCATCCTCTGAAAGTATGTTAACATCTTTCACCCGTTGCAGTAGTTGAAGCAGTGGTGCCGATCCGATTTCGTTGGCACTCATAGTGAGAAAGATTGTTGGTTTTCCAAGTAGCCGAATCATGGCGAAAAGATCCCTTTTTCTCTACGTTCAATACTACGCTGAATTTGGAATGTTTCTCAGGAAAGCAAGGTTAGTATTAAGACATTGATTGACATAGTCTTCGGATTGAATTTGCTCTTTTGAAACTCGTGGTATCAGTTCGTCTTATCTCACTCGATACCATTTGATTACCACAATGCCGTCCCTAAACGTTCGCATTTAACCAAGATATATACCCGGGAATGATAACTCTTCAGCATAAACATCCAACAGCAAACTCATTGAAACATTGTTTTCCTCCGGTGCAAACCGCAGATATTTATCCTCATCCCACAATAATGTTTGTTGTTGGGCGACAATGCTATCATCGATTAAAATTTCTTCACTGACGTCATCATTGGGCATATCATCGTCAGCGACCGGAGCTGCGAGAAATGCTGGATCGATGGTGATGTCGTTATAAAGCGGAGGTGTGCTGAGGAAAGTTAACCAGTCGCGAACAGTTCTTTTATTAACTAGTCCTTGAATGTAACTAGATTTATGAATTTCCCTCTTCTTGATGTGTACGTTGACACCGTAATCCTCTCCAAGATTACGAGGCAAACGATTGACCATCGTATTTACATTCACCGAAACATTTATGACCTGCCCGAAAATTCCAAACTGTCCATTAATGTGTCTTAAACATTTTATTTCCATGAACGGAATCTTTGGTGAAATTAAACGTTCAGTGATTATATTGAGAGGGGTAGATTCTCCGGTAGCGGTAGATATTTGAACCCGTTGTAAACGGCGAAAGTCGGTATTTTATTGGCTCGCAGGGTGCAAGCACATGCTGAACAGACTTTAATATTGTCGGTTGCGATGCCAAGTAAAATTCTATCGAGTAAATCTTCATCGACACCAGCAGGCAAGCTTACGAAATCATTTTGGAACCACACTCGATCACATACCGAACACGACGCGCCAAAAGGGTTGTTCATGACTTTTGTCTCGGAATAGTCATGTGCACGTTTATGACGATTAAACTGACTATATGGCAGTCGAGGCTCCCCTTGAAGATTTTCAGCGGAAATCGCAATCACTCTTTCTCCATCGTTATCGCCTTCCCGTGCAGCATTAACAGATGTCGACGGTAATGGCTGTGCAGTGGCGAAAGGTAAATCCGGTTCACCACTGTTATTCAACAGTGCGCTTCCTTCACGCTCTGACTTTTTACGAACTCTAAACTGTCGCTGACGGTTAGCATTTCGATTCAGTCCATCAACATTTTCATCCCGGGTTTTCACTTTTCCAATTTTTTTTTGAGCACGATACCTCCATTGCTATTCCACAGTCTTGTCTTTTCGCAGTTTGTCCAAACCACTGGAAGCCTGACAAGCTCGGTAGTCGCGCTGATTTTCCGCACTCGTTCTCCTTCTTTTTTTAGCCACCAAATCTGATTCATTTACTTCCGATCCTAGACGTTTGGTGCCAGACAGAGAAGTTTCGGATGGAACTGAAAAGAATATCGAATCAATTGAAATTAATATTGGATAATAGACAATCAACCGTAAAATAGACATTATTGATTTTTTCGTACTTTTAAACGAAAACTTTTATTTTAATTGTTATTATTATTCAATTGTTCAATTTTTTATTATTAATTTATTTATTACTATTTTATTAATTCTTGTTAGTATTATTTAATAATTGTTATTATATTTTTGAATTGCTTAATTTTTTTATTGTTATTATCGTAATTGTTCAATTGTTATTTTATTTTATATCGTTACTATTTTAATGGTTATTTTAAAAAAATATGATTTACGTAGAAATTGAGTTCTATTAAAAAAAAATTATTGTTACTATTTTAATTGTTATTTATTAAAATTGCTATTTTTTTAGAATCGTAAGTATTGCGCCGTACTCACCCGCGTATTCTATGGATGGTCTATCACTACCCCTCGCTCATACATCAGTCTCTCTCTCTCTTCTTCTATTCCTCCATTCTCTTATTCGGTTTAATACACGCGTTTCGTAACGCATCTCCAGCGTCGCATAAGAAGTATTCACTTCAAAAAAATCCAAACAACCGCATATCATCCTCAATCAAATGGAGTCCTAGAGCGATCCCACAGGACTCTAGCAGAATATTTAAAAAACTTCATTCAAGAGGATCAAAAGGATTGGGATGAGTGGTTGCCGTACGCAATGTTCACGTACAATACGACCTCTCAAACGGCGACAGGTTATACGCCGCATGAATTCATTTATGGGAAGGTAGCCGTATTACCGATCACATTAGAGGAAGCCCTAAGAAAAACATATACATACGACGATTACGTCGGGGAATTGCGCCCGCGACTCGGAGCCACAGGGCAAGTGGCGAGAGGGAAATACAAGGGAAGGATTCACACAAGGAAAAATCAAAGTAAAAAAAGAACGTGAGAGGACGGCCAGCTATAAAATACCGGCCCGGCGACAAGGTACTGCTTCACGATACAACGATACGCCGAGGGAGCTCGGCGAAACTGACCCCCCAGTGGATGGGGCCGTGCATTATAAAAAACCGAGATTCAGAAGTCAACTACTCTATCGGCCATGGACGCAAGGTAGTCTGGATACATGTAGACCGGATTAAGCCCTACGTTACCCATTATACGATAGAGTACGGGGCGAATCGCCTGGCTCGCTGAGGCCCGCGATTGGCCCACGAGACGCAGTGCGACGCCTCCTCGTCTCACGCCGTCGCCATAACGACGGACGTGAGCGTCCATCTTTATGCAACGATTCGCGTACTGGTGGTACGATGCCACCCAGCAAAAAAATAAATAAATAATAATAATAAAAATAAAATAAAATAAAATAAGAATAAAATAAAATAAAATAAAAAAAAAATAAAATAAAATAAAATAAGAATAAAATAAAATAAAATAAAATAAAATAAAATAAAAATAAAATAACCCGGATAGGATCCACGGCAACGACTTCGGCTCGAATCGGCGCCTCGAGATGACGGAGGGACTCAAGAAGGACCGCATCCGCTGCTGGAGGGATAGCAGGCCGTCGGGGCGGGGCTATATGGCGAGGCATGAGGAACCACGTCGCTCCCGGACCGGATGGGGTCAACAACTTCTGGTGGAAGAAATTCACGTGTACCCATACCCATCTGGCCCGCATCTTCTCGTCGTTCATCGACGGGACTGCGCCAATCCCTGCTTGGCTGACAGAGGGAAGGACGGAGTTACTCCCCAAAAAAAAGGGTTCTGTCTCGTCCGGAGAATTACCGCCCGATAACGTGTCTGAATGCGCTCTGCAAGATCTTTACAAAGATACTCTATGAGTGTGTTCTGCGCGAGATCGAGCCTGCATGGAGGGAGATATACGAATAAAGGGGATCCAAGAGAAGGCTGGGAGGTGGTAAGGAGAATCTGTTGGTGGACCGCTGCATCACGCAGGACACGGTCCAGCCCAAGCGTAACCTCTCAGTCGCTTGGATAGACTCCCGAAAGGCGTTTGATACTGTCAGCCACAAACTGATCAGTCACACACTCGAACGCCTTTCGCTGAGTCCCTACATAGTGGGATGCATTAAACAGCTCATGCCGCTCTGGAAGACATGCTTCACAGTTAAAACTAGCGAAGGTAACGTGTCGACCGGAGTGGTAGGGTATAGGAGGGGGATTATCCAGGGAGATTCTCTCAGCCCGCCTCTTCTTTTGCGTTTCACTATTACCCCTATCTGTCCTCTTGCGGGCTGCACGCGGGTACGAAGCAGGGGTCCCCGGGGAACGCCCATTTACTTTATATGGACGACCTTAAGCTATACGCCCCCGGGGAGGGGGGGCTTAAGCTCCTCTTGAACATCGTAGCGACGTACACGTGGGCGGTTGGTATGGACTTCGAGCTGGACAAGTGCCCTGTTCTTCATCTCAGGAGAGGGAGAGCAGAGGGTATCGCGGCTGATGTCCGGCTGGTGGACGGGAGCGTCTTCAAACACCTGGACGCCGGAGGTTCTTACTGTTACGTTGGCATCGATCAGCGTTCTGTATAAGACGCTGAGGGTGTCAAAGGGGACCTCCGCAGCGAGTATAGGCGGCGCCTCAGACGGATCTGGAAATCAGATCTGTCTGGGAGAAACATGATTACCGCCACCAATATGCTCGCTGTCCCGGTCCTGCTCTACTCATTTGGCATTGTCAAATGGCGTAGAGATGAGCTCAAACAGCTGGACATTGGCACGCGCAAGACCATGAACATCCAACGGAGCTTGCACCCTCGATCTTCCACCCCGCGCCTGTATATGCCGCGACAGAGCGGAGGGCGGGGACTCTTGGGATTGGAGTGTCTTCATGACCGCATTGTCCTCAGAATAGCATGCGACGTAACAACGAGCTCGGACCCACTCCAGGA
The DNA here is from genome assembly GCA_963932345.1 of Ophion ventricosus. Taxonomy (NCBI): domain Eukaryota; kingdom Metazoa; phylum Arthropoda; class Insecta; order Hymenoptera; family Ichneumonidae; genus Ophion; species Ophion ventricosus. The sequence continues at coordinate 2,737,416 of OZ010724.1, forward strand.
GATAGTGCACCAGCATGAGCTTCATGGAGTTGGCTCGTTTCTTTATAAGGCAGCAGATCGTGCAGCAGAGACTATCAGCTTGGAGTTTCGCCGGCGCCGGCGCGGAGCCTTGCCCATAGACTCCGTCGCTCGGTTTCCCAAGTCCCGACATCGGCGGACCATCAGGGCTGCCGAGTAGACTGTCCTGACTCGACAGACCATATCGCACACTGCGGTATGTGTCATCGCAGGAGCCGCCCCAGTGGACATTCTGCTGGAGCAGGCCAGGGCTAGGTATCAGATTAGAAAGGGAAACGACACCGAGATAAATGGGGAGATTATTCCAGCAGGGGCGGAGAACGCCGTTGATAGAATTAAGGCTCAGGCAAACAATATGTGGCAGACCGCGTGGCAAGTTTCCACAAAAGGCCGAACCACATTTGCTTTCTTCGGGAGCATTAGGGAGCGGCTGAGTGCGGGCTGGTTCCGACCGAACCACTATGTCACGCAGGTACTCTCCGGCCACGGCAACTTCGGGGCGCGTCTCGCGTCACTCGGACTTGTCGAGGAGGAGAACTGCGGATGTGGGCGCCTGGACACAGCTCAGCACTTCCTCCTCGAGTGCCCAAATTACGAACCGCAGAGAGTCGCTCTGCGGGAGTTCATCGGCGATAGGACGTGGCCAGCGGCGGCCCACCAATTGGTGGCCAGTACCGGGGTCTTCTCCGTCCTCGCCGACTTCTGTCGCGAAGCCCTTTGGCTAAAGGGCGAGGAAGGGCGGTAGGTTGGCCGAGTAACGGCCAAGGCGGTTCGGGGTAAATGGGGATTAAAAATAGCTAGATACATATAGCGGGGCGGGCTAGCCGCTACCCGAATAGGATAGATCACACGGGACCCTTTACCCCGGCCCGTGGGTTAGGTAGGGGATTGTACGTCCCGTGGAGCCTAGACGGGGAGTACGTCGGGCTCCTCCGGTGATGGGCGGGTGGACCGGCAAAACTTCGCGATTCATCCAACCCGCCTAGGCATAAACGAACGCGATCGCAGTTAGACACGGACCATATAGGGATTTAGGGCACAGGGGTACACTGCGGAAATACACACAGGTACACAAACGCACGGACAACACGTAACACTACAATAAACCAACACTCATCCCATCCTAACAATTTTCTGGGCTGTGTCCGGGCGGGACACGGGAGCAGGCCTTCCCGAGGTCCCCCGTGAGCACGCGCGGTCGCCGCCGGCGGCTCCATCTGGGCTCCGTCCACGATGAAGTCGGCGGACCGCGACTTCGCGTGGCCAAACTGCTCTCTCGCTAGACGATCCAGCGATAGCCAAAGGATTTTTATATCGCCGGTTGCCTTGGTTGGTTCACCGCTATTGGGTGGATGGGAAAAAACATAGCGTATGCCCGTTCGGGCGATGTAGCATGAGACGTCCATCCTCGGATGGCGGCTCTTACAATAAATCTCCTGACTCGACAGCATGTGGACGGGCCTATGCATGGTGTGTTCTTTCGACAGATCGAGGAGCATGGGCTGTCCACCCAGCTGACCTTTTCCTTCTTGTGGTCAGCTGGACTAATGTCCGAGACCGAAGGGTTCATCTGCGCCTGCCAAGACGGAGTCATCAACACCCTGGTCTATCGTAGCCGCGTTATGGGTCAGCCTCTACCGACCACTATGTGTCGTGCATGCAAACAATCGCCGGAGACACTAACGCATCTACTCTCGGCTTGCCCAGTATATGCGGTCTCCGGCTATATCCATCGCCATAACGCGGTCTTGAGGGTCCGCCATAATGCTGAAAGCAGTGTTGGGCAGCACTAATTACGTTGAGTAATTAATTACATTGAAATTACTAATTACACCTATAATTTGTAATTAAAAAAATAAAACATTACTAATTACATTTGTTATTTGCAATTAAAAACAAAATATTACTAATTACATTGTAATGTAATTAGTAACAACTTAATTGTAATTGAGCCCGCTGCTCTTCAACATGATGACGGCGGATCTGGAGGAGGAATTGAGAAAGGGAGAATGGGGGGGAATTAGAATAGGGAGGAGTAAAGTATACTCGCTAGCATACGCAGATGATGTAGTGGTGATGGCGGAGAGAGAAGAAGAAATGGAAAATATAATAAGGAGATTGGAAAGGTATTTTGTGGGAAAGAAGTTGGAAGTGAACGTGGGGAAAACGAAAGTAATGAGGTTCAGGAAAGGAGGAGGAAGAGACAAGAGATGGGAATGGAAATGGAAAGGGGTAAGGATGGAGGAGGTGAAAGAGTTTAAGTACCTAGGATACGTGTTTAAGAGGAACGGAGGACAAGAAGCACACATCAGAGATAGGATAAGAAAGGCAGGGACGGTGATGAGGCAGGCATGGGGAATAGGGAAAAGGAAGTTTGGGAAGGACATAGGGAGGAGGGTATGGTTGTTTGATACGCTGGTGTGGACAGTGATGGGATATGGAGCAGAGGTATGGGGGTGGGAGGAAAGAGAGGCAATGGAGGCGATGCAGGAAAGATTCCTAAGATGGACACTGGGGGTGGATTGGAGGACGCCGGGATATATGATAAGGGAGGAAATGAAGAGGGACTTGATAAGAACGAGGGCGGGTAGAAGGGCATGGAGATATGAAGAAAAGTTAAGGGAAGGGGGGGGGAGTGAAGTGGCAAGACGGTGTTGGGAAGAGATAAAGGAGAGGGAGAAAGGGGGGGAACAAAGGACAGCACAATGGGAGATAGGCAGGAAAGAGTTTAGGAAGATAGAAGGGCAAACAGAAGAGGGGAATCAGGAACAAGAGAACGTGAGTTATGAAAGGAAAGAGAAAGAGGACAGGAAAAAACAGGAGAGGGAGAGGGAGGAAAAGATACGACAGTCCAGATACAACAGATGGTACAGGGAGGTAAGAACGGAGGGGTTGCCGAGGTATCTGGGAGCGGGATGGCAGGAAGACAGATACAGGAGAGTAGCAAGGTTCAGACTGGGGAGTGAGATAAGAGAAGGCAGGTACTGGGAAACGGAGGAGGAACGAGCGTGCAGGATATGTGGAGAAGAAGTGGAGACATGGGAACATGTGCTAGATAGGTGTAGGGGAGGGGACGGAGACGAAAGAGAAATAGGGGAAAGGATAAGGGAGATACTGGACGAAGGGGGCGGGGGAGAGAAGTGGATGAGAGGTTTGGAGGAACGGAGGGAGGAGAAGGAGAGGGAGCGAAGAGAGGCAGAGGGAGGGGTCGAAGAAGAGTGAAAGAGGAATGGAGCGAAAGGAGGAAACGGAAGTCGGCGAGGCGGAGAGGGAGGAAAGAGACGGATTTAGGTTTAAGAGTGAGGCGGAACAAAGCGGAGGGGCGGAGGCGGCGTAGGTTAAGAGCGTGCGAATAGGCTTAAGTAGTAGGATAAGTAGAATAAGAAAGAGTGTACGGAAGCCCTTTTGTAACCCCACGGGGAACCAAAATAAAGAATTACATACATTACATTATACTAATTACATTGTAACTTGAAATAATAAAAATTTTAATTACAAATTACAAATGTAATTAGAATATTTTTTTCTTTCTAATTACAAATTACAAATGTAATTAGAATTTTTTTTTCTAATTACAAATTACAAATGTAATTAGAATATGTTTTTTTTCTAATTACAAATTATAAATGTAATTAGAATATGTATTTTTTCTAGTTACAAATTACAAATGTAATTAGAATCGATTTTCTTTTAAATTACAAATTACAAATGTAATAAGAATATTTTTTTCTAATTACAAATTACAAATGTAATTAGAATATGTTTTTTTTCTAATTACAAATTATAAATGTAATTAGAATATGTTTTTTTTTCTAATTACAAATTACAAATGTAATTAGAATTGATTATTTTTCTAATTACAAATTCCAAATGTAATTCGAATCGATTTTTCTGCTAACTACAATTTACAAATGTTAATAATATAGATTTTTCTTATGATTACAAATTACGAATGTCATTAAAATGAGACTTCGATCTGGCTTAAACAAAAATTTGAGACGAAACGAAATCAAGACTGATTGTGAGTCTCGAAAAAAATTCGAGCCTAATCTATGGTCTCGGTTGCGTCCCGGTCTCGAATAGTCTTATCAGTTTTATTGGTGTTGGCTGAATTTGAGGATTTTTATTATCCAGGCGCGTTTTACTTCTTGACCCCTTCAGCGGCAAGAGGATTTCACTATTTGTGCCTGTGTCATATGCTCGACATAAAATTCAATTTAAATGAAACCTGGCGCTTATGAGGTTTTTTGGTCGCTGATTACGAATTCAAGGTCAAAATTTAGAAATTCAAAATAGTGAGGCAAATATAGAGGATCGAAACTGAAAGTTCATTTAATTTTATTAAAAATCGGCTCTCGGGGGTTATCAAAGTCATTAATTACGAATCTGTCTTTCAAATTCAGAATAAAAAAACGGCGGATCTAATGTGGCAGATCTAAATACAACAATTTAAACGATTCGCAAAATAATTGGTATTAAGGGGTTTTCAAGGTCGCTTATTACGAATCTGCCCTACAAATTAAGAAATTCAAAATGGTGGATTCAATATGGCGTAACGAAATGCAAAAATTGACTACAATCGGATAACACTCAGTCCTAGGGGGTTTTTGAGGCCGCTGATTACTAGTCCAAACTCACGATACATACATTCAAAACAGTGTCTCCAATATGGCAGACCATGATATAATAATGTATAATAAAGGATTTTTGAGGTCGATAATTATGAATCTGCCTGTAAAATTCGAAAATTCAAAATGGCGGATCCAGAGTACCAAGTTTCCACGGATTCCAGTCAATGTTTGCATTTTGATACGCGATGGTAGATCTGCTATTTTTTAATTCTGTATTTCGAGAGCAGATTCATAACCAGTGACCTCGAAAACCCCTTGATACCAATTATCGAGCGAATCGCGTAAATTATGGTATTTTACGAATTTGGACATGCTGCGAGATTTTCCAATCATGCGATCCGTATTTTTAAAATATAATACGCCACTGCATCGTCAGCTCCTGTGGAATGGCTATTCAGTTTTTCCACAATGATGAATTTGCCACGATATAACCGACTTACAGATACTCATTTTGAGCAACGAGTATTGTCAAAGGCAAATGCTACAAAATTTTACTGCTGAAAATTACACTAGATTGGCACGGTCGAACCACCAGTGATTGGCCATTTCATATATAACGGAATAAATAATTTGTTTATCTATTTATTTAGACCGACAGAAAAGACTGTCAGCGTTATTATAAATTTAGCTTATAATAACTTATAGCTTATAAATAGCTTGTAAATTTAATCTTATAATTACAATTTTTTAAATAAAAATTTGAAGATTTTTTCCATTACGTTTATATATATTATTACTCCGAAATTTCTGTTATATAAAATCGAAGTAAAAAAAAATGTTTACTCCGATTTCGTACTTTTTCCCCAAGTAAAAATCGAGTAAAAAGCATCTAAAGGCCGTAGCATCTGCAGCTGCCTTTTAGCTAGACTGTACTGCATTCACCGTGGATATGGGGAAACTGCGGAAAATTCATACCGGTACAGGCGGCTTTTATTTTTACTGAGTTTCAAGTATATTACCACCACCAGAAACTTAGAAAGACTGCCCTCTGCTCAGAAGTCGGCACGCAAACTATCGGACGGCTGAGTGGTCACCCATCCACAATCCAGGCCTATGCTGTTTAACACGTGTGACCGGCAAAGCTGTGCACCAACCATTACTGCCGGCTATTCCGATTTCATATTTCTTTTCAATTTTTTATTACATGACTTTTATATTAAATCGGCATAAGAAAATGTTTTTTGGCATTTTACTGCGAGAAAAAAATATATAAAATCGTGGTGAAGAAAATGTTTGTGTTCTGATTTTCATTTTTATCTACTTTTGATATTTTATGTGGGGGAATTGCCCAAAGTCAGTAATATTTTTTTGGAACGATTATTCTAGTGATGCCACAAAACCAGACAAAACGATACTTTAGTTCGTCTCGATCAAATTCGAGATGAGACAAGGTCAAAAGTGAGTCTCGGTCTTGTCTCGAGCCAAATTCATATTCTCGGTCCCGCCTCGACCTCGAAACCCCCCTAATACTAACTATCGTGAGAATAGAGTAAATTATTGTATTGTAGTTCACCATGATCGATCCACAATTTTCAATTTACGCATTTTGAGGACAGACTTGTAATCAGCAATCTCGAAAACTTCCGAGTGCCAATTTTCAGTCAAATTGAATCAATTTTCAGTGTTAAACCGCCATTTTAGATCCGCTATTTTTAATTTTGACCTTTAATTCATAATCAGCAGACTGTGGAAACCTCTGAGTACCAAATTTTGCGAAAGTCAAGTCTAACCAATAACGAAATACTCTATGTGGGCCATATGGCATCAATAAGCTGCACACGGGGTCCGTCGATCTGCCATTTTGGATTTATGAATTTGAGGATGGATTCATAACCAGCGACCTCGTACACCCCCTAATACCAATTATCGTGCGAATCGCGTAAATTTTTGTATTTCGATCCGCCATTTTGAATTCCTGAATTTTGAGGAATGTGAATTTTGTTAATTATGAAAAACAATTAATTCAAATTACATTTGTCATTTGTAATAAGAACAAAAATCGATGCTGATTAGATTTGTAATTAGAAGACAAATTAATTATAATTACGCTTGTCATTTGTAATTAGGAAAAAAATCGACTCTAATTACACTTGTGATTTGTAATTAGAAAAAAATATATTCTAAATACATTTTTTATTTGTAATTAGAAAGAAAAAATATTTTAATTACATTTATTATTTGTAATTAGAAAGAAAAAATATTCGAATTACATTTAATATTTGTAATTAGAAAGAAAAAAATATTCTAATTACATTTGTAATTTGTAATTAGAAAGAAAAAAATATTCTAATTACATTTGTAATTTGTAATTAGAAAAAAAACTATTCCCAATTACATTTGTAATTTGTATTTACAGTTTTTATAATTATGAATTATAATAGTAATTCGTAACTATTTTTTTTATAATTACAAATGACAATTGTTATTAGTAATTGTTTTCCTTCTAATTACAAAATGCCATTGTAATTAGCCTTTTTTTTTTACTAATTACAAAATACCATTGTAATTAGCAATTTTTTTTTTATTTATTACAAATTACATTTGGAATTTGTAATTAGAGTATCATCAATTTAAAAAACGCGCAACACTGGCTGAAAGTTCTCTTCTCAAAATTTCCTTTTCTCGATCGTTTCGGCATTATTTTTCAACACATTTCACATTGGATAAGTGTGTATATCTAAGGCAGCTTTGCAGTCACAAGAGCCTCGCGGCTGAGATATCAACGTGTGGGCTCTGAGTACGGACGACGCGGGTTCGATTCCTGGTAGCCAATGTATTTTTTTTATTAAACATATATGAATTAAATATCATAAATAATGCCTGGGAAGGCGAGAGTAGCTAAAGCGAGAGGAAGTTCGAAATTTTTTGAATATACCATGAAGAAAAAAAAATAGATAAAAAATCGATTCACCGGGGATCGAACCCGGACCGCAAGCATTGTTAATCCGTCAGGCTGCCGACTCAGCCACGACGCTCATTGAGGATAGAAAAACATTTATGATACACGCTTACCTATAATGTTCGGTGTTGAAAAAAAACTGCTGAAACGACCGCGGCAAAGGCTGAAGATTTCTTTTTGAACCTTCCACGGTCGTTTCGGCGTTTTATTTTTCAACGCGTTTCGTCATTAATTTATTTAACCCGCATTCTCGGCATAAACAGGCAACCGAGAGAAAACAATGATGTCAATACATGTTTTTCACTTTGAAATTCATTTAAGGCAGACCACCACTGTGACCCCCTGTTTTTTTGCCATTTTTGAAGAATTTTTTTTGTGGGAAAAAAAAGAGATATTCGAAATTTTTTTTTTGTTTTGTTCGTTGTTTATTGAAGATACATAAAAAAAAAATTTCAAATTATTCACGCCCCATGGTGACGCTGGGGAAGCTCCCGCGTCAGGTACTGTTGCCTCTGCAGTGGTTCGCGGCACGCAGCAGAACTCTCTTCAAAGTCGATCTGAAAAAAAATACCGAGTGTTTTCGTTAATAATATGATATTTTGAAGAGAAGTACACAGGGATTTGAAAAAATATTGATTTTTAAAAAATAGGCACGCTTTTGAAATTAAAGGACGATTTTCGAGCAAAATTTCTCGTCGAAAATAGGCTATAACTTTTTTTATTATTGAGATATCGAAAAAATCCTATGTACTTCTTTAGATAATCTATTTTTATTGATGCAGTCCAAATTTGAAGTCGATCGGATAAAAATTGCTCGAGTTCTGCTGCGTGCCGCACTCAAAAAAGTGGTTTTGAGAAAAACGCGTTCAAAGTTTTAGGTTTGTTAATTTATGCGATAAATAGGAAAAAAAATTGTTTACCTTTAATCAGCGATGCCGGCACCATATAGCTGGCCTTCAAGTAGCAAATGATTGTCCCTAGCATCTTTTCTCGAACTTGTAGAGGCTCTTCTTGCCTCTTTTGCAGCGTCTGTGAGCGAGCGCTCCGCCAGCTCGATCCGCGCTGCGTCGGTTTGAACGCAAAAATTGAAACAATTTGGGCCAATAGTTATCCCCAACGTCTCCAAAACTTTCATGAGGCTTCTCAGGCCATCATTGAATAATAATACCGCGATATCAGCTGCAATATCGACGATTTTTTTGCTCCCGGACTGACACTTGGGGGCTATTGCCCAAACTGATTTGTTGTAGCTTTCGTTATTGTTTTGCGTGAAGCCGCCCAAACAACGCTGCAGCAAATCGTCTCTGCTCAAATTTTCGAAGACTGGCGTAATTGCCTCCAATACTTCCTCAGGAAGAGGCGGCTTATGGCGATATTCAGAAATATTACCGCTTGCGACCGTTCGCTGCCACGAACACCACGACTCGGCTCCCTCTGGGCAATCGTCATGTTGTGGCGTACACTTTCGGATTATCCATTTCGATGTGCAAAGAATAATTCTGAGTGTTCGATATTTATAAACGAAACGATTCGGAGCGTTTAGACACGAGTAGCGTCGCTTCTATTCGCAAACTGACGCTATGACGCTATCCCTATACCTGCCTTGAAAATTTTTCAATTATCGCCACCTATGGCTTTTTTTCGAAACTATATTTATAACAATAGCCGGTTTTTGTGAAGGGAGACAAAAGAATACCTGGGAAAGGCCCGGTATACCTGCCGACCCTGAGGCGCGCAGCTGCGCGGCACCCCGAGCGTCACAGAGCGCTGCACCGCTCCACAAAATATTCAATATCTCCGAAAATAATTATTTTTTCGACCTGGGTCCAACGGCATCTTAATCTTAAATGTATTTTAGATTTTTCTAGATGGTTTTCAAAAAATCGATTTTTTGAAGCCGTCACAGTGGTGTTGTCCCTTAATGCACATTCTAATCCGCAGTACGGCCACACAAATATATCGAGCTCGTTCGGTCGGAAAACCTCGCTCCGTTCGCCTGTCGAGTAAGCACGATTTGCGAGGGGTGGAGACTTTTCCCCCACCGAGCTACCCATTTGTGTTCACGCTGACTGCGATACCGACTTGAGCGGTGATCACGACTCGCGCGGCTACAAGGGAATCTGCAACCTCGACAGAGGCGATGATCACAAAATTATATTCCCGAACTCGCCGCCGCGATTTAGCGCCATTCCCGAGGCACGCCAAAAACGGGAGCGTTGTACATCTCCCTACTAATCTCTGGAGAGAGCACTACAACCTCAAGAATAGTAAAGCCCCACGAGCGTGGAAAAAACGCTCTATTGCTCATACACAGGAAGGATGTCATTGGAGTACGTTTGCATCGTTGAAACGTAACGAAAGATTTCGTTTATATTTTTGCCTTATTTTGATTATGATTGAATTGTTTTACATATTCAGATTTTAGATCTTTAATTGTACGTAAACATCTTGAAAAATGAGTGAAGCATTCTTGTAGGCAACATTTGCTGATAGAAACTTTAGCAAGAGAAAATATTAATTCGCATTGCACTCTAAAGATGCAAGTTTGAATCTTCTTAGAAAAGGACATGGGCGAGCGGAAAATGACACCAGATTTTCATAGTCTAATAAATCGGGATTCTGGAAAAATACATGTTTTTTCATTAAAAATGGTGCAAAATATGAATGTCTTTAGCGTTGGAAATACGATTTTTTACCAATGTTCACCCTCCGATAACGGTGGGTTCCGGAAGTTAAAAATCGTTGCCAATTTTTTCGTGACTATCCGTAGGCACTGTGGACATTCGGCACCAATAAAATAAAAATGAGAATGTCTCTAGCGCCGGAGATACGATTTTTTGCAACTTTCACCCCCTGATAACGGTGGGTTCCGGAAGTTGAAAATTGTTGCCAATTTTTTCGTGGCCATGCTTAGGCACTGTGAACATTCCGCGTCAATAAAAAAAATGAGAATGTCTTTAGCGTTGGAAATACGATTTTTTCCAATTTTCACCCCCCGATAACGGTGGGTTCCGGAAGTTAAAAATCGTTGCCAATTTTTTCGTGGCTATCCTTAGACACTGTGAACATTCGGCGCAAATGAAAAAAATGAGAATGTCTCTAGCGCCGGAGATACGAATTTTTCCAACTTTCATCCCCCGATAACGGTGGGTTCCGGAAGATAAAAATCGTTGCCAATTTTTTCGTGGCTATCCTTAGGCACTGTGAATATTCGGTGCAAATAAAAAAGATGAGAATGTCTTTAGCGCCAAAGATACGGATTTTTCGAACATTCACTCCCCGATAGCGGTGGGTTCCGGAAGTCGAAAATCGTTGCCAATTTTTTCCTGGTTTTCCTTAAGTACTAGGAATATTCTGCGCAAATAAAAAAAATGAGAATGTCTTTAGCGCCAAAGATACGGATTTTTCGAACGTTGACTCCCCGATAGCGGTGGGTTCCAGAAGTTGAACATCGTTGCCAATTTTTTCCTGGCTTGTCGTAAGTACTAGAAACATTCCGCGCCAATAAAAAAATGAGAATGTCTTTAGCGTCGGAAATACGATTTATTCCAATTTTCACCCCCCGATAACGGTGGGTTCCGGAAGTTAAAAATCGTTGCCAATTTTTTCGTGGCTATCCTTAGACACTGTGAACATTCGGCGCAAATAAAAAAAAATGAGAATGTCTCTAGCGCACGAGATACAATTTTTTCCAACTTTCACCCCCCGATAACGGTGGGTTCCGGAAGTTAAAAATCGTTGCCAATTTTTTCGTGGCTATCCTTAGGCACTGTGAACATTCGGCGCAAATAAAAAAATGAGAATGTCTCTAGCGCCGGAGATACGATTTTTTCCAACTTTCACCCCCCGATAACGGTGGGTTCCGGAAGTTAAAAATCTTTGCCAATTTTTTCGTGTTAGGCACTGTGAACATTCGACGCAAATAAAAAAAAATGAGTATGTCTCTAGCGGCGAAGATACGATTTTTTCCATCTTTCAGCCCCCGATAATCGTGCGTTCCGAAAGTTAAAAATCGTTGCCAATTTTTTCGTGGCTATCCTTAGGCACTGTGAACACTCAGAGCAAATAAAAAAAATGAGAATGTCTCTAGTGCCGGAGATACGATTTTTTCCAACTTTCACCCCCAGATAACGGTGGGTTTCGGAAGTTAAAAATCGTTGCCAATTTTTTCAAGGTTATCCTTAGGCACTGTGAACATTCGGCGCAAATAAAAAAAATGAGAATGTCTTTAGCGCCGGAGATACGGATTTTTCCAACCTTCACCCTCCGTGGCTATCCGTAGGCACTGTGGACATTCGGCACAAATATAAAAAAATGAGAATGTCTTTAGCGCCAAAGATAGGGATTTTTCGAACTTTCACTCCCCGATAGCGGTGGGTTCCGGAAGTTGAAAATCGTTGCCAATTTTTTCCTAGCTTTCCTTAGGTACTAGAAATATTCTGCGGAAATAAAAAAAAATGAGAATGTCTTTAGCGCCAAAGATACGGATTTTTCGAACTTTCACTCCCCGATAGCGGTGGGTTTCGGGAGTTGAAAATCGTTGCCAATTTTTTCCTCGCTTTCCGTAAGTGCTAGGAACATTCCGCGCAAATAAAAAAAATGAGAATGTCTTTAGCGTTGGAAATACGATTTTTTCCAATTTTCATCCTCCAATAACGGTGGGTTCCGGAAGTTAAAAATCGTTGCCAATTTTTTCGTGGCTATCCTTAGGCACTGTGAACATTCGGCGCGAATAACAAAAATGAGAATGTCTCTAGCGCCGGAGATACGATTTTTTGCAATTTTCACGCCCCGATAACGGTGGGTTCCGGAAGTTGGAAATCGTTGCCGATTTTTTCGTGGCCATCCTTAGGCACTGTGAACATTCGGTGCAAATAAAAAAAATGAGAATATCTTTAGCGCCCAAGATACTGATTTTTCGAATTTTCACTCCCCGATAGCGGTGGGTTTCGGAAGTTGAAAATTGTTGCCAATTTTTTCCTGGCTTTCCGTAAGTACTAGGAACATTCCGCGCCAATAAAAAAAAATGAGAATGTCTTTAGCGTTGGAAATACGATTTTTTCCAATTTTCACCCCCCCCCCCCCCCCCCGATAACGGTGGTTCCGGAATTTAAAAATCGTTGCCAATTTTTTCGTGGCTATCCTTAGGCACTGTGAGCATTCGGCGCAAATAAAAAAATTAGCATGTCTCTAGCGCCGGAGATACGATTTTGTCCAACTTACACCCCCCGATAACGGTGGGTTCCGGAAGTTAAAAATCGTTGCCAATTTTTTCGTGGTTATCCTTAGGCACTGTGAACATTCAGATCAAATAAAAAAATTAGTATGTCTCTAGTGTCGGAGATACGATTTTTTCCAACTTTCACCCCCAGATGACGGTGGGTTCCGGAAGTTAAAAATCGTTGCAAATTTTTTCATGGTTATCCTTAGGCACTGTGAACATTCGGCGGAAATAAAAAAAAATGAGAATGTCTTTAGCGCCGGAAATACGGATTTTTCCAACCTTCACCCTCCGGTAAGGGTGGGTTCCGGAAGTTGAAAATCGTTGCCAATTGTTTCGTAGCTATCCTTAGGCACTGTGAACATTCGGCGCGAATAAAAAAGATGAGAATGTCTTTAGCACCAATGATACGGATTTTTCGAACATTCACTCCCCGATAGCGGTGGGTTCCGGAAGTTGAAAATCGTTGCCAATTTTTTTGTGGCTATCCTTAGGCACTGTGAACATTCGGCGCAAATAAAAAAAATGAGAATGTCTTTAGTGCCAAAGATACGGATTTTTCGAACTTTCACTCCCCGATAGCGGTGGGTTCCGGAAGTTGAAAATCGTTGTTAATTTTTTCCTGCCTTTCCTAAAGTACTAGGAATATTCTGCGGAAATAAAAAAAAATGAGAATGTCTTTAGCGCCAAGATACGGATTTTTCGAATTTTCACTGTCCGATAGCGGTGGGTTCCGGAAGTTGAAAATCGTTGTCATTTTTTTCGTGGCTATCCTTAGGCACTGTGAACATTCGGCGCAAATAAAAAAATGAGACTGCCTTTAGTGCCGGAGATACGGATTTTTCCAACTTTCACCCCCCGATAAGGGTGGGTTCCGGAAGTTGAAAATCGTTGCCATTTTTTTCGTGACTATCCTTAGGCACTGTGAACATTCGGCGCAAATAAAAAAAATGAGAATATCTTTAGCGCCGGAGATACGGATTTTTCCAACTTTCATCCCCCGATAAGGATGGGTTCCGAAAGTTGAAAATCGTTGCCAATTTTTTCTCGGTTATCCTTAGGCACGGTGAACATTCGGCGCAAATTAAAAAAATGAGAATGTCTTTAGCGCCGGAGATACGGATTTTTCCATCTTTCACCCACCGATAATGGCGGGTTGCGGAAGTTAAAAATCGTTGCTAATTTTTTTGTGGCTGTCCTTATGCACAGTGAAAATTCTGCGCAAATAAAAAAAATGAGAATGTCTTTAGCGTCGGAAATACAATTTTCATTGGACTTTAACCCCCCCGAGAAGGGTCGGTTCCGGAAGTTGAAAATCGTTGCCATTTTTTTTTTGGTCTTTTTAACGCACTCAAAATATACTGCACAAATAAAAAAATGAGAAAGTCTTTAGCGCCCTAGATACGATTTTTTCCAACTTTCACCCCCTATAAGGGTGCGTTCCGGAAGTTTTAAATCGTTGCCAATTTTTTTCTGGCTTTCCTTAGGTGTCAAGTATCCATAACTCAAATAAAAAAATGAGAATGTCTGTACCACCGGAGATACGATTTTCACATGACTTTCACCCCCCGAGAACGGTGGGTTCCGCAACATGAAAATCGTTTCCAATTTTTTTGTGGCTTCCCACAGGTCCTAGAAATATATGGCTCAAATAAAAAAAAAATAAGAATATCTTTAACGCCGCCGATACGATCTTTTCCATCTTTCACCCCCCGATAAAGGTGTGTTCCGGAAATTATAAATCGTTGCTAATTTTTTCGTGGCTTTTCGTAGGTACTTAGAATTCATAATGCAACGAAAAAAATGAGAATGTCTGTACCGCCCGAGATATAATTTTTGTTCACTTTTAACCCCTCAGTAAGGGCGGATACTGGCCCCCAATTTTTTTTTAACGGTTCATAGGGCCTTCACGGATAGTACAGCGATGAAATATACTCGAAAAAAATTATTTAAAATAAAAAAAAATAAAAAAATTTTCGTTGGAATCCAACGATGGAAACTTCATATCCATCTGTACCTCTACGATGATGCCCTATTTCGCGTGCGCGCGCGCGATCGGGTACGATCTTTATGTGCATTGCGATGAACATTCAAATGCGTTTTTATCTTACTGCATGTTATGCTTAAAGGTATTAGGAATGCTCACGAACTTGAAAAAACACGAAAATGTTAATAATAACAATAATAAATTGAAGCGGCGTATAAATGACTAAATCTCCGCTTGTAACAAAGATATCGAGTTACTTTTATAGAAAAGTTCGCAGAGACCTCCAAGAATCTGAAAGAATATTAAAAGTTGCCTCAGAATTCAAGGATTATACATAATTGAATTTGTTTGTAAGCAAAAATTTAAAAAATTAAAAAAAAACGATCGGCTTTCTTTAATTACGTTTTCGCATTGGATCCTGCATCCACACACTAATAACTATAACGTACTTTTTTTGTGACCCTTTTGGATCACTATAAAGACATGCCGAATTTTCGCAAATCACTTATTACTCGTAAAATATATGACATGGCTCAATAAAATTTGAAGATATCTTTTGGGGATAGATTCTTTTCGATGCTGAATGAGTTTCAGAACACTAAGTTCATTATTAAACAAAATATGCGAAAAACGAAATAGAAATCGTTCACCAGTGATCTGCCGTAAAATCAGCATTCTAGCTATGTAGTCAACATTTTCTTGCGCTACATTGACCATGGTTCTAATTTCAAATTCACTGTTTTCTTTATGAAGACTTGGTAAGGACGGCAGTACGAGAGAGATATGCTACAGGTATCATGCGAGGGCTAAGGAAGATTTTGTTTTACCCCTTTCAAGGAGAGGCTAAGCTCTGTCACTCTCTCCCTCTCTCCCTTTCTCTCGCTCTCCCTCTCTCTCGATATCGCTGATCCTTACAACGTGCTCTCTCATACTCACATGATACCATGCACCCCTTCATCACCATCAGAGACACTTGACAACCCGCTAGCAAGAAAGAAAAAGAAAGGAAGGGGGCTCTGTCGAACGTCGTTGTGGTAATATCAGTCCGCTTATTACCCACGTGTATGACAGCGCGAATAAACGGGAAAAACATCACGGTGTTTCACTCAAAGCATGCTGTGCTATGAAATGTACCATGCGACTATTTCGAAACCTGGGTCTCGGTAGGATCGCCAGTGCCTGAGAGAGCAGTCACCACTCTTAAAAGTTCGTGAAACGTAAAGAACACACTTAGTTAACGCAAAAACGTTCTTTATTCAATTATGAAGAGACACATACAAACGTAGCAGGAGCTATCGTGAGTCTGACTTCCACTTGGTGAAAAACTGTCCTCTTTATCGAGGTTCTCCTTCTCGCGCCTTCGTACAACCACCCCTCCCTCGCTTGGCTAATCGAGCCCAGCTTGTAAGGTGGTTCTTTCTGATTGGCCCATGCAATACATTTCCTTCGTTTGGGGGAAGCGCCTTTGGGGTTGTCACCTATCGCCAGTGTGTACGGCTCATCGGTACGCACTGCCCAATCGGTCCCTAATTACACCAACGCGAAGGGAAATGGGTTTTTAATAGCCTCGCATCTACGAGACCCTCAGCGAATCGTGGATTATTTTATGAGCGGGTTACTGCATTGGTAAAGAATTATTGTACGGATGTTTATGATGCGCTCAACGCGATGTTCGAATGGTCTTCTATTTTAATGAAGGGTCCGAGATATTCCTATTGTGGCAAGGTTTTCTCGAGCCTTCAATAGCCTACAATTAGCGGGCTTAAAATGTTGTAGCGATGAAAGGAATTCGTTGGGAAATAAACCCACGTAAATGGCAAGAGGCGAAGATCGCGACATCCCCCTGACTGGATCGAGAAACGCCCTCGTTTCAGCCGTCTAATTCTATGGCCAATTCGCGGTTAGTTCTTCGTAGCTTTTTTTTTTTTAATCGTTTCCTTTCTTGTTTAAGTTGGAATTTGGTTGCTTTCTTTTCAATTCTTTTACGGTGTTGCTTGGGTTTTCGCAAAGTGGAATGGAATTGGATTTATGTTCTATTCCCTGATATTTAGCGATGAAATTTTCGTTGATTTTCTTGAGCTCTTCGGGTTTCAGCGTATAGTGTCCCTCTGCTCCCCGTCTGTAAATAATACCAACATTGAAATGCTCTAACATTATACCAGGTTTCTCTTATTGATCTTCGGGTTGAACATAAAGTTTATTTTGTCTTTCCTTTATTTTTAGTTTCGGCACCGGTGAGTTAATATTTTCGTAGCGGGTATAGGGTTTTGTGTGGGAAGTGTGAGTCCATTTGGGTTGATTATTATACAGAATCATCACGTCATTTTTGTCGAGATTGATAGCTTCGATTGTATACGGCCCTTGCCATTCTTTATCGAGCGAATGTTTTTTTTTGTTGTTGTAAGTCAGTATTTCATCTCCTTGAACATAAATCGGCAATTGCCGGACTATCCCAGCGTCCACCTTTTTTTTGTGTTTCAGCGTCGCCTTCTGGAGTCGTAGGCGAGCCTGATAAATTTTCCTTTCGAGTTCTTTGGCCCACGCTAGTGCCCGGGATTTTATCTTCTCAGGTTCGGGCTTGGCGACGTTATTTGGTGTATTTGGTGCGTGTGGAAACATGAGGCTGTGGGGCGTCATTTTCAATGTTGAGTGGATGGTGGTATTCCAGACCTTATACATGATAGGTAACACGGTGTCCCACGTATTTGGTCTGTCTTGGACCGTCGTTCGTATATTATTCTTGAGAACGCCATGCATCCTCTCGATTGCTCCGTTTCCTTGTGGATGATAGGCAGTGGTTGTTATATGCTTAATTCCATAGAGTTTCTCGAATTTCGTCATTAATTCGTTGTTAAATTCTGTACCCATGTCGCTGAGAATCTGTTTCGGAAATCTTATTAAGCAGAACCACGTGTCGTGCAATGCTTTGAATACCTGTATGGCTGATTTCGTCTTTAATGGTGCAAGTAGAATAAATTTGGTCAACGTATCTTGCATTGTTAAGATGTAATTGCTGTTTGAGTTCATTGTCGGAAGCGGTCCGACTAGATCTATGGCCACCTTTTCGTTGGGTCTAGTGACATATTCCATTTCCTTGCTTTCTGGTTTTTGTCGGATGCTTTCTCTTTTGTAATGTTGACAAGTGTCACATTTAGCGGCATAGTCTGCGACATCCTGGTCCATGCCTTTCCATCGGACAATTTGTCTAATAATTTCTTTCATTTTTAACGTCCCGTTATGTCCCGCAACATCGCTATGCGCTGATCTCAATATGTCCGCTCGTTGTTCTGGCGTGGGTGCCTCCTGGCTGGTACGGCAAAATTGTACTGATGTTGGGTTATTTTTGACGAACTCTCGAAGTGTCGTTTCGATCCTTGCGATTTCGGAGTGTGTGAATTCTTTTGGATTGACGTATAGTCGGATTTTTTGTTCGTTTATTTTTGTTTATGTAGCCACTTGGTTAATTCGTTTTCAAAGTTATCTTTGTTGATGAATACCATTTCTTCTTTGTCTTTGTTCCTCATCCGTCCTGTTATGCGTTTCCATTCCCGGTATTCCGTTCTGTTAGGGAAGAGTTGAATGTCTTGATACTTTAATTCTTTTCTTAATGACTCGGCCTCATCCTCCAATTTGTTGATATGGTTCAATAGTTGTAACCCGGTGTCTCTGGTGACTCTCTTCTCTCGTACTTTCGAATAGTGGGGGGAGAGGTTGCCCCATTGTTCTTTGGTGTACTGTTTTCTTTTATCGCAATCCCAAAACTTGTTGGTGTTGTCATCCCATTTGCTCGGAGGCTGCCTCGTGATATTAAAAACTCGCGACAGTGCGTCGGCGA
Source organism: Ophion ventricosus (assembly GCA_963932345.1). NCBI lineage: Eukaryota > Metazoa > Arthropoda > Insecta > Hymenoptera > Ichneumonidae > Ophion > Ophion ventricosus. The sequence continues at coordinate 2,756,007 of OZ010724.1, forward strand.
CTACATTATCGTTCCCCTTAACATATTCAATGTCGTAGTAATATTCTTCCATACGTAATCTCCAGCGGAGTGATCTTTGACTAGGGTCTTTACAATTCTTCAACCAAACTAATGCTCGGTGATCGGTTTTGATAATGAATGGTTTATCCTTTGTCGTTAGAAGATATTGTCGGAGTTTCTTCACACACCACACAACTGCTAGCAATTCCTTCTCGGTTGTATTATCATTTCTTTCAGCGGCTTTCAGAACACGGGAAAAAAAGTACACGGGGTGTCCATCTTGCGACAGTACTCCTCCGATTCCGACATTCGAGGCGTCCGTTGTTAGAACGTATTGCTTTGTTGGGTCTGGTGGTCGTAGGACAGGTGGATCCATTATTGCTTTCTTCAATGTGTCGAATGCGGTTTGACATTTCTCGTCCCACTTATAGGTAACGTCCTTCTTTGTTAATTCCGTTAATGGTTTTCCGATGGTGGAAAAGTTCCTGATGAATCTTCGGTAGTATCCGGTCAATCCCAGAAAAGCTTTCACCTCCGTTGGATTTCGTGGCATTGGAAACTTTTGCACGGCCTCCAGTTTTGCTGGGTTTGGTTTGACTCCTTCTGGTGTTATCACGTGGCCCAGGTATTCTAATTCGTCTTTGAGATAGTGACATTTCTCTGGTTGCAGTTTTAGACCTTTTTCTCGTAGACGTGCAAACACTGTTTTGATATTCTGGTTGTGTTCTTCAAGGGTCTTTCCGAATATGACTATGTCATCGATGTACACATAGCATATTTTGTGATTGAGCCCCACCATAGCCATGCTCATCATTCGTTGAAACGTGCTTGGGGCGTTTTTCAATCCGAAAGGCATCCGTTGATATTCGAAATGTCCCTCTAACGTTGAAAAAGCGGTATATTTCATGCTTTCTGGGTCCATTCCTATCTGATGGAATCCGGATGATAAGTCAAATGTGCTGAAATACTTTGCGTCCCGTAGTGAGTCGAATATATCCTCGATAATCGGCATGGGGTAAGCGTCCTGCGTGGAGTACTCATTTAGCTTTCGAAAATCGATTACAATTCTCCATCTTGGTTTGCCATCCGGACCCGGTTTCTTGGGGACTACCCATACTGGTGAATTGTAGGGTGAGTCAGATGGTTTAATTATCTGTTTTGACAGCATGTCTTTAACACCGTCGCTAATGACTTTCTGGTGTATCTTCGGGGCTCTAAAATTTCGGATGTTGATAATTTTCTGCTCGGTCAGCTTAATTTCGTGCTTCGTATACGGTGCCATGGGAAGAGGGTCTCCCTCGACAGTGAATATGTCGTTGAAGTCCTCGATAATTTTCCAAATCTGGGTCTTGGATTCTTGATCCAGATATTCCAAATTCGTAATGTTACGTAGTTTTTCAATCCGCTCTTTGCTTAGACGTGAGAGATTGTTAATCACGTGCTTTTCGCTAAGGGTTATTTCTCGGGCCGTGAACATTTCTTCGGTGAGAACCTTTTCCTTGTCGTAATTAACGTATGCCCCTCTGGCATAACCGTTGTTGTTAGTTTTAACAATCTGTACTGGAGTGTAGGTTCTTGGGTCGCCTTTTTCTTTTGTATAGAGTAGATAATCACAGTCTGGTTTTGGAAGTTGAAATTCGAATGGCGTGATGTAATTGACTCTAGCGTTGATGGTGGAGTCTCGTAGGTCGTGATCGATTCCTGATAACGTCATGTTGTTGGTTGTTATCGCATAATCCCGATTTATCATGAAGCCTAATCCCATTAGTCCATCCTCATCTGGTTGAAGGGGGAATTATCGGGTACCACAATGAATTCGTCTGAGGATCCCAGATATTCAATATTTACCTTTTCTTTCATCGTGTAAGAAGCGTCCCCCATACGGAATGTCGTGCTCCCTTTGGTTATCGATCGCCCCGCTGGTACTTTGTTTCTCTTAATCAGGTTCAATGTACTGCCGGTGTCAATCAATAGTCTCAAAGGGCTCTGGAATCCTTCTGGTTTGATGAATACTCGTCTGAGTCGCTGTTGCTGTACATGGAGTATTCTTGGTCCTGCATTTCGTTCAGCTCTTCGTAGTTTCCGAAGCTTGCTGTTTCTTTTTCGGTCTTTTCTTCGGCGTATTCGCTCGTCTCGTCCCGTGATAGTCGAGACTCTGTGCCCGTCTCTTCGGACGTTAAGTTGTTTATTCGTCGTTGCTGATCTGGAGGCTTTTTGTGAAGGCTGGTGTTGGGAAAATTTTGGTTTTGGGCCTGCTTGTATGTCAATGGTTCCTTGCATTCTCTAATAAAGTGTCCTGTCTTGCCGCATCTGAAACATTCTCTTTCTCGCTGGATATTATTCACGGCATCGTTTTTCACATTTTCCAGCAAATTGTCGAGTTCCTCTTGTGTTAAGGGCGGGGTAAAGTCTTAAAATTTTTTTTTCATTTTTTTAAATTTTTTAAATGAATGCATAATATCTCAAGAATATTGTGTTAAAATTTCAAGTCGATCGGAGTAAAATTGACGAAGTTATGAGTATTTGAGCGTCTATTGCTCCATGCCGGGTTTTATACCTGGGCGGCAGCTGCGCGGCGCGCTATTGTATTTTTCGACCCCGAATAAATTTCTTGATAAACGGGCCTGTTCCGGTCCCGTTATGTATATTCGAGGCATGGCGTATATTAGTATACACATTAGTCTGTACATCAGTTGACCGCTGTATGCCGTGCTGAGCAGTAGCAAGTCACACTAACAGTTTGAGTCCGTTTTCGTTCGTGTTCGTACCTCGAAAAATGCCTCGAAAAATAAGCAGACAAGATCGTGAGAACGGTATTGGGCAATTGTGCCGACCGAAAAAAAAATGCCTCCTCAAAAGCGTAAAAACGACGAACCGTTAGCTAATAGCGCGTCAGCGAAAAAAATTAAAAATAATCCCGCTGGGGTGGTAGAAGACATCCAAAAACATTATCGAATGATAGATTTCGTTCTTGTTTTTTCGACTATTGCTACTGTAGTCAAATGTGTGGAGTGTGATGGAAAAGTTACATTCCAAACATGCAAAAAAGAAGGTCTTGGTTTCAAGATCAAGGTTACATGTGAAAAGTGTAAACAGCCTCACTACATTCTATCAAGTGAAGGAATAGACAGTGGTGTATACGATGTCAATTATCGATTTGCTTTCGTAATGCGAGTGTTAGGCTTAGGTTTAGCCGGATGCAATAAGTTCTGCGGACTAATGGATTTGGCGAGTGCTTTCTTATCGAAACCAGCCTATAATTTATATATGAAAAAACATTGTGAAGCGATACAAAATGTGGCCAAGAAGTTCTTCGCATCGGCTGCACAAGAAGAGAAAAAAGCAATGTCTGAAGCAAATAATGTAGAAGAAACGTCAGAATTGACTGTATCAGGCGACGGCACTTGGAAAAAAGAGGATTCTCTTCGTTATTTGGCGTTGCTTCTCTAATTGGATATTGTACTGGAAAGGTACGTGACATTTTTGTAAAAAGCAGTTACTGCCACGGTTGTAAAACTTGGAAAAACAAATTGGATTCTGCCGAATACGAAGCGTGGTACGAAGAGCATGTGGATAGCGGTGATTGCAAAGCCAACCATGAGGGACCCTCTGGAAACATGGAGGTATCAGCAATTATAGAAATGTTCGAACGATCGGTGGAAAATCTTGGGGTGAAATATCGTAACTACATCGGAGACGGTGACTCAAAGACGTACAGCGGCGTTGTCAATGCAAAACCTTATGGTGAAGATTTTGTGATAAACAAAAAAGAATGCATAGGGCATGTCCAAAAGAGAATGGGAACACGTCTGCGTGGACTAGTAAAAACAAGCGTAGTTGACACAAAAACCAAGGCCGGAAAGATCGTAAAAAGAAAAAGCCTTTCTGGCAAAGGAAAGCTCACTGCTAAAATGATTGATAAATTGACTGTTTACTATGGACTAGCTATTCGACGTAATTATGATTCAGTTGAGAAGATGAAAAATGCCATATGGGCAACTTATCATCACTACAGTTCAACCGACGAGAACCCACAGCACGAGAAATGCCCAAGCGGCGAAGACTCCTGGTGCGAATGGCAGCAAGCTGCAGCTGCAGATGCTCTAGAATCATTCAAACACAGATACACAGCCCTTCCTACTGACGTTCTGGAAGCCATTGAGCCCATTTATAGTGACTTGAGCAACGACGCACTTTTGCAGCGATGTCTTGGAGGTTTCACGCAAAATAATAATGAGAGTCTCAATCAACTTATTTGGAAAATCTCTCCAAAGTCAGTCAGTGGCACCTCTACAATTGTGGAAATTGCAGCTTATGTAGCTGCATGTACTTACAATGAAGGTTCTTTCGCTTTGTTGGCCTTTATGGAAGAGATGCAAATCAGTACAGCGCCAAGTTCTCATGAATGGGCCCGACAAGTTGACGATTTGCGAATTAGTAGAGCAGAGGAGCAAGCGGCGCACGACAGTAAAGAAGAAAGAGTTTTGCGTAGACAAACGCAAAAAGATGCTCTCGATCATCTTGATGGAAGCCTTTTGCTCTACGGACCTGGCACCGACGACTTTGAGTGAGTATAAGAAAATTATCGAGTTTTATTTTGAATTTCTAAAAATTCAAAGATAATTGAAAAATCTGAAAAAATTCATACGTATTCAGAAAAATGAACGAATCACGAAAAAAAATTGGGTTGCGGGGAAATTTGTTGACTAATTTTTTTTTTTCATCATTTTGTTAATAACATTTTGGAATTATTATTATGCAAAATTAATCTTTTGAGTACCTTTAATATGCATGAATTTTCTCAGATTTTTATGCAATCGAGAAGTGTTCTCAAACTTATGTGCAATGAGCGCTAAGCGACCAAACTCTTCTGCGTTTTTCAAACCGTTTTTCTGAGACTTGTCATATTTGAAGTCCGTGTGCACGATAACTGAAAATCTACTGGACCAATCGCTTTGAAATTTTGCACAGTACTTCTTCACATAATTCACCAGGTATTGTCGAGAGCTTTTTTGTTTTTTTTAATAATTACTAATTTTTCAACAACAAATTAGCCGATTTTTTTTAGCGAAAATCGGGTTTTTGGCTCCCAAGTGCTACGAAAAATCGAAAAATCGAAAAAAAAAAATCCTCCCGTCATTACCTCGAGAAACATCTCCTTTAACAAATGCATTTTGATTTTTTTGTTTCAGATGATTCTGTTGCGAGTTATGGTGCACACCGCAAACCAACTTTTTTTCGAGGCGCCTCCGGGGTTTAATTTTCACTCGCTCAATTTTGAATATTTTGCAATGCAAATTTAGGAGAATGTTGTTCAAATGTTACTATATGTAAATTTACATATAATAACAAATGTTATTATATGTAAATTTTTCAATAAACGAACACTATCCGTTACGCCAAAAAAAAGTCTTAAAAACATGCCTTTTTTTCGCTGAATTAACTTTACCCCGCCCTTAAAACAAGACAACAATAATCAATTAAAGGGAAAATAAGTGAAACGACCGGGGGGGGGAGGGAGAGGGAGAGGGAGAGGGAGAGGGAGAGGGAGAGAGGGAGAGGGAGAGAGGGAGAGGGAGAGGGAGAGGGAGAGGGAGAGGGAGAGAGGGAGAGGGAGAGGGAGAGGGAGAGGGAGAGAGGGAGAGGGAGAGGGAGGGGGAGGGGGAGGGGGGGGGAGATGATGATGATTATTTATTTATGCCTTGGTCATAATACCTTTAGGCAACGAAGTACAACTAATATACAATGTATGGAAAAAACAAATAAACAAACGAAGCGCAATTAACATAGGTAACAAAATAGAAAAATATCTTATGCGCTGGACTTAATGAAAAAGAGATAACGCAATTAAATTATCCAATAATTAATATAAATAAAATAGCAAAACCTGCAACGCTGAGTACAATGCAGTGACAAATGCCAAATTTACGCTTAGTAACTAAAGACATCACTTTCGAAGAGATGAGCGTACAAATTCGACTTAAAAATAGTGAGATTAGGTGATGATTTAATGGCAAGCGGAAGCGAATGCCAAAAATATTTTGCCGCAAGACCAAATGAATTTCTAAATATAGCAGTCCGATGAAGCGGAATATGGAATGTGTCGATAGCAGTACGTCGAGCCGGATGACGCGAGGGTGGTGCTAACCTAAAGATCTGAGTGAAATAGCTCGGAGCATTATTATTTAGAATATCGTAGGTCATGATACCCATAAAGTAGAGACCCGCGTTCTCACTGTCAGCCAACCCAGATTTCTGCGGTAAGGCGTGATATGCTCATCTTTACGCAACTGGAAGATGAACCTTATCGCTGAATTTATAAGTTTTTGTAATTTTCGGTTTTGCTCTGAGGATACATCATTATAAACCAAGTAGCAATAGTCAAGCAGCGGAAAGATGAGCGAGGTGATTAAAGAAATTCTGAGTTCACGAGATAGCGCATTATTATGGTATTTTAACTTGTGTAAGGAGTAGTTCACTTTCCGAGATATATTTCCAATATGTTTTTGCCAAGACAGATCAGACGACATAATCACACCGAGATTCCGTGCTTCATTAACATATGGTAAGGGAGTACCGTTTACAGTAATGAGCGGTAGCTCATCATAATTTAATCTATTAATAAATGCTCTGCTGCCTAGTAACATAACAAGTGACTTTTTGAGATTAAGTTTGAGTCCGTTTGAACCATCATACTCAGCGATTGCCCGAACATCCTCGGAAACACAATTTATGCCAGCAGTGATATCTGTAGGGAGGCAGCTGAAGTAAATCTGAGTATCATCGGCAAAGATTATGTGCTCAGAGTGTCGAAGTACAGATCCAATATCATTGATGAACAGTGAAAATAGTAAAGGCCCCAGGACGGAACCCTGCGGGACACCCGCATAGGTATCTCGCCACTCCGAGCAGCGACCGTCATCATCGATAACCGCTTGAGATCTGCATGTGAGATATGCAAACAGCCATTTTAAGACGTCATCAGAGAATCCAATCTTCATTAATTTACTGAGCAATAAAGAGTGCGGAACCGTGTCAAATGCCTTGCTGAAGTCAAATAACACGAGGATGGTAATGTGTCTGTTATCCACCGCCGCTCTAACATCATGACAAATTTTTAGAAGGGCAGTTTGAGTGCAATAGCCTTGCCTGTAGCCAGATTGTCTTGAATCTATGATATTATGATCGGTAACAAATTTGATAATCTGCTGATGAACAATGCGCTCAAATATTTTAGAGAGTTCAGGTAAATTGGCAATAGGTCGTGTATCGGAGATCGATTTAGGTGGATTTGATTTGAGTAACGGACGGATCAAGGCCCGTTTCCAAACTTGAGGGAAGTGTGCTAGTCGCAGGCAAGTGTTGAAAATGGCGGTCAAGTAATTCGAAACCACTAAGAGAGCATTATGCAGTACGAAGGGACTTATATTGTCTGAACCTGATGATAAAGAAGAAGCCGTAGTTTGCTTGATAAGCGTGGTGACACATTCGACATCTACAGGAACAAAATCAAATATTTGACCACCAGCATTACGTTGTTTAAGGATGTCAATAAGTTCGAGAGGTTGGCATCGCTCTGTAGCATTTGATACTTCTACAAAAAAATCGTTCAATTCCTGAGCTGTATAAAAATTAAAAGGTGAAGCTGAGTTTGATTTTGTAAGTCCCAGAATTCTAAGTTCCTTCCACAATCGAGTCGTGTCAGTAATACCTGCCAATCTTTGTCGATGATACTCGTTTCTCGCTGACCTCAAATCCTCGGCAAGGGCATTTCGAAATTGTCGGTAAATCGCATAGTTCAGAATATTAGTACATCTTTTTGCTTGCTTGTAGAGCACATTTCGATGTTTGATTCTTGACTTGAGTTCGGAGGTTAGCCAAGGAGTAAACGGCCGGTAAACATGGAAAGTTTGTTTTGGGGCATGAGTGTCAAACACGAGCACTCCCAACTTCGGTCGAGCAGACCCTGCTGAACTCCAGCAGAGGGCGGTCCAGCATTGGTGGAGGGACTACATCGCATTTAGATCCTCCGGTGGGACAGCAAGCCGCGCAACGCTGCGCTCCTTAGACAATCCGAGGTTGCGTAACTCGCGCCACGTAGCCTCGGGAGATAAACCAGCAAGACGGGATTTGCAATAGGCGACTCGAGCCGCCGAAAGCTGTGGACGAAGGGCGTCGCGGGCACGCCGGTAAGCAGCGAGGCTGCCCTCCGACTTGATACGGCGGACGCGACGATAATAGGTCCGGACAAGTCGCACCGAAGACTTGAGCTCCTGGGTCACCCACGGAGCGTGCTTCTCCGAGTTAACCCTAGCTGTAGTGATAGGAGCGACCAAGTCCAAGGTGGAAAAGAACCGCTCGTAGAAGACGTTGAGGAGCGCGTCCGCGGAGACCTCCTGAGCCGCTAGCGAGTCCCAGTCGATGGCTGCAAAGGCCTCTCTGGCGTCGGGGCCTGACAGTCTTCCCAGCTTTCGGGTGACGATGATTTTCGTAGACGGTTTAATTCTGTTAATCTTAATCACTGCGTAGATCAGATGTTGTCCAGCGCGGATGCGGAGTGTCTGACTTGCCCCAGGAAACAACCTCGTCAGTCTCGTCAACCATGCAGAGGTCGAGCCACGTTTCAGAAGAACCAGAACAGTGCGTGAATCCATGGTCGACAAGCTTGAGAGAGAGATCGCCAAGTAATACTCTGATGTATTGGGCGTGAAAGCTGTTGCCGAGGTGGTTCGCGTTGAAGTCGCCTACGATGACCTTGTGACCGTAGCAATCCATCGCGCCTCCAAGCTCAAGCCCGAAATCTTGCGGAAACGTATAAGGGACGTGTGGAGGGCGGTAGACCACGGCCACGAAGATCGGAGGCGAGCCGATACTGCTAAGCTCGCACATGATAAACTCGATTGACTCGGCGCCAGTGCACGATGACCTAGTAATGACTTTAGCAGTCAAGGATTCATGGACGAAAAGAGCGACGCCACCTTCATGCACATTGCGATCATTCCTGATAATAAAGTATCCCGATATGGCCACAAGAGAGTCGGGAATCGGAGGAGCAAGCCAGGTTTCAGTTACGGCGATGGCATGGAATACAGCGGACTCGTCGAGAAAGCTCTTAATGGAGTCGATGTGCGAGCGCAGCGAGTTGGCGTTTACACAGCAAAAACGGAAATCGGAGGCAGTGGGTAGAGCAGAGTGAGCAGGCGGAATGAGGTACTTTTGTTGATCTCGGTAGAGACTCAGCAACTTGGAGACGTCATCGAGGGTATTCACGGTGTGCGTGGTGCCATCATCAGTTTTTTTAACGAGAACTGTATGGTTCTTGCACCATACATATTTGAAGCCGGCAGGTTTTAGAGTCTTTTTCGCAGCGGTTAGGACTCGGAGAACTTTGACCGGTAATAGCTCGTTGATGTTGATGATGAGGCCAGCCACGGCGGGAGTAAAATCGATACCCGCGAGCAGCTCCTTGTCCAGCACCGAATACCTCAATACCCCATGTTTGCGTTTGGCCGAAAGGAGACGCAGAGCTAGGCTGGAACAGCTGCATACCACCGCGAAAGAGGTCCTCGAGGATTCAACATCAGCGCGAGCTCGTGGAGACGTAGTTGCTGCAGAGGGCTTTTTCCGAAGTAGCCGAGCGCCGACGAAGTCGCCTGGGTTAATGTCTACCTTCAATGCGGCAGCAATTACCGATGCAAATTTGAAGAGAACGGACTCCTCAACGTTGCCAAAAGTCAGTGCCGGAGACGGTAAGCTCCTTGAGAGTATCCTGGTTGGTGAGTGCACGTTGCACATGCGCTGCAGTTGAGTTGGTCGCGACCGCGAGCCTGGAGAGCTCTTGGGCGAAACTGGAGCTGGAGGAGGATGAAGCAGCAAAAGGAGCGAGCTGTTCGTCCCGAGCTTCCGGGTTATGCAGCGATTCCTCAAGTTCTTGATTCTCCTTGACAAGGTGCTCGGTCAACCCGGACAGAGAGTCGGTGACATTGGTGAGCCTATCAGTAGTAGCCTTCTGAGTCGCAAGATCGGCGCTGACAGAATCGATAGCGGAGCGAATACCGGGAATGTCGTCCGGGATGGTTTTATAGCTTCTGAGAGTCTGAATTATTGCAGCCAGTCCCTCCATGACGTTATCCACGGTGTGCGCATGTGTCTGTCATGTCTTAGGCGGCTGCATCATTTTCTTGGATGAGGGCTTAAGCTTGCCATCATCGCCATCTCTATCCCTCTTACGTGAGGAGCCACGAGAGGAGACCGAGCCCTCGGAACCAGTAGGCGCGCCAGGACGAGAGTCGGTAGGTGATGGTGGCGTAGACATGATAGAAATATTAATCAATCGGAAAATTCTCGCTAGTAATTCCGTCGACTAGTAGGCGAAAATACATCGGGATAGTGGACAATTTCACGTTGGTCGGCCAGTAAGTCACATAACCGTCATATGACCAGCCAATGAGACCGCGTCGAGACTAGTGGGCAACTTCACGTTGGACGGTCAGCGGGTCAAATAACCGTCATATGACCAGCTAATGAAACGTTTAGTTACCGCAGCCGCTATAGCTATACAGGGTGAGGCACATAAAGTGTTACAGAGCAATAGCACTCAAACTATTGATCATATCTAAAAATGTTTCAGACAAAAGTTTCAGTGTTCGGGAAGGCCGTCATACTGAACCACCCTATTTTTTTATCGGTGGAGGCGCTGAAGCTACGTCAAGGTCAACTCCACTTTTAAAAATGGAACCATGTATTTTTTTTCGATGACATTATTACCGATTTTAAGACGAATTCAGCGACCTACAACACAAGGTCATTCTAGTCATGCAAAGTATGAAAATAGTCCAAAAATCGAAAAATATCGGAATAATCACTTTCAAAGGATCCACTAACCTCGGTTTGGGTCTACCTACAGAAAATGCTCGAAGTAATGACCCTCGACTTGTAAGCACTTGTTAATTCGCTGATGAAAAGACCGCCTAACTTCAGCCAACATTTGTGGTGTAATTTCGGTACATGCTCGGCGTATTCTTTCTTCGAACATCTTCTGTAGGTAGACCCAAACCAAGGTTAGTGGATTCTTTGAAAGTGATTATTCCGATATTTTTTTATTTTCGACTATTTTCATACTTTGCGTGACTAGAATGACCTTGTGTTGTAGGTCGCTGAATTCGTCTTAAAATCGGTAATAATGTCATCGGAAAAAAATACATGGTTCCATTTACAAAAGTGGAGTTGACCTTGACGTAGCTTCAGCGCCTCCACCGATAAAAAAATAGGGTGGTCCAGTATGACGGCCTTCTCGAACACTGAAACTTTTGTCTGAAACATTTTTGGATATGATCAATAGTTTGAGTGCTATTGCTTTATAACACTTTATGTGCCTCACCCTGTATAGTTGAACTCACTTAGATGGTGCGAGAGAGAAGGCGGAAAGCATGCACAGCGAGAAGCGAAGAAGCATCAGCGCATGCGCAGAGACAGCGGTTGGCGGCCGGTCCGTCGGCGTGCGGGGTGTGGGAAGACCACAGTAGAAGTGAGGTTATGGCGTATGATAGGCTTTTCACCAGGAGAAAACGCACAAAAGCTTTGAGGCGAGGAATAACGCTTAGTACTGCGGTGAAAAGCAATATTTAGCGTGCTTTAAATCTAAATAAAAAATGCCCGGGGGCAAACATCGGCAAAAATGATCACCGATAAGAGAGGAGCGATAAGCAAAGTGACAGGCTGTACTCACAGAGAGAGCGAGAGAGAGGGAGAGAGAGAGGGGGTGAGGAGAGGGGGAGAGAGAGAGAGAGAGAGAGAGAGAGAGAGAGAGAGAGAGAGAGAGAGAGAGAGAGATGTTTATTTCATACTCCGGAACCTGGGTTCCCTAAGAGTACGGTGCTCGGAGTGTACATAGTGCTGAAAGAATACAGTAATTAGCGAATACAATATAGTAAGAGTATGAAAATACAATATGGTAAGAAAATGATAACAATAATAATTATAGTAATAATAGTAAAATAAAATAAAATAAGGTACGAATGAAGTAAAATTGTGTAGTGTGATGTGATAATAACAGTATTGAAAAATTGGTTATGATGGTAGAAATTAATGATAATGTTAATGTTAGCGATAGTGCATAGATGTGTGCTTGAATTAGGTTGGATGTGAGCTAATAATGATATGACACAGGTGGCGAGTCTATGCCATTTCCATCAGTAGAGAATTCCGAAGCCTCAACTTGAAAACATCCTGATTCGAGCATTGCTTTAGGTCTACCGGCAGTGAGTTCCATAGGGTGCAGGCACCGACCGTGAAGGATTTTCGGTAGGTCTCCGTACGGAAAAGCGGAATCGCACAGTCCAAGAACTGAGCAGGTCTCCTGGTGCCGTAGGAACTAATGACAGCAGGCCTTGCAATGAGCTCTGGAAGATAGTGAGGTGACGCGTGGAAGCGAGTGGTTTGGACAAGAGTTCCCAGAGAGTATTGTCGGCGCTGCACGACCTTTACCCACTTTAGTCGACGGTAATAAGGTGTTATGTGCTGGTCGCGAGGTACCTCAAAGATGTAGCGAATTCTGCGATTTAGGGCCCTTTGGATCTTTAGGTCTAGCTCGATTGTGGCATCCGTGAAGAGAGCACAGCAATAATCCATATGCGGAAGAGCTAGTGTTCTGAAGAGCATCAAGCGAACCGCAAGGGGTAGGCAACCGCTAAGAGACCTTAGTCTGAGCACCGTACCGCTCATTTTACCAGAGATACGTGTGAAATGATCACGCCACGACAGGGTGTTTCTGATGATAATTCCAAGGTTCCATTCCAAGGATGGTATCTGAAAGCGGAATTGTGGTTTGCCCTACTCTGATCGGCGGAATGTCCATGGAGTAGATTGACGAGACGTAGCGTGCGGAACCAATGATGATAGCCTTGGTCTTGGCCGAGTTGAGGCGTACGCCCGAACTTTCAGCCCAAAAGCAGATGGATTGAGAATCAAGGTTCGCACGCGCAATGCCTTCTGCAATTAGGGATGGACGGCAAGTTAGATAGATTAGAAGGTCTTCGGCGAATAAGTTGTATTTGCAGTGGCTTAGGCTATCTCCAATCTTGTTGACGAAAATTGCGAAGAGTAGTGGGCCGAGGACCGAGCCCTGTGGGTCTCTAGTACGCAGATGGCCCCAAGCGGAGAGTTGGCCTCCCCGATCACACACTGCCTGAGATCTATCAGTGAGGTCGGATGCGATCCACCTTATGGCAGAGTTTGAGAAGTTGAGATCCTGTAACTTTAAGAGCAAAAGGCCGTGCTTCACGCAACCGCATGCCTTGGAGACGTCGAAAGACAAGAGAATTGTAGCAAGGCGTTTATCAATGGCTGCCCGGGCGTCATCAACGACTCGTATTAAGGCTGATTGGGTGCTGTGATGCTTCTTATACGCGAACTGATAGGGGTTGCTGAGGTTTTGCCGTTCGAGATAGCTAACGATCTGAAGTGCTACAATCCGCTCAAGGACTTTGGATAGGATACACAGTAGGGAGATGGGGCGGTAATCTGCAGACGATGTTGGCGAGGTGATTTTTTGTATCGGACGCACCAAGACCTGCTTCCGCTCCGAAGGAAAGACTTCGTTGTCCAATGAGAAGTTATAGATGTGGCAGATGTGCTGCCCTATGACCGGGGCAGCAAGGCGGAGTATTCTCGCGGAGATGTTGTCCGTACCCGCCATATCCGAGGTGACGGATCGTATGGCAGCTTCTACTTGGGCAGAGATGGGGTGCTGTAGAATTACAGAGTTTTCCGTATTCACAGTGACAAGTTGCAGGTCTTCCCTTGGTGTCTCGTCTGCACTGACTGCTATAAAATGCTCGTTGAACGAGTGAAGCGGAAATCTCAGAGATGCACACTTGTGACTCGACGATATCAGTCCCAGCTCGCGCAATTTGGACCATGTACGTGTCATATTTCCAGCCTCAGACCGGAAGATATTTATGTAATGTGCATTTCGAGCGGCGCGGACCCTGGCCTTGATGTAGTTACGCATATCGATGTATCGTGATTGAAGGTGTTGGAGCCTCGTCTTCCTTAAAGCGCGATGGAGACGGTCTCTGCGACGTATTAATTCCTCCAGTTCAGCAGTCATCCACGGCGCATGTCGTCGTCTCACTGTGACTTTCTTCATAGGGGCATGTATGTCAAAGATTCCAACCGTAAGGGCATTTAGGAGTTCAACCTTGTTGTCTATGGATGTAGCTAGATAAAGCGGTGTCCAGTCCACGGCGGAGAGGTCACGTAGAAAACTCGGTCTATCTGTGCGGTTGAGATAACGACACATGAAGGAAGTTGACTCACGACTGGGTATCCTGATGGCATACGTTATACATATGAGATCGTGCATGGATAAGAAAGGCACCGGATATCGGTCGTGTGAACGAATTTTCTCCCCTTGATCTGAAATGCATAGGTCCAAGCGTGTACTGGAATTTGCTGTGTGATGCGAACTTTTGTGCGGAACCAGAAAGAGGCCATTTGTGGAAATGAAGTCACTCAGATCTTCCGAGTCATGGGACTTTACATTCAAATCCGCATTGAAATCGCCAAGGATTCTTATCCTTGGATGTAATCAGTCAGTAATTCTAGGAAGCGTGATTCGAAGACTTCCAATTGGCCAGTTTTCGGGGGCCGATATACCGTCGCTAGAAGGAACGGTGATGTGTTCATAATCTTTATTTCCGTGATGATGAATTCACGTAATCTGTAGTAATTTTCCGGTGACCTTGATATGATTGATGCGTGGATGCTATCGTGCGCGTACATAGCAACATCACCACCAAGTCGTCCGATCCTATACCAGCGCAGTAGCACATATCCCTGCATAGAGACCGTAGAGTCCGGAATCGCCGGCTTGAGCCAGGTTTCGCTTAATATGATAAGTTGAGGCAAGAATTTGGTGGCGGAGCCCGTCAATATGAGGTAATAATGACTGATAATTTACGTAGCAGATAGAGAGATTAGCAGAGAGGTGTGTGCTACAATCCCTAGCCATAGTTAATTAGTGGTGCTTTCGCTGCAATTCTCCTCCGAAGGATTGGACATGCAGCTTCATCCAGAGCAGAGTGCTCTTTGTTCGGAAGAATTGCTGAGACGCAGTTATGGCATTTAGGCAGACCATCTCTGATAGTACAGGTGTTGGATCGATGGCTACCAGAGCAATGCCCACAGTGTGGATTTTGTTTGCAGTCTCTCGCCAGGTGCGCGAAATTTAGACATTTGAAGCATTGGAGGACTTTGATATGGTCCGCTTTTCGAGATAATTGCCAGCCTAAGGAGATTTCTGGCAGTGCAAGTAATCGCTTTCGGTTTTCTGCGGTCGTCTCTATTACGACTCTGGTAAAACGTCGCCCCCGTGCGGGATACACATAGATGACCTTGGTGTCATCAGAATCGCTGCCGACTAGGTTGAGCGTTATGAGATTTGCCAGGACAGTCTCTTTTGTCAAGGCCGATGGGACGTCATGCAGGATCACCCTTGGATTGAGGTAGATGTCATCCTTGACCGCAAGGCCTGCTTGTCGTAGGCTGCCAAGTTCCTTCAGCTTTGCTAGGTCTCCCTCGCTGGCTTGTAGACGCAGGCCTTTGTTTCTGACGCTTGATACTCGAGAGATTTTTATGCCAAGTGCTGCCGGGTTGACAGATCTAAGTAGTGCCTGTTTCGTTGCTTCTCCGCTGGAGAAGCGGGCCGCCTCAGAGGCTAAAGAGGGCACCGGTCGCTGAAGAGGGCACCGTGAGATACATTCCGTGTGATAGTAGGACCTTCTCTCCGTTTTTCGATGCTACGGATGCGTAGGACGGTCTGCTTGAGCTGCCTTAGAAAGGGTCAGGCTTATGTGCGGAAGGATTCGATAGACCTGTTTTAAATAACTCATTGCAAGCAGATCGGGTATCAAGTTTGGTGTAGAAATGAATATAGGCAGATGCAAGACGGTGGAAAGACTCATGGTAATGATTTAGCGCTTCATCAACTCGCTTACGTTTCTCAATCGATTCCCTATTTGTAAGCAATACCGACATTATTGAAGCCTTCAAGTCACTGAGAGAGCGCAATATCTCCGCGATATCTGAAGGAAGGAAAGGAACATCCCGCAAAAAAGATGAGTCCACAGACGGCTGTTTGGTGTTTGTTTTCCTAGTAGGACCGATTAAGGATTCCGTGGAACCTTGAGGCGACACCTCGCAAAAGGTATCTGAGTCCAAGTCAATGTCAATGTTTGCCGGCCGCTCTGCCATACCGACTAGGAGCGGTCAGCAGACCCCGCCTATAGGTGTGGAAAAACCCGCCGGCGGCAGAGGGACCCAAGCACATGATAACTAGCGCCAACGATTGTATCCAAGATCAGAAGTGGATGGCAATGTGTGAGTGTCCTCGCACAGTGTCCCACACACTCACGACCCAGCATAGGCCAGGTATTCAACACAAGACGAGGTGTTATGTCAGGCAACGTTGTTGTGGCTAGCGAGAAGAGGTGCGAGCACACCTACACAGAGCCCAGCGTCTAATACACTCACTCACAGGTGACAAGCTTCGATGCGTGATCGCGACACAACATAACGGTAGGCTATCATCTAGATTCTTGAAATTCTGTCGAGAAAAATTCTCTGCGAAACACTTTTCTACGGAAGACATGTTGATTCTCCACACTGGATAGAAATTGGTGGAAAATATAAGCGCAATAATCACCAAGAATTTTTAGGATACAAGTTTATTAGATGATAGAGAGAAAAGAACAGAAAAGAAAACTCGAATTACTGGTAGAGCAGAAATTTTTTCGTGCGCCCAGAATGAGCGTTCGTGACTGACTCACGAGAGAGAGAGAGAGAGAGGGGGTGAGAGGGAGAGAGAGAGAGGGAGAGAGAGAGAGGAAGAGAGAGAGAGAGAGAGAGAGAGAGAGAGAGAGAGAGAGAGAGAGAGAGAGAGAGAGAGAGAGAGAGAGATTGATTGATTGATTGATTCGTTTATTTTATGCCCTGGTGATTACCATGGGGCAAATGTTAATACAAGTAGTTGAATTAGGCAGTTGCTAAAATTATAAAAGTGAGATACAGTGAGGTTTAAGATAAGCAGTTTAGTATATAATGTGTGATATTAATAATTATAGAGGTAATTATATAATAATATAGAAAATAATATAAGTAATCTTAATGTATAAAGTAAGTTAATTGCGAGTACAATGAAATGTTTACAAAAATTTGACATAAATTTCGGTACGTAAATTAAAAGTATACAATACAAAATTTGGTAATGGCCATTCTAAGGGCCTTATAGGCTAGCCTAATATAAATACATTCCGTACAGTGATAGTATAATATAATATAATATAATAGTAAAGACTTACAGACTAATAACTTAGCAACTAAGTACATCAAGTTCGAAGAGATACGCAAAGAGTTTTTCCTTGAAAAGTGAAGTGAGTGCCAAAAGTACATATCAGCTAACACAAATGAGTTACAGTACGTAGAAGTGCGATGGAGTGGTATATTGAAGATCGTCGTATCCGCGCGACGAGTCGGATAACTCGTGGGCTGAGACAACTCAAAAATTTCAACCAAATATGGCGGAGCATGGTTGCTTAGGATATTATATACCATAACCCCCATGAAGTAAAGTCTTCGCACTCTGACGCTTAACCAACCCAGTTGTCTACGATATGGAGTGATATGCTCATCTCTGCGCAGATTGAAAATGAACCTAATGGTCGAATTCATCAGTCTTTGCAACTTCAGATTAAGCTCAGCTGATATATCATTATATACCAGGGAACAATAATCAAAAATAGGAAAGATGAGTGAGGTGATGAGGGTTTTCCTGAGTTCGAGTGATAATGCATTCTTGTGGTATTTTAGCTTATGCAACGAGTAATTTATTTTGCGAGATATGGTTGCGATATGTTTGTTCCATGAGAGATTAGAGGTAATGGTTACTCCGAGATTTCGCGCTTCCATTGCATAAGGTAAAGAAGTACCATTAACAGCAATAGGCGGTAGCTGGTCAAGGTCGATTTGATTTACATATGCTCCACTGCCCAGTACGAGTGCCAGGGACTTGCGGAGATTTAGCTGAAGGCCATTGGCATCAGTATACTTGACGATCGTATGGACATCCGCAGAAATACGGGCGATACCATCGGCAATGTCAGCAGATGGCAGCTTAGATAGATCTGGGTGTCATCAGCAAAGACCATGTGATTAGAATGTACTAGATCATTCCCGATATCATTGATGTAGAGCGAAAAAAGCAAGGGTCCTAAAACCGATCCCTGGGGAACACTAGCATAGGTATTTTTCCACTCGGAGCAATAGCCCTGATAATTTGTTACTGCTTGTGACCTAAGCGTTAGGTATGAATAAACCCATCTCAAGACATTATCTGAAAACCCAATCCTTTTCAGCTTCATGAGTAACGTGGAATGTGGGACGGTATCAAAAGCCTTGCTGAAGTCAAACAATACTAAGATTGTGATGAATCTGTTGTCGACAGCAGCTTTTACATCATGACAGATCCGTAGAAGCGCTGTTTGCGTGCTAAAACTCCGTCTGTAACCAGATTGACGCGAGTCAAGAATATTCCGGTCGGTAATAAATTTAGTCATTTGATGGTGAATAATGCGCTCAAAGATTTTGGATAATTCGGACAGATTTGCGATTGGTCTCGTGTCGGAAAGTGATCTAGGTGGATTTATCTTCAGCAGAGCACGGATGAAAGCACGCTTCCAGATGGGTGGAAAATAAGCAAGCCGCAAACAGGAATTAAAGATCGAAGTTAGAGTTGTTAAGAGTACTGGGAGGGCATTATGAAGTAAAAACAGACTAATTCCATCTGGACCATCAGTTAGGGATGATGCGATAGTGGACTCAATTTGTGTGCGGACATGCTCCGCGTCAACTTCAGAGAACTCAAAAAGTGGACCGCCGGGACCCGGTGTATTAAGTATGTCTGTGAGATGAGCAAGCTGACACCTATCAGACGAATTTGATAAGCTAGCAAAATAGTTGTTGAGTTCGTTTGGTGAGTAGAAATCGAAGGGAGATACGACATTAGATTTAACAAGACCGAGAATTCTCAGTTCCTTCCATAGGTTCGTGGAATCGGTGATGCCCACTAGTCTTTGCCCATGATACCCAGCTCTTGCACTCCTTAATTGATGGTGAGCTGATCCCGAAACTGTCTGTAGATTGCATAGTTCAAAACGTTGTTTGAGCGTTTGGCTTGCTTGTATAGTACGTTACGTTCCTTGATCCGCGATTTGAGCTCACAGTTCAGCCACGGCGCGTAAGGCCTATTGACTTGGAATGTATGTGTGGGTACGTGACTACCATAAACGTTTCCAACCATTTGGCAATATTGATCAACTCGAGCATCAATCTCACCCCCATCAAGACACGATCCCATTGGCCTAGATATTAGAAGTCAGAGCTTCAGAAATAGAGCGAGATAATTGCACATTGTTGAATCGACTAAGAACCCTCCGTGACTTTAGTCCTTTTGGTAATGTAATGACAACGTGTCATAGCGATACGTTATCACCGATCATGTCGTGGTTGGCTAAGAATGGAGATTCTGATTTTGCGGAAGACAAGTTGCTTAGATGGATCATCTATAATGAAGATATCGAGCCAAGAGTCGCAAGTCGCTGTATGGAACGTCGCAGTCGACTCAACAATAGCCAGGATTGGGTGGCTGCCACTTCCCGGAGAAATCTTGATTCGAAGTTATCATTTAGCAAATTGCAATTTAGATCGCCACCTATAACATATATTTTTATAAGAAACCGTAAGGCGCGAAAACGTGTCAAGAAATTCTTCAAAAAGATGACCCTTAGGTCGCCTGTAGATAGAGCTGAATAATAAGATATCAGCGAAATGATTGCGAATTTCTACGGTGATGTACTCGGGGGCATTTAAAATAGAATTTGAGGAAGTCGCGAGAACTTTGGACAGTGAGAGAACAATGTACATAGATGGCCACTCCACCACCACGCCTGAGTTTGCGATCATTGCGCATCAGCGTGTAGTTCGGCAGAGTAATCAGAGAATCGGATATATTCGAGTTCAGCCAGGTTTCAGATATAGAAATGATATGATAAAAATTGTTAGCAAGATGCGCTTTAATGAGATGAAGATTGCCTACTAGGAGTTAGCATTAAATTGAGCTGTAATTATAGAATTAATTCTGGAAGGAAGGTAGATGCTAATTTTGAGGCGTTTTGTTACCCATATTGCATCCAAGTAGTCAACAGAGGCTTTCGAGGTCAGCTTCGTTACGAATAAAAATGCTCGGAGCATTATCGCATTTACGCACGTAAATTTTATTGTCACGAGTCCATGTATATTTGAAACCTGCGGTTTTGGCTTTAGTTTTAGTCTTACGAAGCAGCTTGCAGGGTGGCCGATGAAAGCATTTCATTTACGAAAATCTTGCCAGCACGGTCGAGGGAAAATAGCTCCCTAACAGTGAGATCTTTCTTAGCTCGTCTGTTTTCAACGATGAAGTCGCGAATTTTAGTTGATTTAAGAACGACAATGAAGCTGAGCGTTGATGATTTTGGTAAAGCAGACGAGCTGGCCTGTTCACCGACGGGGCTCAGAGTTATTTTAGTAAGACGCCTAATTTCGAGAATGTCGGAGACCAAGTCTGGGATGCCTAAAAGCCTGGAAAACCTTGCGAACCATCTCTTGAGGAGAATCTTGCACTTCAACTGGGATTCCTGTTAAGGTGATCTCATTCGAAATCTGAACTAGATGAACTAGAAGTATTATCGTTGATCATGGCGTTTACTTTTGTCATTTAGTGCATTGTGCTCGTCGCGTATAGCTTGGGTTTTCGAGACTACAGCTTCTATCTTGTGATT
Source organism: Ophion ventricosus (assembly GCA_963932345.1). NCBI lineage: Eukaryota > Metazoa > Arthropoda > Insecta > Hymenoptera > Ichneumonidae > Ophion > Ophion ventricosus. The sequence continues at coordinate 2,776,880 of OZ010724.1, forward strand.
TAGCTCCGCAATACTTGCGAACCATAGTGTTGTGAGATGTAGAGAGGTTAGTTACTTCGGTTCGCAATGCGCTAATATCCTGTACTACGGTTGTTAAGTTGTCCTGTACTACGATTATGCTGAAGTTGACTTAAAATGTCTTGTAGAATGGTATTTGAGGATAAATTATTATTCGCTCCACTGTCATGCACAGGAGATGTATCAGGGGTACGAAGTGTAATACGTGAGCGGTGCATAGCACATGAATCGGCATCGAAATGATATAGAATTTCGGGAATCGCCCCGATCATAATCGAATTGGTCAGTGGCACAAGACACATGCAAAGATTCCCCACATTCTCCCGAGCATACAAGAGTATCCTCTCTTCTATTTGACAGTCGCTTACATAAGCCACACCGCGATGCCATTGATAATATTATATTGATTCTAATAAAACGATATTCGCACGCAAACGAAATTTAGCACCAGTCGGATAAGAAATTTCCTGATATATCGATAGCGATAGGTGATCAATTAG
>OZ010724.1:2777597-2855766 GCA_963932345.1 Ophion ventricosus
CAGCCATACATTCGTTGAACGCGATACGACGGCGATAGTAAGTACAAAATGATGAAATAAAGTTTCAATAAAAATTAATTTCTAAAAATTTGGTGTTCTTTTATTCAAATGGATGAAAATTCTTGAAAAATTTAACATTTTTCATCATTCCTCGTCCCTTTTCTTAAGAGGCGCGACTTTTTATATATAGAAAGACTAGCCGTTTTCCTCAGCTGCAGAATGTTACAACAGCCTTCTAATAAAAACAAAGTGGTGAGATTGTGTACCATTTTTCCGTCAGTCTCTATTGCCTTATATTACCACGTGAAACTAAATCATACATTGATTAGGAATTTTTTTTTTGTCGTTTAATAGGGAACTATAATCTGTTACATAAGTGACAATAAATAGTTGTGATGTTAAAAGGTGTATTGTGGGCATGGGTTTCGTTGTTAGCGGTCGCATCCAGCGATGCACACTGCACTAGTTTTCGCTTTTCCTTGTTTTTTTTTTTTTTTTTTTTTCGTTTTGGCTTTCATTCGGCCCGAAATCTTTCTCGCAGGTCTAGTGGCTTGTGTTTTCTGAGTCTTCGCGAGATAGCTCTCCCCTCAAGGAGATTCGATGCAAGCAGGTTTGGGTGGTTAGCGAGTCGCGTTTCGTAGCGTGTGCATTGTTCGTATGCCACTTTTTTTATAGTGTCTATACCGAGGTCCTTGTGCAGCCTGGCGTTGGTGACGTACCAAGGGGCATTTGTGATGGCGCGAAGAGTCTTAGCTTGGAATCGTTGTAATATTTCGATGTTCGAGTTACTTGCAGTTCCCCAGAGTTGTATCCCGTAGGTCCATATAGGTTTGAGTATCGTTTTGTATATCAGCAGTTTGTTGTGAAGAGATAATTTCGACCTCTTGCCTATCAGCCAATACATTTTCCGTAGGTGCAGGTCGAGCTGCCTCCTTTTGTTTTTTACGTGGCTGGACCAGGTTAACCTTCGGTTGAGGTGCATGCCTAGGTATTTCACTTCGTTAACGGCTGGGAGAGGTTGGCCATTCAGTAGTACTGTTGGACAGTCCTTTCTCTTCATCGTGAATGTTATGTGGACAGATTTTGTTTCACTGGCCTTGATCCTCCACCTTTCCAGCCATCTTTGCACTTCGTTTAGTCCTCTTTGGAGCATTTCTGATGCTGTGTCGGGGTCCTCGTGGATGGATAGAATGGCTGTGTCGTCAGCGAATGTTGCTATGGTGGTGTTGTTGTTCACGGGAAGGTCGGCTGTGAAGATAGTGTAGAGGACAGGGCCTAGGACACTTCCTTGTGGAACTCCCGATCTTATTGGGAAAAATCGAGATTCTTCTGATCCGTGCTTGACCTGGAATTTCCGATTGCTCAGATATGACTTTAACAGCAAGTAATATTGTGGTATAAGTGCCTTGATTTTGTATAGCAGGCCGAGGTGCCAAACTTTGTCAAAGGCTTGCTGAATATCCAGGAATACTGCAGAGCAATATTTTTTTTCTTCGAGAGAGTTGGCTATGGTGTTGAAAACTCTGTTGACTAGTTCCACCGTTGAGTGGTTCACTCTGAACCCGAATTGGTGTCCAGGGATGATCTCACCCTCGTTGATTGGTTCTTTCATTCGTACAAGGAGGAGTTTTTCGAATAGTTTGCACATTATTGGCAGTAGGCTTATAGGTCTATGGGAAGTGACGGAGTTTGGGGGCTTGTCAGGTTTTAGGATCATTATAATTTGTGCAACTTTCCATTGGCTTGGTATGTAGGCTGTGCGAATGATCCCGTTAAATAGGTTGGTCAAATAAACAATTCCTTTTTTTGGTAGTTTTTTTAAGGATTGCGCCGGTGACTAGGTCGTAGCCGGGGGATTTTTTTGGGTCCAGTTGTTTGCGGATTGCGTGCCCAACTTCTTCTGGTGAGAAGTGCCTGATCGGCAATTTCATCGGTAGTGGGCATTCGAGGAATTCGTATATGTTCTTGTCGTTTTGTTGCGATTCGAACGGAGTGAATACTTACGCGAGATGTTCGGCGAAGACTTCTGATTTTTCCTTGTTACTTTGGGCCCAGTCACCATTGGTTTTCCTGATAGGGGGGTTGTAGTTTTGTGCCCGGTTAATTCTTTTGGTTGCCATCCAGAGTGAGTAGTCTGTGTTGGCCGTATTGCTCAGGTTTGATATATACTGCTCAAAGTTGTGGTTATTGTGTTCGAGGATAAGTTTTGTGAGCTGTCGGGCCGCTTTGTTCAATTTAGTCTTGTCTAGTGGGCTCCTGTTCAACTGCCATCGTCTCCTGATACGTCTTTTTTCTGCGATTTGTTGTTTTATTTGGTTGGGGTAGCTATTCGTAGATTGCCTAGATGTTATGTCTGGTGTGGCCTCCCATCCTGCGTCCTGTATTAATTGGGTGAAATGTTCCGTGGCGTCGGCTAAGTTCGTCTTATTTTTCAGGGGGACACTTAGATTGATCTTTTTCTCGATTATGTCTTGAAATACTGACCAGTTCGTGTGTCTATTATAAATTGACGGTCGTTTGTCTATATTGGATATTACACTACTGTACGTTATCGTTACCGGTGTGTGATCGGAGGACAAATCAAGGCTGGTTTTTATGTTCGTATAGTGTTTTGTTATACCTTTGGTCACGTAAAAGTCCAGTACATCTGGGACTTTGTTCCTGTCTGTTGGCCAGTAGGTTGGTTGCCCTGTTGAGAGTTGGTCACAGTTTAGAGAGGTTATCGTTTTCCATAGCTCGCGTCCTCTGGTTGTTGTTAGTCTTGATCCCCAAATTGGGTGCTTGGCATTGTAGTCACCACCGGCGAAGAATCGAGGTCCCAGTTTTTGAAAGAATTCCGTGAATTTATCGTTTTTTATGGTGTGTCTAGGGGGGCAATACACTGCGGCAACCACGATGGGCCCAAATGTCACATCTTCGACTACTATACTCGTTGCTTGTAGGTAGTCTTTATCAAAAGGTCTTAATACATAGTGTTTTATCGATGTTTTTACGAAGATCGCCGTTCCTCCATGTGCAGTTCCATCGGGGTGTTCGGTGCTGAAGAAGTTATAGCCAGGGATTTTTATATAGCTTTTGTCAGTGAAATGCGTTTCAGCGATTAGCATGATATCGATTTTGTTTATGTTCAAGAAGGCAGTTAATTCCTGGCGGTGTTGAGCCAGGCCGTTGACGTTCCATAGTGTTATTCGGTAGGAATTAACTATTTTTCTGTGAACTTTGTCAGTACCGTTGTTAGGAGTTTTAGCATTGTGCTCAAGAGCTCGTTCTGCTGTGTGAGTGCTATCTTGAGTTCGTTGAATGATTTCTCGATAATATTGGATATTTCTGGATTATCGTTGTACGTATTTTGGTGGGTATTTGTGTTTGCTCCAGCTATTTGAGCGTAGGTCTGTTTATGTGTCCGTGTTTCGGTGTAATTATTGTTATAACGTGGCTGTATATTTCGTTCTTCTCTGGCGTTGTTTTCTTCTCGTAAGACTGATCTGTGCCAGTGGGGTTTCTGAACTGTAGAGTTTCTTTTCTCTAGGATTTCCTGGTATACTCGACAGCCTTTGTAATTTGCTGGGTGGTTTCCTTCGCAGTGTACAAATTTTGGAGGCGTTTCCCTCGTTTTTTGGCACGATGATGTACTGTGGTCACAGCCGCATTTCACACACCTGAATTGTCGGCGGCAGTAGGTCTTAGTATGGCCGAATCTTTGGCACCGAGTGCACTGCACTATTGTTGAGTTTTTTTTGGGAGGCTCCACCGTGATTTTTGCGTTTAGCAAGAGATCAATTTTGTAGATGTCCTTGTTATTCGGGCCGGGTTCCAGGTCCACGAAGAAAAGAGGCAGTGGTTCTTTGGTTCTGTTACTTCGCATATTTATTACGTTACGTATATGGTGTCCTAGTTCCTCAATAGCACTTTTTATGTCTTCTGGGGGGTTGAAAGATGTAGTGACCTTAGGACGACCCTGTATGCACGCTGTTGCTTCAGTTGGTAGGTGTGATACGATGCATTTTCTGCTTCGAGGACATGGACGATTTTCCGAAATGCTTCAGCATTTTGGGTCATTATTTTGATTTGTCCGTCTACGTTGAGGGTTTTGTGTGTGTATTCATTAGTGGTGACAGCTGTTTCAAGGCTCTTTACTAGGTCAGTGATGGATCTAACGTTTGGCACGAATATCGGCGGCGGTTTCGGGATTCTCGCGTTTGCTTCGGTATTGTTGTTATTGCCTTGGCTTTTGTTTTGATCGACACGCTCTGGCTGATTTTCGTTGCTGAGAGCGGTAAATCTGTTTTCGCACTCTATTTGGGTAATTTCTCCACCAACATTTTCCGTGCTGGAGCGCCTACGTCTTTTCCTCGGAATCACTTGCCATTTTGGCGATGCATTGCCTCTGCTAGGTGCATCCGCGTTTCTGGATAGAACTACTCTTAAGTCGCGATGGTTGCTTGATCCCGGCGTTGCGCCGGGTGGATTGTGTGCTTCGTTTAGGAGGGAATCGGTTCCAGGAGATTGGCTTATTCGTGGATTATATGGTGGGTTATTTGGTGGTCCATTCGCTGGAGGATTGTCATCGACATCGAATTCCATCTCGCTTTCGCTGTCTCCGTCACTCACATCGCTTCCGCTCATGCGGTTACGTGGTGGTTGGAATCACTTCACTTTAAATTTAAATTAAGCTTTCTAGCCACTGATATACTACACTAGATACTTGTACAAGAATTCTCCGATAAATGTAAACACGGTAGGCTTGCTCGCGAATACGTCCGTCATCGACGGTGGCTCAAGCCGAACTATATTGATTAGGAATAAATGAAATATTTTGCTCGAACGAACGCGCGCTGCGAAAGAAAAATCGAGGGGAGAACAACATTTTTCGTTGGATCGAACTTTTTTCGTTCGCCCGTAATATGTCGTTTGAACCTTCTTTAGTACACTCGTTCGAACTACGCCGCTCCCGAGCCGGATGGGGTCAACATCTTCTGGTGGAAGAAATTCACGTGCACTCATACCCATCTGGCCCGCATTTTTTCGTCGTTCGTCGATGGGACGGTGCCAATCCGTGCGTGGCTGACAGAGGGAAGGACGGTGTTACTCCCCAAAAAAGGGGATCTGTCTCGTCCGGAGAACTACCGCCCGATAACGTGTCTGAATGCGCTCTGCAAGATCTTTACCAAGATACTCTATGAGCGTGTTCTGCGCGAGATCGAACCTGCATGGAGGGAGATACACGAGGAATGGGGATCCAAGAGAGGGCTGGAAGGTTGTAAAGAGAACTTGCTGATGGACCACTGCATCACGCAGGACACGGTCCAGCATAAGCGTAACCTTCCAGTCGCTTGGATAAACTACGGAAGGCGTTTGATACTGTCAGTCAGACACTGATCATTCATACACTCGAACGTCTTTCGATAAGTCCTTACATAGTGGGATGCATTAAGCAGCTCATGCCGCTCTGGAAGACACGTTTCACAGTTAAAACTAGAAACCCTCAGCTTGTAGTTTCGCCGGCGCCGACGCGGAGCCTTGCCAATACACTCCGTCACTTGGCTGCCCAAGTCTCGACGTCGGCGGATTATCAGGGCTGATGTCTGAGACCGAAAGGTTTATCTGCACCTGCCAAGACGGGGTCATCAACACCCTGGTCTATCACAGCGGCGTTTTGGGTCAGCCTCTGCCGACCACTTTGTGTCGTGCATGCGACCAATCGCCGGAGACACTAATGCATCTACTGTCGGCCTGCCCGGTATATGCAGTCTCTGGCTATATCCATCATCATAACACGGCCCTAAGGGTGTTGTATTACCATCTACGACACTCTCATGGGATAGACTGGGAGCCCGAGCCATCTCACTTGCTAGGAGATATTGAGTCCGTTGTCGTGGGCGAGCGGTGCAAGATTTATTGGAACTTCTCGTTCGCGGCCATCGGGCCGCTTCAAGCGAATAAGCCTGATGTTGTCCTGTCCGATGTCGACGAGAAGACGATTTAGGTCATTGAGTTCTCGGCCCCGCCCAAGGTTCAAATATTAACCTCTCTTGGCCAAGCTGCGTCGGTTGCACCGGGGCTTCAGGTTAACCATCGTGGTTCTCATCATCGGCGCGCTCGGGGGGATGAAGGAGTCTCTTGTGAGTATCCTCGCCGGCAAACCGGTTTGCAGGCCCAGAGTCCGGTTGCTGGCAGGTCAGATGCAGAAGGCGGTCATCCTTGGATCCCTCCGTTTACTCAGGCAACACGATTGTGGACTGCGCTAGCCGCTCACCCTCTGGCTTGAGGGAGCGACTATCGCAGAGCGATATCATTAACGCGTATTTTTTGGACTGGGCGGCAGCCGAGGTGGTGTCGGAATCCAACATTATTGTCCCGGTCTAGATTAAGATCGAGCCTAACCCCCGGGGGTAGGTGAATGTTTCCGAGTGCAAACTGAGAAAGTGTGTGTCCGGGCAATAAGTCTATCACAATAAAAACAATAACAATAAAAAAAATTATAACCACAATTTAAAAAAATTTCAATTCAAAACAATAATAACGACAACTTAAAAAATGACAATACAAAAATAATAACCACAATTTAAAAAAATAACAATAAAAAATACAAAAAAAATTAATAATATATAATATACGGCTGCTCGTCTATTATTTAATTTTTATTTCAATTGATTCGACATTCTATTCACTTCCATCCGAAACTCCTCTATTTGGAATTAATCGTCGAGGACTGGGTGATGATGAAATACCACCTACTGACCCATGTGCCATTGCTGCGTGTTTTACCTCGGTTGATCAAATGATTTTAAAAAAATGTGGGAACATATTTAATTTTTTTTTAGTGAAAACTTCGTATATTGTAGTAATTTTGTAATAATTTGAAAAAAAAAAACGAAACTAATTGAGCATACTCTACGGTAACTTGTCTATCATCTAAAGATTCACAAAAATAACATAATTGAGAGTAGTCAATATAGTCTAGAATAAGAAAACAGAAAAAATGAATGGCAATGTTCTACTTGTATATAAATCTATTTATTTCTACAAATAAGACTGATTTAATATTTGTAAAAATAAAACTGATATAATATCTACATGCGCTTTAATTCCTACTTTCTCGCTAGCCCTATTAATTCATTCACTCACTCCCCCCCCCCCCCCCCCACTTCTATCCGATTCATCTACAGAAATAATTTGTTGCGTCAGCGGAGTGCGAATAAGTATTCACTTCCTGCCCGTGCGAAGTACACGCACATAGTTTGTTAATTCCTTATTTTAATGCATTTAAAAAAATTGTGCAATCTAATAATAATAATTATTATTATTATAGTTTATTATCAATTTATCATCTTGGGGATTAACAGATGATGATAGTAATAATAATTCGTAAAAATTATAAATAACTTAAATTTATCTTTAATTTAACTGTAAATAATGAATAAATTTAATTTATCTATACTTTTATAATAAATAAGATTAATTTATCTGTCGATGTTTAACCACTTCAACATCTATCAAAATAATGTCCAAATTCATAATACATTTTTCGTAAGGACAGATTTTAATTTGTACTTATGAAAAATTTTCATAGACATTATCACATTTAAAAAATTCAGGCGGTCTTTATTATTTATAAAATATTGTAAGTCTTTTGTTTACATTTTCAAAATGAAAACATAGTAATATCAAAGGTAAACTGATAAATGAATTATGAATAATTATTGTTCATTTTAATTTTATAATATTTTAATTTTAATAACTTGTATTAAAAACTTCACAATGTTCAAATTTGAAATAGTGCGCACGAGAAAAATGTATTATTGTATTGTATTCTTTATTTAATCCCCCGAAGGGTTACAAAGGTTACAAAGGGCATTCGCCACTCTCTTTCGTTCCTCTGCCTTGCCTGTATTTACGTTCTATTTATTCTACTCAATCATATTCGCGTCCCTCTGTCTCTTTTCCTCCATCCATTCGCCTTTATGTATTTACATGCCTTTTCCTTTCATTCCTGGTCGCCGCGCTCTATCTCTTTCCGCCAATCCATTTGCCTTTATTTATTTATGTACATTCCGTCTTTTTCCATCATTCTCGTCTCCTTATCCTTCATGCCGCTCTTCCTCTCCGCCCGATTCCACTTTGTTCTTATCCTATTCCTCCCTCTTCCTCTTCCTATTCCTCTCTCCATCTCTCCGAGTTTCGTTTCCTCTTTTCACTCCATTCTTCTTTCACTTCCCACTTTCTCCTCCCCCACCTCTCGCCTCTCCCTCTCTGCCCTCCGTTCCTCTAGCCCTCTCATCCATGCCTCTCCCCAACCCCCTTCATCCAGTATGTCGCTTATCCTTTCCCCCGTTATTCATTCCTCTCCGTCCCCTCCTCTGTACCTATTTATCACATGTTTCCATAACTCCACTTCCTCTCCGCATATCCGGCACTCTCTCCTCCTCCGTCTCCTAGTGCCTTCCCTCATTTCATTCCCCATCCTGAGCCTCGCTACTCTTCTACACCTCTCTTCGCTCCATCCCGCTTTCATGTACCCTGGCACCCCTTCCGTGCACACCTCCCTGTACCACTTATTATACCTGGACTGCGTTATTTTCTCTCACTTTTCCCTTTCCTGGTTTTTCCTTCCCCTCATACCCCTCATTTTCTTGTTCCTGATTCTCCTCCTCTTTCTGTCTATCCATCCTCCTAAACTCCTTCCTGCCTCTCCCCCATTTCGATGTCCCTTGTCCTCCCTTCTTTCTCTCTCCTTTATCTCCTCCCAACGTTCTCTCGCCAATTCACTTCCCCCCCCCTTTGCTTAACTTTTTGCTTAACTTCTCCCCCTTTGCTTAACGTATCTCCAGCGCCCATCTGATGTACCTTTTCTGCATCGACTCCATCGTCCTCCTTTCCTCCCACCCCATATTTCTGCTCCATACCCCATCACAGTCGGCACTAGCGTATCGAATAGCCATAACCTCCTCTCCATTTTCTTCCCAAATTTCCTTTTACCTATTCCCCATACTTGCAACATCACCGTACCTACCTTCCTTACTCTGTCCTTAATTTGCGCGTCTTGTCCTCCGTTTCTCCTCAACACGTATCGTAGATATTTAAACTTCTTTACCTCTTCCAAACTTTTCCCTTCCACTTCCAATCCTTCCTCTTATACCTTCCTTCTCCTTTCCTAAATCCCATCACCTTCGTCTTCCCGACGTTCACCTCCAGCTTCTTTCCCTTCAAGTATCTGTCCAGTCTCGTAATTATGTTCTCCATCTCTTGCCAATACAACCGTAGAGTCCGCATATACCAGCGAGCATATCCTTGTTTCTCCTATCTTTATTCGCCCTTCTTCCCTTGTTATCTCTTCCTCCAGGTCCGCTGTTATTAAGTTAAATAACAGCGGACTCAGGGGGCACCCCTGCCTTACCCCTTGTTCCGTCCGAAAGCATTCTCCTATCTCTTCTCCCACCTTCACCCTGCTTTTTGTCTCTCTGTATATCTCCTCTATCCTCTCTCTCAGCCCTTTCCGTACCTCTCTCTTCTCTAACGCCTTCCACAGTACCTTCCGCTCCACCGAATCAAACGCTGCCTTCAGGTCCACGAACATCGCCACTAGATCCCCCCTTTCTCTCCCCGTCTGTCGGCCTACTATGTAGTTCAGCACATATATGTTTTCTATCATTCCCACCTCTCTTCTAAAGCCTGTCTGATTCGGTGGCACCATCCTTTTGTCCTCTACCTCCTCCTCCAGTCTTTTCTTCAGTACCGTCGTATATATTTTATATAGCGACGGCATCAGCGTCACCTCCCTGTAATCGTCTACCCTCGTTCCCCCTCCTTTTTTCACTATTGGGGCTATTATCCCCTTTTTCACCCCTTTGCCATCCCTCCCCTCTACACACCACCCTACAAATTTCCTAGACCCACTCTACTGCCTTCTCGCCTTCCTATTTCCATGCTTCATTTGGGATTTAATCCCCCCATATCGTTTTTCTCTCCCTGATTCTTGTCACTGCTTTTCTTATTTCTTCCTTACCCATCGTCGCCTCTACATCTCCGTTTCTCCTTCTCTGTCACCCGTCTCGCGCCTCTTTCCACCCCTCTTAATAACAACATAAAATACTTTTTCCATTCCTCCCCCTTTATATTTTTATTTACTCTCTGCCTGTCCCTTTTTTCCCGGCTTACAATTTCCCACATCCTATCCTCCGTCTTCGAATCCGCTATCTCCCCTATCATTCTTTCCCTCTCCTCCTCCTTCTTCTTTTCGCATAACTCTCTGTATTCCCTCTTCCTCTCCCTATACGCCTCCTTCTTGCTTCCTCCTTTCCTCTATCTTCTTAACTCCGCTCTTACCTCGCCCTTCTTTTTCCTGCTTTCCTCGTCCCACCATCCTTCTCTTCTTACTCACCTCTCCCTTTCCCCTTCTTCCTCACTTTTCTGCGTCGCGTTTTTTACCTTTTCCGATATTTCCTCAACCAGCCGTTGAATCTCTCCTCCCCCACTCCGACCCCCTCAATCCTCTTCCCATGCTCCTCCTTCATTCTTTCCGAATACCTGCCACTTTCTACCTTTCTTTTCCTCTTACTTTGCCGCCTCCTCTCTTCCTTGCCCGGTTTTATTGTCACTATTAGCGGGTGGTGATCCGACTCCACCCTATCTCCTACTCTCATCCTCTCTAGCCTCTCCCTTGTGTCTTGCCCCCATCACCTAATCTATTACCATCTCCCCGCTATCCCCCACGTATGTACATGTTCCCTCTTCATCCCCCTCGATATTCCCATTAAAGATCTCCCATCTTGTCTCCTCTACCATTTTTATTAGTTTCCTTCCATCTGCGTTTATCTTCCCGTCTTTTGATTTTCTCCACCCCCTCCTCTTCTTCCTCTCTTACTTCTTTCCCTCCACCTCCCTCCTCTCCCGTTCTTGCGTTAGAATCCCCTCCCACTATCACCCTGCCCTTCTCGTTCGGCATTTCCATCTATCCTATTAGGCTCTCCAGCTTCCTTTCCATATCCCCGTTCACACACACCGCGATTATAATATAACCCATGACTCTGTTATGCCCGCCATGTTAACGAGCGGGCTGAGGTCGATTTTTCTGAATTATTCAATATTGTCTTCTAATCTTTCTCAGAAGATTTTTATTGGGTTAGCTATTAAAGCGCTAGGCGCACGTATCCAGTGGGGTAAAATAAAGAGGTTTGGAAAATAAAATAAATGCTAAGAGTATCATCTTGACAAGTGCAGTTAGTAAAATACATATATGTATATTAAGAGATGCGGCAGCGACTTGACGGCAAGTAATAAAAAAAAATTTCGATGTCTTCGACAAACTCGCCGCGTACTCTTTGTATGCTCAGTTGGCCTTTTATTGGTCGTTTTTCAACTTGAAATCGACGCCACGCAAAAACGGGTCGACGAATCGAAAATCTGATGACATTTGACAAGAGTAATGTGATTTTTTCCTATCGTTTGGGCTATGTAACTTTTCGCTCCATCCACTTAATCTCCAGATCTCATAATTTTCGGTCGAATTACCGAGCAAATTTTTTGACAGGAAAAATGATTCCACACTTCGTAGGTTAGCGGAATAAAGTCAATCCGTCATATCGTAAACACAGTACATACGCCGTTTTTATAGTAACCTAACAAAAGATGATTAACAGCGTAGAGCGACGTCTTGCGCAGCTCGACAGCTGACAGCTATCTAGCCTGCTATATTCACATAATATAATGTGCCACAGAGTGTTTGACAGCTCTAAACTTCAGTCATGGTTAGAGCGGTTAGTAGTACAAGCGTGAAACGAACGTCAATACGGAATCCTCATTCACCGAACACAGGTAAGGATATACAGTACAACCCCGATTAACCGGGGTGGTCGGGACCGAGAGGTCCACGGATAACTGAAACCACGGTTAATCCGAATTAAGGGTCACGACTTTTTATTTTGACTACATAGTAAAATTCAAATTGAATCACATGGAATTAATGAATATTACATACTAATTTATAAAGCTCTCTGGTTTCTTTTCGATATTGCGTTAATACTTTAGTCTTGTTTTTTTAAATAATTAGTTAATTTAGTTTGTTTTTGGCTTCTCCTCTTGTTTTCTTCTATCACGTGACTCATTTTTCTGAGATGTAAGTAGTCAATTGAACTGCTGCCTACTTGCTGTTCGAAATAGTCAAGTAAGATTCCAATCGCTTCTCCAGCTTCTATGTGAGTTACCGGTCTGACGGGTACCGCGTTTTCATCACACTCGAGATTATCCTCATCTTTAATCACTTCCGCTGATGATTCGTCGTGTTTTTGTATTAACTTCTCTCGCCATCTCTTCCTCCGTAAGCACATCGTACCCCAAGTCAGCCTTATCGCACTGCTCCCACGACACAATTTCCGATTCGTTTATGCCTTCTAGCCCAACGATTTCTTGAAGAGCTGCCACGGTGGTAGGGGATGACAAAGAGTTATCGGGGTCCTTTAATCCATCTTGTTGAAGGTTAGCTTCTCCTTCTGTTTCTTCAATAATTATTTTACGGAACGCTCGTAGAATATTTTCATGTTTTACGCCATTCCATGCACGAGCAATAGTGTAGATTGAATCTTTGATGTTCAAAGATTTCCAGAATGTCAGCAAGTCGCGTTTTTCGATCAAATTGATCATGAGGTCTTTTCTATATAGCCGTTCCATGGTTTCAATAACACCCTGATCCATTGGTTGGGCAATCGAAGTGACGTTAGGTGGGAAAAACATGGTAAAGAATTTTCCATCTTCGGATTGAAGCACTGACTCTTTCGGATGAGACGGTGCGTTGTCGAGAAGAAAAAGTGATGGGCACGTTTTTTTCGAGAAGAAACGAGCGAACTTCTTGAACAAAGTGCTTAAAAAACCAATCTTCGAAGATCCCGCGTGACATCCAGGCCGAACTTTGATTATAATAATGGACTGGCAATGTGAGAGTGTCAACATGTTTGAAAGCTCGAGGATTCTTCGATTTGCCGACAACAGCTAGCTTTAGCTTGTGTTCTCCAGATGCGTTGGCGCCGCACAATACTGTAATTCTATCTTTATTTTTCTTATAACCAGGAGCACTGGTCTCGTTACCACCGGCTAGCGTCCTAGTAGGCATATCCCTCCAATACAACCCCGTTTCATCGGCATTGTATATTTGGCAAGGAAGTAGCTTGTGCTCTTCGATGACACCTTTAGGCTTCACACAGAACTCAGCAATTGCAGAAGTATCAGCACCCAATTTTTCACCTTGAATCGCCAACTCCCGTATCCCATGCCTGTTCTTAAATCGACTGAGCCAACCGCTCGATGCGTTAAAATTACCAGGGAGTTCGAGCAATTCGTGAAAACGTTGCGTTTGGCTCGTGCACATAGATCCCGAAACTGGTACACCTTCTGCGCGCTTCTGAAGAAACCACTTTGCCATCAGATCGTCAAGGTCTTGAAATGTTGATCCCTTCATAGTTTTTCGGCCCGTAGTAGAAGTGAAACTATCTGATTTCGACACAAATTCCTCGATTTTTATGAGATCATGCACTGTTTATTCTCCTAGATTGTGCTCTCTGGCAAGAGAAGATACTTCTGTTGTGCCTTTATCATGTTGTCCCAAGACCTGCAACTTGGTATCGATTGATAATACATTTCGCTTACGTTTATTAATCGCTGGTGGATTCATGTTTTGGCCGAGCACAGTACGCAAAATATATTATTGCGAGCAGAACCAGCTCAGGTTGGCGATCAACTACTGACCGGCAAACGTCAGATTGTAATATACTATATGAGTTTGATGAATTTAGTATACATGGAGCATTTGTTACATTGTAAGTTTGTATCAGGACAAGCGCCGAGGCCGCAAGCGAATTTGAGACCCGTCCAAATTCGCAGAGACGCACGGTTAATCCGCTCCCTGGATAACCCGACCCCGGTTAATCGGGGTTGTACTGTAGTACATTATAATATGAATACGAACCATTTTTTCTAAGAAGTGTGAGTTTATAGCACGAGGCGAAGGCGAGCATTGCAATCACAAGAAATTTTTTTTTTCATCTAGTATTATGCGAAATTTTATTTTACAGAGTGGAAAAATGGGGAAGTGTGCCCACCATTTTCACACCTCGTAAAATAAAATTTCGTACCATACTTGACGAAAAAAACTTTTTCTAACAAGTATGCGTTTCCAGCATGAGCCGAAATGCATCGAAAACGGTTAAGGAAATAATACATTATGATACGCATACGAAAAAACTTTTTCCAACGAGTGTGACTTTGCAGCACGAGCCAAAGGTGAGTGTTGCAATCACACTAGAATAGAAAAAGTTTTTTCGTCTAGTATTGTACGAAATTTTATTTTACGAAATGTGAAAATGAATGTTTTACGCACGCTTCGTATGCATAAAATGTCCATTATCGTACCGAGTAAAATAAAATATATAAAATGGTATAAAATATACATTTTATAAAATAGATAAAATGTATATATTATAAAATATATATTCACCGAGTGAATATATATATAAAATCGTATCAAATATATATTTTATTTCACTCAGTATGATAAAGGACGTTTTATGCACGCGAAGTGGGCCCCTCATTTTCACACTTCGTAAAATAAAGTTTCGTACAATACTCGACAAAAAAAACTTTTTCTAACAAGTTTGCGTTTGCAGCACGAGCTGAAGGCGAGTGTTTGCAATCACACGAGATTCACTTGAGATTCATTGGAGAGAATACAACACCAATATGGAATTCCACACGAGATTCATTGAACAGAATAAAATGCCAATATGGAATTCTCATGCATCGAAAATAGGTAAGGAAATAAGACATTATGATACGAGTACGGAAAAACTTTTTCTAACGAGTGTGAGTTTGCAGCACGGGCCGAAGGGGAGTGTTGCAATCACACGAGATTAGAACAAGTTTTTTCGTCGAGTATTGTACGAAATTTTATTCTTATGAAGTGTGAAAATGGGGGTTTTACGCACGCTTCGCATGCGTGAAATGTCTATTATTGTACCGAGTAAAATAAAATTCTTTCTAAAACAAAACAAAAAAATTACGCTCGTTACAAATTTGAAACTATAGACGTATAGTTTCTTCAAACATATTTGAATTTCACTTCTCTGTGGACTGGCGCTAATCCAAAGAAAGATTTCTTCCCTCTCCAAAAGATTTGAAAACCCTTTCAAAACTTTGAAAAAGTAAAAAAAGAATGCGAAGTAATAAAAAATCCCTGAAAAAATTATCGCTTGTGTTACCATATCAAAAATTCTGGTTTATGCCAAAATAACTTTTCATAAAACAGCGAAGAAAGTTTACTAGACATGTTGTAAACTAAATTGTTAAACTTAGGAATAATATTTTACTAAATATTTTATTTTTATTTAAAAAAGCATACACTATTATAACAAAAAATTGGTATCAGCATTATATAAACGTACAACGTATGTGCCACACAAGTACACTGGAGATGGTGTGCAACGACTTGGCGTTCATGGTTAAGAAAAAAAGCTTGGCAAAGGATTTCGTCTTCTCAACTACTCAACTTGCAGGTTAGAAAAAAATAAATTGCCACAATTTTATATACAAGTGGAAATCAAATTCACGATTCCGCGAAGTGTGGATCATGAATTTGTCAGTTTTATGCCTCTAGACAAACGATACTTGAAATATTATTTTATTTGCATGATTTAACAAGTTATACGAAAGTATACACTTTCAAATCTATTACACAACAATTGCACATTGCATGAAATATATTTCGTCCGATAGACTTTGCTGTACAGTAAAACGTCGTTTATCCAACCTTCGATTAACCGATGTTCCGCATTATCCGAGTCGCCCAACTCATCCGAGTCCTCTGCATTATCCGAGGTATATCCTCCTATGCGTGGAGTAATCCTATATTGCTACTTTCCGTATTATCTGAAATTTGACTTATCCGAGGTATACTATCCCCATATTACCTCGGATAAGCGAGGTTCTACTATAATGGTTACAGTATCCATCTCTAAGCCACAGCATAGGCAGGTTTAAGATTCGAATTAAGGTGCCGGCGTCGAGCTGGTGGAAAAAGAAATACCTCGGTATTACTCTGCACACCTGTAGCACTATACTTGATGTTTTGTCGGAGGACAGTCGAATATTTATCAGCAGTGGATATACGTAACTCCGAAATGGTGACCCGAATTAAATGGACCGACGTTCACACCGATATAACACTATACATCAACGTAACCCTGTATGAATCAAACTAGCGCAAGAAGCAGTAGATACCATTACTAATAATCCTGGCAGTTGATGCGGCATTGCAATTTTTAACTGTATACACTACTCACAAAAATTAAGGGACATTAAAAAAAATCCAAATTTTTGGATGATTTTCAACAAGGGATAACTCGGAGAAAAATGGTCGTACAGAAAATTAAAAAAAAGGAAATTGTAGCTTCAAGTATCTAGTTTTCAGATCTGGACTGTAACATTTTTTAGCGTGGGCGGTTTTCAAGTAGTCATCCGAAAACCAACGAAGAAAAATTTTTCCAAAGTTTTGCTCGTCTTTAAAATGGTCTGTGGACTTCAACATTTTTTTTTTTATCATGCGACCATAAAACTCTTTTAGACAATTCAATCAGCTTTAATTTGACCTTTTAACGAGTTCCGTACGATGATTTGGCGCGGATTAATCGTCGATCAAAGCAAAAAAGTCCATTTTAACCTTGACAATCAATTACTCGAGAACTAATGATCGTACAGAAAATGAAAGTAGGGTTTTGGAAACTGCAAAACATTCTCTATGATATGCAATTAGTGGCTGTTGATAAAAAAATTTTTTTCGAAGTGATGATGTTGACTGAAAAAAAGTTGAAAATTTGCGAATTTAAGGATATTTGGAAAATTTGGTATAACTTTAGATATAATGCATGAACGAAGGATATCGTCGGTAATTTTTTAACCTCGAAGTGTCCCCAAAAAACCCTCAAAGTTGCAAAGCGCTGCGATTTTTTTTTCTTAGTGCCCCAAAGGTTTAAATTTATCGTTTCTGTCGAAAATCACCGTAACAAGCAATTTTTCGATTTTTATTCATTTTTTCAACTTCAAAATGGTTTTTTGAGCAATAATGCGTAATTTTTCTATTCAAAGACATCAATTACCAAGAAAAAATAAAAAAAAGTTTTTTTCGAAAAAAAAAAATTAAAAAAAAATTTTTTTTTTCAAATTTTTTTTTTTTCACCATGTTCACAATGCTTGATTACCTTGATTGTTTTTAACCGTTTTCACTTACCGCCGGCATTAGCGTTACCCAAAGCGTACCACGTGGAGGTTGCACGGTCGGATTTACGCTTATTACACACGCGCGCGTGTGTGTGTGTGAGTATGCGTGTGTGTGTGGTTCTTTAGGAGGAATGAGACCCGGTGGTTCGTCAGATCCACCGTATTTAACGACTCCAAACTCATCCTCCAAAGAGAGAGTGTGTGTGTGTGTATGTGTGCGTGCCTGCGTGCGTGCGTGCGTGCGTGTGTGTGTGTGTGTAGTGATCCTACTTCAATACCTCGTATTGCCGCCTCTGTTTTGGATCACCGCTTGCAAGCGTTCTCGCATATTGATGCCCGCCGAATGTCTCGCTGGCTTATTCCCCGCGAACATTGGATCAGTGCTTGAATCAGCTAACGCAAATTGTACAGGGTGTTTAAAAATTATGTGTCACACTCCGCCAGGTGATTCTCCGAGTCACGTTCGGCGAAGATCACCCCCCAACGTGGACCCGCAAAATTGACCTTGACCCCAAAGCTCAAGGTCAAATTTTTTTATTGGCTTGAAAAATTCTACTAAATGAGAGGAACAAAAGTCACAAAGGAACCATGGGTTGTAAATGAGCCCGTCACCCAGAAAATAAAAAATAAAATATTAAAAATTCTGAAATATGAGTTTCCCGGATCGTGGATAGGAGAAACACAACAATAGCGAGTTAAGCACCAAAATAAAGCCCTCCATCACTCAGCCAGGGGATTTGAATGGTTTGGTCGTGTCTCTATGTTGCATTGTGTCTGACTGCTTATTCGTGTCTCTGTCTCTCTGTCCAATCGTGTCTGACTGTCTTGGTTGTTTCACTGTCTGGTCGTGTCTCTTGGTATTATCGTCTGTTACTGTCTGGCCGCGTCTAGCTGCCTTGTCGTTTGATCATCTGGCCGTGTTATCTTGGTCGTATCGTGTGCGACTATGGATCGTTACCGACGTCACCATCGTGGTCATTTGCGAGATGGACAAGATCAACGCCTTATGATTCGCGCTATTGATCAGGCTTTTGGAAATTATGTTCGAGCTCGCGAAATTTATGGAGAGTGGCTGCTCCAGCGTGCCCATGGGGGACGGCTAAGGCTTTGTGCAATTCCTGATCGGCATGAATTTCAACGTCTTGATGAGTGCTTTAATGACCAGGAAAGGTTTGCCATCTAGAGCGCTAGACATCGGAGAGCAGGACGTCCTCGAGTCCATTGGAGGATCGAGGAGCGTGTTATTGCTCTTACATGGGCCTTTCCCGTCATGGGCTTACGCCGAATAGCCGCTCGCGTTGGTGTAGTGCATATGACAGTTCGTCGCATAATTCGCGAGGAGGGCCTGCGACCGTATCGTGTGCAATATGCCCAAGCACTGCACCCTGGGAAATTGCAAAGAGACCCTCGATTTCTTGAGCGCGTCTTGTTCACTGACGAGGCGAGCTGCTCGAGCACCGGCATTGTGAATAGGCAAAATATTCGCATCTGGGCTGACAGAAACCCTCATGCGATGATGCAACGAATGTTTGGGCAGGTATCGTCGGTGACAACATCATTGGTCCGGTCTATCTTCCGTCGCGGTTGAATAGTCGAAATTATCTGGTTTTTCTGCAGCGCGATTTCATCCATCGCTTACGAGAAAGTTTTCCGCGGCAGAATCGCCAAGGCCTTTTCTTTATGTACGATGGCGCCCCACCACATTTTGGTCGGCAGTTCGTGCTTTTCTTCATGAAACCTTTGGAACGCGATGGATAGGCCGTCGGCCTGCGCCACATTTATGGCCACCACGTTCTCCAGACCTTAATCCTTTGGATTTTTTCTTGTGGGGTGCGCCAAAAGCCACCGTTTATAGATCTGGCAGAGTGATCAGAACGCCAGTGGATCTGAGACGCCGGATAGATGGTGAAATGGCCCAGTTGAGACGAAACCGACAACTCTTGGCCAGAGTTCGGACCAATTTAGAGGAAAGGCTGCGAGCATATCTGCGTAATGGAGGTCGGCATGTGGAAGCTGGAGAACAAGTCCGTATGCTACGAGCCATCGGTATAAACGGATCGGTTCTTTACCTTTGACGCCACCGCCAACGTCGTGGCCCGCGATAAAATCGACCAGGCGATAATTAAAAAGACGGCAGCGAGGGTTTGGCGTCGGTAAATACCCTGGGAGTGACGAACCATGGAGACCTGATCGCTACCTGATCTCACATGCGCACATGCACGCACGCACGCACGCACGCACGCACGCACGCACGCACGCACGTACGCACGCACGCACGCATGCACGCACGCACGCACGCACGCATGCACGCACGCATGCACGCACGCACGCACACACATACGCACACACACACGCACACACGTACACACACACGCACACACACACACACGCACGCACGCACGCACGCACGCACGAACGCACGCACGCACGAACGCACGCACGCACGCACACACACACACACACACACACACACACACACACACACACACACACACACACACATACTAAGTGATGGAGGGTTTTATTTTGGTGCTTAACTCGCGATTGTTGTGTTTCTCCTATCCACGATCCGGGAAACTTATATTTCCAAATTTTTAATATTTTATTTTTTATTTTCTGGGTGACAGGCTCATTTGCGACCCATGGTTCCTTTCTGACTTTTGTTCCTCTCATTTAGTAGAATTTTTCAAGTCAATCAAAAATTTGATCTTGAGTTTTGCGGTCAAGGTCAATTTTGCGGGTCCATGTTGGGGAATGATTTTCGCCGAACGTGACTCGGAGAATCACCTGGCGGAGTGGTGAAACATAATTTTTATACACCCTGTATAATTGCGGATGGTCCTTCTGCAATCGACGCCCAAACATGTCCCAAACATGTTCGATTGGGTTCGAATCGGGACTCATTGGAGGGTGATTCAGCGTTGCCACGTTGTTATTGGCGAGAAAATTTCTCGTACGTATCGCGGTGTGAGGGCGAGCGTTGTCCTGCATAAGGATGAACCGATTTCCCATATGTCTACGCGCAGGAAGGACGTGTGGTTTCGTTAATGTACCTTTCGGCAGTCAACGTTCCATTAACGATCACTAATCGAGTTCGTGTATTGTAAGAAATGCCTGCCCACACCATTACTGAACCGCCATTACACGCCGCAACTGGTCTTACAAAATCGTTACGATCCCTTTCGCCACGGCGCCGCCAAACGAGAGATCGTCTGTCGTTGCCATAAAGTGAAAATCGGGATTCGTCAGTAAACAATACAGTGCTCCACTGTCTGAGACCTCAATGATGATGCTCATTCGCATAGTTCAGTCGGGCTCGACGGTGTCTAGCTGTGAGCATAGGTACACGATTTGGGCGATGAGCACGGAGTCCTTGCTCACGTAAGCGATTTCGGACCGTTGAGGGAGAGATGTGTCGTCGGGGAGGACGTTGTCGACGATTGAAAAATTGACCAGCGATCATACCTGCATGCGCCGTAGATTCTCGACGAGATTGTTGAACGATAGCTCGGTCGTCGCGTACGATAGTGATTCGTCGCCTACCTTGACCTGGTCGTCGATCGTAGATTTGGGTCTACTTGAATCGCGCATAAGCCCGACTAAGTACCGACTGGCTCACCCCCATTCGAGCAGAAACTTCGACCTGAGTACGGCCCTCTTGAAGTAGGGTAACGATGCGAGCCACATCTGTGGCAGATAGGTGTCGCCTTAGCATCAAATAGCAAAAAAATTCAAATAAAAAAAAAATCAAATTTTTTAGGGGAGTTTTGAAAAAAACTGTTTTTTGTATTAGTTAAGAAAGTGTATTTCAACGATTGAAGCTGCAAAAAAATTAAAAGTTCGAGATTTGTGTGAAGAGAATCAGTCGACCGTAGGGAGGTATATCAACTTTTTTAAATTAATTTTTAAATTGACATTGAAAACAAAGGTGGTTAGACTGGTAAAAAAAAATCGACCAATTTTTTTTTGACCGCTTGCAAGCGGTGATCCAAAACAGAGGCGGCAATATGAGGTATTGAAGTAGGATCACTACACACACACATACACACACACACACACACACACACACACACACACACATGCACGCACGCACGCACGGAGGCACGCCCGCACGCACGCGCGCACGCACGCACGCACACACACACACACACACACACACACACACACACACACACTCTTTGGAGGATGAGTTTGGAGTCGTTAAATACGGTGGAACTGACGAACCACCGGGTCTCATTCCTCCTAAAGAACCACACACACACACATACTCACACACACACACGCGCGCGTGTGTAAGAAGCGTAACCGTCCGACCGTGCAACCTCCACGTGGTACGCTTTGGGTAACGCTAATGCCGGCGGTAAGTGAAAACGGTAAAAAAAAATCAAGGTTATGAAGCATTGTGAACATTCTGAAAAAAATACATGGTTCCATTTTAAAAAGTGGCGTTGACCTTGACGTAGCTTCAGCGCCTCCACCGATAAAAAAATAGGGTGGTCCAGTATAACGGCCTTCTCGAACACTGAAACTTTTGTCTGAAACATTTTTGGATATGATCAATAGTTTGAGTGCTATTGCTCTGTAACACTTTATGTGCCTCACCCTGTATATTGTAACGTTGGAATTTGACACCTCTAGCATTGAGATAAGAACTCTCACAAACAATTTGCTCTTTCTCGAAAACTAAGCGAAGCGACCAAGTTACTCCAAAATGTGCAATCGAGATCTCGAACGTTTCGGAAGACGCAAATCGCGACCATATAAAAGGCCGCATCTAGCCAGCCGTTAGTTAGTTACTCATCAGCAATTAATCGGACGCCGTCACTCTGTGGCACGATATTCCATTTTCTTATCGATTGGCGAAACTTCTCGAATACTTCAACGTTCCATCAGTCTACCAAATATATAACCCGAGTTGTGAAAGAAAAAATAAATAAATAAAAGTTTTCTTCGGGAGTATCTCTGAAGAGTTATTTTTTTTAAATATAATGTTCGCCGCAAACGGTGTAACATTATAAATTGGTGGCAGCGAGTGGGATGCCAAAATAATAAAGGTATCCTAATAAACATATAAATTGGTGAACGGTGGGATGTCGATAAGAAGACCGACATAAACTGGTGAAAAACGTCAAGGATCCCAAAGAAGAGAAAAAAACACTTATTGTGGAAACTCGATTCTAATTCGGGATCAATACGGAGTGATTGACGCCCATCTATAAGACGACACATCGCTGCATCATTACAAACTCGGGTGCAATACGGAGCGATTGGTACCCATTTTCATCAACGACTCGATCATCATCTAGTTCCGGGTAACATCGACGAACGACCCATCTCAAACAAATCGAGAAACATTGACATCTGCGCATCTGAATCTTCGAGAAATATCGCCATCTGCGCATCTGAATCTTCCAGAAACATCGACAGCGGCGCATCCAAATCGTGTAGATCTCTTACGTCAATCGATACTCCAAATCCGGTAAGAAAATGGAAAATATCGAGCAACTTCTTCAAAAGCTGTTCAAACGCCTAGAGAATCTAGAAACAAAAATTTTACATACGCGTGATTCTGAAATTTCTGAAGACGAAAATGAAACTGGTTCTGGTTCTACAATTTCGATTAAAGAATTACTACTTACAATTTCTGAATTCGATGGAGAAAATATGCCCGTAAAAACATTTATTTATTAAATTGAAAGTGCAAAAAGAAACGTAGACCAAAGTAAACAAAGACTCTTATTGGCCATGGTACTAGGACCAAAATTGAAAGGAAGAGCAAAAGTAGACATTCGTGCTGACAACATTGATAGTTTTAGTGAATTGATAGTTTTAGTGAATTAAAAAATACACTAAGAATCAATTATGGTAGTCATGACGATTTGACAATCTTTCAACTTCAGAGTAAACAAAAACCGAATGTAAACTGTAAACAAAAACCGAAAGAATCCATTCACAATTATTCACAAAGATTCATTGAAATTAACGATTTAGCAATAAAAACAATTCTAAATAAAAGATCACTTCCACAAATAAAAAAAACAATCCTTGTAGAAGAAGAAAAGAAAAGAGGATTAACAGATTTCTTAGAAGGACTAGAAAGAGAAATACGATTAGATGTCAAGACAGAACATCCAAATAGTATTCGCGATGCAATTACTTCTGCAATGAAAGCCGAAATAACATTCAAAACTCGTTCAATGAATAATTGGCAGAAAATTCAAATCCAAGTAATAGCTTCAAGGTTAAAAACAAAAACGAAAACTCACGACCATTCCAGAAGAACTTTAAAAAAACGTGCAATTATTGCAAAAAACCAGGGCATGTAATTTGAGAATGTAGGAAAAAGCAATTTAACGATCAAAACAGACAATTTCATAAACGGGATTTTCGAAATGTTCCTCAACCCACCACAAGATCCACCACAAAACAATCATATTCAAGAAACATTAGAAGAATCTGTAGCATCCGAAACGAAGAATGTAAACTGGCTCACATTTTTCTAAATTTTGAACACACAAAACAAGGAATCTTTTTAGTAGACCCAGGTTCAACCCTATCCTTAATTAAAGAAAACTTAATTAATGATACCAAACAAATTCTTCCAAAGAGTAAAAAGATAAATACCATCGCAAGCGATATTCTGAGTACAAAAGGAACCTTTGAAACGAAACTCTTTTCCCAACCAGTCACCCTCCACATGATTCCGTCCAACTTACCAATGAAAGAAGATGGACTAATTGGACTCGATATGCTCCAACAATGTAAGAGTAATTGGGATATGGAAAAGCATATATTAAAATTTGGACCAAAATTTTATTCCAAAAACCCACCTAAAAGAGAAACAAACATGCCAGCAAGAACAGACTGTTTAAGGGGAGGTGCCTGCGTAAATTTTTCAAAAAATCGATTTTTTTCTTGTACTTTGTAGTTCAAAGAATATTGTGTATAAATTTCATGTAGAAATTCGCAATATTGAAGAAGTTGTGGGTTATTCTGCGAAAGGCGGCAGAACGTCGAGCGCGCGGTCGGTTGGGTCTGCAGCTGTCGCGCTGGGGCCTTTTGTTATAGCAAGCAGGTATACAAGGGTAGGATAACTCCGAGGGCCTGGGGTTCTTTCGAAGCGTCAGTCTATCGTTTATCCTACGGGAGTGAACAGTATTTTCTATTCTGTGCATCGTTAATGAAATCGATAAAATGGACCGTAAAGACCAGCAAAATAAAATCTCTAGAACGGATAGAGCGACGTTCAGGACCGTAAAGACAATCCTCCGAAAAAAAACGTCCGTTTAATCGCCATTAATGTGAAAAAGATGACAGTAAAGTGAGTGCTTCTGCCAAAAAAATTCGGAAATCAATCGATTTAGAACCGAGTGTAAAACACGATATCGAATACGTTTTGCTGAATTTTGTGACTGTTTTTTCGTTTATCAGTGAACACGTGAAATGTAAAGACTGCGGACAATCAATTACCATCACGCAAACCTCCACTCGTGGCCTTGGTTTCAAAATAAAAATAGAATGTCCATCCTGTGAGCCCTGAAGTGTATCCTTCTGCCCATATATTTCAAACGCGTACGAAATAAATAAGAAATTTATTTTCGCTATACTTCGGAGGGACCAATGTATGGCCGTGGGATTGCTGATTAACGGTAAGGTAAAATATATCTCTATCCCGCGAGTAATTTTTCTGACAAACTTCGAAACAGCATTGAAGTACACTTTTTGAAAAATCGATTTTAACTTCTTTTTTTTTTAATGTTTGAAGTACGAAGAATATTGTGTGAACATTTCATGTTGAAATTCCGCAATCGCCAAATTTATACGGAGAATTTACCGAAAGATCGTGCAGCGGCTCAACGGCCGAGCGCGTCATTTCTTTACCCACTTTTCAAACGCGTTTATCGCGAAACATAGTTTTCAAAGTCGGTGACAGATGTATCTCGAAATCGGCTTATCCGATTTTGTCCAAATTTGGATACAATATTCTTCGATAGTTTTTCTTGTTCGCCATGTAGGGGTTTTTCATTTGATTGAACTATTGCTTTTTTGTGCAACCAAAATCGTCGGAAATTGCGAACGAAAAACGAACGTTAAATTAAAACGGTCGCAATTCCGTCAAAAATGAAAATTTCAAAAAATCCTACGAGGCGAACTCCTTTGTATATTATATTTCAAGAATCCGTTGCGTTTTCATGTTTCAGATCAACCGACTGCCCGGAATCCTTGGCACCACAAGCCATGTCAACGAACAACACGTCTGACGCTGACCACAACAACGGCGCTTCCAGTCAACGAATTTATTTTAAAAAATTCCTAAACATACCTCAATATACATATTTTCCAATAAAAAAACCCGGATCCAATCGAAACATTAGTTTTTGAGATAAAAATTCCCGAAGTTTACCTGTTTTTCTCGCCGTTTACTCAGGTACCTCCCCTTAAGAACATTTCATATTGAAGGAATTCAAAACAGACCGGCAGAAAGTCCATTAAAATATTATGACGTATTAGTAAATATCACAAACGGACAAGCCACATTCCCGATTCCGAACTGGACAAATCAAGACGGGTGTATTAGTTTTAAAAGTCGAACCGATAAATCATCTTGACCTCAAAGAATATAAAGTCCCAGAACTAACTAGTAAAAGGGAAAAACTCCTTACACAAAATACCAGACTCGTTCATATAAAAGAAGAAAAGGATGAAATTTGGAAAATTATAAAAAAATATCATGACATTTTTGTTTTACCTGGAGATCCCCTTCCAATTACACATTTAACGGAGCACTTAATTGATTTAATTGACGAAAAACCAATTCACGTAAAACACTACCGATACCCTCCGATACATTAGGAAGAAATAAAAAGACAAATTAAAGAAATGCTTGAGAAAGGAATAATCAGAGAAAGTGAATCCCCATTTAATTCTCCATTATGGATAGTTCCAAAGAAAGCGGATGTATCTGCCAAAAAGAAATGGCATATCATAATTGACTATAGAAAACTCAATGAGAAAACAAAAAAAGACGCCTACCCTCTTCCAAATATTGATGAAATTCTGAATAATCTTGGAAATTCAAAATATTTCTCTTCTTTCGATCTTGCTTCGGGATTCCATCAAATTGCAGTAAGAGAAAAAGATAAACCCAAAACAGCATTTTCCACAAAAGACGGACACTTCGAATATAATAGAATGCCATTTGGATTAAAAAACGATCCTCCAACATTTCAACGAATGATGAACAAAGGACGACAAGGATTAATTGGTAATAATTGTTTCGTATATATAAATTATATCATTGTGTATGGAAAAACCCTTAAAGAACACAACAAAAATCTCGAAACATTGTTCCAAACACTCCGCGAAGTAGAACTCAAATTACAACCAGATAAATGCGAATACTTAAAACCAAAATTAGCATATTTGGGATACATCATATCTGATAACGGAATAAAGCCAAATCCTGAAAGAATTGAAATAATAGTAGATTATCCAAGGCCGAAAAATCAGAAAGAAATCAAAAAATTCTTGGGACTTGTTGGCTATTACAGAAAATTTATCAAAGATTTCTCAAAGAAGGCTTTACCGTTAACGAATCTATTGAAGGAAAAAACGCAGTGGCAATGGACATCTGATGGAGAAAATTCATTTATAACTCTACGAAATTCATTGTGCACGGAACTCATTCTAGCATATCCGGACTGGAATGAACCATTCATTTTATCAACAAATGCTAGTGGTAAGGCAATCGGAACAATCCTCTCTCAGGGTGAATTAGGAAAAGACAAACCGATTTCATATGCTTCAAGAACTTTGAATCCTACTGAAAAAAAATTATTCAACGACAGAAAAGGAATTAATTGCAATGGTTTGGGCCGTAAAATACTATCGAGATTTTCTCTTTGGAAGAAAATTCAAAATTGTTACGGATCATAAACCAATAACTTGGCTAATGAACCTGAAAGATCCTTCTTCCCGACTAATACGATGGAAATGGAAACTGGACGAATACAATTTTGAAATAATTCATAGAACGGGAGAATCTCACAGTAACGCAGATGCTCTGTCTCGAATAAATGCACTTGAAGATGAAACCTTAGAAGAATTTGTAAATGAAACGTTTCCTAGTTACGACGATTATCAAGAAGAAAAAGACTCATAAAAAATCCGAAAATATCTTTATGAAGGAAGGTCGTACTAACAGAAAAGTTCTTATTATAAAAGATGATGAAAAAGAAAAAGGAATCATAATTGATCCAACAGAAGATGAGATTATTTGGTACGTAGAATTAAGAACGAAAATACCAAATTTCGAATCTATCGAAGTCGGAATCAAAGATCCTCGAATACGAGAAATAATAATTGAAACGATTGAATATATCCACACTAAATTGAGTTCAGAAAAAGAACTAATAATTTTCCTAAATCAAATTTAATGAGAATCGAGCAGCGTCGACCAGGCCGCTAGGCGCACCAGTAGGCGCCTACACGTAGGCAACCCGCGCGACACTTTCTCGCTAGCCACGACGCGCGCGAGCGGGCCGGCGCGAACTTTCTCGCAAGCGCTCATGCCCTAAAGCCTCTATATGAGACGAGGGCGCCCGACACTGATCAGCCAAGTTCTCGGGACAGATCCTTGCTGATCGGGCCATACAAGCGCAGTCCACGCATCGGGCCAGATCCTCGTTGATCGTTGCTACGCTCTAAGCAGGTCCATGCACGAGAACCGACGCTCACCATTTTTGCCTAGCGGCGGTAAAGCTATCGAGGGGATAACCCCTCGGGTCTCTATCGAGGGGAGCACTCGCTTGCCTATCCTCGTCGAGCAAACATCGCTGCCGTGGAAGCCAGATCCCTTGCTGGGACCACAAGCTCCATTGACTCGGCTACCTGCTAGCCTGTTGGGGCCTCTAGACCCACGGTGGAGACGCTGGACGTCACCGCGCTGGACCATCGAGCCCACTCAGCTCTCACCACTGCTAGCTACGCCACCGCAGCTGCGCCGAACTCCAGCAACCAGCAGCGGCACTCAGACCAGCAGTTGGCCAGCGACCGACCAGGTCTGCCAGACTTCAGATCTCTCCGGTAGCGAGTGGAGGAGACTGCTCAACCCCTCGGGTCTCAACTACCGACGAGCGAGAACCAGCCTCCAAGACCAGTCCGAGTCCTGTGCAGCTCGCTAACTCCACCTCACGCTCCGGAAAGTACCCTGTCAGCAGAAACGCCGGCAGAGCCCTGCACTCCCCCGTTGCCAAATCCATGGCGACGTACGAAAACGCTGCCCAGCCTAGTCTGGCGGCCAAAACTAATGTAATTATTTAATAAATGCTTAGGAAATAAAGAGAGAAAATATCTGGAAAATCGAAGAAAGAATTATTGGCGAACAACGCATCATTGCGGCCGTCCCGACTTCTGCAGTCCACTCGACTCACCCTGACGCATTCGAAACATGATGAAACAAGATTCAAAACATTCGAAACATTCGAAACAAGATGAAACCTTAGAAGAATTTGTAAATGAAACGTTTCCTAGTTACGACGATTATCAAAAAGAAAAAGACTAATATAAAAAATCCGAAAATATCTTTATGAAGGAAGGTCGTACTAACAGAAAAGGTCTTATTATAACAGATGATGAAAAAGGAAAAGGAATCATAATTGATCCAACAGAGGATGAGATTATTTGGTACGTAGAATTAAGAACGAAAATACCAAATCGCGAATCTATCGAAGTCAGAATCAAAGATCCTCGAATACGAGAAATAATAATTGAAATGATTGAATATATCCATACTAAACTGAGTTCAGAAAAAGAACTAATAATTTTCGTAAATCAAATAAAGGATCCCATCTCTCAGGACGAAAAGGACAAAACTATAAAAGAACTCCATGAATCTACAATTGGTGGACATTATGGACCGCAGAAAACCATCATATAACTGGCCTGGCATAACAAAAGACGTAGAAAATATCATTAAGAAATGTCAAATCTGTCAAAAGGAAAGAATAACGAAAAACATTTACAGAACATGTTCAAGACGGATTCCGAAACTTAGGATATGCAGCTATAACGATAATCACTATTTACACAGCTTATAACATTAGACTTTGTCAATGTATACAAAAATGTATTTCATGCTGAATAAAGCCATGTATAATATTTGACCATTGCAATTTTGGACACCATTTGCAAGCAATAGATAGGCCAGAAACAATGCATCTAAGAGAAAGACCAAGAGAACAATCAAGTATCTCAGAAATTCAAATGACAGAAGAAACACCAAAATTTTAAAAACTATTCCGACCAAAACATCCTACAAGTCGAATTTAATTTATGAGGACCAAAATCAAGGGGGGAGGAATGTAACGGTGGAATTTGACACCTCTAGCCTTGAGATAAGAAGTCTCACAAACAACTTGCTCTTTCTCGAAAACTAAGCGAAGCGACCAAGTTACTCCAAAATGTGCAATCGAGATCTCGAACGTTTCGGAAGATGCAAATCGCGACCATATAAAAGGCCGCACCTAGCCAGCCGTTAGTCAGTTACTCATCAGCAATTAATCGGACGCCGTCACTCTGTTGCTCGATATTCCATTTTCTTGTCGATTGGCGAAACTTCTCGAATACTTCAACGTTCCATTAGTCTACCAAATATATAACACGAGTTGTGAAAGAATAAATAAATAAATAAAAGTTCTCTTCGGGAGTATCCCTGAGGAGTTATTTTTTAAAAATGTAATGTTCGCCGCAAACGGTGTAACAATATATATATGGGGCATTCCATGCCGATTCGACCTGGGTCTGACCCGTCACCTCTCCGATTTGATCTGCGATTTTTTATGTTATTGTACTATCTCTGAAAGGCACTCGAGAATTTTTTCAGATTTTTTTGGAACGATTTGACTTCACAATATTTTTTATAAACAAAAAATTAACGCCTAAATTTAAAAATCTGAAAAAAATCACAAAGATCCTGTGTCACATATCAAACACTGTGAGCATTTAGAAAAAGTGGGCGCGCGTTTCGTTTGGCCTACAATGCGCTTTTTTCCCAAAAAAAAATGAAAAAAAAAAATTATTAAATAGAATCAATAGCCCACCCAGTCGTTAAAGAGGAAAAAAAATTACATGACATCATGTAGAATTGACCAGAATTTTTTCAGATTTTTTAAAGATTTTTTTCAGAATTTTTGTCCAAGTTTTTTTTTCATCATTTTTAGTCAAATTGCCGACAATTCAAGTGGCCAAGTGGCCAACCCAACTCAAGTATCATAGGGCTTGGGCTACAATGTCAAGAGAGAAAACATTCTTAATTAAACATTTTTAATCCATTCGAATTTTTTCAGAATTTTTTAGCGATTAATTTCTTTCATAGAAACGATTGTTATTTTTTCAAGTTTAAACAAACAAAAAATTCACTTCGATTTCGCAATGGGGATATCGTATGTTTGAAAGAATGTATAATTTTGCAATGTAGGGTTCAAACGATTTCACTTCGAAATGAAGAGGAGAATAAAATATATAAAAAAGTAAAAAACTAGACAATAAAGTACGGATATAACAACTCTTCCCCCGCTCCCAGCGTCACTGCCATTAGTACTTCTTCCTCCCTCCTCGCGTTCTGTTTTACCGCCTTTATTTCTTTCCTTACTCCTATCATCATTCCTTCTTTGGCTCTCCCCTTCCTATTTTCTTTCTGCCCATTGAACCATCCACGTATATCCCTTTGGCAGTCGGTCTCTTACCCCTTTCTGCCCTTTTTCCTCTATCCACGTCTCCATCATCACTATCACTTCCCATTCCTCTAGTCCCTTCCAAGAGTCCTTGTCCTTGTTTGGTAAGCCCGCTACATTCTAGAACACCATCCTCCATCTCTCTCCTTCTTTTCCTCTATTCTCTTTCAGTACCTCTCCCTGCTCATCCCAGAACCATACGGTTCCACCCATTACCACCTTCCCATATCCCACTCTTACTCTTTTCCCCCTTCTTTCCTCTTCTTCCCCTATTCCCCTTAGTCGCCACTGCATATTTCGTTCCCCCCACGTCAAGTCGTATTCTATTCTCTCCCTTCTTCCTCTCAGTTCCCTTTTCTCTTTCGTTACCTCTTTCTTCTCCTCTATATTCTCCATTTTCACTTCTATCATCACTTCTCTCCTTTGTCCTCTACTTCTTTTCCCGCCTCCGTTCCCCCTCTGCCATTTCCTTGTCCTATCCCCAGATTTCCTATACGCTCGCTTATTTTTTCTATTTCTCTCATCTGCTCTTCTGCCTTTTCTATCCATCCTTCCATTTCCTTCCCCATGGCCTCTTTTTCCTTCAGCCCCCTTTCCTCCTTCTGCCCCATCTCCTCTCTCATCCTCCCCAGGTTCTCCTTGACTGCCCGCCCATGCTTCTTTACTTCCGCCATATCTCTCGTAACCTCTTCCCTCATCGCTCTTACCAATTCTTCCAGGCCTTGCCCTCCTGTCTCGCTCCCTCCGGTAACCTCTGCACCTTCCGGCTCTTCTGAAAATCTCCCTTTTCTTCCTGCTCTTTTCCTTCCATTTGTTCCCTTTTCCTTGTCCACAACTCATTTATCTTCCCTAAACTCAAGCTCCTCTCTCTCATTATTCTTTCCTCGTTTGTCTTTCTTCTCCTTTTCTTTCCCAGTTCCTCCTCCTCCTCCTCCTCCTGCCCCTCCCTCATGCACTCCTTTTCGCTGCGCCCGTCCTTTCCTCTACTAGTTGGGTCGTTATAATTATTACCATAATATTCATATTATCTATTAAAAGAATAAAGATGATAAAATAACAATAAAAACAACCGCCACTATAATAGTACTAATAATTATTATTATCAATAATGATAACTATTATTATTTATTATAATAATAATTCTTATTAGTGCTACTTTTATTATATTATTATTATATTAAACAAATTATACAAAAATCAAATGCATTTTAAAAAAATTGAATGAAATAAATAAAAGTGTACGAGTTGAGATTCGAACATGGAACCTTTGGCCTACCAAGCTGACCGGCTGCCGCCTGGCCTACAAGACCACTTAATAATTAAAAACATTTTTAAGTGTATATATAACTTGCTATGATATCTTCAGTGCGTTTTTTTATTTATAGGGATTTTATTTCAGTCTTTCAGGCATTTAAAGGAGGGATTGTTTTAAAAGACCCCTTATAAGTTATGACTAATTCAATTATATTTAATAGCTCGGTGAGGATTTCAACGTTAATTTCGCTTCAAATGACTCGAGCTCACTTCCCAATTTTCTTCGTGAAAAATTCAATTTACAGATGAGTAACCATTCCGCAGACACAACAGCAACATTTGGAATCAGGAAATATAGAATCTAGAGCATATATTTCATATTTCAAATATCATAGGGCTATAGTATCTGCTTTACGTATTAAAGCACTAGCTGCTGATCTTGTGGAAATGAAAGAAATAAATTGAATAATATTAAATTATTATTGCATCCAGTCCTCTTCCATTTGTATAAAATGTATTACGCAACTATCAAATGTGACTAAATCAATTAATTGATATTGTGGCTGAGATTTCTTTATTCCTACAGAACAAATCCTTTCAATACTATACGCCTTTTAAAACACACTTTCTTTCTCTCTCGCTCTCTGCCTCGCCCCCCCCCCCCCGCCACAAGAAGATACACAACATCGCTATTCTTTATTTACTATAAATGTAGGCGTACAAAGGACGCCAAAGACGTTTCACTTCTATCACATGCACTGAGTTGCACGCGCCAATTTTTTAATATACTTTAAGTATTGAAAAAAGGAAGCAATTTTCACATATTGCTGTGATAAAAATTAGCTGACTAATGTAATTTCAGAAGTTCCGTGACACTGAAGAATGGTTTTCACTTGAATTGAACAATTTTAATGTGAGATTTTATTACTTCGATTTTTTGTAATATGAAAGCACGCTCATACGTCGGTTTTGAATCGAACGAAGTTAAAGGCTCGAAACGAGTGCAAAATCGAATAATCTAGAAGACAGTTGTGCAACGTTTTAACCAAGTATCATGACCCGTACGTATGAAGCATTTTTTATTCTTTTGTAAACGGCACGGCCGGCGTAAGTATTTTCTGTCGAACTCAACAATGGTGCATCGATAAGAATGTTGTCGGCCTCGTGGTAGGTTCGTAGAATCGTATCATCATACATGGCTAATCACACAGTTTTTTTCTTGGCTGAGACAAACGTTAAGTTTTGTTGTCTAGAAATTTGAGCAAATCGCTTTTTTTTATTAATTTTATTATTCGACAGAACTTTCTGAATACGTATGGGAAACCGTTTAATGATACTCATAAAATTGGCTGAGTTATAGAACTTATAAGGAGCACGGTCGGGGAACTCGGTCGAGAAGCCAGGTTTTTTTACATAATTTACATTCTTAAAGAGTTTAGAGCACGTGGGTAAAAGGATATTTTCATATCTAAAGTATGTTAGAATATAAAGCTTAAACGTTAAGCTTTCAATGCGTTTTTCTGGAAACAACATGTTTCGACGCGCGGGTCCCTCTACAGCTTCAACGGAAGAACCAATTCACATGAATCTCAGCGTAATTGAAAGGAAATTCAATTTACGGAGCCATCGAGGAGCGGTTTTTGTCAAAAATTGATTTAGAAATATTTCTTTCGTCCGTTGAAGCAAAAAACCGGGCAAAAAATTCGGTTTTTTTCCTATGGCTGTCATTTTGTTATCCAGAGGGTTTTCAGAAAACAAAAACGATAAAGCCCCCCAAATTTAGTCTAGTTTAATCATTCTTAACCCGTATTTGTTTCAGAAGAACTTGCGAGTGCCCCGCGCAGACCAAAACACCGTCAAATAAAGCATGGCTTTATTTTACGGGAGCTGGAGCCGCCATTTTGGACTTTTTAAATAAATAAAATTGGAATTTACTTTGCATTGATAAAAGAATAAAATACGTTGAAACTCATTTCCAAAAGTACTTCTTTTATATAAAAAAAAATCCCCGAAGTTCATGCATTTTTTATGCTTATTGGCGGTAACCTCCCCTTAAATGTGTTTTACTCGAAAATATATTTAAAAAATCGTCAACCATGATATCTCGATAACCAATTAACCGATTGAGCTCAGATTTGGCAGACACCTTCAGTAGACTGTTTTCGAACGTTGGTCGCAGAATTGAGGCAAAATAGTTAAAAAAAAATTTTTATATACCTCATAGAATGGTCAGACAAATAGGAAAAATTGATATTCTGAGTTTAGCATGTCACTATTTCGTACTTTTCTTTTTACTGAATCTGATACCAAATATCACAACACTCATACATATTAAGAATATGATTAATTCTTTTTTCACATTTATACAATGTCCACCACACTGACCGCCAATTCGAGGCGTTTTCAGAAAGATTTCAGAAAGAAAATGGGAACAGTTGAACCGTCATCCGAAAAATCACCTCCAAAACAGCACTCTAGACAACAATACTACCTTAAACTAATAAAAATTATGTATGTGATGGGCATAAAAATTGGACCGCAAATCATGAAGCTCGACAGAAAACAGGACAATGTGCGAATCGCGACTGCCAATCGACGTAATTCCTTCGAGACACAAAAAGCCAGGATAACTCAGAAGAATAAAAAATCTTCCCAAGTTGACAGCGACGAGGAATCTGAAAGGATTTCATATGCAGGTGGCATCGCCGATGAATCGTGAGTAATTTTTTCTACACGTATTTTATGCTTAAAACACCAGATGCGTTTTTTTTCGAAAAGGTATTTTTTTCATTTAACGCAAGTAATAAAAAAACCTGTTGAAATTATATTTTTTAAGAACCTCGAATAGATTCATACGCTTCAATTCTCCAACTTTGGATAATCGTAATTGAGACAATTTTAATGAAAATAAAGTTGCTGCAAGCGATAGGTGTATTGATACAATGTTAGAATTTATTTAATTGTTTTTTTTTAAATGATCTTGTAATTTCAAGCCATCTGTGCGAATTGGCAACGATTTGGCAGAAGTCTGCTTTCAAACATGAAGGAAATATCGAAAAAGATGTAAAAACCATTGTTTCGTATAGATTTGTAATACAACAACTAACATAGATTCAAGTATTATTTGATTCCGCCATCTCCATCGCAAAATTAATTTCTACGGAAATGCCTTTCTCCCTCCGCGCATCAGAACGATTCTGCAAGAGCCATAATTTTTATGGATAACGTTGTGTCGGAAATTAACAATAAAACAATATAACTCCCACTTTCCTTCAGAGTTCGTTTAATTCTTTGACGAAATGAAGAAAGCCATCAAGGCGCAATTGAATGTGAAGCCCGCCAGAAAAACGAATCAACGTTCAAGAAGAATCAGACCGAGTAAGGTGGGCAGTACACCGGGATACAGTGCTGTACTTGTGAAAACATTATCCGAAACCGAATGACTTTTCGGAAGCATTCTGTTATTCATCATTTATCTGCTTCTTATAATAAAAAGCAGCCTTCAAACTATGGGACAAATCACTTTTAGGGTGAATCGATTTTTTTATGTTAAAGACTATATAGTAAACAAATTGAAAATTAATAATGAATAAAATTCAGTGACACTTCTATCCCTCTACATCGTATATGCCAGATTTTTTGTTTGCGAAATCGGAATCTTCATATTTTGTAAAGAAAAATTATAAATAGATTAATTAAGTACTATTGGTAGATCAAGACAGGGATGGCGGGAGCGAGTGATATATTAATTAATATTTATCTATGCTCTGCACAGCCCCTTGAAGCCAATGGAGATAAGGTCAAAGATAACAACATAGGATATACAAGTGCATGAGTATGATAATAAAAATATAAAAAATACAATACACTGCACAATGCGATAACTGAATTGACAAGAAGAAAGTATACAAATTACGTTGGATAAAACTGCATCAGCAAATTTGCATAGCAGAAAACCAATATATATTGTGACGTGCTCATTTTGCCCGTCACAAAAAGTGTCGAGACTTGGCATAGCGCGGGAGAATGCGCCTTGTTTCGTCGAGGAGCTTCTCATCAGCAATCCAACAGAACTAATTCAGATACTCCAATAGATATTATGTAATCTTATTTGTATATTTTATTTTGTATTTCGCGCGAGCAAACGACAGTCCCCCGTTCGACAACGCTACCATCGAGAACATCGCGGAGAAAGGGGTAACGGCCACAGCAGCCCCATACTCGTCGGGATTGTCGTTGCTCCTTATTATCAAGGCGAGAGTGCAAAAATTCGAGTGTCCAACAATTTTTACCGAGATCTGTTTCTGTATTTACGGTAGGGAACGAGGATCCGACAGCTTATCGATAGATCTATTTTGAGTGTTGGAAATGAGGCGCTGTGATCGACTTTGATCTGCTTTACCTACCGAGTACCTACGCTGTAACGCCGTACTTGGTGGCGCTGTAAACAGGAGCGCTCAACGCGACATCTTGACTACATGGGTTTACCTGCTTATATTTTTTCATGTCTTCTGAAACGCTGGGTGTACGACGCCACGCCGATATTCGATTTTTCTTTGTTTTCAATTTATCACGAATAAATTATAACAATCGTTCAACGTGCTCGATTTGGTTCACCTGTTTTCCTTCCCGCGCACAACAGCTTTTGACCAAATGGGGGGGGGGGGGGGGGGGGTATGGTGCAGAGGCAATGATTGCGAAGCCAAACTACCACAGCCGCAATATTTTTTCTGAAAACCTCGTTGCTGTAGAATTGCGCAATCTCGAGGTGAAATTCAACAAGCCGATATATGTGGGTATGTGCATACTCGATAAGTCTGCGCCGCTATCACACCAGAAACTATTCGAAGGTCAAGAGAATCATTCATCCGACGTCTTCAAAAATGTGTCGAGGTTAATGGCCATCACTTCGAACATTTGTTACAATAAATTTTCTGCACAAAAAATTTAATAACATAATTCGGATATTCTTATTGTCAATACCATCACGATTTCCCGTTTTTACATGTGTATTTTGGTGAAAAATCATTTCAAAGTCATGATGTCATAGGTCGTTGGATTCGTCTGAATATCAGCTACAACGACTTGATAAAAAAAAAACATATTCCCATTAGAAAAATAATTGATGACCTTGAGAACGCAAAAATTATGACCTTGACAAAAATGAATTTTTCACTACTGTATCAGCTCTTCGAAATCAATCAAATTACCTCCTGAATTTTTTTTCATTACTCTAAAGGCAACGGAGATATTTGCGGTGGTCACATTAATGGTCCTCCCTGTATATACAGGGTAAGGCACTAACTGTTGCCACCTTAAATATCTCTGTAATTATCGACGTCACAAAAAAATGTTTGAAACAAAAGTTGTATCGTACGAAAGGGGTCATCAAATGCGACCATTTTTTTTATCTCAGTGGAGGCGCTGTCGCACAGTAAAGGTCACCTCCACTTTTTTAAATGGGACGGTACATTTTTTTTCAACTATCTTGTAGAGCATCGAAAACTGCATAAAAAACATTTAGGGGTCAAAGTCGTTCAAGGTCATTTAAGATCAAAAAGTGACATGAACTTTATTTTTATGTGAAATTACCTTTATTCACAGTAGATGTTCAAAGTGATTGCCATTGGAATCAATGCAGTATTGCAATCTCCTCATCACGGATTGTGTAGAATTTCTTATCACTTCGGCACTTATCGAATCACAGGCTCGAAGAATTCTCTCACGCATACCATCCGGCGTAGTTGGACGTTCTTTATAAACAAGATCTTTCAAGTATCCCCACAAGAAAAAGTCCAGAGGCGTCAAGTCTGGCGAGCGAGCCGGCCGCGATACAGCTCCTCCGCGTCCAATCCAACGATTTGGAAATCTCTTTTGCAATTCATTTCTAGCTATCAGCGAAAAATGTGCCGGGCACCCATCGTGTTGATACCACATTCTGTTATTTGTTTCTAAAGGTATTTCTTCCAATAACGGACCTAATGTTTCTTGAAGGAATGTGGTGTACTTCCTACCAATAAGATTCCCGTCGATGAAATAAGGGCCTATGATTCTATCCCCAATAATCCCACACCATACATTAACCGACCACGGTCTTTGGTATGCAACTTGCCGCAGCCAATGTGGATTTTCAGTTGACCACAAATGCATGTTATGCAAGTTAATATTTCCATGATTCGTAAATGTTGCCTCATCGGTAAATAAAATCCGATTAATGAATGAGTCATCTCTCTGAATCTGGCGTTGAGCCCATCGGCAGAATTCAGTGCGATTCATGAAATCCGTACCAGTTAATTCCTGGTGGAGACTGATGTGGTAAGGATGATATTTATGACGATGTAGAACACGTAGAATACTTCTTTGGCTTACGCCAGATTCCCTCGCAATTTGGCGAGAACTCGCACAAGGGTCTCGATGAACGGCGGCAAGAACACCAATTTCCGTTTCTTCGTTAGTAACGCGCTTTTGTCGGTTACTTTTCCGACGGGTTAAGGATCCAGTTGTCCTCAGTTTAGTGTACAAAATTTGAAATGTACGGCGTGTAGGATGAGAACGTTCAGGAAATCTTTCAGCGTATAAGTCTCTAGCTCTCACTGCATTTTTCTGACATTCTCCGTAAATTAGAAGCATATCAGTTTGCTCTTCAAAAGAATACATCATTTACATTCGCTTGATTCATTAATACTAGTCTCACCATTCTTATTATCGTTATCTTGGGTTTGTTTGGGCGAAACATTGTACAATGTTCTGTGTACATTGTAGGTTTGGTGCCGTTGTTTACATACAAGACAATGGCAAGATTTCGGCGATAAGTGCCGGAGTGATAAGAAATTCGTGATGAGGAGATTGCAATACAGCATTGATTCCAATGGCCATCACTTTGAACATCTACTGTGAATAAAAGTAATTTCACATAAAAATAAAGTTCATGTCACTATTTGATCTTAAATGACCTTGAACGACTTTGACCCCTAAATGTTTTTTATGCAGTTTTCGATGCTCTACAAGATAGTTGAAAAAAAAATGTACCGTCCCATTTAAAAAAGTGGAGGTGACCTTTACTGTGCGACGCACAGTGGGGCAGAATCCCAAAAAGCTGGCCAAAAGTCAAATTTTTGAGTTGTATATATTTGTCTATATATGTTCAGATCTTGTTTACTGATAGTCCTAGGACGAAATTCCGGACCGGGCAGGTTTATACCTGCTCTAGGGTCGCCTCGACATCAGTCGACATTCAGCCGCCGTTCGGTACGCATTAAACAAGCGTACGCGTCGAAAAATTCTTGCCTGTTTCGAAGTGCTGTGAAACGGACGAAACTGTCTCAATTTTAATTCTGCAAAATGGAAAAACTTTCTGAAGGTATGCAGAAAATATAATTATGCACAGTTATTGCTTATTTTATGTTTGAAATATCTAAATTTTGCAACAAGTAAACATAAAAAATTATACATTTTTTTTCGAAAATCGATTTTCTAAAGTAGTTTGAAAAATGTCTTCGCGAGTCTCGACCTTGTTTCAACAAGAAACTGATAGTGTACAGTACTAAATATAATATACTAAAAAACTGGCTGCTCAGGAGTGCTCAACGAATAGTTAGACTAATTTTTAGGGAGAAATACGTGGCGCGACATTAACGGACGTGTGAATGTAATCCAATGATTATTACGTTACAGCGCGTTGGTATATTTTCTGTCTATTAACATAGATTAATATTTATTTATCAATTCCATTTGTAGTATGTTCATTTATTGATTAATATTCATAGATCATTTAAATTTTAATACAGTAATTTATTATTCTAAATGTACGCTTTACGAAAATCTCAACATTTTATAAAATATTCCTGCAAGAACTCTCAGTAGCTAGAACTGTGTTTCCCCCATGTTTGTACGGCGTAACGGTTTTCGGCAGTAAAGGTGTATTAGTGTATACGTACATAGTGTATACGTAGTGTAGACGGCGATTCGGCAAGGACTGACGAGGGGCTCCTAGAGCAGCCATGTATGAAAGAAAGGAGCCCGCCTGCTGTTCAGGCTTTATTATACCTGTTGTATACTGACACAGAGGTGATTCTCGTAAAGACAGATTTCATGTAATTTCGGTTTTTTTTTCGTGCAGAATGTATGTAAATATATTTGTTAATCATTTATATCATAAATATTCGTTTTCTTTATAAATATAAAATCATTTTTAGTAGTAATAAATTATTTTTGTACATTTCGAGTCAGAACACCGTATATAGTTTTGTTAAGTATAAAATGATTTCAAAATAATGTCATTTAATTTTGTACATGTTTATATTGGTATTTTACAGAGTCTTCCCAATCTTCAAATATGGAATTATCAAGAAGAGATGTTTTTTTCATGGTGAAAGACAGTTTAAAAAACGAACAGAAATTCGTTATTGGAGTTTTGAAAGATGCAATTTTTAAGAAAACAGAACATGTAATACAAGTAGACGAGGATGAAAAGTCATTAGGACTGTTATTTGCAAATTTTCGATCCAGATGGAAAGCAGCAAATAGAGGCCAAGAAAAGTTTCTAAAAAATAATGAAGAATGGTTGAATGGCACCGTATGTTTTTCAACATTATCCGATACTGAATGCACAACATCAACATCTGAGAAGATTGTGAAGAATGATGAAAAAGGAACATCTGGACGACCTTCGAAATCCTTTGCTTCATCCAGCGATAGATCTAAGAGGCGAAAGACTGAAGAAATACGTTCTACTTTATCTACAGAAGAATTGACGTATGCTGCTCAAATGAGTTTAAGGACTTCTGGTCAAGTGGATGCTGCTCAAGTTCTTAAAGATGTCACATTAACCAGCCCAACAAGAGCCTCAAAATATATAGCTGCTGTTCGGTCAAAAAATGAGACACCTTTAACCCCAGACGAAGCACTTTCTTTGATGATCGAGAAAGGAGAATCAAAGCGCTCTTATCAGCTATCAAGAAATGCAGCTAGAGCACGTAAATGCAAATTATACCCATCATACCATGAAGT
Organism: Ophion ventricosus; assembly: GCA_963932345.1. Classification (NCBI taxonomy): domain Eukaryota; kingdom Metazoa; phylum Arthropoda; class Insecta; order Hymenoptera; family Ichneumonidae; genus Ophion; species Ophion ventricosus. The sequence goes on from OZ010724.1 coordinate 2,818,853, forward strand.
AGAAAAAGCAAAAAATCGTTGTTATCCATCAGTTGTGTACATGAATATTACTGAGTCGTGCGCACAAATTAAACTACAGGCTTTACTTGATCATACCACATGCAGAATTATACAACTTCAGGCTGATGTCATCGATACTCTAAATTCTGAAATTCTGCAAAAATTAGTACTTCACTGTAAATGGGGATGTGATGGAAGCAGCGGTCAAAGTGTTTATAAGCAAAAATTTGATGAGGCTGGAAAATCTGATGAAAGCATTTTTTATACTTCTCTGGTACCTTTGCAATTAATCTACAACAATCACGAGACGGATGAAGGAACTATTGTGTGGAAAAATCCTAGACCTTCATCTCCTCGATTCTGCAGACCAATACGATTGCAGTTTGTACATGAAGATGTACAATCAACATTGAAAGAGGTTACCGACATTGAACAGCAGATTGCCGGTCTTGCACCATACACTACTGAACAAAATGAAAAATCAATTTCAGTAACCTATTGTATGTCGTTTACGATGATAGACGGCAAAGTCTATAACGCTGTAACCGGTACCACTTCTGCACAACGCTGCTTCCTGTGCAAAGCCACCTCTAAAGATTTTAATAACATCGACAAAATTATAAAAATGGACATTACTACAGATAATTTAAGATTTGGCATATCTACATTACATGCGTGGATTCGTTTTTTCGAGTGCTGTTTGCATTTGTCGTATAAGCTCACAACTCAAAAGTGGCAAGCTCGTGAAGAGGAAGTGAAAAAGATTGTGAAAGTACGCAAGGAAGACATACAGACTCAATTTAAGACAACACTGGGGCTTATCGTTGATCGACCAAAGCCAGGATATGGCAGCTCAAACGATGGAAATACCGCCCGCCGCTTTTTCGAAAATGCTAATATATCTGCTGAAATAACAGGAGTCGATGAAAATTTAATTCACCGATTTCATGTTATTTTGCAGGCAATTTCGAGCGGGTATGATATAGACGAAGAAAAATTCAAAGACTATTGTGTAAATACTGCCCGTTTATTCGTTGCTTTATATCCATGGTATTACATGCCAACATCTGTGCACAAAGTGTTGATGCACGGAGCAGAAATTGTAAAATATGCCCTTTTACCGATCGGACAACTTTCTGAAGAGGCCCAAGAGTCACGCAATAAGGACATAAAGAACTACAGGTTACATCATTCAAGAAAATGCTCTCGAGAATCGAATATGAGAGACATTTTCTATAGGCTCTTAGTATCATCAGATCCATTTCTCTCAAGCATCAGGAAATTGCCCCAGAGACCGGCGAAATCTTTACATAAAGAAGCTATAGAAATGTTAAAACAACCTGAAGTCACCAGACAAGAGATAAGGAACGATTCCGATTTGGATACAAGTGGGTCAACATCAGAATCCGAATCGAATGATTCCAACATTGAAGATGACATACAAGATTTTTGTTACTAGAAGTAAATAACAGATATTTGATTTATTGCAAATTTTGTACTCAAGAAATTGTTCAAAAATAAAAACATGGCTCAAGAGATTTTCTACTCATTTAAACCTAAAAATATTATGAAACATTTTCTATTAAAAAATATTTAAAAATTGAAAATTTTTTTGGAATCGTCTATATATCGCGTCTGCTATTTTGAAAATTAACATTCCTATAACAAATTCGTAATCAGCGATCCCAAAAACCCTTAAGAAATATGATTGGGTATTTTTTACTGAATTATTTGACTAATTGGTTGAATTATGTCCGCCATTTTGGGTCCGCCATTTTGAAAATCGTAATTCTGATAACAGATTCGTATTCAGCGACCCCGAAAACCCCCGAGAAGAGAATTGGAGATCATTTTGAACACTTTCCGAATTTTGGCCAGCTTTTTGGGATTCTGCCCCACTGTGCGACGGCGCCTCCACTGAGATAAAAAAAAGGTCGCATTTGATGACCCCTTTCGTACGGTACAACTTTTGTTTCAAACATTTTTTTGTGACGTCGATAATTACAGAGATATTCAAGGTGGCAACAGTTAGTGCCTCACCCTGTATATACACTCAGCAAAAAATTAAAGGAGCATGAAAATTTCACAATTTTTTCAGTGATTTTTGAATGGTCGTAACTTCGTGAAAAATGTCCGTATCGGGAGAAAAAAGCATTTTGAAGCTTGTAATCTCTAGTTTAAGAATCTCGCGGTGAACTTTTTTTTTGAGCATCACGCTCGGCGCTCTCATAACCCTTTGCGGCATAGTGTAACACTGGTATTACACCTAATTTAATTCAGATTTTGACGATTCAAAAGTGTTTTTTAAATTAAATATGGCGGATGTAAATGCGTTTCAAGGTTCCTAGGACTTCAATAACTACTAAAACATACCTATTAAATTTTTATTTTTCACGTAGTGGGTGTCATCAATAACGGAGGTGCAAAAAAATGAACTTTTTACATCATAAATCTGATTACGACTAATCTAGCAGGTAAACTATACCCAAAAATAGGTAAAACTTGGTTTGTGATCCACTGAATACGAACCCGAAGTCTAAACCGTCAAATTGAAAATGGCGGATCCAATATGGCAGCTGTAAATGGCAAAAACTATAGGATTTTTCCAAATTTGATGATCTATTTTTTTTTGGGAGCTTATTTCATGTAATACAATAGGAATGAAAAATCAAAAATGTTCAATACAATGCAGCTAACGAAAATTTGATATTTGATTGAGTATACTGAAATTTTAGCGCGCAGACGTTACTGAAAAAGGATTTCATGACATTCGACAGTTCTGCTACACTGGACATCTATCTAATGTACTACGCGTTTAGCATTACCCAGAACTAACGGCGAGGACGTAGCGAGTTTCTAGTTCCATTATTTAATTTTTTTATTTTATTAATTTTATTTAATTTTTAAAAAATTTTAATATTTTTATTTCGGAAATTGTTTTGTTAAACTTATCTCGTATTTGACTTTTGTTTTTATCGATTTTGTCGTTTCGCTTCTTTGAAGATCTGAAAATTACCACCAGCTTTCACGCGTGGTATGTCCCAAAACAGTTGTGATTTACTTGTATGCACAGAGGTACGTGGCAGGCAGTACATATCCAACATGTTAGTACTGTGTGAAGCTTTGTAGAGCAATTAGCACATCGTCTTCACTGTCCGTTTGCAATAACTTGAGGCATGTGGGCTGCCCCAAAACGACGTTTTTCAAGGGGTACTTGTGGCTTAGCTCGGCTAAGAACTTTTGTAGATGATGGTTTTCTACCTTTTTTAGTAGGGGAAGCACCTCCGATCAACCCTTCGACTACAGCTAGTCTAAATTTTTTTAGAGATGAATACTTCTCCTTCCCTCTCTCAGCATAAATAATGAATGCGTTCGTCACTGTAACATCGATGAGGTGCCAAAATATCCTGTGCTATCACTATTTTGACGTTCGATCTATTTCATACAAAGACTTCAACATGTCTGCCTTGTCGACATAACCCATGTGTTTATTGTATTCCTGTATCAATTTTGGACACGATACGAGTTGTAAAGAGCCATCTTTGTTTCGTCGGTTGACCGATGTTGCAATCGATGGATCGTGAAAGTTGAATATGAGTGAAACAACTCGATTATCATTCCACTTTACCCAACTAAGTCCTGTGTACGAAGTTCGATATTCATATTCGCCTTTACGCAATTCTTTATCGGGCTTTTGGCGTTTGGGTAAACCAACTCGGTTATTTCTCACAGTTCAACATGCCAGTATACTGGCCTTTTTCAGGGACATCATCAAGTCAGTACTGGTGAAGGAATTGTCGAAGTATACACGGTGACTATTTCCTATTAGGTCTTTGATCAAATCTTTGACCACTCTTGCTCCTAGCAGTTTTTCCACCTTTTGTTCTACTTTCCCTGTATAAATTTGGAATTCGCATACATATCCCATTTGATCCGCACGTACCCAAACCTTGAATCCACGTTTGATTGGCTTATTTGGCAAATACTGCTTCAGGGTATTGCTATCCTTGAACTTGATCATACTTTCGTCTATCGATTGATATTCATTGGGTAAAAAGCAAGTTTTGAACGTGGCAGAAACCTTCTCAATCAGCGGCCTTATTTTATAGAGCTTGCCATAATTTGCGTCTCCTCTTTTGGGTTCTTGAGAGTTATCATTGACATGTAAGTGGGAAAGCAAGAACCCTCTCTTGGTTTCTAGACCAATAGTCGCGATATGATGGAAGTTTTTTCACACCCATGAAAATATTGATACCTAAGAATACCAACATTTCTTCAATCGTGACCGCTTCAAACTGTTCACCAGATTGAATGCAGTAAAGATTCGTGTGGTAAACAAGAGACTCTAGGAACTCTTTTGGTAGTAAACATAAAAATATATCCAGTGGAGACCTACAATTACCTTGAATCCTTGGACCAGGGTCTTTGGTGAACTGCAGAGTGGCATTGTGTCTTGGTTTTGTTTCCCATATTCCGTCTAAATTCGATAATCGTTTATTCAGAGGTATATCATCTGTATTATCATTTTCACTGTCCTACTCTTGTCGGCCTCTCTCAACTGTTGACGTTCTACCCTGGTCATCACTACATTCACTTTCCTCCGTGTCAGATCCGTGAAAGTTGATTATTGAGTCATTATCGCTCGGTATATCTATATACTCCGTTTTCATTTTGAGAAAAAAACATTTGCAGCGGTTGAATTTTTCAAAATCAATATTGACAATATCATACGCCCGTCACTTCTATGCATGCAAGTGCTGAAATACACCCAAGCACGGAAGACTCAACGATACGATAACAAGTGCACAACACAAAACTTTATTGGATGAGTGAAACCCTTGAAAATGGATCTTTACCCAAATAAAATATCTTCTTTATATTTCAGTTTGTCATTTCGGATTTTGAGTTCACATCCGTGATCAATGAGCCGAAAATTTTTTAGTAAAGAACTACAATGAACTCGAGTAATTATTTGAATTTCGTCCTCGATTTTGAATCCGCTGTTTTTACCGTCTCAACTTAGACTTGAGATTCGCAGTCTGTGACCCAAAACCTTTCGGTAATGGCTTTCATAAAAAACGAGTATCTTGGAGTTATTTAGTCCGCCGATTTGAATTTTCGAATTTTGAGTTCTTATTCGCAATCAGCGATCCCAAAAACATTTGAAAACCTAATTTCATGCGAATCAAGTAAATATCTCGCATTCTATTTCTGCTATATTATTATATACATGATCTTGAATTTCCAAATTTTGGATGGAGTTTCGTAACCAGTGACCTCAAAACTACGAGTACGAACTTTCTTCCCCATTAAACCACTTTTTGCATTTTTGGGGCACCATATTGGGACCACCATCTTGAATTCTCAAATTTTGACTGCAAATTCATAATCAGCGACCCCAAAACCCTTGAGTACCAACTTTCACATTCATCAAACAACTTTTTGCATTTTTGGTCTGCTATATTGGATCCGCCATCTTGAATTCCCGAATTTTGAGTGCAGATTCGTAATCAGCGACCCCGAATACAACATTTCAAGCCAATTGCACGTAAAGAAAAATGTATGCTTCAAAGGGATAAGAAATAGCGCGTAAAAAAAATTTTTGATTTTTTTTTTCAACGTCGTCTATGGGCTAAAAAAAGTTTCCTGGCTGAATCAATGCTTGGATCTTTTAGCCTGAATCTCTGTACGTCCATTTATCGCTGAGATATCACCAATTGAATGAAAAGTCAGCTTTTTTCTTTGATCATCGAAATGTCATGCACTAATGATGGTACAGCAAACGGAAGGTGGGTTTCGGAAACTTTCATAACTCGTCTATAAGTTCCTTTTGGTATTTTAGAGGATTTTTTAAAGCTCAATATTGATTTCAAAAAGTACAAAAATATGACTTTTTCTGCCGTTTTGGAAAATCCACCACAACTTTGCAAATATTGCGAAAATGACCAATGTTTCCAGGTTTTTTTTTGAGCTCAATACATGCCCAAAGACCAAGTAAATTGGTAAATGGATTGGTTAAACCGTTTTTTTTAGCCGAATCGTCAAACTTTTATTGAAAATTAAAGGAGCACTTTTATTGCTTCTTAAACATCAATTGATGATGTTTAAGATGAAAAAAAAATTCGTTATTTTTCTTACAATTTTGCATGAACTACTCCTTAAATCTCGAAAAAAACCCAAAATTTAGAAAAAAAATCTGTTCAAAAAAAAAAAAAAATCAAAGTTCCTTTATTTTATTTGATTTTAATGTTTTTTCCTAAGGTCCACGCTGCTCGCGTTTGTTACCTATTTTTTCCTCCGCTGTGACTGTTTCTCTTCTCCTTTTTCCACACTCCTTTTTCTTCACCTTTTCGCCCCCTCCTTGCGGCCGCAGCCGACTTCCCCCTCTGTATCATATTCATCATGATATTTGTCATGGGTATAGGGAAACTGCGGAAAACCTATACCAATACAGCCGGTCATCAAGTTCGCCCCCCAGTCGTGGAACTAGTCTTATTTCGCCGCGAAATGCCGAAGAAAAACATTTCACGACGAAAAAAATGTACGCGACTGGGATTCGAACCCGGGACCTCCCGGTCCGCAGGTTAGTGGCAAGCACGCTAACCACTCGACCATTGCGCCGCATATAGTTCTTTTATTTTTTATACAATTTCTCATTAACTATTCATCAAATGTAAAAAAAAATCGAAAAATTCAAAAAAAAATCTTTTTGAACCAATTTTTTACAGCCAGCATCAGTATTATCCAAACCGCACCGCGTCAAGGTTGCAGAGTCGGATTTACGCTATGCGTGCGTTCGTGTGTGCATGTGCGAGTGCGTGTGCGCGTGCGTGGATGGGTGTGCGCGGCGTCACCAGCCAAGCGACTTGAGGTTCGAAGAAATGCCGTCTCACCATGACTGGGTAGAAAAAAAGTCGGAAAAATTACAGCGTTTTTTTCAACGGAAAAATGCGATGGTTAAAAAAACTGTTTTATTTTATGACAATATTTTAGAGGTTTGAAAAAAAAACTGTTTATTTTAAATGCTTGAGAGCTCTCGAATAAGTGACTGAAACATCGTATATCGATGCGTGTAAAAAGGTGTATGAAGATTCGCTTGGGGGTATCAACTTAATTGAATGCAATTAATTTTAACTCGATAAATTATGGAATACAAACAAAAAACATCGCGTCAACACTGAACAAATAATGATTTCATAAAATTGTCTACACATTTCAAAATGGAAAAAAACATTCAAAGTTTTGAATTTTTTTTTGTGACATTTCATGGATATTTTATGAGAAATTGTAAGAAAAATAACGAATTTTTTCAAAATTTGTTTTTTTTTCTTTTCAAAACTTTGAATTTTATTTTTTTCGAGGTTTGATGTTAATGCAAAATTGTGAGAAAAAAATGTATCTTGATCGTCATCAATTTAATTTTTGATGCTCCTTTAATTTTTGATAAAACTTTGACGATTCGGGTGAAAAAAACGGTTTAACAGATCCATTAAATAATTTACAGAGTTTTTTGGCATGTATTGAGCTCCAAAAACCTGGAAACATTGGTCATTTTCGCAATATTTGCAAAGTTGTGGTGGATTTTACAAAACGGTAGAAAAAGTCATTTTTTGTACTTTTTAAAATCAATATTGAGCTTAAAAAAATTGTTTCCCTCTAAAATACCAGAAGGAACTTGTAGAGGAGTTACTCAAATTTCTGAAACCCACCTTTCGTTCGCTGTACGATCATTCATGAGATATCGATGATCAAAGAACAAAGCTGACTTTTCATTCAATCGGCGATATCTCAGCGACTAATGGGCGTACAGAGAGCAAAAAAATACTAAATAGAAGCTAAACAATCAGGCTAAAAGACTCGAGCATTGATTCAGACAGGAAAATTTTTTTTAGCCCATGGACGATGTTGAGAACAAAAAAAACGAAATTTTTTTACTCGCGCCATTTCTTATGACAGAGCCGAGCGTGATACTAAAAAAAAACTCCGCGAGATTCTTAAACTAGAGATTTGAAGTTTTAAAATGCTTTTATTTTCTCCCGATACGACCATTTTTCACGAAGTAACGGCCTTTCAAAAATCACTGAAAAAATTGTGAATTTTTTTTGCTCCATTAATTGTTTTCTGAGTGTATATACAAGGTGGCCGGAACATTGACGTCCAAAAATAAAATTTAGGTCCCTCGTATCGTGGGGTATCCGAATCACCCCCATGTATGTTCCGCGACTTTTCATAGTTTTCGAGTTATGAATTTTTTTCTGAATTTTTGAGAATTTTCGATCTGACCAATTAAAAAAAAATCTAAAAAAAAAGTAGAAGACTTTGTTAAGATTTTTTTTTGCAACTGAATTTTCATGCGTAGTACTTTTATGCATAAAATAATCAGCTTCGTAACTGTGATGAAAGTTATGAAAATGTTGGTCTAAAGTGAAAAATTTACGTTCAGTAAATTATGACTTAAATTTTCAACTTTAAATTAAAAATCTAAGCAGGTGACTTCATGGTTCCTAATTAGGCCTCAAGAATGCGCCAGACTTTCAGCTTTCATAATCATTTAAAAAAAGTAGTACTTAATAGGGCTACTTTGGCTAAAATTGGCCTTCAAAGACAGCGAGGTGGAAAATTCTTAAAATTAGCCATCTGATTAAAACAAAAATTTTTGCCCACTTTATCATTCCTAAGGTTATTTAGTTTGTTAACTAACCAAAAATGACTGCAGGAAAGGTAAGTTTTAAACATATGTTGTAAACGAGGGCGCAACTCTTTTACCTGATCCACGAGAACGGATCGCGCAAAATTCATTAAACTTAAATTAAACTAAAAAAAATAAACCTTAAAATGTTTAAATCTTAGCTTTCCTGCAGTCATTTTTGGTTAGTTAACAAACTAAATAACCTTAGGAATGATAAAATGGGCAACATTTTTTTTTAATCACATGGTTAATTTTAAGAATTTTCCACCTCGCTGTCTTTGAAGGCCAATTTTAGCCAAAGTAGCCCTATTAAGTACTACTTTTTTTTTTATGATTATGAAACCTGAGAGTATGGCGCATTCTTGAGGCCTAATTAGGAACCATGAAGACACCTGTTTAGATTTTTAATTTAAAGTTGAAAATTTAAGTCATAATTTACCGAACGTAAATTTTTCACTTTAGACCAACATTTTCATAACTTTCATCACAGTTACGAAGCTGATTATTTTATGCATAAAAGTACTACTCATGAAGATTCAGTTGCAAAAAAAAAATCTCGACAAAGTCTTCTACTTTTTTTATAGATTTTTTTTTAATTGGTCAGGTCGAAAATTCTCAAAAATTCAGAAAAAAATTCATAACTCGAAAACTATGAAAAGTCGCGGAACATACACGGGGGTGATTCGGATACCCCACGATACGAGGGACCTAAATTTTATTTTTGGACGTCAATGTTTCGGCCACCTAGTATATTGTGGCGTTCGCCAATCTCTTTTTGCGTATAACGCGCTGCTCCGCCGCTTTTCAACGAAAGCCTAAGAGTACGGTCCTGGTTGGATGGTTACGGATTTCCGCCACTGTCTGAACATGATTTTCGTTTATGCTTTTCATGTACGGCGAACGGCACATTTGAATTATCGCGCCACGCTACGCGCGAAGGGACAGCAGCGACGAACGGGGAAGCGCTAGGCCTAGGCCCTAGGCGCACGCAGTTCACGCACTCCGCTGACCCCACTTATCGATTTTAGATAATTCTCCTCGCTCGCGATCGATGCGGCAGCAACTCGACCAGAGACTCAGCGATAGGGCTTAGAGTAGAATAGACGTCTTAGAGATCCTCAGTTGTCGATCGAAATTATTGAGCGTAATTCTAAGTTAGCCACTTAGTCGCGTTAATTTGAGCCATTTTGGGCGATTATTGTTGAGCGTAAATCTAAGAGAAAGATTCTTAGTCGCGTATGTAGAATTATATCGAATTGACCGATTATTGCGTTTTCGTGCGCCTTGTAGCGCGTTTAATATACAGGGTGTCCCATAGGAAGTTGCTAAAACTAAATAAGTGTCTCTTCCCTCCATGAATTCAATAGGGGTCCCTTTTTCTAAGGCGCATACCTGAGGCCCCGCAGTTTTATTCCAGCCGTGGTTGAAGCAAGTACGTGCGCGTCAAAATGAGTGAGCTCACCACGGAAGAAAAAGTATATCTTATTGAGTGCTTCTTCTCGAGGGGAAAAATTTATAGTAATGCGTATAGAGGGTTTCGTACTAAGTTTGGAACTCATAGAGTTGCCAGCGAAAACACTCTGAAAAGGTAAGAATTTAATATTAATTCATATTCATCTATCACACAACTTGTGTTTCAATTCAATTAAACTGCATTGAAGTAATTTTACGTTATTTTTTGTAGGATAATCGATAACTTCGTGGAGTATGGTACACTCCAGGACCGTAGACACGAGTTGCCAGGTCCATCTGTTACGGTGACTATACCAGAGAAGATCAACGAAGTTGAGAATTATTTCAAACAAAATCCAAATGATTCGATTCGGAAAGCTGCTCAAGCATTAAAAATAACCAAATCATCATTACACAACATTTTGAAATATTTTTTAAAGTTTCATCCGTATAAAATAAGCACTCATCAATTGTTAACTGAACATGCCATGACGAAACGCATCGAATTTTGTAACACTATTACGGAAATGTTTGAAGCCGAAGAACTTCATGAGAAAATGATTATTTATGCCGATGAAGCACATCTTTGGATGAATGGGTACGTAAACAAGCAAAATTACCGGTTTTGGGGAACGGAAAATCCCAACATATCGCTAGCGAAGTCCCTTCATCCACAGAAAGTGACGGCATGGGCAGCGATTTCAGTAAAAGGAATTTATTTGCAATTCTTGGAATCTATGGTAACAGGAGAGAGTTACAAACAGCTTTTGGAAACGAAATTCTTCCCTTATGCATAAAAGAGGGGACTGGATAAAAATTTTTACTTCATGCAAGATGGAGCGACGCCGCACCGAACTCATGAGGTGTTTGAAGCTATTCATCGCGTATATGGGACTCGAGTAATCGGTCTGGGGTACCCTAAATTTGTTCAAGGCGGACTAGAATGGCCTCCGTACTCGCCGGACCTGAACCCTTGTGATTTTTTCTTGTGGGGTTACATTAAAGATCATTGTTACGCTAAAAACCCCAGCACAGTAGAAGAACTGATCGCGGCCATCCAGGAAGTGGTTCGCGGCATTACGAACGATATGTTGGACACAGTTTTTCACAGTTTTCAAAAGAGAATTGATTTTTGTGCACAATCTAACGGTTCGCACTTCGAAAATATCTATCATTAATCACTGTACTTTTTCGTTATTTTTATAAGATGTAATAAATTGACATAAAAAATATTTGACTGGGTTTTATTTATGTGCGTTTAAAACTGCAGAGTTTCCTCTATTTAAAGCAATTTGGCTTTTCTGATTCTGTGCACGTGTTTTGAAATGACAGCCGATTAGTTTCAGCAACTTCTTATTGGACACCCTGTATTAAGTAGATTAAAGAATTTTAAGTAAAGGAAGAAAGTGCGTAAATTATTGCATTACGAGTTGAGAAGACTCCCCCGAGGGCAGAGGAGTCCACGTAGCCGACAGCCCCTGTACGCGCAGAGACAAAGGAGCGATTGAGAAAGAGAGCGAACCGGCCGAGCGAAAGAGACACCGAAAAGGGTAAGTTTGGAAGCCTTATTAGCCTTGGATATCTCTCGTGGAACGTCCTGTACAGTGCCCGCATGTTGAGGGTCTGGTGGCGGGCCTCTGGCTACGAGTTACGCAAACGCGAGGTATAGTTTTTTCCGCGTTCTAAGCCGCGACCGTCCGAAATTTCTGAGGAGATTTCAAACCCCGTGTAGCGAAGACCTCCACCCCGTGGAACGTTAGAGTATTCATTCAGAATATTCTCCACCTATAACTGAGCTGGTCGAGATCTTCGCCACATAAATGGCGCCCAACGTGTCTTTTTGACACACCGAATTTATGACCAAGCGCGCAATATTAATGGCACCCAATTTATCTTATTGATACAAAGGAATCCATGACCAATTGCGCCAAACAAATAAACAGCGGTCAAATTTCGAAAAGCGTTAAAATAATTGGTGTTACGTAAATTAATTTATTCGAGTTAAATAATATTAAATTTTTGTTATCGCAAGTCGAAAATTACGCCGCACCCAAATACAAAATCGAGAAAAATATCTCAAATAGTTGGCGAGTTGATTAATGCGCGAATCTGTAAATTTGTTGGATATAAAGTGTATAATAAAAGCTGACTAGCGAAAATTTGATGTAAATAATATTTGAAAAATAATAAGGATAATCGTCATAATTCTATCGACCGAAATAAGACAGTCGATATTTCAGAGGTTTGAAATTTTTTTTTCTCTCTATCGGCCCATTGTTCCCTTGGAAAATAGCCTCGAGCATGCTTAGGCAGTCAGAGTAGACAAAGAGGGAGAGAGTCATAAACTCGCCTCTCGCGCTACGGAACGCGCGAAGAGAGCACAAAGAAAGAGAGCGGTCACGCGTAATGTCAACAAACAAGGAAAGAAGAAAAAGCCTTGAAGACGTAAATCCGTATACACTCGCACGAAATAAAATTTTGAGAAATATTTCGATTACTTGAAATCCTCTCAATTATTAATTATACGCGATTTAGTTCAACGTGTTTAATTATTGAAAATAAAATAAACACGCAATCAAAATGAGTGACTCTTCGAAAGCGAGTAATAAAACGCAAAAATCTCTGCGTTCAAGCAACGTTATACCGACAGGTCAAATTTTGGCGCGCTCACCCTCGACATCTGACAGAGACGATACGTCGACAGACGAAGTAAATGCAACAGCAATTAAAAGAAAAAATATCGCCCCTAAGCAATCCGCGAAACAGGCAAACGAAACAAGAAACGTAACTAGTAATGAACAATTACTAGAAAAATTTCAAGAGATATTAGCGTCTTCTCAGATTACGATACACGAGAAAATCGATGCAAATTCAGAATAAACTAGGCGCGAATTAGAGTTGTTACATGAAAATAATACGCAAATAGTGGAAACGATAGAGAAATCGCAAACAAAGATTATAAAATTAGTCGACAAGCGAACGAAAAACCTGGCCGATGAATTCGATAGGAAAATAAAAGAAATCGAATACAAAATCGCGTTGTGCGAAGCGGATGATACGCAGTGGGAATACGACGAGGACCCGATCCGTAGCGCGCGCCGTAAAACGAAAACAAGCGAGGCAAAGCCGCTCACGTTACCACCGCACACACAGACCATAACGACAACGACGTACACATCGACCAACACTTTTTCAACGCTGACCAGACCGACAGTAACAACGGTAATACAAACACAATCGACACCAGTGATTACAACCACATTTCAGCCTCGAACGTTACAATTTAACGAAAATATCGAAACGCGCGAACGAACGAATTCGCATGATAGCAGAACGAGCAATCCCGAAAGGAATGAGCGACGCAGATCTGAACAAATCCCGCGCAATTTAAATAAGATTTTTAAATCTTGGGAATTGAAATACCCCGGAAAACTCGACGCTGACGATTTTCTCGACAAGCTCGAACGTAGAATCTCCGCGTCAAATATTAGCGAACAAAATGCGCTTTACATTTTACCGGAAGTATTATCAGATACTGCATACGCGTGGTATAAAGTATTGTACAAAGAATGGGTCTCGTGGAAAGACTTTGCCACGAAATTCCGCGACACTTTCGGAGCATTAAAAGACGATCAGCAAATAAATTACAAAATCCAACAACGCGTACAAAAACCAAAAGAAACCGCGATAGATTACGTAATAAAAATCAGCGAAATGTACAATAAATTACAGGAAAAGGTTCCAGTTAAATACCAATTGGACAAAATTTTCTCAGGGTTGAGCTCGAAATTAGGAAGACACTTCGACAGAGACGAAGTGGACTCGTACGACACGTTGATAACGAAAATCCGTAAATTCGAGGAAAAGAACGAACTAATGTTGCAAGCGGATAAACTACGCGATGAGTACTCGCGCCATTCGCGCAACACGAGCGGTAAACATAGACTTAACGCGATAACCGAAATAGAAAAGAAACAATTTGAAAAAACGGAAGAAATTAAGAGTACAAACGTAAAAAAAGAAGAAAAACCCGTCAACGCGAGAAAAAATAGAACAGAAACGAATAAAAAAAATAACTAGATGAAACAAATAGAAGAAATAAATAAGAAGTTGTCTCGATTGCAAGTAATACAAATCGGTAAAGAATCGAACGATAAGGACTCTAGGAAAAGACGTAGAAAAAATTCAGGCAAAGATACCAGCGACAAGACGCGTCGCCGATCGGGCCCCGATAGTTCTCGCTCTTCCAGCCCGGCTTCATTGCTGAAGGGGGGAAATAGGTGCCAATCGTCACCGCGTAGTAAGCGCAGTTCAAGCGACGAAAACAAATCGTACTATTCGCGAAATTATCGACGTGATAGCACGGAAAGACGCAGGCATAAGACGCGATACTACAACGGCGATAGATATGGATCGAACGAGGATGAGTACTGGCATAAGGATAGACGTTATAATAGGCATTACAACAGAAACCCCGCAGTATTCTGCTATAAATGCAAGCGGGAGGGACATTACGCGAACCGTTGCGACGATCGGGCAAATTCGCCTCCTAGACGCGACAGATTTCGCGAGGAACCGCGCAGAGTCGAAAAGAGCCCGACACCACCTCCAAAAAACTCGCAAGCAGTCAGGAAGGAATAGGAGCGCGCTCACTTCCTGACGCGACCTCGGGTATCAGTAGAGAAATTAGGCAAAAGAACACGGACAATGATAAGGATTTACGGGAAAACGCCACCAGTTGTTATACTGAAGAGCGATTAGCGAGAACGTTTTTCACCGCGGAAGGTAGTACGCACGAGATTAACGATTCGGATAATGACGATAGCTCGTACACAGCATCGGAAACCGAGTACACCGAAGACGAAGACGACATAGAGCCAGTTGCAGAAGTTAGAAGCGCTAGGCCGTCCCTTCTGTCGATCAACGCTTTGGATAGCGTAGGTGAAGCTCAGGATAATTGTTTCGCGCAGAATTGCTCGATGGAGATAGGAACGCGCCGTATATTCAAAGGTTACGCGTCCCCAAGACCTCCGCGAGAGCGCAGAATAATCCCGGTTACAGTAAAAATCGAGGATAATTTATTAAGGGGAATATTAGACACCGAAAGCGACCGTAGCTTTATGAGTGGCTACGCATATGAGCAGGTACGTGCGTTAGAAAGATGCAAACCTATTGAGGATGCAAATTCGCGTACAGGAGTGCAGCTCGCGCAGCAAGGCCATATCGCAATGCCTCGCTATTCCGCGAAATTCCTCATCGATATCTACGACTGCTATGGAGAACACTGGTTCGTCATTTTAGACGGTCTGAGTACGCCTGTTATTTTAGGCATGGATATTATTTTGCCGTGGAAAATTAACATAGATGGAGATAAGAGATTGTGGAAAATTAAAGAATCGACTCGACAGTGCACTCGTCGCTAGGAGTTACCCCCGTATTTTTGAACTTTGGTCGAGAACCAAGACGCGCAGGTGAGCCCTCCCTTGACACGACGAAAGGGACTGAGAATGACGGTGACGACATCGCCAGAGTTTGGAACGAGCGCATGACACACATGAAAAAGCTACGCGAGGAAGTCGAGTCCTTCATGTTGAAAGCGCAAAAGAAACAGTGCGAGAATTATAATAAAAATCGTCGATCAAGTCTTGATTACGTACAAGTTGGGGACGTGGTTTACTACCCCAATAAAAGATTGTCTAACGCTGTTCGAGGATATAGCTCTAAACTCGCCCCGAAGTACAAAGGTCCCGGAATTATTACGAAAAAATTATCGCCTATTATAGTAGTAATAAGCGAACCGTCGGGGAAAGAAATAGGAAAATACCACATTAATGATTTAAAAATTGCGAGAAAAAGTTCGAGAATTACCGGTCAACGGAAATTGTAAAATGTAGGGATACCAGTTATCAGCGCCATGGATCGACGCGACAGCACGAGCAGCAACGCAGAAAGGAGCAGCCCGAGCAGGCCGCTACCTGGATGGGGTTCACTGGAAAACTTCAGGATGGTCGATTTTCCAATAGTGCGCTTCACCATCCCGCAGCCAGAGGAGGGGTTCACCCAGAGCCCCTGGGTCCTACGCGAATCGTCAGGCCTCGTCCTCATACCAGCGGAAGACCTCACGGAGATCTTCAAGAGTTACGAGGAGATGCGCGCCCAGTTGCAGATCGTCGCTACCCACGATGTAGCTCCGGCAGCTGCGGCCGCGCAATTGACGGCCGCTCATTTCGAGGCCGCACTCATCCTCATGCGCGAAAAGGAAGCGCTCACCGAGCAAAACTCCAAGCTGACGCAGGAGCTCAGCGCCGCAGAGGCGCGGAATAATGGGTTGACCGAGCATCTCAAAGCCACTGACGAGGAACTCGTCGCATCCAGGCTTATCACCGTACGCAGTTTAAGGTAGAAACGCTGCTCAAGGTGAATAAGCTTTTCACCAAGAGCGTTTCTGAGGTGTATCGCGCGCAATGCGAACTACGTCAGCCCCGTCTGCGTCCCAAAGCGGTGAAGGGATGCCGGAACTGCCAGACTGAAGGGCACAGTTGGCGCACATGCAGCCGAAAGGATACAGGAGCAGTATTCTGTCGCACCTGTAACTCGGAGGGATTCGCCGACGAGGATTGTCCGTGGCCGCATTATACGGAATTCGTCAACGACGCTATACCGTTGAACGTCCGTTGTAGGACGTGCAGGCGCCTTCTTTCGGAGCCAGACCCTGCATGCGGCCCATGTCGCAAGCGCATCATCGAAGAGGCCGTGACGCAACGCCTACAGCTAGCGATCGACTTCGAGGAGCGCCGATTCAAGGTCCAGACACCCTCAGTTTCGGTCGCGGTAATCAATGCGTACCTGAAGGAGGTTAGTCTCTAACATGAGAAGACACTGGCGCTCACCAAGTCCGTCAACCTCGCCGACGCACTACCCAGCACCAGCGCGGGCAAAGTGCCCGTGACTGCCAAGACTGAGCAAGATGCGCCACCGAACGAGGAAGCACTCGATGGAAGCGGTACCCCAGGTACCAGCGCGAGCCTAGCAACGTCTGCCGACGTACATGCAGATGTATCCAGCGCGGATGAAGACGCTGATGAAGACGCCAATGAAGACACCGACGGAGACGTCGCTGAGACGGAGAACGAAGAAAAAGAGGACGCTTGAATGCACCAAGCGCCGCGCGTGACACACGCGTTTTTTTTTTAAGATTTTTTTTTGGTACATTTATATACGTATTTTTTTGGATATATTGGTATTTTGATTACTTAAGATACGCACTGCCACGTTACCACGGATTAGCGCCATTATTATTCCGTTCTCGCCAATTACGAAGGCACTTTAAAAGAAATTTTGTTTTGATTATCAACTCGCAAAGAAAAGGCGAAAATTCATTATTTTGTTTGGATCCTTCGAAAAGGGACAATTTTTTTTGTTTTGCGCATCCCGTGTCCGAGGTTAATAAACGTTTGAGTGTGGTCAATTATTAACATTTAGTGTCGTTTGAAACTACTCGCTACCTTACTCCTTATCCAATTTGGTTTTTCCGTTAGCATGGAATTTACAACCCGGAATTAAACGTTTTGGTGAAGGTAAAGAGTACTTCCCAAATTAATTATGGTGGAGGAAATGCGAGTGAGTCTAACACATCTCAAAATGATATTGTTTATTCGTATCCCGTCACGACCGAAAACTCGACATGTGGGCACTAATTTAGGCCCTATGTAAAAGGCTTTCAAACTTAACCCAGAATAGACAAAGGGGAGAAATGGAAACCGGCGAGCAGCGGTTATGAAGGGGGGAATGTGGCGTTCGCCAATCTCTTTTTGCGTATAACCCGCTGCTCCGCCGCTTTTCAACGAAAGCCTAAGAGTACGGTCCTGGTCGGATGGTTACGGATTTCCGCCACTGTCTGAACATGATTTTCGTTTATGCTTTTCATGTACGGCGAGCGGCACATTTGAATTATCGCGCCACGCTACGCGCGAAGGGACAGCAGCGACGAACGGGGAAGCGCTAGGCCTAGGCCCTAGGCGCACGCAGTTCACGCACTCCGCTGACCCCACTTATCGATTTTGGATAATTCTCCTCGCTCGCGATCGATGCGGAAGCAACTCGACCAAAGACTCAGCGATAGGGCTTCGAGTAGAATAGACGTCTTAGAGATCCTCGGTTGTCGATCGAAATTATTGAGCGTAAATCTAAGTTAGCCACTTAGTCGCGTTAATTTGGGCCATTTTGTGCGATTATTGTTGAGCGTAAATCTAAGAGAAAGATTCTTAGTCGCGTATGTAGAATTATATCGAATTGACCGATTATTGCGTTTTCGTGCGCCTTGTAGCGCGTTTAATATATTAAGTAGATTAAAGAATTTTAAGTAAAGGAAGAAAGTGCGTAAATTATTGCATTACGAGTTGAGAAGACACCCCCGAGGGCAGAGGAGTCCACGTAGCCGAGAGCCCCTGTACGCGCAGATACAAAGGAGCGAGAGAGAAAGAGAGCGAACCGGCCGAGCGAAAGAGACACCGAAAAGGGTAAGTTTGGAAGCCTTATTAGCCTTGGATATCTCTCATGGAACGTCCTGTACAGTGCCCGCATGTTGAGGGTCTGGTGGCGGGCCTCTGGCTACGAGTTGCGCAAACGCGAGGTATAGTTTTTTCCGCGTTTTAAGCCGCGACCTTACGAAACTTCTGAGGAGATTTCAAACCCCGTGTAGCGAAGACCTCCACCCCGTGGAACGTTAGAGTATTCATTCAGAATATTATCCACCTATAACTGAGCTGGTCGAGATCGTCGCTACAGTATATATCGCTACTCTATAAGTTCTTTTTGGTATTTTAGAGGAAAACATTGTTTTTTAAGCTCAATATTGATTTCGAAAAGTAACAAAATTATCTATACTATCGGCGAAAAATTTCCGGACAAAAATTCAACAAAGTTCCGGAACCACGTTTAGTGCTATTTCGCCGATAGTTTACATAAATGAATTTAATAAACGGAATTTTGGAGGGGAGGAATTCACCTTCATTTTGTTTTTTTTATATTTTATATGATTTTTTTTCCGACTAGTGTCCTTTTCCGAAAACGACAATTTTTCGTCTTTTTTTTCCTTTTCTGGTGGACCCCGGTTCAGACAAATTTTTTAGGTATTTCTTTGACCGGAATCATAAAGGGGTAAGCTCAAGCTTCATTTTTTTTAAAGCTTCGTACGATTTTTTTTTCTAAAAATTTTTTGAAAAAAGAGAAAATTTGAAAAATAACGTGTAACGCGAAGACGACAAGGATTCAAGGAAAGCCTCAAGATGGTAAAAAGTTGAATCGGTTTTCGTTGAGTTCGCGAGAATTTTTTCAGATTTTTTTTCAACATTTTTTTTTCATCTATTTTCGGTAAAAAATCAGATGATTTAAATACCGTAACTCGAGAACGAAGATGTTTGTGGTAAAATTTCAAGAGAGGAAAAATGTTTATTTTTTATTTCAGATTTTTTTCGACATTTTTTCTCGAGCTACGGTAATTAAATCGTCTCATTTTGTTACCGAAAATAGGTGAAAAAAAAAATTCGAAAAAAAATCTCAAAACATTCTCGCGAACTCAACGAAAACCGATTCAACTTTTTTTGAGGTTTTTCTTGAATCCGTGTCGCGTTACACGTGATTTTTAAAATTACCTTTTTTTCCAAAAAAATCAAAATATCTTTAGAAAAAAAAATCGTACGAAGCTTTAAAAAAAAAATTAAAGCTTGAGTTTTCCTTTGTATGATTCCGGTTAAAGAAATGCATTAAATAAATTTTATCAGTAAATGGGGTCCACTAGAAAAGGAACAGAAAAGGGGAGAAATTGTCGTTTTGGAAAAAGGGTACTAGTCGTGAAAAAAATGAGTAAAAAATTTTCAAAAAAAAAACGTAATGAAAGTGAATTCTTCCCTTTTGAAATGCCGTTTATTAAATTCATTTATATCAACTATCGGCGAAATGGCATAAAAACCGTTCCGGAACTTTTTTGGATTTTTGTCCGGAAACTTTTCGCCGGTAGTGTATATATTGGGTGAAGTAAAAAGTTCTGACCGTTTTCCGCTAGATGTCTTTAGTGAGCCATATCTCACGATGTATACATCGCGACGGGTCATACTATACGCCGATTTAAAGGTGACATTACGCTTCAAAAAAAGTTCTTTGACAGTTTTGTGTTTGGTGAAGCCAGTTGTATGTTACAGCGTTCCAAAATGAAGGCAAAAAAAAGAGAAAATTCGATACATTCTTCAGTACCACTACGACCTAGGTGAAAAGGCGGACCAGGCGGCCAAAAAAATTTGTGCAGTTTATGGACCCAATACAGTATTGAATGCAACAGCAAAGCGGTGGTTCCAACGATTCCGTTCTGGTAATATGGACGTCGAAAATGTCGATAAAATCATGGAAATCGTCGAGTCGGACCGGTATGTGAGCACTTATTGCATTGCCTAGGAACTGAAGATTAGCCAGAAAACCGTTTGGAACCACTTGCATAAGTCTGGTCTCAAGACCAAGCTCGATGTATGGGTGCCACACGAATTGACGCAAAAGAAGCTTTTGGATCGAATTGATGCCTGCGATTCTTTGCTGAAACGTACCGAAATCGAGCCATTTTTTAAGCGGATGGTGACTGGCGATGAAAAATGGGTCACACACGTGAACAACAGCCGAAAAAGATCGTGGTTCAATCGCGGTGAGCCGGCCCAAACGATCGCCAAGCCCGGATTAACGGCCAAGAAGGTTTTGCTGTGTGTTTGGTGGGATTGGAAGGGAACCATCCACTATGAGCTGCTCCCATCGGGCCAAACACTCAATTCGGACCTCCACTATCAACAACTGACCAGATTAAAGCAGGCGATCGACCAGAAGCGGCCACAATTGGCCAATAGGAAGGGTGTTGTGTTCCAGCATGACAACGCCAGGCCGCACACATCTTTAAGGACGCGCCAGAAGCTCCGAGAGCTTGGATGGGAGGTTCTATCTTACCTGCCATATAGTCCAGACCTGGCACCAAGCGATTATCAACTTTTCAAGCATTGGCAAAATTTTCTTGATAGTACAAAACTGGCCTCAAGAGAGGCTTGTAAAAATGAGCTGGTCAAGTTTTTTACCAATAGGGACGAGAACTTCTTCTATCGCGGAATTATGAAATTACCTTCAAAATGGACGAAAGTTATCGAACAAAACGGCGCATATTTGAACTAAATCGGATAATCCTAACTATGTTAAATTCATCATGGAAATAAAGCGAAAAAACGCTCAGAACTTTTTACTTAATCTATTTTACTTCATCTATATATACAGGTTGACAATTAATATAATGTGGCCACCTATTCTCAAAAATGTTTGCGCGGTCATTTTGGAACAGTTGAGTTGCGCTTTTTAAATAGTTTTTCGAGCCCTCTTCGAACAAATATAGCACCTACGTGATGAAAACACATTTCACAGAAAAAAAGAAATAAAAAAAAATGGCATTCCGCGCTTACAGAAGCAAAGTCGATTCGATTTCGAACACGGAGGACCCGGATAGAAGTCTTCAAAGGAATGTTATCATAGAGAAAAACAATATAAAAAACTCGCAGTCGAACGATAATTCAAACGTAACTCTGAGGAACGGCAGCATTTGATTAGCCGCGAACGGAGTAGGCGCTGTAATGTCTGCTGCTATCTTCTTGTCGCGACTGGCATGGGGCCGCGAAAGTCACCGAGAAATGTCAAGCCGTGGCTGCCATTTCGAGAAGACAAAAGCGGTCGAGTGTACGAGTGCGACATGGAAGCTGAATGTCAAACGGGCTTCATATATTTGTAGGTCCCACCGAATCGGTGAAAGAAAATCCAAATCACCAAAAACAACTGGCCACGAGTAAATAATGAAAAGCGCGGTCATTATGAGGGACTCAACGACTGGCCTAACGTTTCGAATCGCGCTGGGTGGATGTATCGTTTGCGGAACTAAAACAGCAGTTCACTACTTCTCGAAACCGGATTTAAGGGGTCAAGTAGGAAAACAAAGAATGCGTGTCGATAAAAAAATTAATGCGACCTTGAAAATTCTCAGGAAGTGAGTTCATCCATGAGTTTCTCACCAAGAGAAAGCGATTTAGAACATGGTTTAAGGGGTTAAATTTAAAAAGGGACGCGTACAGATTTTTTGGTTGAAAACGAATCCGACAACTTCCTCCAAACGCGGTGGACGTCTCGTTTTCAGGTGCGAGAAAGCTCATTATCTAGGTTTTCATTATCGACAACATTATTTACGGGGTTCATATAGGAGAAGAGTAAGCGCCAATCTTATTTCAAATTGAACTACAGTAGTTTCACGAGATAAGGTACTTGAGCGGGAGGAGGTCGGGGGCGGGGGGGAGGGGGCGAATTTAAAGGGTCAAATAAAGAAACGTGAAACATTTGCGGTTCAAGTCACCATTTAAGAGCGGAAGGATTTTGTTTAAACATCGAGTTTAAGCAAAATGCTTCCGCTCCGCCTTCTCTAAATTGGACCCTCAATAGAACACCTTAAATCCAGTCGTATGTCGCGGCCAAACAAACTCGTTTTCTTGTGCCCGAACGCCGTAAATCCGCCCAATTTCAATAAAAGTGACATCGACTATGACCCCTTGAATCAAATATTTTACTATCGCATCACAGAGAAATCATTTTCACGCGCGCGAGAAGAGTTGGCTCAGTCCATTTTTGATCAGTTCCTCGAATCCGTTCAGGTAAGACACAAGGTGGCTGCGTTTCAACTTGCCCCGGTCAGTGGGGCTTTCGAAAGGCGAGGCCTGGCCGAACTGCTCTAGAGGATTGGAAGATTGAGTCCACGTGACATTGAGTCCATTTAAGTATCATTTTAAGATTGTCGTTCGCTTAGCTTCCAATTGAACCCCTTGTGCGATGTTTTCGCAAGTCAAACTCTATCCGTTGCGCTTTCCCGCCGCCAAAATCAAAAGATGCACCGCTTTCAATTTTAATAAAATACGACAAATTTAGCAGGAATAGCCCTTCTCAAAATAACACCTTAAATGAGCCTCCGCAGTCGAGATTCAATTTAAACCGCTGTTTTGCACGTAAAAAAAGCATTCTAATTTCATGCATGCTTATTTCATTCGATATTCTCAGTAACTCTTTTAAACTGTTCATTAGATAAACCGCAAATGCTTCACTTTCCTTTATCTGACCCCTTAAGTTCGCCCTCCCCCCGACCCCCTCCCGCCAAAGTACATTATTTCGGGAATATACTGTAGTTCAATTCGAAATAAGATTCGCACTTACTGTTCTCGAACATGAACCCCTTAAATAATTTTGTCGATAATCAAGACCTAGCTAATGAGTTTTCTCGCACCCGAAAACGGAACGTCCACCGCGTTTGGATAAAGGTGACGGATTCGTTTTCAGCCAAAAAATGTGCACGCGTCCCATTTTGCAATTTAACCCCTTAAACCATGATCTTAACCGCTTTCTCTTGGTGAGAAACTCTAAAATGAACTCACTTCCTGAAAATGTTTAAGGTCACATTCATTTTTTTATCAACTCGCATTCTTTGTTTCCCTATTTGACCTCTTAAATCAGGTTTCGAGCGGTAGGGAACCACTATTTTACTTCTGCAAACGATGTATCCACCCAGCGCGGTTCGAATCGTTAGGCCAGTGTCGTCGAGGCTCTCATAATAACCGCGCTTTTCGGTGATTTGGATTTTCATTCACCGATTCGGCGGGACCTATAAATACATGAAGCACGTTCGACATTCATCTTCCATGTCACACTCGCACACTCGGCCGCTTTTGTCTTCACGAAACCTCAGCCACAGCTTCACATTTCTCGATGACTTTCGCGACCCCATGACAGCCGCGCCAAGAAGATAGCGTCAGAAGCTCCAGCACCTACTCCGTTCACGGCGATGCAGATTCCGCCGTTCCTCAGAGTTAAATTTGAATTCAAATTTTTGATACTGTTTTTCTATATGATAACGTTTTTTCAACGACTTCTATCCGGGCCCTCCGTGTTCGAAATCGAATCGACTTTGCTCCTGTAAGCGCAGAATGCCATTTTTATTTATTTAAAATTTTTTTTTCTGTGAAATCTATTTTTCTCACGTGGGTGCTATATTTTTTTCGAAGAGGGCTCGAAAAACTATTTAAACATCGCACCTCACGCGTTCCAAAATGGCCGCGCAAAAATTTTTAATAATAGGTGGCCACATTATAATTGTCACCGGTATATACACTACTCCAAAAATTAAAGGAACAGAACATTTCTTAAATTTTTTGAAGTATTTTTGAAGCGCTGTATCGGTGTGAAAAATGGTCGTATCGAGATGAAAAAAGCATTCTAAAGCTTCAAGTTTGTAGTTTTGGGATCTTTGGACAAAGAATTTTTGTGAGCTACGGTTATCGCGCAATCATAATAAATAGCGCGAGACAAAAATTTTCCAATTTTTTTTGCTTTTTTTTCACAAGGGCCCACGGGCTCGGAATTTTTTTAAGTTGAATCGATGCATATATCAGTTTTTTTGTTTATTCAGCTTCAATTTCGTTTTTTGTTGGTCTCTCTGCGTGAATTTTTTGCTGAGATATGCGACTTTGAATGAAAAAGGATCCTTTTGGCTGTGATCTTCGATATCGCAGTAACTAATGGTCGTACAGGAAATGAAAGGGCTGTTTTGACAAATTGAATAAATTTTCTTACAAGACCTTTCGATTGTTTTCTGAGAAAAACTTTTTTCACCCTTGACATGAATTTGAAAAAAGTACAAATAAATGACTTTTTATGGTCTTGTAGTAAATCTACCACTACTTTACAAATATTGATGGAAAGAATAATGCTGCCAGGTTTTTTCAGCTTAATTTACCCACAATAGCCCTGTACATTTTCAAATAAATCCATCGAACCGTTTTTCCAGACCGATTCATCAAAGTTTTACAAAACAATTGAAGAAACAAGTGTTTCTAAACATCGTGTAATCATCAAAAAAAATTTGATTTTTTTATTTTTATTTTTTATAACATTTTAGAAAACAATACTGACTCATATTATACAGGATTCGGCCTTTGGGTACCATTATTTCACTTATCTTTAATTGCATTAATTAAAAGTTGATACCCCCAAGCTGTATTCACTACTCGATCTGAGAACATTTATGCGATTAATTCTCGATATTTTCTGCAAAAGTTATTAGGGTAAAAAAAAAGTTTTATTTTCAAAACTCATCTTTTTACAGAAGAAAATATGAGCCAGTACTATTTCCTGAACTGTTTTACAAATTTTCAAACAAAAAAAATCATAATTTTTTAATTTATTTTATTTCTCAAATGTAACAAGTAACTAGTACAAAGTTGTAAAGAAGTAAAAAAAAATTGGTATTTTCATTTTGATGATAATTACACGATGTTTAGGAACACTTGTTTCTTTAACTGTTTTGTAAAACTTTGATCAATTGGTCCGGAAAAACGGTTCGCTGGGTCAATTTGAAAATTTACAGGGCTATTGGGAGTACATTTCCATCAATATTTGTAAAGTAGTGGTACATTTACTGAGAAACCATAAAAAGTCATTTTTTTTTGTACTTGTATCAAATTGATGTTAGGAATGAAAAAAAAAGTATTTTCTCAAAAACGAATGAAAGGGTCTAGTAGGACATTTATTCAAGTTTACAAATCTGTCCTCTAATTCCCTGTGCGATCATTGGTTGCTGAGATTTCGATGATCGAAGACAAAAGGATTCTTTTTCATTCAAAGTCGGATATCTCCGCAAAAAATTGACGTAGAGAGATCAACAAAAAGGCAAATTAAAACTGAATAAACAAGTTAACTGACCTATGCATAGATCGAACTGAAAAAAAATTCCGAGCCCGTGGACCCTTGGAAAAAAAACAAAAAAAATTGGAAAATTTTTGTCTCGCGCTATTTCTTATGATTGCGCGCTAACGGTAGTTTACAAAATTTTTTTGCCAAAAGATCTCAAAACTAGAAACTTGAAGTTTCAAAATGTTTTTTTTTCGTCTCGATATAATCATTTTTCACAAAGATATAGCACTTCAAAAAACACTACAAAAATTTGAAGAATTTTTCTGTTCCTTTAATTTTTAGGAGTAGTGTATTTGAGGCATTGTACGCCAAATCGACCGCTTTGAATTTTTAAAAAATCGCCCTTTTTTTCAAATTTTCATAACTTTCTGAAAGATGGACCGCTTAAGATCTTTTTTTTAAATTAGTTTTGGTATACTCTTTATGAAAAAAAAAAATTGAAAAATATTCAAGGTCATCTTCGACATGATTTTTTTTGTTTTCTGAAACAAAAGTGATTCTTTAAAAAGAAACCCACTTTCGATTTTTGATTAATTTTTTTTTATTTGATAAATTTAGTTTTTTTTTGCCGCTAGACCCATCGTGGTAAGATTTTTCTTTTTATTTTTTTTCCAAATTGAAAAATGTTATTCTCAATTTTTCCCAAATACAGCTGTTTTCTATGATGATGCAATAATTTAAATGGTTAATTCTATCATACTCAATACTTTGTATATAATATTAACTCACTTAAAAAGTTTTCCAATTATGTTAAATTATTTTCAAACGGATATTTAATGGGGAAAGAAGTCAATAGTTATTCAATTAATTGTTTAATAGTAATTAATTATGAATTTATTCATTTCTGTGACGTTTGAATGATTTACATAATTTGTGATCTCTTGAATTAGAGAAATTTTAATGCAACTGCGTTTTCTAGTTGGAAAACTTTTTAAGTGAGTTAATATTATATACAAAGTATTGAGTATGATAGAATTAACCATTTAAAATGATTTTATAATCATAGAAAACAGCTATATTTGGAAAAAAATAAGAATAAAAAAATTTCAATTTAGAAAAAAATAGACAGAAAAATCTTACCACGGTGGGTCTGGTAGTAAAAAATGATCATAGTTTAAATTGATCATATTTTTTTTACAAAAAAATCAAAAATTAAAAGCGCCGTTCTTGATAAAAATCGCGTTTTTTTTTACAAAAAACTTAGAAAATCAAGTCGAAGATGACTTTAAATATTTTTCAAATATTTTTTTTTCATAACGAACATTTTAAAACGAAGAATTAAAAAAAAGATCTTCTGTCCATTTTTCAGAAAGTTATGCGCATTTGAAAAAAATACGGGTGATTCTTTTTTAAATTCACCACGTATTTGTGAATACGTAAAAAAAAATTGAAAAAAAATACACACGCGTTTTAAAACAATAACATATTAAAGTTTCAGCCAAATTGAAAGCGGTCGGGCCGGATGGTCGATATGGCGTGGAAAGCCCCATATATATATATATATATATTTGTGTGTGCATGTGCGAGTGTTTGTGCATACGAAATAGTATACCACGAAATCAATGAAACAAACATAAGCAGAAACGCGCCCACGATACACAGGAATTCCCAGTGATCGAGCATTGCGATTGTAAGCCAAGGAAACGCGCCTGCCTACGAGTCGAAGGTCGTTCAAGAACAAGCGACATGTTAGGTAACGTGTTAACCAATCAACTGTATGCATCGACAGTTAAAATCATCACATTCAAGGATATACGTCGTAAATTCTTTATTTTTTATTTTTTATTTATCAGAGTGAATAAAAAATGAGGCCACGCGAACTGGTGGTGGTTTTGATCAAACCAAATCATCAAGGTGAGTCTTACAATTAGTAGAAATTGACACTCAATCTCTCAGACTTGGAGTCAAAAAGAGAGTAGGAGAGAGATTGGAAATTCATGAGGTAGCCAAACTTTCCGATATTCAGTTTTTTGTACTACGTAAGCACGCTCACTCATCAAGTTGAATTAAACGAAGTCAAAGGCTTGAGAGGAGCTCACGGTCAAACTATCAAGAAGCCAATTATGTAATGTTCTATTCAAGCACCGCGAGCCGCACGTCTGAAGCGATTTTATCCTTTTGCGAACGGCATGACCGGATGACGTGTTGGATGCCGAACCAAACAAAGGTGCCTCAAGAACAATAGTGCCTGCCTCATTGTGGTTAAGAAGAATAGTGGCTGCCTCGTTGTTTGGGTTTTTTTTTCTCAATAATCGCATCGTCGTACGCGGTTTACCTCGCTGACTCATTCATAGTCGGGACAAATGCTAGGCCGATAAAAAATCTTAAAAGTGATAGGTATAAGCATTGTATCGCAAGCCTCGGAGCTCCGCAAGAAACTCGACGATGTGCGCATCGCGACCGCCATTCGATATAGATTCTTCGAATTACAAAAGGCCAAGATACCGCGACAAAAAAAAATCTAGCAAAGAAAATGATGACGAAGAAGCTAGCAGTATTGCTAATTAATAATGCATTAAATGTATTTCAATGTATGTATTAATGTATTAAACGGTTAGGTCGTAAACAAAATTCACTATCACAGTCATCCTTTTAATATTTAACCAAATTTTTCTACGTACCATGGGCTATCAACCATGGTAAATTCAATTAAGGGGGGAGATTTGTTTTCCATAAAACGTTAGTCCAATGTCTTAGAAATATCGTACCAAAATTTAAAACAAAAATTCGAAGCCGTTTGGAAGTTATAGCCACAAACGTGACACAACTTCCCGACGATTGAGGGCACCGCATGCATAGTCGTGCGTTACCGATGGGGCCATCTATCTTTTATAATCTACTATTTCCAAATGCGTCCACGGCTATTTTTGAGCATACTCAAAATAGTCAAAATGCTAATTAAATTTTTAACTCAACGATCTAGATCTTGTCTCTGAAGCACTTGAATTCTGAACTGAAAATCGTCGAAATTGCATCCTATCTTGCGGCTAAACTATTCAACGAAGGATATACATCGATTTTGAAAACTATGCTCGCATTGGATATCATAATTGGAACTCAGTGCAAAAATTACGCCAACGCTTATCGACCAAAGAGGCTCGAAAAGCACGGAAAAGTCAAATGGCTGAAGAAAATTAATTCTTCGAAAAAGCTGAAGGCTTAGTATATGGCCCTGGAGTCGCTGATTAGCCGATAAGTAATTGTTATCATTGACTGTTTCCGTGACCAAACTTTAAACGCGTTTTACTCAAAACTACATTTTTTCAAATTGGCATACATCCTGACGTAAAAATATATTCAAGCATTCTTAACCAAATTTTGGCAAATGATTGAAAAAAATCACTACCTTGTCTGTGAGCCTAATTATTTTAAAAAATCGGCAAAAAAGTACTTTTCCATATCAAAATATAAGAAAAATGTCATAAAAAATCACAACGTCTATTGGAAAATTGTATAATTCTTCAAATTTTTTATGTTTTACTGTCTTTTAGGCCTACAGGCGAACTATGAATGTTTTCAATAAAAATCTTCAACCGTATTGGTTTCAGATGAAAACAACGAGCACAAGTGGTATGCCATTTTCGAAGTCCGGAGTCTACCTGCACTAAAACCAGCGGGATATCTCAGACATTAACATTTTTTTTTGGTAACCTAAAACATACGCTTTGGTAGATCGATGTACACCCTAAGAAATGCTAAAGTTTCAAAAATCTGAAATAATTATGTCCCTTCCAAAAAAATTTCTTAAAATCATCGATTTTTTAGGCTTGTAAGGGTATGTCCCCCTTGAAAGGCTACATCTACGTGGAAAAGCGAAAAAAAATAGTTTTTTCTGTTTTGCATTTTCTAAAAGTTTCAAGTATTAAGAACCTATAAATTCAATATTGATATCTGAAAATTTTCGAAGTTATATTATAGAATTCTGAGTAAAGCACGCTTAGGGGTTCAGGTTTCACTGTCTGGGGCGGCGCGCACGGAAGACGCGCTTTTACGCTATTCAGCATTCCCGACGTCCTCTCGATCTACATTGTTGACATCTGCAATGCCGTTGATCACACCGATATATTCACTTTTTTGAAAGAACAAACTAATAGACTTTACACTCTTGCTCTAATTTTTCTAAAAATGACATCGAAAGGATAAATTACGCTAGAAACAAGAGCTTCTACTGCTCAGAGACGGGATAGAACAAAGAAAACAAAACGACCGTTGAATTTGTTTGAAGGCAACAACAAAGAAGAAGCGAACATGTGTCCGTGAAAAAGCTAAAAGGCTCGAAAGATATCGACGTTTCGATAAACGAATCTATCGGATATGTGATTCTGAACGTTGTTACTCGAAAACATATAAAGCAATAGTAGATGCTTCGTGCGGTCCGTCTGTCATAAAAAATATTGGCGCGTGTAACTCAGTGTACGTGATAGAAATGAAACTTATTTGGCGTCTTGTGTACGCCTGAATTTATAATAAATAAAAAATAGTAGTGTTGTGTATCTTATTTGGGGGGGGGGGGGGGGGGGGGGGGTATTTTATTTTAAAAGGCATATAATATTGAAAGGATTTGTACTACAAGAGTAAAGAAATCTCAGATACAATATCAACCTATTTATTAAGTCACATTTGATAATTTCGAAATCCATTTTATAAAAATATCAGAGGACTGAATGCAATGGTAATTTGATAATATTCAGTTTATTTCTTCGATTTCCACAAGATCAGCAGCTGGTGCTTTAACATATACAGCAGATACTGCAGCCCTATGATATCTGAAATATGAGACACACGCTCTAGATTCTATATTTTCTAGATATCTCGAAACGCCGCGTATATCGTCGTTTCAGATTTTGCTGTTGTGTCTGGGGGATGGTTACTCATCTGTAAATTGAATTTTTCACGAAGAAAATTGACGAGTAGTGTTGAGTCATTCGACGCGAAATCGACGTTGAAATCCCGACCAAACGATTCATAAATAATGGAATTATTCATGACTTACAAGTCATACTTAATATTTAATTACTCATACTTAATAACCCCTCCGTTAAAACGCCTGAAATACCGAAATAAAGTATAAATAGAAAACAACGATAACATTGCAACTTACATACCTAAAAATGTTTTAAATGATTAAGTGGTCTTGTAGCCCAGGCGGCATCCGGTCAGCTTGGTAGGCTAAAGTTTCCATGTTGAATCTCAGCTCGTACACTTTTCTTTCTTTCATTCCATTTCTTTTTAATGTATTTTATTTTTATAAAATTTGTTCAATATAATAATAATTATAATAGTGCTAAAAATGATTACAATTATTATTACTATTATAATGGTCGTTGTTGTTATTGTTATTTTAACAATCTTTAGTATTTTAATACATTACATGAATATTATGATTATGATTATAACGACAATACTAGTAGTAATTATCTTTAATTTATCCATCGATGTTGAACCGTTTGTTTTATCCATTCGAACATTTATCTTAAAATTATGTGAAAACTTATAATACATTTTTTTCGTAGGCACCATCCCAAATTTGAACGTTTTGGAATTTTGTACATAAGTTAATACAATTCAAATATTATAAAATAAAAACGAACAATGATTATTCATAATTAATTTGTCAATTTTCTTTTAACATTAACAAAATATATTCAAAGTACGAATTAAAATCTATGCCTACGAAAAATGTATTACAAATTCGCCGTTATTTTGATAGATGTTGAAATGGTTAAACATCGATAGATAAATTAAAGTTGATTATGTTTACCGATTATTATTACTATTGTCGTTTTAATTATTATAATGATTACCATAATCATGTGATTAATCCTCAAGATGATGAATAAATAAACTATTTTTTTTATTTTTTCTTATTATAATAGACTTATTTCCGGGGCACACACTTTCTCAGATTGCACTGGGAAACATTCACCAACCCCCCGGGATTAGGCTCGATCTTAATCTAGACCGGGACAATAATGCTCGGCGACACTCGAGGGTTCCGACACCACCTCGGCTGTCGCTCAGTTAAAAAAATACGCGTTAATCATATCGTTCTGCGATAGCTGCTCTCTCAAGCCAGAGGGAGAGCGGCTCCGCAGTCTACATTCGTATTGTCTGAGTAAACAGAGGGATCCAAGGATGACCGCCTTCTGCATCGGCCTGCTAGCAACCGGACCGTGGGTCTGCAAACCGGTATGCCGGCGAGACTTGACACAATAGACTCCGAGCCCGCCGATGATGAGAACCGCGACGGTTACCCTGAATCCCCGGTGCAGACGACGCAGCCCGGCCAAGAGACGTTGGTATTTGAGCCTCTTCCTTTCGCGGGATATTAACCTGAGCTGGAGCCGAGAACTCAATGATGTAAATCGTCTTCTCGGCGAAATCGAAGAGGACAACATCAGGCTTACTCGCTTGAAGCGGCCCGATGGTTACGAAAGAGAAGTCCGAATAAATCTTGCACCTCACGCCCACGACAACGGACTCAATATCGCCTGGCAAATAAGGTAGTACGGGCTCCCAGTCTATCTCAAAAGAGTGCTGTAGATGGTAATATAACACACTTAGGGCCGCGGTATGACGATGGATATAGACCGCATATACTGGGCAAGCCGACAATAAATGCATTAGTGTCTCCAGCGATTGTTTGCATGCACGACACAGTGGTCGGCAGAGGCTGACCCATAACGCGGCTACGATAGACCAGGGTGTTGATGACGTCATCTTGGCAGGCGCAGATAAACCCTTCGATCTCAGACATCAGTCCAGCTGACCGCAAGAAGGAAAAGGTTAGCTGGGCGGACAGCCCATGCTCCTCGATGTGTCGAAAGAACACACCGTGCATGAGTCTGCCCACATGCTGCCGAGTCAACAGCAGTGAACCGACCAAGGTAACAGGCAAAAGAAAAACCCTTTGGCTATCGGTGGATCGTCTAGCGAAGAGAGCAGTTTGACCATGCGAGGTCACCGGTTTGGCACCGGGGCCGAAGCCCCGATGGAGCCACCGGCGGCGACCGCGCGTGCTCACAGGGAACCTCGGGAAGGCCTACTCCCATGTCCCGCCCGGACACAGCCCAGAAGACAAGAATTTAGAATGGGCGGTAGGTATTTTTGGGGTTGTGTAGTGTAGTGTTCGTGTTGCGGCAGTGTCTGTGTACTTGTTTGTGTTCCCGTAGTGTTCCATGCTCCCCAATTCCCCATTTTTCCTTCCTAGCTAACGATCGCGTTCGCTTGTGCCAAGGCGGGTTGAATAAACCGCGAAGTTGTGCGGGTCCAGCCGCCCATCACCGGAGGAGCCCGACGTGGTCCCCGGCTAGGCTCCACGAGACCTGCGACCTCCTGCCTATCCCACGGTCCCGGACATAGGGCCCGTGTACTCTACCCTATTCGGGTTGCGGCTAGCCCGCCCCGCAGCACCTTGTCTAGCTATTGGTTTCGATAGTGACCCCCTATTCCACCCTACTGCCCTTCCGCTCTCTTTAGCCAAAGGGCTTCCCGACATAAACCGGCGAAAACGAAGAAGACCCCGACACTGGCCACCAATTGGTGGGCCGCCGCCGACCATGTCCTCCCGCCGATGAAATCCCGCAGAGCGACTCTCTGCGGTTCGTAGTTTGGGCACTCGAGGAGGAAGTGCTGAGACGTGTCCAGCCGTCCATACCCGCAGTCCTCCTCCTCGACAAGTCCGAGTGACACTAGACGCACCCCGACGTTGCCGTGGCCGGAGAGGACCTGCGTGATATAATGGTTCGGACGGAACCAGCCCGCACCTATCCGCTCTCGGATGCTCCCGAAGATAGCAAATGTGGTTCGGCCTTTTCTGGAAACTTGCCAGGCGGCCTGCCATATATTGTTTGCCCGACCCTTAATCCTATCAACGGTGTTCTCCGCCCCTGCTGGAATAACCTCCCCCCGAGTCAGGACAGTCTGCTCGGCAGCCCTGATTGTCCGCTAACGTCGGGACTTGGGCAACCGAGCGACGGAGTCTATTGGCAAGGCTCCGTGCCGGCCCCGGCGAAACTCCAAGCCGAGGGTTTCTGCCGCACGCTCTGTCGCCTTATAAAGAAATAACCCAACTCCATGAAGCTGATGCTGATGCACAATCTCTAGGAGTGGGTCCCCGCTCGTTATTGCGTCGTATACTATCCCGAGGACAATGCGGTCATGAAGACACTTCAATCCCAAGAGCCCACGTCCTCCGCTCTGACGCGGTATATACAGGCGCGCGGTAGAAGATCGAGGGTGCAAGCTCCGTTGGATGTTCATGATCTTGCGCGTGCCGATGTTCACCTGTGTGAGTTCGTCTCTACGCCATTTGACGACGCCAAATAAGTAGAGTAGGACCGGAACAGCGAGCATATGGGTGGCGGTGATCTTGTTTCTCCCAGACATATCTGATTTCGAAATCCGTCTGTTGTAAGAAGATGGACGAAAGACTCCTCGGAAAAAATTTCTTCTTTCGCGTCGTAAGAATTAGACGATGCTGGGTTTGTGGGGGAAGGAGAATTTGGGAGAGTACGCCTTTTGTTGATGCGTTTCTTAATGATTGGAGAATGGGGCTTAAAATAGAGGTCGACTTACATGATTGGTCGATTTGGAGCGGGGGAGTAGTTTGTGGGATAGTTATTGGATGAAGGGTACGATAGTCGCAATCGCCGCTGCTTTTCTAGATCCGGTCTTTATCCGGAATAAAAAGGGGGCCTTGTTCGCAGCCAAATGTATAGTACATGATTCGTGCCCTGTTGATTTCACGACCGGGTCGACTTACTGGAT
This sequence comes from Ophion ventricosus, assembly GCA_963932345.1. Lineage (NCBI taxonomy): Eukaryota > Metazoa > Arthropoda > Insecta > Hymenoptera > Ichneumonidae > Ophion > Ophion ventricosus. Next base: position 2,853,561 of record OZ010724.1, read on the forward strand.
CAGGGGGTTTCATTCCAGTGGGTACATAGAGCATTTGAACATTTTCTTTGTCAAGGGTCGGAATTTTTCTGACGTCGTTCGAGTTGCTGTGTAGTTTTGCTTTTATGGCTAAATAAATCTTAAAGTAAGAAAAATATGCTAAGACTTCTCGATGAGAGACTGCACGTGGTCCCTCTGAATAATATGACGATACTGCGATCCATATCCGTGGTTCTCAAAAGCTTGATTAACTTTTATAACTGACGCAATTATTACCTCTCAAAAACTTTCCGCCATAGTATTCGAAAACATTTATCCTAAAATTTTTAACATAAAAATAATTATAGCCTAAAATTTATATATGAAAGTAATTTTATCGAAAAATGATAAATTTCATGCTATGATTATATTATCACGAGTAACCTGACCCCTGCGGACTTAAATTTTCCTTTTTTTCAGCTCTATTTCTTACGTGATCGATTAAACATACTTTCGGGATTTACAACATCCTCACTATTTCCCGTCAATAGAGAAGGGAATCACTGACCATGAGGCATATTTTACTAGCGCCAATTTGTATGCGTTTTCCCTCACGCACTCCATTCTTTTTTTCGAGCTAGCGTACGTCATTCGATCTCGCCGTGAAGTTAGGCGCTGGGCCATACGCTTTCTGTTCCATACGCTATTCTGTTCTATCTATAGAAGACCCAAGGGTCTTCTTTTTGCTGAATTTCTGGATACCTTTTCACGCTTTGCCTTCGCCTATAAAAATATCATTATCAGCGGAGATTTAAACTGTAATCTACTGAATGCTGAATTTGAGGCCACATACTTCCGTGAAATTGTATCCAGTCAATCACTGCACATTGTCGAGTCGGCTGCAACGTTCCATACTGAAACTTCTGATTCATGGCTCGATGTCTTTATCATCGACCACCCTTCAAAATTATTACTTTATCAAAAATCGCAATCACCTTTTATTGCTGGTCATGATATCATTACCATTACCTACCAGATTCACTCTAAGCCAGCTACTGACCGTGTCATCACTCGGCGTTCCTTATGTAGATTCAGTGAACCACAATTTCGTTGCTCTCTTTCTAATGCTCTTAAAAACATTAATATACACTCAATTGATCAGTACACTTCCGAAATTGAAATCGATACACTATTAGCCAGTTTGTGCCAGTTGGTTGCAACCGAGTTTGACACACATGCCCCACGGCATACATTTCACGTAAATAGACCGTTTGCGCCTTGGCTGACTATAGAACTAAAAACGCGGATCAAGAAGCGGAACTTAATTTTTAAACAAGCCAAACGATCTAACAACATTTTAAATTACGCCATCCACCGACAATTCAGAGACGCATTAGCTGCTGATTTGAAGTTAGCTAGAGATGCGTATCATCGGCAAAGGCTAATGGGAATCACAAATGCGGCTCAATTATGGAAGGAACTAGGAAGCCTAGGCCTAACCAAAACTACTTTAGTCTCTCCTTTCAACTTTTTTCCAGCTCACGAATTGAACCGATTTTTCACTGATATATCCAACACTTCGAGCCGATGTCAATATGCCTACTTTACTCGTTTTTTGGCGGAGCGCATTCCGGATTGCCCCGTTTTCGACTTTAAGATCATTGATGTTGGGCGAGTTACCGAGCTTGTTTCATCGATTACTTCATCATCATTGTTGGCAGACTCCGACACGCTTAGCCCATTTTTACTCCATAAGGCACTCCCCGTTATATCTGTTAGGCTCACTGCTATCTTCAACGCTTGCTTGAAGCTAGCACATTTTCCTCGGGCCTGGAAGCGTGCACTAATACGGCCGCAACTCAAAGTTAACCCGCCTAGATCGCTTTCTGATACACAGCCAATTGCAAACCTTCCTGAACTTTCTAAGGTTTTTGAAAGGATTGTCTATCGACAAATCCTAGAATTCGTAACCAACCAAAAAATTCTCGACATTAGACAATCTGGCTATAGGCATGGGTTTAGTACACAAACTGCTCTCCTGAAAATCTTTCACGATATTAAATTAGCTGTCGATAACAGATGTATTACTATTTTAGTGCTATTTGATTTTAGCAAAGCTTTTGACACTGTTCCCCACGCAAACTTGCTTAGAAAACTAAAGCGGATTGGTTTTTCTGATCATGCATTAAAATGGGTCTTTGCGTACTTAACTTCTAGATCACAAGCTGTCATCGACAACGAGGGAAAC
>OZ010724.1:3455966-3799033 GCA_963932345.1 Ophion ventricosus
ATCGGTAGTCGTAATAGTTGTAGGGGTCTCAAACGATCATCCCTGATAGCACTGACCCGAACTCGTCTCCGATTTCATCTTACTTCCGGTCAGATCGAGTCGAGAAGTCTGATGATGCAGCGAGAACGATGGCAGGAACATTATTTACGTAACAAAGATGAAATCGGTAGTCGTAATAGTTCTAGGGGTCTCAATCGGTCATCCCTGCTAGCACTCAGCCGAACTCGTCTCCGATTTCATCTTACTTCCAGTCAGATCGAGTCGGGAAGTCTGATGATGCAGCGGGAACGATGGCAGGAACATTATTTACGTAAGAAAGATGAAATCGGTAGTCGTAATAGTTCTAGGGGTCTCAATCGATCATCCCTGATAGCACTCACCCGAACTCGTCTCTGATTTTATCGTAATTCCGGTCAGATCGAGTCGCGAAGTTCGATGATGCAGCGAGAACGACGGTGTGAGAATTATTTACGTAAGAAAGATGAAATCGGTAGTCTTAATGGATCTAGGGGTCTCGATCGATCATCCCTGATAGCACTGACCCGAACTCGTCTCCGATTTCATCTTACATCCGGTCAGATCGAGTCGAGAAGTCTGATGACGCAGCGAGAACGATGGCAGGAATATTATTTACGTAACAAAGATTAAATCGGTAGTCGTAATAGTTCTAGGTGTCTCAATCGATTATCCCTGATAGCACTGACCCGAACTCGTCTTCGATTTCATCTTACTTCCGGTCAGATCGAGTTGAGAAGTCTGATGATGCAGCGACAACGATGGCAGGAACATTATTTACGGAACAAAGATGAAATCAGTAGTCGTAATATTTCTAGGGGTCTCGATCGATCATCCCTGATAGCACTGACCCCAACTCGTCTCCGATTTCATCTTACATCCGGTCAGATCGAGTCGAGAATTCTGATGACGCAGCGAGAACGATGGCAGGAACATTATTTACGTAACAAAGATTAAATCGGCAGTCGTAATAGTTCTAGGTGTCTCAATCGATCATCCATGATAGCAATGACCAAAACTCGTCTTCGATTCCATCTTACTTCCGGTCAGATCGAGTTGAGAAGTGTGATGATGCAGCGAGAACGATGGCCGGAACATTATTTACGTAACAAAGATGAAATCGGTAGTCTTAATAGTTCTAGGGGTCTAGATCGATAATCCCTGATAGTACTCACCCGAACTCGTCTCTGATTTCATCGTACTTCCGGTCAGATCGAGTCGAGAAGTTTGATGATGCAGCGAGAACGACGGCGAGAGAATTATTTACGTAAGAAACATGAAATCGGTGGTCTTAATGGTTCTAGGGGTCTCGATCGATCATCACTGATAGCACTGACCCGAACTCGTCTCCGATTTCATCTTACATCCGGTCAGATCGAGTCGAGAAGTCCGATGACCCAGCGAGAACGATGGCAGGAACATTATTTACGTAACAAAGATTAAATCGGTAGTCGTAATAGTTGTAGGGGTCTCAAACGATCATCCCTGATAGCACTGACCCGAACTCGTCTCCGATTTCATCTTACTTCCGGTCAGATCGAGTCGAGAAGTCTGATGATGCAGCGAGAACGATGGCAGGAACATTATTTACGTAACAAAGATGAAATCGGTAGTCGTAATAGTTCTAGGGGTCTCAATCGGTCATCCCTGCTAGCACTCAGCCGAACTCGTCTCGGATTTCATCTTACTTCCAGTCAGATCGAGTCGGGAAGTCTGATGATGCAGCGGGAACGATGGCAGGAACATTATTTACGTAAGAAAGATGAAATCGGTAGTCGTAATAGTTCTAGGGGTCTCAATCGATCATCCCTGATAGCACTCACCCGAACTCGTCTCTGATTTTATCGTAATTCCGGTCAGATCGAGTCGCGAAGTTCGATGATGCAGCGAGAACGACGGTGTGAGAATTATTTACGTAAGAAAGATGAAATCGGTAGACTTAATGGATCTAGGGGTCTCGATCGATCATCCCTGATAGCACTGACCCGAACTCGTCTCCGATTTCATCTTACATCCGGTCAGATCGAGTCGAGAAGTCTGATGACGCAGCGAGAACGATGGCAGGAATATTATTTACGTAACAAAGATTAAATCGGTAGTCGTAATAGTTCTAGGTGTCTCAATCGATTATCCCTGATAGCACTGACCCGAACTCGTCTTCGATTTCATCTTACTTCCGGTCAGATCGAGTTGAGAAGTCTGATGATGCAGCGACAACGATGGCAGGAACATTATTTACGTAACAAAGATGAAATCAGTAGTCGTAATAGTTCTAGGGGTCTCGATCGATCATCCCTGATAGCACTGACCCCAACTCGTCTCCGATTTCATCTTACATCCGGTCAGATCGAGTCGAGAATTCTGATGACGCAGCGAGAACGATGGCAGGAACATTATTTACGTAACAAAGATTAAATCGGCAGTCGTAATAGTTCTAGGTGTCTCAATCGATCATCCATGATAGCAATGACCCAAACTCGTCTTCGATTTCATCTTACTTCCGGTCAGATCGAGTTGAGAAGTGTGATGATGCAGCGAGAACGATGGCCGGAACATTATTTACGTAACAAAGATGAAATCGGTAGTCTTAATAGTTCTAGGGGTCTAGATCGATAATCCCTGATAGTACTCACCCGAACTCGTCTCTGATTTCATCGTACTTCCGGTCAGAACGAGTCGAGAAGTTTGATGATGCACCGAGAACGACGGCGAGAGAATTATTTACGTAAGAAACATGAAATCGGTGGTCTTAATGGTTCTAGGGGTCTCGATCGATCATCACTGATATCACTGACCCGAACTCGTCTCCGATTTCATCTTAGATCCGGTCAGATCGAGTCGAGCAGTCTGATGACGCAGCGAGAACGATGGCAGGAACATTATTTACGTAACAAAGATTAAATCGGTAGTCGTAATAGTTGTTGGGGTCTCAATCGATCATCCCTGATAGCACTGACCCGAACTCGTCTCCGATTTCATCTTACTTCCGGTCAGATCGAGTCGAGAAGTCTGATGATGCAGCGAGAACGATGGTAGGAACATTATTTACGTAACGAAGATGAAATCGGTAGTCGTAATAGTTCTAGGGGTCTCGATAGATCATCCCTGATAGCACTCACCCGAACTCCTCTCTGATTTCATCGTACTTCCGGTCAGATCGAGTCGAGAAGTTTGATGATGCAGCGAGAATGACGGTGAGAGAATTATTTAGGTAAGAAAGATTAAATCGGTGGTCTTAATGGTTCTAGGGGTCCCGATCGATCATCGCTGATAGCACTGACCCGAACTCGTCTCCGATTTCATCTTACATACGGTGAGATCGAGTCGAGAACTCTGATGATGCAGCGAGAACGATGGCAGGAACATTATTTACGTAACAAACATGAAATCGGTAGTCGTAATAGTTCTAGGGGTCTCAATCGATCATCCCTGATGGCACTCACCCGAACTCGTCTCTGATTTCATCGTACTTCCGGTCCGATCGAGTCGAGAAGTTTGATGATGCAGCGAGAACGATGGCCGGAACATTATTTACGTAACAAAGATGAAATCGGTAGTCGTAATAGTTCTAGGGGTCTCGATCGATCATCCCTGATAGTACTCACCCGAACTCGTCTCTGATTTCATCGTACTTCCGGTGAGATCGCGTCGAGAAGTTCGATTATGCACCGAGAACGACGGCGAGAGAATTATTTACGTAAGAAACATGAAATCGGTGGTCTTAATGGTTCTAGGGGTCGCGATCGATCATCACTGATAGCACTGACCCGAACTCGTCTCCGATTTCATCTTACATCCGGTCAGATCGAGTCGAGAAGTCTGATGACGCAGCGAGAACGATGCCAGGAACATTATTTACGTAACAACGATTAAATCGGTAGTCGTAATAGTTGTAGGGGTCTCAATCGATCCTCCCTGATAGCACTGACCCGAACTCGTCTCCGATTTCATCTTCCTTCCGGTCAGATCGAGTCGATAAGTCTGATGATGCAGCGAGAACGATGGCAGGAACATTATTTACGTAACAAAGATGAAATCGGTAGTCGTAATAGTTCTAGGGGTCTCGATCGATCATCCCTGATAGCACTCACCCGAACTCCTCTCTGATTTCATCGTACTTCCGGTCAGATGGAGTCGAGAAGTTTGATGATGCAATAAGAACGACGGTGAGAGAATTATTTACGTAAGGAAGATGAAATCCGTGGTCTTAATGGTTCTAGGGGTCCCGATCGACCATCGCTGATAGCACTGACCCGAACTTGTCTCCGATTTCATCTTACATACGGTCAGATCGAGTCGCGAACTCTGATGACGCAGCGAGAACGATGGCAGGAACATTATTTACATAACAAAGATTAAATCGGTAGTCGTAATAGTTGTAGGGGTCTCAATCGATCATCCCTGATAGCACTGACCCGAACTCGTCTCCGATTTCATCTTACTTCGGGTCAGATCGAGTCGAGAAGTCTGATGATGCAGCGAGAACGATGGCAGGAACATTATTTACGTAACAAAGATGAAATCGGTAGTCGTAATAGTTCTAGGGTTCTCAATCGAACATCCCTGATAGCACTCACCCGAACTCGTCTCTGATTTCATCATACTTCCGGTCACATCGAGTCGAGAAGTTTGATGATGCAGCGAGAACGACCGTGAGAGAATTATTTACGTAAGAAAGATGAAATCGGTGGTCTTAATGGTTCTAGGGGTCTCGATCGATCATCCCTGATAGCATTGACCCGAACTCGTCTCTGATTTCATCGTACTTCCGGTCAGATCGAGTCGAGAAGTTTGATGATGCAGCGAGAACGACGGTGAGAGAATTATTTACGTAAGAAAGATGAAATCGGTAGTCTTAATGGTTCTAGGGGTCTCGATCGATCATCGCTGATAGCACTGACCCGAACTCGTCTCCGATTTCATCTTACATCCGGTCAGATCGAGTCGAAAAGTCTGATGACGCAGCGAGAACGATGGCAGGAACATTATTTACGTAACAAAGATTAAATCGGTAGTCGTAATAGTTGTAGGGGTCTCAATCGATCATCCCTGATAGCACCGACCCGCACTCGTCTCCGATTTCATCTTACTTCCGGTCAGATCGAGTCGAGAAGTCTGATGATGCAGCGAGAACGATGGCAGGAACATTATTTACGTAACAAAGATGAAATCGGTAGTCGTAATAGTTCTAGGGGTCTCAATCGATCATCCCTGATAGCACTCACCCGAACTCGTCTCCGATTGCATCTTACTTCCAGTCAGATCGAGTCGAGAAGTCTGATGATGCAGCGAGAACGATGGAAGGAATATTATTTACGTGACAAAGATGAAATCGGTAGTCGTAATAGTTCTAGGGGTCTCGATCGATCATCCCTGATAGCACTCACCCGAACTCGTCTCTGATTTCATCGTACTGCCGGTCAGATCGAGTCGAGAAGTTTGATGATGCAGCGAGAACGACGGTGAGAGAATTATTTACGTAAGAAAGATGAAATCGGTGGTCTTAATGGTTCTAGGGGTCTCGATCGATCATCGCTGATAGCACTGACCCGAACTCGTCTCCGATTTCATATTACATCCGGTCAGATCGAGTCGAGAACTCTGATGACGCAGCGAGAACGATGGCAGGAACATTATTTAAGTAACAAAGATTAAATCGGTAGTCGTAATAGTTGTAGGGGTCTCAATCGATCATCCCTGATAGCACTGACCCGAATTCGTCTCCGATTTCATCTTACTTCCGGTCAGATCGAGTCGAGAAGTCTGATGATGCAGCGAGAACGATGGCAGGAACATTATTTACGTAACAAAGATGAAATCGGTCGTCGTAATAGTTCTAGGGGTCTCAATCGATCATCCCTGATAGCACTTACCCGAACTCGTCTCCGATTTCATCTTACTTCCAGTCAGATCAAGTCGAGAAGTCTGATGATGCAGCGAGAACGATGGAAGGAACATTATTTACGTGACAAAGATGAAATCGGTAGTCGTAATAGTTCTAGGGGTGTCGATCGATCATCTCTGATAGCACTCACCCGAACTCGTCTCTGATTTCATCGTACTTCCGGTCAGATCGAGTCGAGAAGTTTGATGATGCAGCGAGAACGACGGCGAGAGAATTATTTACGTAAGAAACATGAAATCGGTGGTCTTAATGGTTCTAGGGGTCTCGATCGATCATCACTGATAGCACTGACCCGAACTCGTCTCCGATTTCATCTTACATCCGGTCAGATCGAGTCGAGAAGTCTGATGACGCAGCGAGAACAATGGCAGGAACATTATTTACGTAACAAAGATTAAATCGGTAGTCGTAATAGTTGTAGGGGTCTCAAACGATCATCCCTGATAGCACTGACCCGAACTCGTCTCCGATTTCATCTTACTTCCGGTCAGATCGAGTCGAGAAGTCTGATGATGCAGCGAGAACGACGGTGAGAGAATTATTGACGTAAGAAAGATGAAATCGGTGGTCTTAATGGTTCTAGGGGTCTCGATCGATCATCGCTGATAGCACTGACCCGAACTCGTCTCCGATTTCATCTTACATCCGGTCAGATCGAGTCGAGAACTCTGATGACGCAGCGAGAACGATGGCAGGAACATTATTTACGTAAGAAAGATTAAATCGGTAGTCGTAATAGTTGTAGGGGTCTCAATCGATCATCCCTGATAGCACTGACCGGAAGTACGATTTCATCGTACTTCCGGTCAGATCGAGTCGAGAAGTTTGATGATGCACCGAGAACGACGGCGAGAGAATTATTTACGTAAGAAACATGAAATCGATGGTCTTAATGGTTCTAGGGCTCTCGATCGATCATCACTGATAGCACTGACCCGAACTCGTCTCCGATTTCATCTTACATCCGGTCAGATCGAGTCGAGAAGTCTGATGACGCAGCGAGAACGATGGCAGGAACATTATTTACGTAACAAAGATTAAATCGGTAGTCGTAATAGTTGTAGGGGTCTCAATCGATCATCCCTGATAGCACTGCCCCGAACTCGTCTCCGATTTCATCTTACTTCCGGTCAGATCGAGTCGAGAAGTCTGATGATGCAGCGAGAACGATGGCAGGAACATTATTTACGTAACAAAGATGAAATCGGTAGTCGTAATAGTTCTAGGGGTCTCAATCAATCATCCCTGGTAGCACTCACCCGACCTCGTCTCCGATTTCATCTTACTTCTAGTCAGATCGAGTCGAGAAGTCTGATGATGCAGCGAGAACGATGGAAGGTACATTATTTACGTGACAAAGATGAAATCGGTAGTCGTAATAGTTCTAGGGGTCTCGATCGATCATCCCTGATAGCACTCACCCGAACTCCTCTCTGATTTCATCGTACTTCCGGTCAGATCGAGTCGAGAAGTTTGTTGATGCAGCGAGAACGACGGTGAGAGAATTATTTACGTAAGAAAGATGAAATCGGTGGTCTTAATGGTTCTAGGGGTCTCGATCGATCATCGCTGATAGCACTGACCCGAAGTCGTCTCCGATTTCATCTTACATCCGGTCAGATCGAGTCGAGAACTCTGATGACGCAGCGAGAACGATGGCAGGAACATTATTTACGTAACAAAGATTAAATCGGTAGACGTAATAGTTCTAGGGGTCTCAATCGATCATCCCTGATAGCACTGACCCGAACTCGTCTCCGATTTCATCTTACTTCCGGTCAGATCGAGTCGAGAAGTCTGATGATGCAGCGAGAATGATGGCAGGAACATTATTTACGTAACAAAGATGAAATCGGTAGTCGTAATAGTTCTAGGGGTCTCAATCGATCATCCCTGATAGCACTCACCCGAACTCGTCTCTGATTTCATCGTACTTCCGGTCCGATCGAGTCGAGAAGTATGATGATGCAGCGAGAACGACGGCGACAGAATTATTTACGTAAGAAAGATGAAATCGGTGGTCTTAATGGTTCTAGGGGTCTCGATCGATCATCGCTGATAGCACTGACCCGAACTCGTCTCCGATTTCATCTTACATCCGGTCAGATCGAGTCGAGAAGTCTGATGACGCAGCGAGAACGATGGCAGGAACATTATTTACGTAACAAAGATTAAATCGGTAGTCGTAATAGTTCTAGGGGTCTCAATCGATCATCCCTGATAGCACTCACCCGAACTCGTCTCTGATTTCATCGTACTTCCGGTCAGATCGAGTCGAGAAGTTTGATGATGCAGCGAGAACGACCGTGAGAGAATTATTTACGTAAGAAAGATGAAATCGGTGGTCTTAATGGTTCTAGGGGCCTCGATCGATCATCCCTGATAGCACTGACCCGAACTCGTCTCTGATTTCATCGTACTTCCGGTCAGATCGAGTCGAGAAGTTTGATGACGCAGCGAGAACGACGGTGAGAGAATTATTTACGTAAGAAAGATGAAATCGGTAGTCTTAATGGTTCTAGGGGTCTCGATCGATCATCGCTGATAGCACTGACCCGAACTCGTCTCCGATTTCATCTTACTTCCGGTCAGATCGAGTCGAGAAGTCTGATGATGCAGCGAGAACGATGGCAGGAACATTATTTACGTAACAAAGATGAAATCGGTAGTCGTAATAGTTCTAGGGGTCTCAATCGATCATCCCTGATAGCACTCACCCGAACTCGTCTCCGATTTCATCTTACTTCCAGTCAGATCGAGTCGAGAAGTCTGATGATGCAGCGAGAACGATGGAAGGACCATTATTTACGTAACAAAGATGAAATCGGTAGTAGTAATAGTTCTAGGGGTCTCGATCGATCATCCCTGATAGCACTCACCCGAACTCGTCTCTGATTTCATCGTACTTCCGGTCAGATCGAGTCGAGAAGTTTGATGATGCAGCGAGAACGACGGTGAGAGAATTATTTACGTAAGAAAGATGAAATCGGTGGTCTTAATGGTTCTAGGGGTCTCGATCGATCATCGCTGATAGCACTGACCCGAACTCGTCTCCGATTTCATCTTACATCCGGTCAGATCGAGTCGAGAAGTCTGATGACGCAGCGAGAACGATGGCAGGAACATTATTTACGTAACAAAGATTAAATCTGTAGTCGTAATAGTTCTACGGGTCTCAATCGATCATCCCTGATAGCACTGACCCGAACTCGTCTCCGATTTCATCTTACTTCCGGTCAGATCGAGTCGAGAAGTCTGATGATGCAGCGAGAACGATGGCAGGAACATTATTTACGTAACAAAGATGAAATCGGTAGCCGTAATAGTTCTAGGGGTCTCAATCGATCATCCCTGATAGCACTCACCCGAACTCGTCCCTGATTTCATCGTACTTCCGGTCAGATCGAGTCGCGAAGTTTGATGATGCAGCGAGAACGACGGTGAGAGAATTATTTACGTAAGAAAGATGAAATCGGTAGTCTTAATGGTTCTAGGGGTCTCGATCGATCATCCCTGATAGCACTGACCCGAACTCGTCTCCGATTTCATCTTACATCCGGTCAGATCGAGTCGAGAAGTCTGATGACGCAGCGAGAACGATGGCAGGAACATTATTTACGTAACAAAGATTAAATCGGTAGTCGTAATAGTTCTAGGTGTCTCAATCGATCATCCCTGGTAGCACTGACCCGAAATCGTCTTCGATTTCATCTTACTTCCGGTCAGATCGAGTTGAGAAGTCTGATGATGCAGCGAGAACGATGGCAGGAACATTATTTACGTAACAAAGTTGAAATCGGTAGTCGTAATAGTTCTAGGGGTCTCGATCGATCATCCCTGATAGTACTCACCCGAACTCGTCTCTGATTTCATCGTACTTCCGGTCAGATCGAGTCGAGAAGTTTGATCATGCAGCGAGAACGACGGCGAGAGAATTATTTACATAAGAAAGATGAAATCGGTGGTCTTAATGGTTCTAGGGGTCTCCATCGATCATCCCTGATAGCACTGACCCGAACTCGTCTCCGATTTCATCTTACTTCCGGTCAGATCGAGTGGAGAAGTCTGATGGTGCAACGAGAACGATGGCGGGAACATTATTTATGTAACAAAGATGAAATCGGTAGTCGTAATAGTTCTAGGGGTCTCAATCGATCATCCCTGATAGCACTGACCCGACCTCGTCTCCGATTTCATCTTACTTCCAGTCAGATCGCATCGAGAAGTCTGATGATGCAGCGAGAACGATGGCAGGAACATTATTCACGTAACAAAGATGAAATCATGCCTCGCTGGCATAGATATTAGTTTGCAAACCTAGGGTCCGGTTGCTAGCAGGTCAGATGCAGCAGGTGGTCATCTTTGGATTCCTCCGTTTGCTCAAGCAACACAATTGTGGACTGCGGTAGCCGCTCCCTCTCTGGGTTGAGGAAGCGGCTATCGCAGAGCGATATTATAAATTTTTTTTGCACTGGGCTGCTACCAAGGTGGTTTCGGAACCTTCGTGGGTCGCCCAGGATTATCGTTCCGGTCTCGATTTAGATCGAGCCTAGCCCCCGGTGGTAGGTGAATGTTTCCCAGCGCAAACTGAGGACGTGTGTTCCCAAGCAATAAGTTAATTATAATAAACAATACACGAATAAATCAATAAACCATAATTTTATTTAATTTTGTAATATATTTTTGTAACTTAATTAATTTTAATAATTTTATGTAACTTGACAATATATTTTTGAAACTTAATTTAATTTTATAATGTTATGTACAATTATAATATATTTTTTTAACTTTATTCAATTTTATAATTTTATGTAATTTTATAATATATTTATGTTACTTAATTTAATTAAATAATTTTATGTAATGTTGGATAATTTGTTATGGATTCGCTGACGAAGATGCAGGAGAAGTATCTGAAATGTATTTGGGTACCCGAATCGCGAACGATATCCACGCCCTAACTGGCAATGGACGACAGAACCGTGGAGCGATTGGTGGACGGGAACGGAATGTTAGAAGAAGCTTAGGAGGAGTCAACAACGAATACGCGTACTGTACACCGGATATTGAAGGCTGACGATGAGGATCCATTTCATCGGGCTCCGCCGAAAAAACTACGATTGGCTAACATGCTTATCGAACAGTATGAGGCTGGCTGTGCATTTCCGGCGAAAATATTGCACACGGACGAGAGTATTTTCACACAAAGCAGTGTACGCAACAGCCGCAACGAGCACCCGTAGGCACACGAAAACCCGAGGGTTGTTCGTCGACAAAGCCATCAATTGCGGTACCACGAAAACGTCTACGCTGGTACACTGGGCATGTAATTGATAAGCTGCAAAAAAAATATTAAATCAATAATTATCCTTAATAATCAGAAGAGCTATAAATGAGCATATATTTTCTTTTTACTTGTTATAATAAAACCAAGCATCTAAGCGTTGTTATTGTTTTGAAAAAGCATTTTTGTGTAAAAAAAAGAAAGTTTCCAGATTGCTAGGCTAAACGCACCCATTCACAACTGTTCGAAGTGGCCGCCTGCAGTTTCCTCACATTAGATACATTTCCTCGCCCGGCTTATAAGATTTTCCTGAACCGCCTGGAGCATTTCCTCCGTCACGCCGTGCTTTGCCTCTTCAATCCGGTGACGGAGGTCAACCTCGTTCTCCGGCAAGGTTCGGTACACCCGACCCTTCATGTATCCCCAGAAGAAAAAATCCAACGGATTTAGGTCGTGTGAACGTGGCGGCCATGGCACATTAGCGCCACGACCTATCCACCTTGCCGGAAACCGACGGTTCAGGAAATTTCTTACGCCTTGCGCGAAATGCGGTGGAGCCCCATCATGCTGGTACCACATACCCTCGCGTATTGCGTTGGGCACCCCAGCATCCTCGACCATCCGGTCTAAGCGTTCCTCTAGGAAAGCCAGGTAATGCTCGCCGGTCAAGCGGGCAGGAAGCTCGCTTGGCCCGATCTAACAGGAGGGAAGGGCAATCTTTAATCTCTATCTCTAGATATAATATAACCGTAAGGGACGCTTTTTCTGTACTTTTTTTGTCTTCACCAAATTTATTTATGCATAGTTTATATTAGCAAAAAGAAATTGAAAAATGGTATTTCAAAAAAATCCCACCTATCTGTACGTATGTTTGTTAAAAATTCGAAAATTTCTTAATATATTTTGAAGAACCGTTCAAACGAACACGTATTGACGTGTGGGTTGTGATTTAGGCTGTTAAGCATAATGCTGTGTAGGTCATTTCAATCACATTTAAAAATAGTTCGAATTCGCGAATTTTCTACATTTCTGCGTTTTTTGTTGTACAATAAGATCAAGGTACAATGTCAAGGGCTGATTTCGCAGTTCACTCGGTAGCGGTTCACCGACTTCCGTAAGATAAAAACGAAAATTCTTTCAATAAAAAGTGATCAGAAATCTGGTATGGGTACTTCAGAAAGAAAAAAATTAATAGGCTTACCACCCCTTTATTTACCTTTCTGTCACTCACGTGTGTGAAGTTAGCATCCCAATTGTTAGCATCTCACAAATAAACTCCAGATAAAGTGGCATCCCGCATAGTTCTACAGTTTTTGATAAGTTTTAATAATAGTTCCATCGATTTTACTATTCAAACCACATTTTGAAAAAATTATAATTTCGCAAAATATATCATAGCATCCATCGAATTTCGAAAATTTATTGATGCCAGAGTTGAAATTAAGAAAGTTCTACATCCTAAACCTATTCTGTAAACAGTTCTATCGGTTACCTCCAATTTGAATTGCTAACAAGTGTTATAAACAAACTATCCGTAGGGGAGTAAGACATTGTAGTATTACTGCGAGTTCTGGGTCGTACGAAGCTTTTGAACGAAAACTAGAGGTCCCTTATACGAGCTCCGAAAGAGTTCTGGTCTTTCAAACATCCCCAATAATTATGGCGCATAGTTATAAATAAAATATCCGTACAGGAGTGAGATGCTGTGGAATAACTGCAAGTTTTGGGTCGTATAAAGCTTTTAAACGATAACTCGAGGTCCCTCACACAAGGTTCAAAGAAGTTCTGCGGCTGCGACTACTAGGTGGGGATGAGAGGTGGAATATAGTGAGAATGTAATAAGGGGAAGACCCCGTACAATGGAATCTACGATAAAAAGAAAAAAATGCATCGGTACGAATTTATTTTAAAAATATCAACAATCCAAAATAGTTTTTGCGTTTTGAGGAAAAACCGGTGGCTCCACTGCATCGATCGTCATTTTTTTTCTGTTATGATTTTTCGCATGGCGACGTTCTCTAAATCTACCAAAATCCTTTTCGGAAACCCCCAATAAGTCTCCATAACTCAAATGGGACCCCTACGTCGAAAAAGTGGTAAAAAAAGGTGAGATATTGTTTTTTGGCTTTTAGACCGTTTCGACAGTCAAACCGATGGAAAATTTCTTATCAATTATACAAAAATATTTAAAATCGATTTTCTTCCATTCCGATGAAAAACTGGCGGTTTCATTGCATTGCTGTAATTTTTGTTCGGATTCCGAAATTTGCCGTGCGCTCATTTGTTTCGTGATTTTTCAATTTTCGGCAGAATTTTGAAAACGGGCCATCGATTTTCACCAATTTTTCATACCCTCTTTTTCGGTCATTTTTCACGTGCACATTCGGTGAAAACTAATCGAGATATCGTACTGAATCACGCGCCATTCTCTGATTATATTAAAGTCGCTTTCGAAAAACTCTCAAACCCCTTAACCAGTGTCCGTAAATGAAATATGACCCCTGCTACGACGGTTTGAAATTTCAGGATTTTTATGGTTTTGAAAAAGTGGCCAAAAGGGTAGAATTTTTTTTTCGGCTTTTATGCCGCTTTAACCGCTTTGATTCCTCGATCGCCGATTATTTTTAACTTTCGGCGGAATTTGAAATTCGAACTATCGATTTTCGACAATTTTTCTATACATACACGTTTGCCTCCTTTTCGGCCATTTTTCAAGTTGATTTTCCGGGAAAACTCATTGCCATATCGAAATAAATCAAGCGGCATTCTGTAAGCCTATCGAAAACTTTTTCGACCCCCCCCCCCACCTCTCAAGTTCATGTCGCTCAAATAGAACCAGTAGAATAGTCAAAAGGGACGAAGATTTATTTGCGACTTTCAAACCATTTCAAGAGTCCATTTTATGGGAAGTTTTCCGCCATATACAAATATCAACGAGTTTTAGTCGAGTGAAAGTATTTTGCAGCAATAGGGAAATTAGCGATAAAGCACCCCTTACAGTTTCCTTATTATGTATCAAAAGAAAATCTTACCAGGAAAGTGCCCAGTATACCAGCGTAGACGTTTACGTGGTACCGCAATTGATGGCTTCGTCGACGAACAGCCCTCGGGTTTCCATGTGCCCACACATGCTCGTTGCGGCTGTTGCGTACACCGCTTTGTGTGAAAATACACTCATCTGTGTGCAATATTTTCGCCGGAAAAGCATGATCAGCCTCATACTGCTGAACAAGCCAAATGCAATAATTGAGACGTGCCACTTCGTCACCTTCATGCAGTTCCTGCACTGGCGTGCGATGATATGGATACTGATTGTCAGCTTTCAATATCCGGTGTACAGTCGAGTGACTGACATCGAACGCGCGGGCCAAGGCACGCGTACTGGTTGTTGGCTCCTCCTGAACTGCTTCTAACATTCCTTCTTCCGTGTTCGGATTCCGCACTCTCCGTTCCCGTCCGCCATTCGCCCCACGTTTCGGAATAACGGACCCGGTATCCCGCGACCGTTGAATAGTGTCCATGATGACCTTAGGGCGCGGATGCCGTTCGCGATTCGGGTATCGTTCCCGATAAATTCGAGATGCTTCCGCTGCATCTTCGTCAGCGATTCCATAACAAATTATCATATCCGTATATTCGGATGCAGTGTAATTCGCCATTTCCAAACGTTGTGTGAAAAATCAACAATTTTATGCATAGCAGCCGTCGAAAAAACAAAGGAGTGCGACAACCGTCGCACTTCATTTCTTTTCTCCTGGGCATAGTGCATGTAATATTTCCACTCAAATCGACGTGACTCTTGCGATTTTCAAGTACTAACTTTTTCCACGGAAAGACACCTTCCCCAGCCCCCCGAATAAAAATCAAATTCTAATAGTAACGGCTTGAAATGTACTGAAATGCTAAAAATACATATTTTATCGTTACAAAGTAGGAAATGTGTCAGTAAAAGCGTATGAAAGAATAAAAAATTTATTTAACAATAAACTTTCATTTTTTGCACATTTTTTCACATCTCGATTAGTATTGCGTCATCGTAGTTTCTACTGATGCAATTAAATTCGGCTTTACGATAAAGGAGGTCCGGAAGTCTAAAGTAGCAACAGGTTCTTTTGATGTCTCTATCAGGAACTCAAAATATATACGGGGGTATAAAAGATAAGTTTCTTTTTATGTCAGAAAATCGACTTTTCTTAAGGCTTTCAATGCTTCGTAAAGTAATTTCTCAGACAGCCAAAAATTGATTTGACTTTTTTCGGACTGTCTCAGAAGCTCGGAAAATACTTCCAAAGAATCAAAGGAACAGAAACTTTATTCAATTTTTTTTTAAGCGCTGTATCTGTGTGAAAAATGGTCGTATCAAGATAAAATTAAAACATTTTGGAACTTCAGGATTCTAGTTTCGAAATCTTATGCAATATTTTTTTGTGAATTACGGTTATCGCGCGAACATAAGAAATAGTGCGAGAAAAACATTTTCAAAATTTTTTATTTTTTTTTTCAAGGCTTTACGGCTCGGTACAATGTTTTCAGTCACATCAATACATAGGTCAGTTAGCTTGTTGATTCAGCTTCAATTCGATTTGTTGTTAGTCTTTCTAGGTGAATTTTTTGCTGAGATATCTCAGCAAACTTTGAATGAAAAAATTGTTTTTTTTTATCATCGATATCTCAGCAACCAATGATCGTACAGGGAATTAAAGCGCAGTTTTGAAAACTTGAACAAATTTCCTACAAGACGCTTTCATTAATTTTTGAGAAAACAATTTTTTCACTGTTTTTCATCAATGTGAAAAAAAGTACAAAAAACATGACTTTTTATGGTTTTTCTGTAAATCTACCACTTATTTACAAATATTGATGGAAAGACTAATGTTGACAGTTTTTTTTCAGCTTAATGTACCCCTAATAGCCCTGTGAATTTTCAAATTAATCGATTGAACTGTTTTTCCGGACCAATTGATCAAAGTTTTACAAAACAATTAAAGGATCAAGTGTTCCTAAACATCGTGTAATTATCATCAAAATGAAAAGATCTATTTTTTAGACTTTTTGAACAATCTTGCACTAGTTGCTTGTCAAATTTGAGACATTTCATATGGGAAATAATACTGACTCATATTTTCTTCTGAAAAACGATGAGTTTTGAAGAAAAAAAACTTTTTTTTTTTGTAACCCTAATAACCTTTGCCGAAAATATGAAGAAATAATCGCATAAATTTTCTCAGATCGAGTAGAGAATACGGCTTGGGGTATGAACTTTTATTAAAGATGAGTGAAATTATGGTACGCAAAGGCCAAATCTTGTCCATTATGAGTCAGTATTGCTTCCTGAAATGTTTACAAATTTTCGGAAAAAAACAATTTTTTTTTTAAATTTGTTGAATTTTTTTTCTCAAATTCAATAAGGAACCAGTAGGCTTATTTTGTAACTCGTAGCGACAGTTTTCGTCACCGTTAGCTAGCGACAACCAACGAGAAGCGGCCTTTTTGCTGTAATCCTCGATGCGATTGGCTGCCGCTAGCTAACGATAACGAAAACTGTCGCTACTGAGTTACAGAATACATCTACAGTGCAAAGTTGTGAAGAAGTCGAAAAAAAATTAGTCGTTTCATTTTGATGATGATTACACGATGTTGAGGAACAATACACTTGTTCCTTTAATGGTTTCGTAAAAGTTTGATCAATCGGGCTGGAGAAAACGGTTCGATGGATCAATTTGAAAATTTACAGGGCTATTGGGGGTATATTAAGCTTAAAAAAAACTAGCAACATTATTCTTTCCATCAATATTTGTAAAGTAGTGGTAGGTTTACTGAAAAATCATGAAAAGTCAATTTTATACTTTTCTCAAATTAATTTTAAGGGCAAAAAAGAATTTCCTTAAAAATCATTGAAAGGGTCTTGTAGAAAATTTATTCAAGTTTTCAAAACTGTCCTTTAATTGCCTGTGCGATCATTGGTTGCTGAGATATCGATGATCAAAGGCAAAAGGATCTTTTTCCATTCAAAGTCAGATATCTCAGCAAAAAATTTTCGTAGAGAGACTAACAAAAAACTGAATTGAAGCTGAATAAACAAGCTAACTGATCTATGCATTGATTGAATGGAAAAAAAATTACCCGAGCCCGTGGATCCTTGAAAGAAAAAAACCAAAAAAAATTGAAATTTTTTTCTCCCGCGCTGTTTCTTATGTTTGCGCGATAACCGCAGTCCACAAGAAATAATTGCGAAAAGTTCTCAAAACTAGAAACTTGAACCTCCAAAATGCTTTTTTTCATCTCGATACGACCATTTTTCGCACAGATACAGTGCTTAAAAAAAATACTAGAAAAAATTGAAGAAAGTTTCTGTTCCTTTAATTATTTAAGTACTGAATAATAATAACAAAGATATGGCGGCGAGCATTATTTTTGAGACAATAATATTTTGTTACCTTCTACGGTTGGTTTTCATAAGTCGACATTTTTTTACAACTGTTCGGATTTCTGTGAGGTATCAAAACTTCGAAAAATTTCTGTGAAATACCATTTCGACCGTCGATCTTTATTAGCGATCATACGCCAAATGAATTCGTATAATGCCGTCTTAAAAATAAGTCACCAGCTTAAAGATCGCTGCATTAATTTCATCTTCGTCATGTAAATAACTATGCTATCTCGGTTCTCGAAGCTTACAGCACCGCTCAAACGGGCCACTTGCTCTAACCGGAAATTAGATTAAATCAAGGACGAACGTGAGCGAATGATTTTAGAAATGTCCGATAGAGGCTCTAAACCGTTCGGAACTTTGATTTTATTGTTTTCCAATATTTTTATCATCCACTAGAGAGTTCTAGTACACATAAAAACTCCTTTGAGAAAGAGCCAAAACTTCGGACGTACGAAATAATTGTTGCGATCGAAGGTGTACAATACAACGATTCAGCAGGATCACCTTCATCCCTTGATGACTGATTGTTACCTAATATATTTTTTCGAGTACTAGAGAGTTCTTGTACACATGAAAACCTGAATACACCCTGAACACACGGTGAGTTGATATTTGTTTGAAAAAAAATTCCTTTGGTGCCAATCCGAGGTCGATATTGGCCAGATTGGTCGTCGAATGAAAACATCGCTCCGAATCTCGCAATCAGAGGAACATTGAGTTTTTGGTGATTTGTCATTTCATTATATGTTATTTTCTATGTATTAAGAAAACAAAAATAACAGCATTCTCGATGAATAATCTCATCAAGCAAGCTTGTTTTTTTTTCACCGTCGCTCGCAGTACAAATCGAAAATTTCATGAGTTTGGGCGAGATTCACTTTTCGGCACGCATTACACAGAGCGATAGCAAACGATAGGTGAAATGTACAATCTATCCAACTTTAATTATGTACGTGAATGACACAATGACTTCATTAATGAAATTATCAACGATCTCTAAATTCATTTCGGCTAATGAATGAACACACCGCTGAACGACTATCACAACTCAAATTGATAAACGACTCGTCATTCGCAATGCGTTTTCTTACATGCGGCCACGTTTACTCGCAACATCTACCGTTACATGTATCCCACATCTACTGTGACCCCATCTAGCCCACAAAGATTTTTTATACTGTGTAATATAATTTCAATACATTGTTACAAAAAGTTTTTCGGAGTAACAAAAAAAGGCTTTCTCTTTGAAGTAACATCTAAAAAGTTTCACAATGATATGAGAGGTATGGGTCGTCACATTTTGAAATATTATATACGTAGAAGTGGAAAAATATCGTGAAAATAATTTTAAGAATAATAAATGTAATAAGAATAATTATTAAACATACATTTTGAAGTGAAAGAAAATGAAATTGCGATATTACAGTATTTACCGCAAAAAGTATGATGCCGAATCGAATGACGTTCATGATAAGAAAAAACTTGTGGCATCGGGGGACGCCCGACAGAAGCAAAGCTGTACGCATTTTTCGGTGATAGTAATTTTCGGTGGAAGTATATATTATATTTTACATTATAAGTTATGGGAAGAATGTATGTATTCAAATATTTTATATGTTTCGAAATGTTCACGAATATTTTAATTCAGTGTATAAGTTATTGACATAGTCTTTACAGAGTATATACAAAGCATTCTTTACAGAGTATTTTTTTTATTGGTATTTTTCCATCCGTACAGGGTCTTTCCCTTTTTACGAGCCCCCCCCCTTCAACTCCTTCCACAATCCCCCGTCTCCATTCCACCACTCATTCCCCCATTCCACCATTCATTTCCCCTCTACCTCCTAATTCTACGGTTCCCCTCACCATGCGGCCGCAGCCGACTTCCCCCTCTGTATCGTATTCACTGAGGGTATAGGGAAACTGCGGAAAACCTATACCGATACAGCCGGTCCTCGAGGTTCGCCCCCCAGTCGTGGAACTAGTCTTATTTCGCCGCGATTTGTCGGAGAAAAACAATTCACGACGAAACGTACGCGACTGGGATTCGAACCCGCGACCTCCCGAGCAAGCACGCTAACCGCTAGGCCAACGGATCGGTTTGTCTTTACAGAGTATTTACAGAGCTTACGAATTATTATCGCGTTGATCATCGGGCGTACATTCAGTTTATGTAGGACCTGTATCCTCACATTTATCGTGATTTGAATAATTATTTTGATATTTGATGAAAAAACGATTTGTAGTAACTAAAATATGATACAAAAGTTGTTGCTAGAATTGTTTCAATGAATCTAGTGACTACAGCATCTATAGTTGTGCCATATGTAGTTGTCGGCCATTTCGGATCTTTATACATTATTTAATTCAATTTTTAACTCTGACAGAACGTACGCGCGTGCGTGCGTGCGTGCGCGCGTGCGTGCGTGCGTGCGTATGTGTGTGTGTGTGTGTGTGTGTTTATGTGTTCACGTGTGCACGTGTTCAAGACAGTAGCGTAGCCGCGCGCTTATGGAGGGGGAAGTTAACGATGACGGTGACGTTTTTTCTCGCTTTACTCCCCGGCGCCCGGGCGCGCAATGATGCTATAGAAGATTCGCTTAAAAAAATTACGTAATACTGTCGATCAGGCGAACAAAGTTGTTGCAATTGCTAAAAAGAATATGGAAAGGCGGTCGATATGACTTGATATACGGTTCGTTATACATTAGGAGTATATGGTTTACGAATGTTAGAAAATTACATCTCTTGCAAGGCCGTAGAATCGTTCTCTCCGTGCTGACGATCTTACAACATATGGCCGCACCGCCCTCATCATTTTGAGAAACGAATCGACGCCAAAAAGGTGATCACACTGCTGATGATACGTCCCAAATATGTTTGTAAAAGTAGTTCGGTTTATTTTTCTTCTCGCGAATCGAAATCGATGACCAGGTACCGAAAGAAGCATTAAGAGACATTGAATCGTGGTGTGAATTAAAACCCAGACCAAAGACCGCGTAGACCAGCATGGGTAGGACAGGCACGCGTGATTAGGTGCCATTTCTATTTCGACAGCGACGAAAGGACTGATACCGTTGTATCGTTTGAAAAAATAATACGTTTATAATTAGGGCTTGGAAAATACAGCTAGAAGAGAGATAAAAAATGAATAACTGCACTGAGTAGTTAAATAAAAAAAAAGGACGCGCGTTCAATAAGGCGATGAAATAAATGTCGTCATACGCTAAGCGAAACGAACAGCACGGCACAAGAAATCCAACCGCGCACCATAACGGAAATTCTCAATCCGACGCGGTACTTTATAATGAAATGCGGCCGTAGCCAATCCCCTCTTATTTTCCTTCCACCGTTTCGAAGATGAAATCATGCGCGCGACGCCAATACGACGATATAGCAGTAGTATATTATTTCTATCGCAAGACGAATTATACTCCAATGGCGTTGACCGCGAAAGGTTGCGTTCACGTAAAATGTATGTGGCTAGCTGTGATTTTTTAAAATTTAAAGCGAATAAAATCAAACGGTCTAAACTGAGGATAAAAACAATCATAAGAATGATTTTAATTGAATGCTGTACAGAGTGACCCTGAACTGAATGCGTCCCCTGACATGGGGGTTGAGGGTGAAATTCTACGTCGATTGATATAAGGATGTATGGGTGTCAGATCAATCACTCAATTATTATTAATTTTTAAAAGCGGGCCAATCAGGTGCGCCCGATGAGCCGGCGTACGTCGGTGAGCGATCCGATTTTATGATGAAGAAAATAAAAGGAATCAAATACGCACGGAGAAGCGCACTACCACATTCGAGCCCTCACACCGATAGTAGCTTCCCCGTCGCACCCAAACGACGGGTGCACGTAACAGAGAGCATTACCACACTTAAGCGCTCTCATCGATATCGGATGCTGAGGCGCACCCATACCATGAACGATCGTACAGCGAGGCGCACATTACCCCACGCAAGCGCGTGGGTAATGTACGCCTCGACGAGCGCGTGCGTACGCATGTGGGAACACCGCACCTCCAGGCACCACGACACGCGCGTATCGCTCACAGACGTACGCCGGCTCATCGGGCGCACCTGATTGGGCCGTCTTTAAAGATTAATAATAATTCAGGGGTTGATCTAAGACCCATACATTCTTATATCAATCGATTCAGAATTTTACCCCAACCCCCCATTTCGGGGAACGCATTCAGTTCTGAAACATCCTGTATGTTTGTACTGATTCAGTTAATGAGCATGAAAAAAAGGTACAAAAAATTGGAAAAAGTCATAGTAATTGAAAGGGAACACGAAATGTCATTACTAAAGTCGTGAAAGGTACGTAGACATATATACATATTCACGATCGCGCGCAAGCACACGTACATGCACCCTCACTCACACACACGCACACACACACACTCACACACACGCGCACACACACACACGCACGCACACACACACACACACGCACGCGCGCGCGCACACACAAAACGTAAGCGTCATAAAATGAAAAAAAAAGTATCAAGGTAAAAGGTGCTACCCGAATGTTTTAATGTGTCATCAAAGGCTTGAAATTGAAAATGCAAAATAGGTGCATTTTGTAATAATCTGAAATGGAATAAACACAAACACCGAATCCTTAACGTAGTATTTACCTGAGAGATTTATTGGCGTTTGTCAGCATGAGTTTCAATACCGCCTTTGAACTATTTAAAACGTTATTAAATATTTACAGAGGCAGCTAGAAAAAATAAAGAGAGCTGAGAGCTGTAAAATCGTCCAAGAATTTGCACGCAACACTACAGAAGTCCCACCGGTATGCTCTTATTTTATTACAAAGTTATTATTGTACAATGCACGTAATGAAAAGTATTTGTAATGAAATTCTTACGTCATTATACAAGGAAGAAAATGACGAAGTAAAGGACATAGATGAAAGTGGAGCCGTGTATCATATGATCGTAGAATAGTCGTAATTTATTCGTTGATATAATGATCATAGTCCTATGATATATATGTAATACCCAACATTCTGTCGCATTGAAAATGACTGCAGGTACCCGATGGTGCGCAAAGAAACGAAATCAGAAATGATGATAAAGTTCATGAGACATCAACGGTCAACGAATGCAACGAGGCCAAAAGTCATCCATCGGATGAAGTCAAATCCGACAAAGCAAGCATTGAAAAGGTATGGTACAATGAATGCGCATAGATGGGGAACATATTTTCTTTGTGAACATATTTTCTTAAAAAACATGTGAACTGTGAACATGTGGACTGTGAACATATTTTCTTAAAAAAAAAACCACTACGGCAGAGAGTGAGAGAGAGAGAGAGAGAGAGAGAGAGAGAGAGAGAGAGAGAGAGAGAGAGAGAGAGAGAGAGAGAGAGAGAGAGTAGATGTTAGGTGCGGGAGCAAAGACAAGATTCCTACTTTACCGACCGAGTTAGCCAAGACACGAACCATTGGTTCATGTCTGAGCTAAGTCAGGTTCTGATGGTCGAGTAGGATTTTGTCAGAGCCCCCGCACCTTTATCGACTGTCGATACTTACCGGTCGATGGTAAGGCTCCCTTGGTTACCGGCTGATGGTGGTCCCCCTCACGAATGGGGGGGGGGGGGGGGGGGGGGCACGGAGAAGTCCCACTCCCGGCGAGGCCGCGCAATGACTGACAAAGAGTTGTGGTGCTTTGTAATAAAAGGGAGCCCCCCCCCCCTCGCGCCAGAAGGAGGGGTGGGAGGAAGAGTGGGGGTCTAATTTCTCAGAAAGATTGTTTAAACATTTGTGGGTGGTGAGTCGTCGGGCGCCGGGTCAAAGGGACCCCCCCCCCCCCTCCCCCTGCCAGAAGGAGGGTCGGGAGGAAGAGTGGGGGTCTCATTTCTCAGAAAAATTGTTTAAACATTTGTGGGAGGTGAGTCATCGGACGCCGTGCCAAAGGGACCCCCCCCCCCCCCCGCCGCGCGACCGCTTTGCGACGTGTTGAAACCTGTCAGCGAATGACTTTTCTCAGAATTTGTTTATCCCGGCAGCGGCGGACGAGTGACAGGAGGTCAATATGGCCGCCGAATTTCGTGTCATTTTTTCTACGCATTGTTTTTATCGGACGTTTGAAATTTTGGCGGTGGAAGAAAAGAGAGCGACGGGATTTCGTCAGATTTTTTCTATGCATTGTAGAAATCAGACGCTTTTTCGGTGGTCATCAGAGGTGTTGAGTGAGAGGTGTCGACCGTCCGACGAGTTGCTCAATGTGTAATTACCCTCTCGTCGGTAAGGCAGAAAATTATCGAGAAATTTGCGTTCAAGATTGAAGAGTCACACGCACAACGTCTCGCTGTTTAGAACTCGATCTTGTGTATACAAACTCGACGTTCGAGCGGGCGGGCGCGCGTCCCTGCACACACACACACACACACACACGCGCGCGCGCGCGTGCGCGCGCGCGCGTGCTGTTACATAGAGATTTTTCTCTCAAATATATTCATCAGCCCTTCCACATGCGTATTTGATTTCGATTCATTGAGCAGTCATCATGGACAATTGCGACAAAATTATCGATACGTTGAAGAGCGCGCGGTATTCGCAGGCGGAAAAGTGGCAAAAGTATTGCGATGTGCACGTCAAGCTCTTGGGGAAAACATTGAAAAAACCGGGGCTTAACGTTGGTCAAAAATTGAAAATTCAATCGACATTAGCAAAGTTGTCGTCGTTGAGGGAAAAAATCGCGCGTGGAGCAGGTGTAAGCAGTGCTGGTGTAAGCGGTGCTGGTGTGAGCGATGCTAGTGATAAACTAAAGTGGGTCGATCTTGAGGCGGCATTTCAAAGTCGGATAAAGACGGGCTCCATTGTGAATTTCGAGCACAAAGATGTGCAAAGTTTCCTCGAAGATGCGATGCACGTGGTTATCGCAAAATTGGAAAACATTGTGCGAGAGGAGGGTAACGTGAAGGTGAATGTGACATTAGCGTGCAAATTTCGCCTCATGAAGGTGAATCATTGAGGAGGAAAAGACATTTCAAACGAAAAACGCAATCATCTTACCATCGAGCGATATTAGCGAGTGGTTCATCGAGTACGTCCAAACAAAACTCTCGACGAAAATCGAGGACTTTCAGGAGAAAGAGTCTGGTTGGACATTACATGAAATCTCACATCTTCTTGTAAACATTAACAAGTACGAACCACTGCGAGGAAGCTTATCCACGTACACGCGTCTCTCGCGGGATATACAGATGAAACGGGCCGTCATCAATATTGAAAACAATGACCCCTATTGTTTTCTCTGGTCCGTCACAGCAGCTCTCTCCCCACCACCTAGGGGGAATCCTGTACGTAAGAGTTCGTATCCTCATTACAGCGAGGTGCTCAACTATGAAGGCCTGGATTTTCCCATGAGTTTGTTAAATATTAAAAAATTTGAGCAATCGAATGGCTTATCGATCCACGTGTACGGGATTGACGGCGTGACAAAAGACGGCACTAGTAAAATTGTGCCGATATATTTGAGTAAACAAATTTCGGATAAACCAACTATTCATCTACTCATGATCAGAGCGGAAATCGATGAGGAGGAGGAGGAGGAGGAGGAGGAGGACGCAGGTGTTCCCAAGGTGTATCATCATTTTTCGTGGATTAAAAACATTTCGAGGCTCGTGAGTGCGCAGATCTCCAGGGGAAAACGCTACACGTGGATTTGCGACCGATGTTTGTGCTACTTCATCAGAGAAGAAATATTGCAAAGGCACAAAAAGGACTGTAGTAATAATTGCCGAGTTATGTTTCCCAAAGTTACCAACACAATATTGAAATTCAAAAATTACAAGCACAAGGAGATAGTTCCATTTGTAATTTATGCAGATTTGGAATGTTTGCTCGAACCGGTCGCAGCATCGCAGACTAACACTGTAAACTATCAGAAGCATACTCCCCACAGTATTGCCTACTATAAGCATTGTAGTTTTAATGACGCGCTCTCAGAGTACAGAGTGAATCGTGGAAAAGACTGTATTGAATGGTTCATGCGCGACTTGGAAGAACTGGCCCACTCATTGAATGTAATTTTTCAGACAGTCGTACCGATGAAACCTTTGAGCGTTGACGAAAGTCGAAGCTTCAAGTTAGCTGAAAAATGTCACGTTTGTGAAAAATCTTTTGCTCCTAATCAAGTGAGAGTGCGAGATCATTGTCATTTTACGGGGAAATTTCGTGGTGCTGCTCATCAAGGATGCAATTTAAATTACAAAAATAGCCACGTTGTTCCCATAATTTTTCACAATTTGTCGGGATACGATGCACACTTTTTAATAGTCGCATTGGCTCGAACATTCGAGGGATCGATCAGTCTTCTCCCCATTAACAAGGAAAAATATATTTCATTTTCAAAGTGCGTCAAAGGCACACGCGTGCAGTACCGATTCATCGACTCTATGAGATTTATGGCGGGTAGCATTGAAAAATTAGCGTCTTATCTGAAAGACGATAAAAAAATAGCGACACGTAAGCATTGCACTAAACCCAGGGAATTTGAATTATTGACGAGGAAAGGTGTATTTCCCTATGACTACTTGGACTCTTGGCAGCGACTCGATGAGACGGAATTGCCCGCTAAAGATACATTTTTCTCTCGACTCAATAATGAGGATATCTCGGTGGACGATTACGCACACGCTTGCAAAATTTGGACAGTCTTTGACATTAAAACGTTGGGGGAATATTCCGACTTGTACTTGAAAACCGATGTACTCCTACTGACGGACATATTTGAAAATTTTCGTCAAAATTGCATCAGCACATATGACCTCGATCCATTGCATTATTTCACCGCTCCCGGCCTATCCTTTGATGCAATGTTAAAATGTACCAATGTCGAACTCGAACTTTTCGCCGACGTTGACATGTTGATGTTCATCGAGAGAGGTATTCGCGGTGGAGTAGCGCAGTGCTGCAATAGGTATGCGAAAGCAAATAATCGCTACATGAAAGATGATTTTAATGCAAACGAGCCAGAGTCATACTTAATGTATTACGATGTTAATAATCTGTATGGTGCAGCTATGTGTGAGTCACTGCCCTACGGCGCGTTTGTTTGGGTAGACGATTTCGCGGAACGTATCGAGAGTATTCCGGATGACGGTGAAACGGGATACATTCTTGAAGTTGATTTAGAGTATCCTCGAGACTTACACAACACACACAAAGATCTGCCCTTGTGCCCCGAACACTACGTCCCGCCTGGGAGCACTCAGAAAAAATTAACAACCACGCTAATGCGAAAAGAAAAGTATGTAATTCATTATCGAAATTTGAAGCAATGCTTGAAATTGGGACTTCGCGTCACAAAAATGCACAGAATCCTCAAATTCAAGCAGCGCGCTTGGCTAAAAAAATACATTGATGTAAATACGGAATTGAGAAAAAAATCTAACAATGATTTTGAGAAAAAATTTTATAAACTCATGAACAATGCGGTCTTTGGTAAAACAATGGAAAATGTGAGGAAACATCGGGAAGTGCGACTTGTAACAAAGTGGAAGGGGCGGTGGGGAGCGGAACCGCAAATCGCCAAGCCAACGTTTCATAGCTGCACCA
The DNA here is from genome assembly GCA_963932345.1 of Ophion ventricosus. Taxonomy (NCBI): domain Eukaryota; kingdom Metazoa; phylum Arthropoda; class Insecta; order Hymenoptera; family Ichneumonidae; genus Ophion; species Ophion ventricosus. The sequence goes on from OZ010724.1 coordinate 3,483,190, forward strand.
TATTTGACAATGACATCGTTATAATCGAGCTCAATAGAGCGTGCGTTCTATTCAATAAGCCCATCTACACAGGATTCTCAATCCTCGATATCTCCAAACTCTGGATTTACAATTTTCACTACAATTACATACTCGAAAGATTTAACAATCATGCAAAATTGTTGTATACAGATACTGATAGTCTCATTTATCACTTCAGCGTGCCTGACATTTACGAAACGATCAAGTGTGACATTGACAAGTTTGACACGTCCGATTATTCCCCAAACAATCCCTACGATATGCCCTTGCGAAATAAAAAGGTATTAGGCCTCATGAAAGATGAGAACAATGGCCATATTATGACGGAATTTGTGGGCTTGAGAGCGAAATTGTACTCGTTTAAGATCCTCGACTGTGGCGATGTAAAGAAGAGAGCTAAGGGCATTAGGTGGTCAACCCTGAAATCCATCACATTCGACGATTTCAAAAATTGCTTGTTTGCGCACGAAAACCTCGTCAAGGCGCAACAATTGATTATGAGTAAAAAACACATTGTTCACACGGCGATGCAAAACAAAGTTGCTCTCAGCTGGAGAGATGACAAAAGAGTGCTAATCCCAGATTCCACGGACACTCTTCCATGGGGTTATGCTTCCGACGATATGGAATATTAAGATGAAAAAAACCCCAAGCTGTACAATGGTGTGTAAATAACTAAAAACCGTATGAAAATCAATGCCAAAAATTCATCTCTTGGAGTCTTTCGAGTCTAGAACATAAGCAAATCGTGTATCAGATAAGCGTTAGAGTGAGATGAAAAAACCCTAACCCTATGGTCTGTAAATAACTAAAATCCGTATAAAAATCAATGCCAAAAATACCTCTCCCCTCCCCTAAGCGGAGAATGGTCATCAAAAACAAGAGACGTTGAAGTCTTTCGTGCCTAGAACGTAAGCAAATCGTGTATGAGATGAGCGTAAGATGGAGGGAGATTCGAGAGCAATGAATCGAGTGGGTTACGCACGCTTGCAAACATCTCCCGAGAATACCAAGGAGAGAGAACTCTTGCGGTCTAAGGGAGAAAAAAAACATTTTTTTACGAATTTTTGAATGATTATTCAAAAACTTTTTTTACAACTATTTTGTATAATAATAAAAATTTTATTTGATTTCTTCATTTTGTCAATTCTGATTTGTCGATCCAACTGTTGTGTGCATCGTCGAAGCCCAACCACTTGACGAGCATTCGATCACCGCGTTTCTTCACAATCTTCTCAACGAGGTAAATGTCGGGATGCTTGACGCTCTGGAGCTCCTCTTCGTAGAAACAGCCGGCGATGGGTTCGTTCCGATGGTCCTTGAGATTGTACATCGTTGGATTCGTTCTTTTCTTCACTCTATATATCGTGAATATTTCGGTTGTCCAATTTGGCGTGTAACCCTTCTCAAATACATGCTTAAATTTGCTAATTCGCACATTATCGCCAATTTTGAATTTTTGTGATTTTTTTCCTACTCGAGGCTGGCGGAAAATACGATGGAGGATCTGTTTCTCATTTGCCGTATTGACATTTTTTGGTTTCACCTTGATGGTGCGATGCACGGTGCTGTTGTATTCGGTCATTAGAGAATCCAGAATATCCATCCATTTATAACTTCCACGTAGACTAAATTGCATCCACATTTTATTTTTTAACGTTCTATTGAAACGCTCGCAGATTGATGCCTTCAAATTGCTATACGTTGAGTACATGTTAATATTGTATTTTTTCATAAGCTCTTCAAACTGAGAGTTATAAAATTCTTTTCCACGGTCAACTTGCAAGTTCTTGGGTACACGGCCCTGACATAGTATACCTTTCATTGCAGTCGTTGTATCGCTACCGCTCTTGCTTCTCAACGGCATGGCCCAGGAAAATTTGGAGAATATATCGATGACGGTTAGGAGGTACTTATGTTGTGAGTTTTGCCTCGCGTACGATGACATATCTACGACGTCGGCTTGCCACGTTTCATCCAGACCTCGAATTTCAACGTGTCGACGAGTATAATTTCTTCGTGCAGGCTTATGCAGCTCTCGCACGAGCGTCCATTTTTTGTCATCATTCATGGCGCGGTTAGTCCACACACATCAACGTTCAACATGCGAATGTGTGAAAAAACTATCCTTTTGCTTTATTAATAAATAATTCCAGCCTCACGCAATTCTTCGATAATCGATATGATTTCATTGGAATGCGATGAGTTGCCTGCCGCTTGAGATGCGTGGAGTAATCGAAGACGATCTACAAGCTCATTCGCATTGTCCCAGTAAACATAATCAAATTGCATATTTTTTCTAGCTTTCTTATACTTGGGCATCCCCCGACCCGTACGTGCACGAATTATTTTTGAAATATAAATCTTGAATTTGTGACTGTTTTCACGTCGCACAGCTCCGTCGGGACGATAATATTTTTTATGAGCATTCGTGGCAATGATAATATTCTCATAATTTTTCAAATCCGTCGGTTCGAGAATCCCAACGTTTGGCACTTTTTTAAATAGAAGCTCCGCTAATCCAGCAGTTTTTGCATAATCTTTCTCCCCCACACGAATATGCTGAGAATCGAAATTTATGCGAGAATCGCCAATCATTAGTTTTGCATTCGCGAGAACTCGTACTCCATACGATGTATCCAGGCTTTTCTTAGAAAAGCCTGGATACATCGTATACATACATCGTAAGCCTGGATACTCGTACTCCATACGATGTATCCAGGCTTTTCTTAGAAAAGCCTGGATACATCGTATACATACATCGTATGGAGTACGAGTTCTCGCGAATGCAAAACTAATGATTGGCGATTCTCGCATAAATTTCGATTCTCAGCATATTCGTGTGGGGGAGAAAGATTATGCAAAAACTGCTGGATTAGCGGAGCTTCTATTTAAAAAAGTGCCAAACGTTGGGATTCTCGAACCGACGGATTTGAAAAATTATGAGAATATTATCATTGCCACGAATGCTCATAAAAAATATTATCGTCCCGACGGAGCTGTGCGACGTGAAAACAGTCACAAATTCAAGATTTATATTTCAAAAATAATTCGTGCACGTACGGGTCGGGGGATGCCCAAGTATAAGAAAGCTAGAAAAAATATGCAATTTGATTATGTTTACTGGGACAATGCGAATGAGCTTGTAGATCGTCTTCGATTACTCCACGCATCTCAAGCGGCAGGCAACTCATCGCATTCCAATGAAATCATATCGATTATCGAAGAATTGCGTGAGGCTGGAATTATTTATTAATAAAGCAAAAGGATAGTTTTTTCACACATTCGCATGTTGAACGTTGATGTGTGTGGACTAACCGCGCCATGAATGATGACAAAAAATGGACGCTCGTGCGAGAGCTGCATAAGCCTGCACGAAGAAATTATACTCGTCGACACGTTGAAATTCGAGGTCTGGATGAAACGTGGCAAGCCGACGTCGTAGATATGTCATCGTACGCGAGGCAAAACTCACAACATAAGTACCTCCTAACCGTCATCGATATATTCTCCAAATTTTCCTGGGCCATGCCGTTGAGAAGCAAGAGCGGTAGCGATACAACGACTGCAATGAAAGGTATACTATGTCAGGGCCGTGTACCCAAGAACTTGCAAGTTGACCGTGGAAAAGAATTTTATAACTCTCAGTTTGAAGAGCTTATGAAAAAATACAATATTAACATGTACTCAACGTATAGCAATTTGAAGGCATCAATCTGCGAGCGTTTCAATAGAACGTTAAAAAATAAAATGTGGATGCAATTTAGTCTACGTGGAAGTTATAAATGGATGGATATTCTGGATTCTCTAATGACCGAATACAACAGCACCGTGCATCGCACCATCAAGGTGAAACCAAAAAATGTCAATACGGCAAATGAGAAACAGATCCTCCATCGTATTTTCCGCCAGCCTCGAGTAGGAAAAAAATCACAAAAATTCAAAATTGGCGATAATGTGCGAATTAGCAAATTTAAGCATGTATTTGAGAAGGGTTACACGCCAAATTGGACAACCGAAATATTCACGATATATAGAGTGAAGAAAAGAACGAATCCAACGATGTACAATCTCAAGGACCATCGGAACGAACCCATCGCCGGCTGTTTCTACGAAGAGGAGCTCCAGAGCGTCAAGCATCCCGACATTTACCTCGTTGAGAAGATTGTGAAGAAACGCGGTGATCGAATGCTCGTCAAGTGGTTGGGCTTCGACGATGCACACAACAGTTGGATCGACAAATCAGAATTGACAAAATGAAGAAATCAAATAAAATTTTTATTATTATACAAAATAGTTGTAAAAAAAGTTTTTGAATAATCATTCAAAAATTCGTAAAAAAATGTTTTTTTTCTCCCTTAGACCGCAAGAGTTCTCTCTCCTTGGTATTCTCGGGAGATGTTTGCAAGCGTGCGTAACCCTCTCGATTCATTGCTCTCGAATCTCCCTCCATCTTACGCTCATCTCATACACGATTTGCTTACGTTCTAGGCACGAAAGACTTCAACGTCTCTTGTTTTTGATGACCATTCTCCGCTTAGGGGAGGGGAGAGGTATTTTTGGCATTGATTTTTATACGGATTTTAGTTATTTACAGACCATAGGGTTAGGGTTTTTTCATCTCACTCTAACGCTTATCTGATACACGATTTGCTTATGTTCTAGACTCGAAAGACTCCAAGAGATGAATTTTTGGCATTGATTTTCATACGGTTTTTAGTTATTTACACACCATTGTACAGCTTGGGGTTTTTTTCATCTTAATATTCCATATCGTCGGAAGCATAACCCCATGGAAGAGTGTCCGTGGAATCTGGGATTAGCACTCTTTTGTCATCTCTCCAGCTGAGAGCAACTTTGTTTTGCATCGCCGTGTGAACAATGTGTTTTTTACTCATAATCAATTGTTGCGCCTTGACGAGGTTTTCGTGCGCAAACAAGCAATTTTTGAAATCGTCGAATGTGATGGATTTCAGGGTTGACCACCTAATGCCCTTAGCTCTCTTCTTTACATCGCCACAGTCGAGGATCTTAAACGAGTACAATTTCGCTCTCAAGCCCACAAATTCCGTCATAATATGGCCATTGTTCTCATCTTTCATGAGGCCTAATACCTTTTTATTTCGCAAGGGCATATCGTAGGGATTGTTTGGGGAATAATCGGACGTGTCAAACTTGTCAATGTCACACTTGATCGTTTCGTAAATGTCAGGCACGCTGAAGTGATAAATGAGACTATCAGTATCTGTATACAACAATTTTGCATGATTGTTAAATCTTTCGAGTATGTAATTGTAGTGAAAATTGTAAATCCAGAGTTTGGAGATATCGAGGATTGAGAATCCTGTGTAGATGGGCTTATTGAATAGAACGCACGCTCTATTGAGCTCGATTATAACGATGTCATTGTCAAATATGGTGCAGCTATGAAACGTTGGCTTGGCGATTTGCGGTTCCGCTCCTCACCGCCCCTTCCACTTTGTTACAAGTCGCACTTCCCGATGTTTCCTCACATTTTCCATTGTTTTACCAAAGACCGCATTGTTCATGAGTTTATAAAATTTTTTCTCAAAATCATTGTTAGATTTTTTTCTCAATTCCGTATTTACATCAATGTATTTTTTTAGCCAAGCGCGCTGCTTGAATTTGAGGATTCTGTGCATTTTTGTGACGCGAAGTCCCAATTTCAAGCATTGCTTCAAATTTCGATAATGAATTACATACTTTTCTTTTCGCATTAGCGTGGTTGTTAATTTTTTCTGAGTGCTCCCAGGCGGGACGTAGTGTTCGGGGCACAAGGGCAGATCTTTGTGTGTGTTGTGTAAGTCTCGAGGATACTCTAAATCAACTTCAAGAATGTATCCCGTTTCACCGTCATCCGGAATACTCTCGATACGTTCCGCGAAATCGTCTACCCAAACAAACGCGCCGTAGGGCAGTGACTCACACATAGCTGCACCATACAGATTATTAACATCGTAATACATTAAGTATGACTCTGGCTCGTTTGCATTAAAATCATCTTTCATGTAGCGATTATTTGCTTTCGCATACCTATTGCAGCACTGCGCTACTCCACCGCGAATACCTCTCTCGATGAACATCAACATGTCAACGTCGGCGAAAAGTTCGAGTTCGACATTGGTACATTTTAACATTGCATCAAAGGATAGGCCGGGAGCGGTGAAATAATGCAATGGATCGAGGTCATATGTGCTGATGCAATTTTGACGAAAATTTTCAAATATGTCCGTCAGTAGGAGTACATCGGTTTTCAAGTACAAGTCGGAATATTCCCCCAACGTTTTAATGTCAAAGACTGTCCAAATTTTGCAAGCGTGTGCGTAATCGTCCACCGAGATATCCTCATTATTGAGTCGAGAGAAAAATGTATCTTTAGCGGGCAATTCCGTCTCATCGAGTCGCTGCCAAGAGTCCAAGTAGTCATAGGGAAACACACCTTTCCTCGTCAATAATTCAAATTCCCTGGGTTTAGTGCAATGCTTACGTGTCGCTATTTTTTTATCGTCTTTCAGATAAGACGCTAATTTTTCAATGCTACCCGCCATAAATCTCATAGAGTCGATGAATCGGTACTGCACGCGTGTGCCTTTGACGCACTTTGAAAATGAAATATATTTTTCCTTGTTAATGGGGAGAAGACTGATCGATCCCTCGAATGTTCGAGCCAATGCGACTATTAAAAAGTGTGCATCGTATCCCGACAAATTGTGAAAAATTATGGGAACAACGTGGCTATTTTTGTAATTTAAATTGCATCCTTGATGAGCAGCACCACGAAATTTCCCCGTAAAATGACAATGATCTCGCACTCTCACTTGATTAGGAGCAAAAGATTTTTCACAAACGTGACATTTTTCAGCTAACTTGAAGCTTCGACTTTCGTCAACGCTCAAAGGTTTCATCGGTACGACTGTCTGAAAAATTACATTCAATGAGTGGGCCAGTTCTTCCAAGTCGCGCATGAACCATTCAATACAGTCTTTTCCACGATTCACTCTGTACTCTGAGAGCGCGTCATTAAAACTACAATGCTTATAGTAGGCAATACTGTGGGGAGTATGCTTCTGATAGTTTACAGTGTTAGTCTGCGATGCTGCGACCGGTTCGAGCAAACATTCCAAATCTGCATAAATTACAAATGGAACTATCTCCTTGTGCTTGTAATTTTTGAATTTCAATATTGTGTTGGTAACTTTGGGAAACATAACTCGGCAATTATTACTACAGTCCTTTTTGTGCCTTTGCAATATTTCTTCTCTGATGAAGTAGCACAAACATCGGTCGCAAATCCACGTGTAGCGTTTTCCCCTGGAGATCTGCGCACTCACGAGCCTCGAAATGTTTTTAATCCACGAAAAATGATGATACACCTTGGGAACACCTGCGTCCTCCTCCTCCTCCTCCTCCTCCTCCTCATCGATTTTCGCTCTGATCATGAGTAGATGAATAGTTGGTTTATCCGAAATTTGTTTACTCAAATATATCGGCACAATTTTACTAGTGCCGTCTTTTGTCACGCCGTCAATCCCGTACACGTGGATCGATAAGCCATTCGATTGCTCAAATTTTTTAATATTTAACAAACTCATGGGAAAATCCAGGCCTTCATAGTTGAGCACCTCGCTGTAATGAGGATACGAACTCTTACGTACAGGATTCCCCCTAGGTGGTGGGGAGAGAGCTGCTGTGACGGACCAGAGAAAACAATAGGGGTCATTGTTTTCAATATTGATGACGGCCCGTTTCATCTGTATATCCCGCGAGAGACGCGTGTTCGTGGATAAGCTTCCTCGCAGTGGTTCGTACTTGTTAATGTTTACAAGAAGATGTGAGATTTCATGTAATGTCCAACCAGACTCTTTCTCCTGAAAGTCCTCGATTTTCGTCGAGAGTTTTGTTTGGACGTACTCGATGAACCACTCGCTAATATCGCTCGATGGTAAGATGATTGCGTTTTTCGTTTGAAATGTCTTTTCCTCCTCAATGATTCACCTTCATGAGGCGAAATTTGCACGCTAATGTCACATTCACCTTCACGTTACCCTCCTCTCGCACAATGTTTTCCAATTTTGCGATAACCACGTGCATCGCATCTTCGAGGAAACTTTGCACATCTTTGTGCTCGAAATTCACAATGGAGCCCGTCTTTATCCGACTTTGAAATGCCGCCTCAAGATCGACCCACTTTAGTTTATCACTAGCATCGCTCACACCAGCACCGCTTACACCAGCACTGCTTACACCTGCTCCACGCGCGATTTTTTCCCTCAACGACGACAACTTTGCTAATGTCGATTGAATTTTCAATTTTTGACCAACGTTAAGCCCCGGTTCTTTCAATGTTTTCCCCAAGAGCTTGACGTGCACATCGCAATACTTTTGCCACTTTTCCGCTTGCGAATACCGCGCGCTCTTCAACGTATCGATAACTTTGTCGCAATCGTCCATGATGACTGCTCAATGAATCGAAATCAAATACGCATGTGGAAGGGCTGATGAATATATTTGAGAGAAAAATCTCTATGTAACAGCACGCGCGCGCGCGCACGCGCGCGCGCGTGTGTGTGTGTGTGTGTGTGTGTGTGTGTGTGTGCAGGGACGCGCGCCCGCCCGCTCGAACGTCGAGTTTGTATACACAAGATCGAGTTCTAAACAGCCAGACGTTGTGCGTGTGACTCTTCAATCTTGAACGCAAATTTCTCGATAATTTTCTGCCTTACCGACGAGAGGGTAATTACACATTGAGCAACTCGTCGGACGGTCGACACCTCTCACTCAACACCTCTGATGACCACCGAAAAAGCGTCTGATTTCTACAATGCATAGAAAAAATCTGACGAAATCCCGTCGCTCTCTTTTCTTCCACCGCCAAAATTTCAAACGTCCGATAAAAACAATGCGTAGAAAAAATGACACGAAATTCGGCGGCCATATTGACCTCCTGTCACTCGTCCGCCGCTGCCGGGATAAACAAATTCTGAGAAAAGTCATTCGCTGACAGGTTTCAACACGTCGCAAAGCGGTCGCGCGGCGGGGGGGGGGGGGGGGTCCCTTTGGCACGGCGTCCGATGACTCACCTCCCACAAATGTTTAAACAATTTTTCTGAGAAATGAGACCCCCACTCTTCCTCCCGACCCTCCTTCTGGCAGGGGGAGGGGGGGGGGGTCCCTTTGACACGGCGCCCGACGACTCACCACCCACAAATGTTTAAACAATCTTTCTGAGAAATTAGACCCCCACTCTTCCTCCCACCCCTCCTTCTGGCGCGAGGGGGGGGGGGCTCCCTTTTATTACAAAGCACCACAACTCTTTGTCAGTCATTGCGCGGCCTCGCCGGGAGTGGGACTTCTCCGTGCCCCCCCCCCCATTCGTGAGGGGGACCACCATCAGCCGGTAACCAAGGGAGCCTTACCATCGACCGGTAAGTATCGACAGTCGATAAAGGTGCGGGGGCTCTGACAAAATCCTACTCGACCATCAGAACCTGACTTAGCTCAGACATGAACCAATGGTTCGTGTCTTGGCTAACTCGGTCGGTAAAGTAGGAATCTTGTCTTTGCTCCCGCACCTAACATCTACTAGAGAGAGAGAGAGAGAGAGGGAAATTGGCTCGTTAATCTCAGAATTCTAGCGTATGTTGAAATAAGTTGATAGTAAGTACAGTAGAGATGGAAATTCGTTGTTTAGTAAAATCTTGACTGAAACAATTAATTGTAAATTAAATATTCATATTTGCCGTACAGACAGTCAAGTTATGAAAATAATACTGTTAATATGATACAGCCTCACGATAACAATGAAAAACCCGGTAATACGGATCAAATGGAAACCGAGCCAGGAGGCACAACAGGAATATTGAATGATGATCGGGAAACACTAACTCGACGATCAAGCACACACTCTCGATTATCCTGGAGTAATTTTTCTGATGTGGACGCCGACGACGAAACTTTTCCGGTAAATAATGATGAGTGTAATGATGCAAGTTTTGATTGTAACAATAGTTAATTTGGAATGTAACCATTTTTACGTTGTTTCACAAATAAGGAAACAATTGTTAAATACTTTTCAAAACAAAACGAAAAAGGTATCCAGTCCTGATGCAAGAAGACACTAATAGTAATTGTTAATAACACAGGAACCTGTTGAAGATCGAACTGTCCGCACAAAGGAGAAGGCGCGGGTTGTGGTAAGACGAGTGGAATGTTACGAAGCGGATTCCAACAAAAATAACATTGGAAGAATTTAAAAAATTGCAACTGAACGAACACAAAAGAGACATGCGGTGCTGGTAAGTTCTCGTTGTGAATCAGTAATAAAGTTTTGGTATTGACCGGATCGAGCCTGCATGGCCAGGAAGACCGATGAAATTAAAGCGACCTGGACACGCGACCGATTTTAGTTGTTACTTTCAACGGAATAATTAACTCGATAATACTTTACAGCCGGAAGAAACGCCACGTCGAGAAAACGTGGGGCATATAAAAAAACATTTCGACTGGACCTCTATGAATCCACCGCAGTCGTTTGAAGAAGACGTAAAGTATTCCTTAGAAATTCTTATTATCTTGTACGAATGAAAGTAATTCCGGGAAAGAGTGAATATTGATGAATGACAGTGAAAACAATAACATTTATAGGGAAATAATGCAACTAAGGTGTTTTGTGCAACTTGGGTAAGTGATGCTTCTACGATCATAGTACAGCCCTCCGAAAAAACGAAAGCCGCTCTGACCAACGTCAACCGACGGAAAAGTACAAATTCCTGCAATGTTGGAAAGGAGTCAACGGTACCGGTAAGAATAATTTTTTGAACACAAATATTATGAAGGGTTATGATGAATCCGCATAGTAACCTTAAGAATCGATATTCATAGCAGGTACTAAAGAAAGGAGATACAACGCTCGACTGTAAGAAACGAAAGGAAGCAGACCCACACGAGTTCGATGAAAATGAAAATGATATTCGACAATCGTTAAAGAGAGCCAAGGAGCCGACAGTACCCGTTAAAAGAAGTGTGCAGCCCAAAAGCGTGAAGGCTCCGGGTAAGCCACGGTCCGTCCTCGATAAGAAGGTAATACAAACTTTCTTGAATTGAAGGCAGCTGCGCATTAGATGGAAACCGTACAAGATTACAATGCGTTATGAAGAAAAAATCTATAGCAATTCACTTTTAATATAAAAATGAAGTGTAAATATAATGCGAAACGATATATATGTAGATGTTGATTGAGAACGAAATGCGAAATGATGTGAATGATATAATAAATATTTATAGCCAAACGCAAAAAAAACCTTTAAGAAGGATGATCTGTCGAGCCCAATCAATGACAGCAACGCGGACCACGAAAAGGAAGAAGCAGCTTCGATCTCAAGTTACTCTCGAAGCCGGAAAGAAAAGTTAAATAATGCGGTAATGGGTGTATAAATACGGCAAACAGAACTTTAATATATAACTAACTTGGAAAATTATCGGTTTTTTAAAATAATATATTCATAGATAAAAGAAATACGCAAGGTTGTCGCGGACCTGAAGAAAAAATTCAAAAATATAGAAAACCTTTTGGAGGCTGAGAATAGTGAAGGATCGGACTTTGAAATGCAGGATATTTTGTCGGAGGATGAAATGGAAAAAGACATCGAAATTGCTCCCGGGTGGCGATTGAACGGGGAAATAGCGATGCAAGCGGGGACAGCTTCCAACATGAGCAAGCGATTGTTCCTCTTAATGTCGGCACTGTGGGACAGGGATGAAAGAGAAAAACTGGTCGTGAAAAAAAGAAGAGGCAAAGGCAACTTGGCAACTTGGGAAGCGAGAAGTTACTTCAGCGGAAATCAAGATGTTAATGCGTAAGTTATTAATAGGATACTTATTTGAGCGTAGCGGGGAGAAAGGATTCAGTAGAAAAATAAGATAAAGTTATTGAAATATAAAACGTTTATTGAAAAGCATACGACTCGAAAAGTGCAAACAATTTTTGCATGTAGACGTTCGTTACGGCCGGATAGGGATAACGTAGCTTGAAGAAACGAAGTTATTAAATCAATCGAAATAAATACATGTAACTTGGAAATATAGGTCGAGCAATTTAAAAAATGTTGCCAAATGTAGCTTTTTTGGGTATTTATTGTCGAGACACGTGTATAAAAATATCCCTTGCGAAGAAATGCTCTTCGACGAAATAAATTCTTCGCTCCTCTTTAAATATTAAACATACAGGTGGGTGCATCTCGCTGCAACGCATGAAACAACTACCGATAGATGGAGTGGACAACATCGACAAAATAAAAAGAATGATTTCAAACAAACTAAAAAACGACCGCTACTATAGTGGTCGTGAGAAAAAAAAAAGTGCCAAGATGCAACGTGGGATAAAATTCAGTGACACCGATGAAGATGACGACGAAAATGACGACAACGACGACGACGACGACGATGACCAAGATCACAATGACGGTCACGACCACGACGACGACCACGACGATGACAACCAATACTTAATTTCATACATTATGCGAGTCATCGTACAGGTACAACAAACAGAAAACAGCAGTACAATTATAACACGATAATGAATACACAGTACGAGCAATAATCAGAAAATTAAATAGAATTACTTTCATTTTCAATGTGATAAGAAAAAGAATGGTACATCTATGGTAAGCTAAAAATATGTGGTACAGTACTAAATTACAACTGAGTGCAATGTGAAAAGCAATTAATAAATAAATTATTCTTAATAAAAACAGGCATTCGCTATTTACGCGTATACGAAATGAATATATGTTGAAGCTTCTTTCCTATAATGGGGAATCGGTAATGAGGTCGATACAACTGAGCAGTCTGCAAGCATTTACGTACAGTTTTTTTGCAATAAATGTAATAAAAATGATGTAAAGTAATGTTTATAATACATGAAGGGAGTTTGCATGGTTTATAATTTAGTCTCCGCAACATGCGTAAAAAAACCAAGAATATGACATATAATGTAATATTGTTTTATAAAAGCCATGCTCCCGTTATGAGCATACTACCGAAACGACGCGTTATATCGCTAATCACGATGTCATATACGACTCTGAATACAATGCTAATAAAGTCCTAATATTTTTTTTTTTATTGGTTTGTTCCAGTCGTACAGGGTCTTACCCTTTTTTACGAGCCCCTATCTCAACTTCGGTCTGTCACCCCTTCCAGTTCGCCCTTCTATATCTTCCTGATTCCACAATTCCCACCTCCCCTCCACAATTCCCCCGTCTACCTTCCATCCCCCACCTTGCGGCCGCAGCCGACTTCCCCCTCTGTATCATATTTATCATGACATTTCTGTCATGGGTATAGGGAAACTGCGGAAAACCTATACCAATACAGCCGATCATGAAGTTCGCCCCCCAGTCGTGGAACTAGTCTTATTTCGCCGCGAAATGCCGAAGAAAAACATCTCATGACGAAATGTACGCGACTGGGATTCGAACCCGGGACCTCCCGGTCCGCAGGTTTAGTGGCAAGCACGCTAACCACTAGACCATTGCACCGGTTTAATAAAGTCCTAATATTAATTGACATTTTTGCGAACTTTTGAGTCCAGGGAGACAACCGAAAGAAAAAGATTAAAATAGAAAATCGCCCTCCGCGCAACCCTTGAAAACTGTTTTTTTCCGATGCACTTCCGAGACTCATTAACTTCGTAGAATACAAGGCGTACATTCAGAGAGCCCTATACACAGCCGAAAAAAAATTTTTTAAATTATTTTCACTGCCCCACTATTATTCCCAGTGCGATTTACGGAAATTTAATCGTTTCGGTGGCGTGGACAACTAGGAAATGTTAAGCACTGATTCGTTTTAAAAGATGAATTGTAAAAACGAAACTATTTTATATTATTTAACAAAACAATTGAAGCTATGCTGCGATACACAAACCGTCATATTCGTATGTAGAATATTGCGGCAAGGTTTGAACTGGCGTTTATCTCAAATCTAGCAATAATATTCGCCATCGAGCCACTACCGCGATGGTTGGGAAAAAGTGTTAAAAATTAAAAAAACATTGTACCGCCCAAGTCCCAAGAGCACAAACTTAAAATAAATTGTGTAGTTGCTCTTGGGATTGTCTTCCCTAAGATCCAATAATCCTATACCTTGTCTTCTGTATTATCCCATTTTTTATTTCCCCATTACGTAAAATATGTAATAATAAATATAATCGCGACCCGAGAAACCGGGTCGAAAGTACCAGTGAGCGGGGCTGCCGAAAAAAACGACCCGAGCAGTCGAGCCGAAACGACTAGGTGGCCAGGGGCCCAAAATACATTTCGACTAAAATATTGTAGTCGGGACGACCAACCTATGGGCCCAAAGTGAGGCCCAATTGTGGTAGACATGACCACAAAACGTTCGTCGTTCTAACTACGAAATTACTGAAAATGTACGGTATTAAAGACTCCAATTCTGACCGAAATTCCGGTCGAACAATCCGCTAGGGAAGTTGTAAGTTTCAATTTTGGTGTGTACATTACGATGTTGGTGGGTTTGTTCGGGGTTTGGGTTTATTTGGTTTTAAATTTGTTTGAGTTTAAGTTTGTTTGGGTTAAGTGTGTTTGGGTTTAAGTTTGTTTGGGTTTTAGTTTTTTACATTTACGTTTGTTTGGGTTTAAGTTTGTCGGTTTGGGTTTAAGTTTGTTTGGGTTTAAGGTGTTTGGGTTCGTTTGTTCGGGCTTAAGTTTGTTTGTTCGGGTTTAAGTTTGTTTGTTTGGGTTTAAGTTTGTTTGTTCGGGCTTAAGTTTGTTTGTTTGGGTTCGTTTGTCCGGGCTTAAGTTTGTTTGTTCGGGTTTAAGTTTGTTTATTTTGGTTTAAGTTTGTTTGTTCGGGCTTGAGGTGTTTGGGTTTGTTTGTTCGGGCTTAAGTTTGTTTGTTCGGGTTTAAGTTTGTTTATTTTGGTTTAAGTTTGTTTGTTCGGGCTTAAGGTGTTTGGGTTTGTTTGTTCGGGCTTAAGTTTGTTTGTTCGGGTTTAAGTTTGTTTGTTTGGTTTTAAGTTTGTTTGTTCGGGCTTAAGTTTGTTTGTTCGGGTTTAAGTTTGTTTATTCGGGCTTAAGTTTGTTTGTTCGGGTTTAAGTTTGTTTGTTTGGGTTTAAGTTTGTTTGTTCGGGCTTAAGGTCATTTGTTTGGGTTTAAGTTTGTTTGTTTGGGTTTAAGTTGTTTGGGTTTAAGTAATATACCCAAACAAACTTAATATTGTAATATATGTAGATTTTTTCACAGACCAAAAATCGGAGATGTAATACCTAACGACGGCCAGACAATCATTTATTTATTAATATCGCTTACCGATATGAATCCACACGTTCAATTCGCATGCAGGAAAGACAGGATTATAACGAAACTGTTTTATTTAATAATATAGAAAGGAAAATGCACAACCCGTTGCGTGGCTCTATAATCAATAATATTTATTTAACAGGAACAACTTTTAAATAGGAACTTAAACAATAGATTGAACTTAAAAAATAATCGATAAGATTAATTATTTTTAATCGCGATCATTCTCACGAAATTTACGACCACCCTCTCGGTCTGCAAAGTGCGTTAGCCAGATACCAATTTTAGATTTCAGGGCTTTGGTTTCATCACATTGTCCAAACTTAGCTAAGATTGCCGCTGTAAAAAAAACCATCATTAATAAGATTCGAACTATATCGGATAAAATAAGAATGTTTGTCATAAAACAATGTTCAATATACCTTCAAAACACGAGAAAGTCGCCGTGATGCTGAAATTCAATTTCCCAACTCCTTTTATTTTTTTTCCGTGCCCGGAATATTTTCCTTGCACTGATTTGGTGAAAATTCTCGGCAGCACGTGGTCAATGCATTTCTCCACTGTAGGATATTCAAAACAAAGATACTGGAACAGAGCGATCTGAAAAAAGATTGTAAATATTATATTAGTCGCAAGTTGAATGTAATGAAATGGTAACAATATCAGTAGAGTAAAACATTTACCAAAGCATCTTTTTTTTCCGGTTCTTCCTTCACAGCTTCATCAAACTCTAAAAATACATCTATAGTCGTGATCGGTAGAGGTGTTTTCATGGCTTC
The DNA here is from genome assembly GCA_963932345.1 of Ophion ventricosus. NCBI lineage: Eukaryota > Metazoa > Arthropoda > Insecta > Hymenoptera > Ichneumonidae > Ophion > Ophion ventricosus. The sequence goes on from OZ010724.1 coordinate 3,499,335, forward strand.
GAACAATTCGTGAACGGTTCCCTTTGGAACCCGAGGGATGTTGGACGCCACGATAGCTAGTTTCAGCTCTTCCAATTTATGCTCGATATTGTACAAAATACTCTGTTTAGAAGATTGAATGCTGCGAAGGATCGAGGCTTCCAGTTCTTGAAGTGTGCCGTTCATGAATTCCACCAACGTATCTGGGAGAAATAATTTATTACACAATGCTGATGTTTTGTTTTTGAATAAAATTGAGATTTTATATATTACCATCAAGCTCAGGTTTGTTAGGATTACTTCCATGAGTGATCAACACATCTTCTGGTGTATGTTTTCTTGTGGCGTCGATTTTTTCCGAGCCCTCGCTGTTCTCTTCATCACAGTCGCTTCGTTCATGCCTCTGATACCGGTTTTTTGAGAGTTGATTCTCAGCTGCATTACCTGATTGCAGGAAAAAAAAATATTAATTTCCAGGGTTTTATTTATTTATAATAGAAGAATAAAAAAAATCGTTTTCTTTACCGGTTTTTTTAGTTTTCTTTATAGCCAGCGAACGAGGCAAATAGATTGACCCACCAGAATTGGAACTCTCATTTTTCTCGAAATCATCACGTCGTGGCCTTGACTTTTTCTGCGACAGTAATTCTGTTTTTTTTTAGTATCTATTTTTAAATATCAATGTAAATAAAATTTATGACATTTTTTAAAATCACCTGTATTGTTGCATGTTTGTTTTCCATTTGGTCCCACGTTCATCGGAAACTTCGTATGAAGCAACTGGCTTACAGTGCAGTCCGACATATCTGGCATATCATAATTTTTCTGACTTTCACAATCAGTACTGGCACAGTCGCGAGTTTTGAACGCCCTTTGAAGACGTCTTCTGCCTTGAGCAAAATCAGCTGGTCAAAAAAAAATGCAAACATATAATGAGAAAATGTTACATTATAGGAGGAATTCTCGGTCAACTGAGTTACTTTTTTCCGAGCTTTTTCAGATATTTTGCATAATTTGGGACGTTTTAAGTACTACTTAAAAGCACTTTCTGTAATTTTTTTTAAATTTTTAATTTGATACGTTTAAGAAATACATTTTTTTTTCAAATCCGTATATCTAGAAACACAGAAATCGGGCAACAAAAAACGAAATACATGGAAAAAAAGTTACGTTTTTTTCATTATTTATTTAATGCGATATGTGGTATATTTTTATTATGAACACTGTTCTGAGCACATAAGAAAAATTCTAAGTAGATTTTTTTTCTAAAAAGCAGTCATTATAATAAAAATATAACACAAATTGCACTGAATAAAGTATGGAAAAAACGTAACTTTTTAGTTCATATATATATATATATATTGTAACGGTACGCCGTAAGAGGCTATCGTACCATTGTTACATAAGGCGAAGGAAATATTCCTTCGCTTAATTGGGATGGACCATTGCTTCGCGCGAGCAGCCGGACATCGGCGCGGGTCGCGCGGTATCAGGACCGCCTCACGCGCGAATACCAAGACCCGCCCAAGACGCTATAGGGACCGCCCTAAAGGTCCTCGCGCCCGGCTCGCTAGTAGCCCAGCCCACGAAGGACCAGGCCACGCGAACTAGACCATCCTTCGCGTAAAAGAAATACCTCCCCGAGAATCGTGTACTCCTGATAATCGAGCCGCGAACGACTCCGTTCTCCTTCGATTATTAACAACAAATTACGGGTAGAAATTAATATCTCCCGCTCCGGGTACTATCCCACCGCCAATCGGCCATGCACAGGAGATGCCCCTACCAGAGGACCCGGGGAGATTGGCAGAAAGGGAAAATGCCCCTCACGAGCCGTAGGCTATTTAAGGGACTACGAGAGAATCGTCAGTCGTCAATCTTCAATCTTCAATCAAGTAACTTTGTTCATCGACCACCAAATTCCTAACAACGTAGGAACTTCCTTCTAGGAGCACTGCTCTCCGAGCATGTGCTCCCGCCGAGCCTCTTCCCGAGTTTGAGGATAGGGACCTTCTGCCCGTAGGAAGCCCCAGTATTGCACTGGATGTCTGACTTCGGGGAGAAGGAGATTCGAGGTGATCGCAGGCAGGAAGGGACGGGAATTCAGGGGATTTAGTGGAAGCTCGCATCCTTCGGGATTTCTTCCCGAAACGAACGGGCCCAAACCCACGTAATCATCCGCGAGACCTAGGCCTTTATTTCCATGTCCCTCGGGATATTTCATCCCGACGATTACCCCGACATTCTCCTCTGAAACGTCGGAACGCCGAGGAATATTGCCCGTGACAATATCCTCCGCCAAAGGGGGGCCTTTAGAGGGAAACCGCTAGCTTCTCTAGCCTTCCTCCTTCCAGACTGGCGCCTGGAAGGTTAACTCGCCAAATCGGCGAGTCCTGCCATCCCTAAAGAGTACCCGACAACGGGAATCTCGTAACTTACTCGATTATATTTCGTCTCGGAGAGATCGCATCCTCCGAGTCATCCTACGCACGCGTAGGACCCGAGAATTCCTGACAGAACTCATGACACTGTAACACGACGCACGCAATCCCTCGTGGCTTCCCACGGGATTCGGGACAAATCCACACCTGACTTAACGCAAACGGCATTTCATCGACAAACTTAAAAGAAAGACAATAATTCCAGCTTTGGCACGAGCCCGGCGGCGACGGAAATCGAACGACGAAGAGAGAGAGAGAGACAACGAACGCGCTCCTTGATACCTCTTCGCCCATCCTGGTTCCCTACGCCGAACCAATTCTAATAACGCTCTAATTTTTATCTTTCCTCCACTTAATATGTTTTTTACCACATATTCCATGAAAATAACGACTAACAAAAAATCCTCAGCCTAAACTCATCCGCCTTCAGCATCCGTAGAATCCAATTTCACCATCACCGAATGCCGATGATGAAAATGCAAGGCTAAAGTCGTCTGACACAGCATGGCAACTGACTGAGGCATCCTTCCTAAAAGGAATCCTCCTAAATCATCATTTCGAATCCCTGTCGTCTAACAGCAATATCTCCTCAGCTGATCTCAAACGGAGAAAATCTTCGAGAACCCTACCACACATAAAAAATTACACCAACTCTTCCTGTACTTTCTGTCCCGAAACGGGAACAGAAGGTACCTTGAAAACGCAAACGTTTCAAAATATATATATATTCTTACCGCACTAATATATATTCTTACCGCACTCAAAGTTAGATAGCGGACTCAAAAATAAAGATAATTGAATTTTCCAAGGGGCATATCAAAGAGAACGAGTTTATCTTTCTTTTGCTTTTTTTAAGAAAATTCTCTACGATTTTTTTTGCCCCGGTACGCACTTTTGAACGTGGCCATTTTTCGGCTGTTTTTTGGCCGTCGAAAATTAACTGCAAAGTTTGTGGAAAATTTTTTCCTAGGTTTTTTTATAATAAAGTTAAAAAGGATATCAAAACCTACATTTTTGTTTGTTTTTTAAAGTCTCGTACGATTTTTTTCGCCCCAGTATTGCATTTTTAGTTAAAAAAATATGTTTTAGAAAAAAAGCCTTCATCGAAGAACTATAGAACTTCAGAAAAAATGTCAAGAGGGTAAAAAGTTTCATAGGATCACACTGGAGTGGCTAAAATTTTTCCAGAATTTTTTTAGTGCATTTTTTTCTACCATTTTTGGTTGTAACTGTGATGATTGGAGAGGCTCCACTTGGAAATTATGGGGCTAGGACTATATATAAACAAAGGAAATTTGTTTAAATTTTTATTTTTAAATGACTACAATTTTTTAGATGTTTTTTTTATTTTTTGAAAATGAACATGAAAAAATTTTAAAAATTGTAGTTGATTGAAAATAAAATTTGAAACAAATTTCCTATCTTAATATATTGTCCGAGACCCTAATTCCCAAGTGGAGGCTCTCCACTCATCAAAGTTCCAACCAAAAATAGTAAAAAAAAGTGCCCAAAAAGAATTGTAAAAAAATCCTAGCCACTCCAGTGTGAACCCATGCAACTTCTGACCCACTTGGTATTTCCTTTGAAACCCTATAGTTCTCCGACGACGCCTTTTTTTCTAAAACATGTCTTTTTTAGTTAAAAATGCAATACTGAGGCGAAAAAAATCGTACGAGACTTTCTGAAAAGCAAAAATGTAGGTTCTGGTATCCTTTTTAAGTTTACAATAGAAAAAACTAAGGAACAGAAATTTCCCACAAACTTTTCAGTTAATTTTCGACGACCAAAAAATAGCCGAAAAATGGCCACGTTCAAAAGAGCCTACCGGGGCGAAAAAAAATCGGAGAGAATTTTCTAAAAGCAAAATAAAGGTAAACTTGTCCTCTTTGAAACACCACTTCGGAAATTCGATTATCTTTATTTTTGAGTCCGCTATCTAACTTCTAGTGCGGTAAGAAATTTTGACTTGTGTATCCAAACGTTTGGCCGGCAGTGTATATGTGAGGCATTCCACGCCATTTCACCTAGCCCGTGACCCAGACCAATTCTGATTTTCCTGATTTAAAAAAAATAAAATTGTACTCCGTAAAAGGAATATCCGCACCAATTTTTAGATTTTTATCTCTTTTCTTTTAGGAGTTATAATTTTCCAACAAATGTCGACTTCGGCACTTTTGCAAACGGTTAAACGCTGATAACTCCTGAACGAATTGAGACACGACAAATGTCAGTATCTATATATTTTTTATTTTGAAGTATACTTTCACGAAAAAATATGAAAAAAAATTATCATTCATACTGGAACACGTGTTTTTGGCTTCGAAAGTGGAAACTATTTTTCTTAAGATGATTGCCATTTTTATTTATTTTTTTTCAAAAAATGCTCTAAAACAGAGTCACCCATTCTATAATTTTTAAGACTAGTCTCATCGTGGGCCCATTTTTCCTTCTATTTTTTTGCGAATTAACCATATTTTTTTAGAAGATTTTTATCATTTTTAATTCCAATAATGCTATATATCTCCATTTTAATCTTGAATAATGCTAATAATGAAACGGTTTATTTTTTATTTATCGAATTATTGTTATAATTATTTCTAAATAATTTTTTCTTAATATTCAGTTATTTAAATTTGATTAATACAAAACTTAAAATTAATAAAAAAAACAAAAATTATATTTCAAATACGTCAAATTGTTATTAAATTGTTTAAAAAATGTAATTACATACATATATATATAATTTGAATCAATAGATTTATTCATTAACTTATATTATTTTAAGTAAAATGTCACATTAAATTTTTAAAAGTAAAAAATTTTATCCTATATATATATATGTATATATATATTTTTTTTTGTTTCGAAAAATCTATCTCCTGCACGTATCAATTTAAAAATTTGTAAAAATTCACAGAAAATGCTTTCAAGGAATACTAAAACAGAAAAACGTGGCTCAGTTGACGAGGACGATATTACAGTATTCAGCGTACAATGTAGCAACGATTACGAAGTGTAACAAAGCAATTTTTTAGCACGATTACCTGCACTGTGAATGAGTGTCACTGGGTAAGATGTCCAGCGTTTCTCGGGGCTTTTCTCGTTCTTTGTCCATTTTTCCACATACTCGAAATCTTTTTTTGGAGGATATTTGCAATAAAAGTTATCCTTGACTTTTTTAATCCATGTTCCCGGCACCAAATCAATCGGTAACAGTTCGTCTTCTTTCTGTGCGTTACTATGAAACTCGACGATAGCGACCCGTAATTCATTCGAATTTTCTGTACCCATTGTTACACAGGCTTGTAATATTTCTGGAATATAAAGAGGAAAACAAAAACAATATTAACCAAGTTTTACACGAGCGTGGACAGATCGTCGATGCGTGGGATAAGATAACGCGAAAAAATATTGAAACAATAACGTTCGTATAAAAAAAAATCACCGGTCACACTGTTATCGTTTTCATCTCGTTGTGATTAATTTTACTTGCCACACGACCCTTCGCATTATGTACGATTAATTTTATTGAATAAATTCTTTGCATTGAATGAACAAACCGAAGAAAAAATTGACATTCTAGTTAAATATATAATTAGCAACACAAAAGGCCCCAAAAACGCAAAAACCCGTCACTACATTGCCGACATTAGTACGACTAACCGGCGAACAATAAGAATCGAAGAGTCGTTAATTAAAGGAAAAAAAAACATACGGAAATTATCACACGATTTGACAAGACGAACTCGGCAACGAACACTCGCGATTATCGAATTTTCGCGGATATAACTGTTTATTGAATTTACACGGAATTCACGTTTTTACTTCGATACCCACCCAGCATCTTTCTGCGACTTTGCCGTATCATTTAACATAATAGACGACTAATAATATTATACATATCAGGCATAAATACAGACGACTAAAAAAATTGCTTTGATACTTTTTTTAAATTACCTTGTGATATGTAGAAGTTTTTTTTAAATTGGACGTCCTGATCCAGCGCGCTGAATAATACACGTAATACTCTCCTCGGTTTGATATCCTTGTTACAGGGAATAAATTAAACTTCCGAATACACTGTAAAGCACTATCACCCAAAGACGCACTAGATTTCACCGATGTGTCACGTTCCGTCGCACAACAACGCGTGTTCCCGACTGCGCGTTTCGACGAGTAGATGGACGAAACTTATTTTCAAGACAATGGATGTCGATGCTCTTTCACGCGCCTAATACGCGTATATACGGAAATATAACAGTATAGGTCACAACAACACGAGGCTCGGCACTAAAGAAAGAGAGAAAACTAACACACAGACCATCCTGCTCACTCTTATGCTCATCGCATACCGTAGAGGTCGAACAGTACTGCGCGGCGAATACGCGTTATAATATTCTCTATCTCACACAATTATTTCACTTTATGTTACTTTTTTTTCTTTGAAATTCCTTTCTGATATTTTTTTTTACTTAGTGATGTATAGTAGTTCTTTCAAAAATTAAACTTCTAATTAGACTTGCGAAATAATCCGTCTGTATTCATATTCACATCGTTTTTTTTACGTCCTCCATTGTTAATTATCTCTTATTATCCCGACCGAAACTATGAAGTCACGGAACTTTTCCAGTTTGTGTTCACGGATTCATTTTAATTTTTATTACATCCAGCTACTTTTGAAGTACTTGAAACCGCTGAATTAATTATACGTATGCAATAGTGAAGTAACCCACGGAATACCGTTCAAATTAAACCGAGCACATTTGTACTTGATATGAGTAGCACAAATCCTTTTTGCACTTTCCATAAACGAGGTTATTTTGAAAACATTAATGTTGAAGGACGAAGTGGGAGTGCTAAAGACTTCTCGTCGGTCCGATTCTTCATAACCGATCACATAAATATCCTGGATATTAGTTCCTCCTCCACGTTTTACTAAAATTTGGTTTATTAAAAAAATTTTACCATTTTTTAGTTGTACACAATTATTGGGATGATTGCATTTGAGCGTTGCGCCACAAATTTTAATTTGCGAGACAGTTAAAAATTGTTGCTGACTGTATCGACAGATCTCATAACGTTTGTCAATTGTAAGTCCATCTACGGCGGAAAGTTTTCGTACTTTCATTTGAGCACCTGCTTCTAATTCGTCCAATCTATTTATAATTTGTGTCAATGGTTTTCGCGGCGTTCTCACGAGTTTTCTGAACATTCCTAGATAATTTTCTCCCCAGAATGCAGATATATCAGTTAATGGGACTTGATAGGTCCTTGCATCATCGGCCACATGTATCAAGTTATGCATGCTTAATACTTGAGAATTTGAACCGTACAACAATGGGAGTATGTGAAAAAAACGTCTTAAAAGGCTGTCAGCATAATCAATATGTTCAGCCACCAGCTCCTTGTTATTTAATATGCGACATGCTACAAATAATAATAAAAAGTGCAGGTGCAAATTTTCAGGTAGAATATCTATTAACATTGCTGGCCCCCCGTAATGTAGAATGAATCGAAACTGTGTCACCTTCCATTTCGAAACAGTTTTGATGTCAAACTTTCCGCTGAAATTCGCAAGGAATATCAGCTGTAAAAGCGTCTAATGACATTTGCAAACGCTTCATACGAATTATTTTGATCCGTTGTGGACTCTTTCTCAAGATCCATTTTTCCAATAACCATTTCATTACGCAAGCATAAAAAAGATGCATAGCGTCCAATACTACCATTTTCGTCGGATCAAAATTCGATATCTGAATAAAAGGTGTTGGATTTTGATGGTGATGCTGGGGTTGTAGTCTATGTTCAAAAGATTCTTTTGTTCTTGTAGGGCAATTCGTTTCCGGATATATTCGTCTTTTTTTGTTACCCTTGCCAGCGGTTATACCTCGAGTAGTACATCTCTCGCATGCGTAAAATGCTCCCGGTGCTTTGCAACATTTGATAAAAGCCCGAGCCGGAGAATCTGCTATTATCGCCATCACTTCGAAATTGTATTTTTTATTGTCCACTTCGACTCCATTTTCAATTAAACTGTTTGCCTCTGTCACAAAGTCATGTAAGAACTCGTCTACAGATTGAGGCTTTGAATCGCCGCAGTAAATTCCAGCAACAAATGGTTCGAATACATAATTGCTGTGATAGACCTTCACGATTATTGGCCATATCGATATGCAAGAGCTTTTATAAACTTGCATACCATCGATATGTACCATTACTGAAATTTTATCTTCTCGATATATGTCGGAAGAAATTATTTTTCGAAGACCATGCTCGATACCCAGGTACGCATATTCTGCATCATTTCTAGCCGCGCTCGATATCACTTTAAGTTCCCTACGATATACAGTTCCTAATAATGCTTGAGCCGTCTTTGGTAACGATACGTATCCTTCTTCCGTTAGCATAACCAGTAGTTCCGAGATAACATTGTGGCGTAATGTGCTCGCGTTGCGTAATGCCCAATCGCGCAATTTTTCTTTTATCCCTGTCGATGGGATAGCTGAATTATTATCAGCGACTTCAACATCACCATCAGCATCTTTGTTCGATGATGCAGAACTAGCTGAAGTGTCAGTATCTGACGAAATCGAAATATTATCTTTAAAGTCCTTGGATAACAAATCGGTATTTTCGTCGGTATTTTCTGAGAATGTATAAATATCACCGGCCCCACTTTCTGATGTTAGACGCACCTCACTATCAGTATTTAAATTCACGTCACTATTTCTGCTTGTACTCGGTCCAGCACAATTTTTATTATTATCATTGGCGAAAAAATTTACGGATCGATTTGTCTCAACACACTTTACAGATTTTTTATTCAATTTCCGATATTTTTTTACTTGAAAATAGCTCTTCGACGACATATTTGATATTCTTTGTATACAACTTTCCAATCACGATGACAATATCAATGTCTAATTCATCTCCGCGTTTGAGACAAACTGAGTCTTTTATTTTTATTTCGATAGCACGAAAGACAGTGTTCCAGTGCGTCACATAGGTACCATACAGTTGAATATAAAAAGCGTTGAGGTGACGGTTAACTTGGAGGACGAACGCTCGATTGCGAGAGAAACGGCGACATAGGGATCGTGAGAGAGCGAGAGAGGGGGACTTACGCTCGACTTAACCGACGGGCTATCGACAAGGGTATATACACAAAACGCGTAACGAAGATAGCATAGAAACAAAATCACAGCACTTCGATGTAGTTGTTTGTTCGTGTTTGCAAGACATTTGCTGGGGTTGTAAATCCTAATTCTTAGTAAAAAAAAAAAAACGGGTCGAAACGAAAGATGACCCAATTTGAAAGAGAAATAAGCTCATGGATTTCTTGCTCATTTTCGGTGCTATTGATTTTTATTTTTGCTATGTGTATGAATTATTGCTATTTCGAAATCTGCCAGCTGCATGAAAAGTTAGTTTGCAATAATATTTTATATAAATATTATAACGACTTACAAAATTTTTATATCGTATTGCGAGATTTATATCCTAATAAATCGCAGATATAATTTCAAAAATGCCCAAGGCTAAATTAGGTGAAAATGAATGGAACGATATTAGTCTACAGACGATCGGCGATATTCGGCCGAACATTGGCCTCGTACCGACAAGCCAATGATTGGCGAGTTTATATTTCGCCGAACATTGGCCTTGTATCGAAAATCCAATGATTGGCGAGTTTATATTTGGCCGAACATTGGCCTCGTATCGTCAAACCAATGATTGGCGGGTCTATATTTGGACCAACATTCGCCTTGTATCGATAAGCCAATGATTGGCGAGTCTATACTTCGCCAAATATTGGCCTCGTATCGATAAGCCAATAATTGGTGAGTCTATATTCGGCCGAACATTGGCCTTGTATCGACAAGCCAATAATTGGCGCGTCTATATTTGGCCGAACATTGGCCTCTTATCGGCGAACTAATGATTAGCTAGTTAATACGCAGCCGAGCATTGGCCGACAATTGGGTAATCGATGATCGTCCCGCCAACATTAGTCCGCGCATTGGCCATTACTGTTTTATCGGCGAATCCTACATGGGAAGACGGTATGTATGCGTGAGCGCTGTTCGGAAACGAGTATGAGTATGTGCATGGATCGGGCAATCACCGGTTAGTCGTCACCGAATGGCACAGGTGTGCGGCTCGAGCCTTGTATCTAGGAGACGAATAAAGGCACATATTTGTGTGCTTGCTGGAAACCCTACAGTGGCGACGAGGATGGGATATCCTTACCGTTTAAATTAAACGACAAAATAAAGTGCGCTGATGCGGTGTAAAGAAGATCGCATAGACTGGAAAAACATTGAAAACGCAGTGTATAGTGGAAAAACTACGTGGATTTACGCGTTAGCCAAAGTTGAGTTGGTAAAAATTTGCGAACGGTGGAACGTGACTGATGAAGTGAACGTATCATTAAATGTGCTTCGAAAAAAAGGACAAAGGGGGACATTCTTATGCAATTCGAATAGATACTCAGGATACTCCAAGTCGACTTCAAGAATATATCCTGTAGGAGAATCGTCAGGAACTCTACTTGACATCTATAGGCTCATATTCCCACTCGAACGAGCTAACCGGCAGGTATTGGCTCATAGCTGCACCGTATAAATTGTTCGCGTCAAAGTATATTAAATACGATTCCTCTTTGCTTGAATCATAATTTTCACCCATATATCTATTTTTCGTATGAGCATATAGATTCGAGCACTGCGATACACCACCTCGGATACCTTTCCCGATAAATAGAAGCATTTCTGGATCGTTAAAAAGCTCAAGTTCTACACCGGTGATTTTGAGCATTTGGTCAAAAGCAAATCCTGGTGCAGTGAAATAATGCATAGGATCCAAATTGTACGTAGAAGAGCAGTTACGTTAGAAATTTTCAAATATGTCTGCTAATAATAAAACATCCGTTTTCAATTACAAATCCGAATATTCACCTAAAGACTTTATCTTGAAGGTATTCCAAACATTTAATGCGTGTTGATAATCTTGCTCAGAAATTTCCTCATCGTTTAATTTTGAATAGAACGCTTCTTTTGGTGGTAACTGCTCTTCGTCAAGTTTTTCCCAACAATCGACGTACTTGTAGGGGAAGACGCCATTTCTCGTAAGCAGGCGGAACTCCTCTGAACTATTACAGTATTTGCGTGTAGTTGACTTATCGTCATTATTCAAGTAAGATGCGAGTTTTTGAGAACTGCTAACCATAAATCGAAATGAATCGATAAACCTTAAATTTACACTTGTGTTTTTGACGTACTTTGTAAATGAAATATATTTCTCTTTATTGATAGGAAGAAGTTTCACCGAATCATCAAATTGTGTAGCCAACGTTTTTTATTAGAAAATGTGCATCATAACCAGAGAGATTATGGCAAACTATCGGAATACTGTGAGTTATTGTGTAATTAAAAATTGTACCCTTGATGTGCGGGACCGCGATACTTGCCTGTGAAATGGCAGTGGTCGCGGACCTTCTCATCAGTCGAGGTAAACAATTTTTCAGAAATATGATATTTTGTAGCATTAAGGTATTCCCATTTTTCATTGTGAGTGAGTGGTGTCATAGAGATATTGTTTTTCAAGTAAGAATCCATTGTTTGAGCTATTTCGAACAATTGATCAATGATACACTCGATACAATCGGGTCCTCGTTTTGTTTCGAATTTCGAAAGAGATTTATCAAAGCGACATTTCAAATAATACGCAGCACTATGCGGAACATGCTTTTGCGCGTCATTATTAGTTGGTTCGAGAAGGCACTCGAGATCAGCGTACACCACGAAGGGTACATCTTCTTTACATCAATCATTTTTAAAACGCAAGATATTATTATTCTCGGTCGGTAAAATCCCTTTTGTCTTGTTTATGCTCATGCAAACTTGTATGTGATTTTCAAAGGAGATTTGAGGCTTAAAATGACACAAATAGTTATCACAAAACAAGGTGCGTTAATTATATTTGGTTACTTGAGCACTCAGTAAACGTGATAGATTACGAATTCAAGCAAAGTGGTAAACAGGTTGGAAATTGTCTCTATTATCGATCTCAATACCGATATTACCTTCCACCATAAGAAGATGGCTTATCTGATCGGTTTTGGATCACGTGGAGCGGTACAATTATACTTTTCTTAACGAATTCTACGCCGTATACATTGATCGACAAATTATTCATTTTCTCAAATTTAGAAATATCTTTAAGGGCAATTGGAGAATTTATATCATCGTATGTACTTTAGCACTGAATTGTAGTGAGGGTACGAGCTAGGTCGATTCGCATCTATTGTCGCTGGATGAAGTGCTGTGGTGACAGCCCACAGGAAGCAGAACTCATCGTTGTTTTTTATGTTCACACAGCCTTTTTCTTTTGTATTTTTTGAGGTAAATGGACGTATGTAGAGAATCCGCCGCGTATTGGATCAAATCGATTCATGTTCACCATCTGATTGATTATTTCACACAACGACCAGCCTGAATCTCGTTCTTGGAAATCTTCAACCTTCACTAAGAGCCTGTCGGTCACATGCTCATCGAACCGCATCATAATGTCCGTTGTTGGTATAGGAGGGCTTCGTTTTTTGTGTTGAAGTATTTCGTTTTTTCAATCATGTCTCCATTTTCGAAACTGGTAAAATTTGCAGGATAACACAATATTCGCTTTCAAATTTCCCTCCTTCTTCATTACATTTGTCAGTCTTTTGACGGTGGTAATTTTCGCATCATATAGGTAAGATATTAGATCCTTGTGAATGAGATTCACAACTGCGCCGGTTCGTATACGGCTCTGAAAGCCAGACTCTAAATGTGCCTAGAGAACTCGATCTGATGTTCTCTCTCGCGCACCAATATTACCACCGCGCCGTTGATGTTCTTTAAAATTTTCATAGAGAGACTTGAGTGCAGACCACCTTACGCGTGGAATGATTTACCAGTGAAATATAGATGTATGAATGTATGGCTGACAGGAAATTTCAATGGTATACCGTGGTACTTTGGTGCTATACCATTTTTTTTCAACTCCTTCATCATCCTTCAACGTACATTGGTAAGGTAAAACGATATAGTCATCGGTCATACAGATGAGCGTAATCCTCAAGGATTTCTTTATCTGTGTCCAGTGACACAGTTATTAGCTTGTGGGTAGACGTCAAACAGCTGTATCACACACACGCTACCGGAGGTTTGCTATAGAAGAATCTCTTATCGTGAGTAACCGAATACTCCTGGACACGGCGAAGAGAGAAAGTATATAGGTCGCATATACAGTGAAACTTCAGTTATACGTTTTTCAAAGGGAAGAGCAAGTATGACGTATAAATGAGAATAACGCGGAAGTGAAATACAGTATGCATCGGAAACTGTTTAGCATTTGAAAATGGCGATCGGTGTATAATTCGCGATATTTTTTAATAGCAGTACCTCTATTATGCTAATATTTGGTTTTCCAATTAAAAATTTGATTGATAGTAACGAAATACTGAGCCAACTCAATGTTTTTTTCATTTTCATTCAGAATTTTTATTTGATGCGAGTTTGTAACATTAAAGCTTTGACGTTTTAGACTAAAAAATAACAGACATCTTCGTATAAATAAGAGATAGGTAATCACAGTTAAGTGAAGGGTGTCTCAAAATGATCTGACATTTAAATTTATTAATAAAACGTATTATTTTTTTAAAAGTACGAATATTTTTATTTTAATATAAGGTACAAACATGGAGGTTATGTGTGGAACACAATATTCAATAAATGGCCGCCTCGTCTCTGCAAAAGTTTACTCTTTTGACGAAATTTTCAATAATATTTTGGCATAATTGCGGACTAATTTCACTAATGGTGCGTCCAATTGCTTTCTTGAGCTCCGGAATTGTCTGTGGATTATTGGCATACACTTTTCCTTTTAGAAAACCCCAAAGAAATAAGTCCAATGGCGTCAAATTGCACAATCTTGGTGGCCAATTCACATCGCCACGGCGCGAGATAACACGACCATGAAACTTCGTCTGCAATAACTGCATTGTTTCACATTGCATTTTGACAATTTCTATGCGTTACTTGATCGTGCGTTGCTCGATGCGCCATAAAAAAAATGGCGTGTAATTTGAAATGTCAGGTCATTTTGTGACACCCTTTACATGCGTACATAGTATGATCCCAGAATTTTACACTGGTAAAAATTAAGGTACGGGTTGTGAATTTTTTAAAATTCTTGTCAGTATGGGGCACCTGGTGGGTGGTGGGGGGTAAGTGTATGGTGGAGTGTAAGTGGGTGGTGGGTGCGGTGGGAGTTGGGAGAAGTGGGTGGTGGGTGTTTCACAGGGAGGGGATGACGTTTGGCTGTCTCGTAGGGTGGGGGAAGTGTACAGTCTCGCGTGGGCCTAGGGCCGTTTTGGGGAATCAACGGCGGAGTATCTATGGGGAGAGGATGAAAGTTACGTGTGTGGAAGTGACGTTGTGGAGAGGATGCCCGAAGTCATGGGGTCCATGGGAGGGGATAACGGTTGGAGGGCTCACGGGCGAGGGGTTGCCGGCAGCCCGGGGACATCGTAGACGATGCGTCGCTTTTCTGGGGGGGGGGGATTTATAGATACAGGTGCATCCTTTTTCCAGACACTGGTGAGAGGTTTGTCTTAAACATGCAGATAGACATATGAAAGGCAGCGAGTATGGCACTCGCTGGAAAAATTAAGGCGATAGAAATATTAGATGTGAAATGATGTCGTCACCCATAGACTTATTTTATGTAGCTGTTGTAACAAAGTGGCTCACTCTTCTAAAACTTCGTTGCACACGGGCCTTGTTTTCATTTGAAAAATAATGTCGAGGTATTTGCATGTGTAAAGGCAATTTATATGTAAATATATGTATAAAATGTGGGAGCAATTATGTGATCAGTGCACAGAGTTATTAGAAACGCGAAGCCAAATTAAGCGCCCGCGATTAACGTTCGGAAATCAACAATCGTCGATAGCACGAATCGCTCGCTTAGAAGGCTTAAAAAGCATCCTACGCGGACGATTTTTACATGCGGGCGCAGGAAACAGTGAATATAACTTGATCTGGCGACAGATTGATGTGGCGTTGCAAAACCGTATCCTGACGGGCTGCGTTATAAATAGCAACCATATTGAACCTCGTTAGTTTCTCGAAGACGCATATGATACGGTGCTTCCACATGTGCAAGACATCACCACTAAACACTCCAGTGTAAAAGTGAATACAGTTTTCAATGGTGAATTTGAGGCAGGTGACAAACTTGCAAATAAAAGTATCAATACGAAAAATGTTGGGCTTTTTACCACATCCCATTTACGTGAGGGGCACACACAACGAGTTGTCGAGCCTACTCTAGCATCCCTCGAAGATTTTTAAGAACGTGAATGCCGGTGGACATTATCAAAGATACTGGACATAACTTTAAATATCAACAAATATGTACAATCCAATGCGTGTCGGGTGTCAAATTGTATTGTCGCGGGAAATTATTTGAAGAAAGGCGTGGTGAATATAAAATCAAACGATAACGCATGTTTCGCGTGGTCAGTGGTCGCTGCTCTTCATCCAGCGGAAGCAAAAGTGGACAGAGTAGCCTCGTATCCGCATTGCTCAACTGTACTGCAGCTTCAGGCATTGCGTTCCCAATGACTCTGAATCATATGAAGAACTTTGAGATGCAAAATAAATGTTCAATTAATGTATATACAACTGAAACCAAAAACATCGTTCCGATTCCAATATGCGATTAAAAGCTGGATAAACACATAAATTGGTTATATGTGGAGGATTCCTCAGACTACTATCACGTCGCTAGCAAAAGCGCATAAAATATTTCTTTTTCTCTCTCCTACTTTGTTGAACTCTGGCGAGAAAACTGGCCTATACGATTTCTCACGGAAATCGTGAATAATTCTTAAATTAATACGCACGATAGCGACCTTCTCATTCTTCGACGCATCCTTGTATTTTCTTACGCTTAGACGTACCACAGTTAAAATGTAACGTATCGATATAATAAGCAAGCGTCGCATGTACTTTTCGTTCGACCTTCCTTATCCACTCGAATTCGACGAGAACACAGTTTAAGGCACAACTTCTCCGAAAAGTCGTAAAATGAAATTTTATGTAACTACGAATCGGATAACGCGGAGATTACTTATCAACGGACTCTTAGCGCAGTACCGAGTTTGTAGCCATATAGGGACTAGGAATAGGCCAAGGCCTCGAAAAACTCCAGTCGACACAGTCGTAAAATCGGGCCGCGACGGAAAGTGAATGTACGTGAAAGGGCTTGTCATGCGACTATTTGGAAACCTGGGTCTCGATAGGATCGCCAGTGCCTGAGAGAGCAGTCACCACTCTTAAAAGTTCGCGAAACGTAAAGAACACACTTAGTTAACGCAAAAACGTTCTTTATTCAATGAAGACACACATACAAACGTAGCACGAGCTCTCGTGAGTGTAACTTCCACTTGGTGAAAAACTGTCCTCTTTATCGAGGTTCTCCTTCTCGCGCCCTCGTACAACTGCCCCTCCCTCGCTTGGCTAATCGAGCCTAGCTTGTAAGGTGGTTCTTTCTGATTGGCCAATGCAATACATTTCCTTCGTTTGGGGGAAACGCCTTTGGGGTTGTCACCTATCGCCAGTGCGTACGGCCCATCGGTACGCACTGCCCAATCGGTCCCTAATTACACCAACGCGAAGGTAAATGGGTTTTTAATGGCCTCGCATTTGCGAAACCCTCAGCGAATGGTGGATTACTTTATAAGCGGATTACTGCATTGGTGAAGAATTATTGTACGGATGTTTATGATGCGCTCAACGGGATGTTTGAATGGTCTTCTATCTTAATGGAGGGTCCGAGATATTCCTATTGTGGCAAGGTTTCCCCAGCCTTCAATAGCCTACAATTAGTGGGCTTAGAATGTTGTAGCGACGAGAGGAATTCGTTGGGAAATAAAGCCACGTAAACGGCAAGGGGCGAAGATCGCGACACCCCCCTGACTGGCTCGAGAAACGCCCTCGTTTCAGCCGTCTACTTCTATGGCCAATTCGCGGTTAGTTCTTCGTAGCTTTTTTTTTTTAATTCCTTATCCAACGTCCCGATGTATTCAGATATGGTTTTTTTTTGGTTCATTCCCAGAGTATGGATTGGATCCTGGGTAATTTTCATTTGCTTGCGAAGTATGAGATTTAGCTCTCCGGTCGCGTTAGCAAGATGCTCGATGTTGGTGTTTGTGACCCGTAGGTCCTCTGCGTCTGCCGTGCCCCAAAGAAACTTCTGGATTGTCCCCGCGATGTCTAGTATCCCTCTTTCCTTGCGGTGGATGCGCTTGAGATGTTCCGGTACGTATCGATAGAGTGGATTCGGTCTTCTGAATTCATCTTCTTTACAACGAAAAGCCGTTATTACCGCGCCAGCTCCAAAAACTTTTGCGTATACGGCAACATTGCTTCTGTTAGCGTCATTGATGTTCCATGCCCTTGGTGGTATTACTGTAGGATTCGTTGCGGGGGTTGCCGTTGATGTCTTTACGTGTGTAGAAAGGTCATATAGTCCCAGAACCTTGTTGAGAGTCCTCAGCGAATGCCGTAGCCTTTTGTTTTCCATGACGAGTACTTTTTGGTTGAGTTCTAAATTTCCCGTGGGGTCATTCACCGGGTTGATCTTGATCTGTAGTTCGTCGCTTGCCTGCTCTATTCCGAGTAGGCGAGTAAAGACCGGTTCGGTGTCGACGGCGTGGACTATCTTCCATTCCTCCTGGTATGTGTACACCTTTCCAATTGTTTCTTGGATGAGTGTGCCCTGGATTGGTTTCAGCGTATAGTGTCCCTCTGCCCCCGTCTGTAAATAATACCAACATTGAAATGCTGTAACATTATACCAGGTTTCTCTTATTGATCTTCGGATTGAACATAAAGTTTATTTTGTCTTTCCTTTATTTTTAGTTTCGGCACCGGTGAGTTAATATTTTCGTAGCGGGTATAGGGTTTTGTGTGGGAAATGTGAATCCATTTGGGTTGATTATTATACAGAATCATCACGTTATTTTTGTCGAGATTGATGGCTTCGATTGTATATGGCCCTTGCCATTCTTTATCGAGCGAATGTTTTTTTTTGTTCTTGTAAATCAGTATTTCGTCTCCTTGAAGATAGATCGGCAATTGCCGTACTATCCCAGCGTCCACCTTTTTTTTGTGTTTCAGCGTCGCCTCCTGGAGTCGTAGGCGAGCCTGATAAATTTTCCTTTCGAGTTCTTTAGCCCACGCTAGTGCCCGGGATTTTATCTTCTCAGGTTCGGGCTTGGCGAAGTTATTTGGTGTATTTGGTGCGTGTGGAAACATGAGGCTGTGGGGCGTCATTTTCAATGTTGAGTGGATGGTGGTATTCCAGACCTTATACATGATGGGTAACACGGTGTCCTACGTATTTGGCCTGTCTTGGATCGTCGTTCGGATATTATTCTTGAGAACGCCATGCATCCTCTCGATTGCTCCGTTTCCTTGTGGATGGTAGGCAGTGGTTGTTATATGCTTAATTCCATAGAGTTTTTCGAATTTCGTCATTAATTCGTTGTTAAATTCTGTACCCATGTCGCTGAGAATCTGTTTCGGAAATCCTATTAAGCAGAACCACGTATCGTGCAATGCTTTAAATACCTGTATGGCTGATTTCGTCTTTAATGGTGCAAGTAGAATAAATTTGGTCAACGTATCTTGCATTGTTAAGATGTAATTGCGGTTTGAGTTCATTGTCGGAAGCGGTCCGACTAGATCTATGGCCACCTTTTCGTTGGGTCTAGTGACATATTCCATTTCCTTGCTTTCTGGTTTTTGTCGGATGCTTTCTCTTTTGTAGTGTTGACAAGTGTCACATTTAGCGGCATAGTCTGCGATATCCTGGTCCATGCCTTTCCATCGGGCAATTTGTCTAATAATTTCTTTCATTTTTAACGTCCCGTTATGTCCCGCAACATCGCTATGCGCTGATCTCAATATGTCCGCTCGTTGTTCTGGCGTGGGTGCCTCCTGGCTGGTACGGCAAAATTGTACTGATGTTGCGTTGTTTTTGACGAACTCTCGAAGTGTCGTCTCGATCCTTGCGATTTCGGAGTGTGCGAATTCTTTTGGATTGACGTATAGTCGGATTTTTTGTTCGTTTATTTTTTGTTTGTGTAGCTACTTGGTTAATTCGTTTTCAAAGTTATCTTTGTTTACGAATACCATTTCTTCTTTGTTTTTGTTCTTCACCCGTGCTGTTATGCGTTTCCATTCCGGGTATTCCGTTCTGTTGGGGAAGAGTTGAATGTCTTGATACTTTAATTCTTTTCTTAATGACTCGGTCTCATCCTCCAATTTGTCGATATGGTTCAATAGTTGTATTCCGGTATCTCTGGTGACTCTCTTTTCTCGTACTTTCGAATAGTGGGGGAAGAGGTTGCCCCATTGTTCTTTGGTGTACTGTTTTCTTTTATCGCAATCCCAAAACTTGTTGGTGTTGTTATCCCATTTGCTCGGAGGCTGCCTCGTGATATATAAAACTCGTGAGAGTGCGTCGGCGACTACATTATCCTTCCCCTTAACATATTCAATGTCGTAGTAATATTCTTCCATACGTAATCTCCAGCGGAGTAATCTTTGACTAGGGTCTTTACAATTCTTCAACCAAACTAATGCTCGGTGATCGGTTTTGATAATGAATGGTTTGTCCTTTGTCGTTAGAAGATATTGTCGGAGTTTCTTCACACACCACACAACTGCTAGCAATTCCTTCTCGGTTGTATTATAATTTCTTTCAGCGGCTTTCAGAACACGGGAAAGAAAGTACACGGGGTGTCCATCTTGCGACAGTACTCCTCCGATTCCGACATTCGAGGCGTCCGTTGTCAGAACGTATTGCTTTGTTGGGTCTGGTGGTCGTAGGACAGGTGGATCCATCATTGCTTTCTTCAATGCATCGAATGCGGTTTGACATTTCTCGTCCCACTTATAGGCAGCGTCCTTCTTTGTTAATTCCATTAATGGTTTTCCGATGGTGGAAAAGTTCCTGATGAATCTTCGGTAGTATCCGCTCAATCCCAGGAAGGCTTTCACCTCCGTTGGATTTCGTGGGATTGGAAAGTTTTGCACGGCCTCCAGTTTTGCTGGGTTTGGTTTGACTCCTTCTGGTGTTATCACGTGGCCCAGGTATTCTAATTCGTCTTTGAGATAGTGACATTTCTCTGCTTGTAGTTTTAGACCTTTTTCTCGTAGACGTGCAAACACTGTTTTCATATTCTGGTTGTGTTCTTCAAGGGTCTTTGCGAATATGACTATGTCAGCGATGTACACATAGCATATTTTGTGATTGAGTCCCAACAGTGCCATGTCCATCATTCGTTGAAACGTGCTTGGAGCGTTTTTCAATCTGAAAGGCATCCGCTGATATTCGAAATGTCCCTCTAACGTTGAAAAAGCGATATATTTCATGCTTTCTGGGTCCATTCCTATCTGATGGAATCCGGATGATAGGTCAAATGCGCTGAAATATCTTGCGTCTCGTAACGAGTTGAATATATCCTCGATAATCGGCATGGGATAAGCGTCCTGCGTGGAGTACTCATTTAACTTTCGAAAATCGATTACAATGCTCCATCTTGGTTTGCCATCCGGACCCGGTTTCTTGGGGACTACCCATACTGGTGAATTGTAGGGTAAGTCAGATGGTTTGATTATCTGTTTTGACAGCATGTCTTTAACACCGTCGCTAATGACTTTCTGGTGTATCTCCGGGGCTCTAAAATTTCGGATGTTGATAATTTTCTGCTCGGTCAGCTTAATTTCGTGCTTCGTACACGGTGCCATGGGGAAAGGGTCTCCCTCCACAGTGAAGATGTCGTTGAAGTCCTCGATAATTTTCCAAATCTGGGTCTTGGATTCTTGATCCAGATGTTCCAAATTCGTAATGTTACGTAGTTTTTCAATCCGCTCTTTGCTTAGACGTGAGAGATTGTTAATCACGTGCTTTTCGCTAAGGGTTATTTCTCGGGCCATGAACATTTCTTCCGTGAGAACCTTTTCCTTGTCGTAATTAACGTATGCCCCTCTGGCATAACCGTTGTTGTTAGTTTTAACAATCTGTACTGCAGTGTAGGTTCTTGAGTCGCCTTTTTCTTTTGTATAGAGTAGATATTCACAGTCTGGTTTTGGAAGTTGAAATTCGAATGGCGTGATGTAATTGACTCTAGCGTTGATGGTGGAGTCTCGTAGGTCGTGATCGATTCCTGATAACGTCATGTTGTTGGTTGTTAGCGCATAATCCCGATTTATCGTGAAGGCTAATCCGATTAGTCCATCCTCACCTGGTTGAAGAGGGAAATTATCGGGTACCACGATGAATTCGTCTAAGGATCCCAGGTATTCAATATTTACCTTTTCTTTCATGGTGTAAGAAGCGTCCCCCATACGGAATGTTGTGCTCCCTTTGGTTATCGATCGCCCCGCTGGTACTTTGTTTCTCTTAATCAGGTTCAATGTACTGCCGGTGTCAATCAATAGTCGTAAAGGGCTCTGGAATCCTTCTGGTTTGATGAATACTCGTCTGAGTCGCTGTTGCTGTACATGGAGTATTCTTGGTCCTGCATTTCGTTCAGCTCTTCGTAGTTTCCGAAGCTTGCTGTTTTTTTTCGGTCTTTTCTTCGGCGTATTCGCTCGTCTCGTCCCGTGATAGTCGAGACTCTGTGCCCGTCTCTTCGGACGTTAAGTTGTTTATTCGTCGTTGCTGATCTGGAGGCTTTTTGTGAAGGCTGGTGTTGGGAAAATTTTGGGTTTGGGCCTGCTTGTATATCAGTGATTCCCTGCATTCTCTAATAAAGTGTCCTGTCTTGCCGCATCTGAAACATCCTCTTTCCCGCTGGATATTATTTACGGCGTCTTTTTTTACATTTTCCAGCAAATTGTCGAGTTCCCCTTGTGTCAAATTGTGGACTTTGTGTGCCTGTGATGGTTGTGGTTTGTAATACTTTGTTTTCTCGGGAAGACGTTGTGGCGGTCTGGTGTACTCTGTCGTCCGGGTTGGCTGTTGGCGGTGATAGTACGTTCGATATTGTTTTTCGGCGTTGGCTGCTGTGATCGCGCATCGTTGTAACTCTGCAAGGCACGGATAGTCGGAATTTCGGAGTATTCTATTTAGATCTATGTCCAGGCCGAAAAGGAAGTAGCTGATAGCTGTTGTCTCGATGCACCCCGTGTTTTCTCCGTTGCCTCCTTTATTTAATTCCTCGTTTTGGAAAGCGTTGAGAGCGGTGTCGTATTTTTTATTAAATCTGTGGATGAAATCCATGATTTCTCTCCCATTTTGTCTGATGGTAGCAAGCTCTGCCATGAGGTTTGAGCTGTGTGCTCCCGCAAGTTGTGTCTTTTTGATAGCGGAGAGGAGGTCGTGCATGGTTTGTGTATTCGCGATTTCCTTGCGTATCAGGAGGGGTCCTCCTATTTTGTGTGATTTTACTAAATAAAAGAAGAATTGTCGCTCCGATGGTTTGCAATATTTATACGCAAGGGCAGCGTGTTCTGACCAGAGCTTGTAATTATCGGTGCTTTGTCCTGTGATGGTACTAGGGACAAGTTTGAGAGCGTCGATGGCCTTTTGTCCCTGTTCAGGTTCTACGATACCTGTGCTCCGATATTCTCCCGGATAAAATCCATTCGGATTGGGTACTTGCGGTCTTCCTTGGTGTGATGCCGGATAGTCCATTTCTTCCTGCCACTCCAGTGGCGAGAGTGTCCGGTGTGCTTGAGGTTGTTGTACGCCTCCTAATGATCTCCGTGTCATTTGGGTACGCTCGGCGAGTATTCGTGCCTGTTCGGCAACGATCCCGATGTTTTGTTGCGCCTGGCGAATTTGCTGCCTCAAGTCCGATTCTTGTCTTCCTGGTGTGACTGGTAATGGATGAACTGATATTGACCCCTGATGATGATTGTCAATTCTCTCCTGTTCCAGACTGCGTCGAAGAGCTTCTTGAGTCATGGCTCTCAACTCTGGGTTGTTCTGGCTCAAGATCGATGGGGATGGGTGTGCCGGTGCTGTCGGTAAATTGCGATTTTCCGTTTCGTATACGGGCGGTCGTATTTCTTGCCGCCATTCTGTGGGCTCTGCTTGGTGTGGTCTGTCAGGATGATGGTTGGGATGTTGTAGCGGTGTTCTTTGTATTCCGGCTAATGGTCGTTGAACGGTTGACGGCCTATCTTCCGTCATGAGGGAAGTAGTGTCCAATCGTAGCGCGAGGTCGTCAACCATCGGGTCGTCGCCACCAGTCGCTAATCCGGTGTCCGAGTCTCCCTCGGCAAGTACTACACGTTGCCTCGCCATCATGTGTCGTCGAAGAGCCTGCGGTTCCCGCCAGACCATCCATGCCGGGTGATTTTCTCTATGTGTGGGTAATCCCATTCGCGTCATGACGGTTCCGGTCGTTCGAATCGATACTTCATCCGAGTTTTCCCGATCGAGGAGGCCCGCGGTTTGCGAAGGCGGTATGCCGGCTTCTATATAGTTGATCGCTAGCCGTCGCCCAGCGTTGTCTTCCGCTACCACTTGTTCATAGGTGGGCGGTGGTGGTAGGGTTTGATAAGGATCGTTGGCATCCGTTTGGTGGATTTCGGGGTTAGTCATCGCGGCCAAATATATTATAACCGAAACTGGGACTGGTCTATGTCGGAATTGTAAATAATATGTCGATCGTTCGACGTCGAGCGCTGTGAAACGATCGCTGAGATCTTTTAGTCTTTGGGTTGCGATTGGATCCGACGATGATGCTCTGATATTTTCGGCTTTTCGAATAATCGTAATCATTTGTTTCACGATTTCGCGAATTCTCTCTAACGCGTCGCACCATGACGTAATCGAATTCGGCATGGTTGTTTTGAGCACACAATACTAAAAATACTGATCAAGAGAATATCCCGATATAACAATTAAGCAATTCAATTTTTGGTACTCACGTTATAACGGAGAGCAGGAGCAACCCAACTACTGGTATCATCAGGTGCAGCCGCAGCGAGATTTCGTTTTCCTCAAAGGTCGGGGATCCTCTTCTTTTTCCTCGAGAGTCAGGAGTCTTCTTCTGCCTCCTTTATATATATATATATATATATGTGTATATATATTTGCTAGGCGCGCCTCGGTTTTTATCCTCGGGCAGCTTACTGGGCGACGTACTTTCCGACAGATTTCGATCACCTGTTCAACTGCGCGTGGAGTGCTGGTTCAAGGTACTGAGTCTGCTTACTGAGAGATGCACTTTCGTTACCACTTCAGCAAAGGGTTCACTTTACTATCAACACTCGTTAACTAAGTTTTTGTTCTCGTCAGGCGATCTTCAGATGTTTAAATAATATAGTCTTTTTCCAGATCTGCGTGAGAAGTGGTTCGTCACGGAGATATACGTAGTGAGAAACTTTTGTAATTTCGCTAGCGTATATCCTGGCAGGATCGCCAAATTGTCATGCGACTATTTGGAAACCTGGGTCTCGATAGGATCGCCAGTGCCTGAGAGAGCAGTCACCACTCTTAAAAGTTCGCGAAACGTAAAGAACACACTTAGTTAACACAAAAACGTTCTTTATTCAATGAAGACACACATACAAACGTAGCACGAGCTCTCGTGAGTCTAACTTCCACCTGGTGAAAACCTGTCCTCTTTATCGAGGTTCTCCTTCTCGCGCCCTCGTACAACTGCCCCTCCCTCGCTTGGCTAATCGAGCCTAGCTTGTAAGGTAATTCTTTCTGATTGGCCAATGCAATACATTTCCTTCGTTTGGGGGGAGCGCCTTTGGGGTTGTCACCTATCGCCAGTGCGTACGGCCCATCGGTACGCACTGCCCAATCGGTCCCTAATTACACCAACGCGAATGTAAATGGGTTTTTAATGGCCTCGCGTTTGCGAGACCCTCAGCGAATGGTGGATTACTTTATGAGCGGGTTACTGTATTGGTGAAGAATTATTGTACGGATGTTTATGATGCGCTCAACGCGATGTTTGAATGGTTTTCTATCTTAATGGAGGGTCCGAGATATTCCTATTGTGGCAAGGTTTTCCCGAGCCTTCAATAGCCTACAATTAGTGGGCTTAGAATGTTGTAGCGACGAGAGGAATTCGTTGGGAAATAAAGCCACGTAAACGGCAAGGGGCGAAGATCGCGACAGGCTACGAAGCGCCTAGCCGCTACGCTTTTCCCATAAAAAAAATCCTCACAGGAAACAGACTCGTTTGTCCGTCGTTCTGATTGGTCTATTGGTAATTAATTTCATGCGCCCTGGCTCCAATATACAAAGAACAGTCTCCCACGTCGCCCTCTCCGATTGGGCAAAAGAGAATTAAAAATAGAAAACCCCCTTTTTCTCCTGCTCTACCCAAAAATCAAATCCGGAGCAGGAAGATCCAGAGGACGACAGAAAAGTCAGTCGACCAACATCCTTCAACGACTCAACTGTCTCCCGACCGTTTCCATCGAAGTCAGTTCTTTGACATCTACTCTCCAGACAGAAATCATAACATTAAGATATCAGTCTCCGACAATTCGAATCACAGACAGTCCGCGGCATCGTAAACTTTATGTACGTGCTACCATCCATTATAACACCGAGCGTACCTGGCCCACCTGGTCTAATCCTTACGACTGACCGCTGACACTCGTGCGAATGAATATACATCGCACCACCGACCATTGTAAGCGAGCTATTTATACATATATATTTTTCGTCCGTTTCTGTGTACTCCCAAATTAATAGGATTAATCAGATTAGTTAATTCTAATAAAATACGAGTCATTTGAGCACGAATCTGACGAGTCATTTCATTATATTGAATTATCGCGCAAATCCCTTAATTTCATTCCTTAGCACACACTACCCCTTTTTACCCTCATCCCATGCTATCGCGCTAGGCGTAGGCAACAAAGAGGGAAACCAATAATTATACTCTTATCCCTTCCGGATGTGATACTACAATGTGGGACACTTTATATGGATAAAAAATGTATCTATACTCGTGAGCGCGCAGCTGAGCAAAAGAACCGGGAAAAAATACATCTGCGATCGGTGAATAAAAGAAGTCGACTTGAAAGCATACATATGTGTAACTATGTTCCCCTGTAATACAAATGGTTTCACTGTGGTGTTACAGGTGTTTACACTACTTCTTCACGGAGGATAAATTGTGATCACACGAGATGGATTGTGGAAAATTGGATGATTGCGCTATTCGATTACCCGGTGAAACGGATAAATGGCTACATTCAAAAACTTTCAACGAAAAGAGCGACTCACATTCATCATTTACGCCGATCTCGAGTGCGTTTTGGCGAAGATTGTGAACAAAAATATATACCAACATCATGAAGTGTTTAGCATTGCGTACTATGTATATTGTTCATATGACGATTCATTATCGGGGTACTACTCGCGTCGCAGTGCTGATTGTATTTTATGGTTCGTAGGGAACTTTAAAAATCTAGCTTCGCGTATTAACAATATTTTATCAGATAATGTTCCTATGGTACATCTAACACCAGATGAGCGGGCGAAATATCGAAGTGCCACGCAGTGTCATATATGTGAGAAACCATTTGGCAAAGACGACATACGTGTTCGCGATCATTGCCACTTGACTGGGCGTTATAGAGGCCCCGCCCATTCGAATTGCAATTTGAATTACAAACAGTTTTTTTATACCCATAGTTTTTCATAATTTGTTCGGTTATTATGCACATTTTATCATCAAGGAAGTAGCCACAGCGTTCGAGGGGAAAACCAGCGTGCTTCCCATAACGAAGGAGAAATACATTTCTTTCACAAAACAGTTCAAACGATTGACAAATCACAACATCAGATTCAATTATGCTTCATCGATTCATACAAATTTCTCAATGCAAGTCTAGATAAACTGGCCTCATTTTTAACGATGAACAAACTCAAAATTTAACGATTACAATTTCATGACATACCGGCCGACGATTTTGTTGTATTAACTCGGAAGGGTGACTTCCCCTATGAGTATATCGATAGCGTAAACAGATTGGAAGACTGCAGCCTATCGCCACGAGGCGCATTTTACAGCACTTTGACTGGTGACACTGTAAGTGAGCGCGAATACACTCACGCCGAGAATGTATACGAACGGTTTTCAATTCAAACGTTAGGTGAATATAGTGACTTATATATGAAGATTGGTGTTTTGTTACTGGCCGACGTTTTTGAGAACTTTCGCAATACTTGCATCAAAAGTTACAGGCTCGACCCCGCGTATTATTACACTCTTCCCGGATATACCTGGGATGCAATATTGAAGCATACAAATGTTAGCTTTGAACTGCTTACCGACGTTGACATGGTATTATTTTTCGAACGGGGTATACGCGGTGGTCTGAGTCAGTGTTCAAATAGGTACGCGCGTGCCGATAACAAATACTTGGATTCGTTCGATCAATCAAAGTCTTCATCATACTTGATGTATTTTGATGTATTTAAATGTAATTGTACGGATGGGCAATGTCCCAAACATTGCCCTGCGCAGATTTTCGATGGATCGACGACTTGTCGACGTTCAATTTATCATCGATCGCGCTAGATTCGCCGACGGGCTACATTCTTGAGGTCGACTTGGAATATCCAAAATGTCTACATGATGTCCACATGGACGTGCCGTTTTGTTCCACATACGATAAACCACCTGGTAAGTAATACGAAAAATTGCCTGCAACAGTGCATAACAAGGAACGGTATGGTATTCATTACTACAATTTACAGCAGCGTGTACACTACGGTCTCAAAATCAACAAAATACATAGGATACTACAATTCTCCCAAACACGCTGGCTACGAACATATATTGGGCTCAATGCGCAGTTTCGAACCCAAACAAGGAATGATTTTGAAAAAAATCTTTATAAATTAATAAATAATGCGGTGTTTGGAAAAACTATGGAAAATGTGCGAAATCATGTAGAAGTTAAACTTTTGACACAGTGGGAGAGTAGGTATGGAGCGGAGGCAATTATCGCAAAACCAAATTTTCATAGCCAAAGCGTTTTTTTTTTTCAGAAAATCTTATTGTTATCGAATTACGCAAGCTCGAGGTGAAATTCAATAAGCCGATATATGTGGGTGGCATACTCGACATATCGAAGACATGCTTATATGCCTATCATCACAAGTACATGGTACTTCCGTATAAAGTCAAATGTACGGCTTTGTACACTGATACGGATAGTCTCGTAGACAGCATTGCGTGTGTGGATGCGTATAAGGACATGAAGTGCAATATCGAGCGTTTCGATACGAGCGATTATCCGTCAAGCAATGCGTATGATATACCGCTCGTCAAGAAAAAAAAGTTCCCGGATTAATGAAAGATGAAAATAATGGTGCGATAATGAGGGAATTCGTCCGACTTAGAGCAAAAATGTATGCAGTGAGTGTCGATGGCAAAGGCGATACGAAGAAAATGAAGGGCGTTAAGGGTAAAGTCGCGGCGAAAACGATCGCGTTCGAGGATTACAGAAAATGCTTAAACGAACAGATTGAAGTGCCTCGACAGCAATCATATATACGATCGAAGCTACATGAAGTGTATACCATCAAAGAGATAAAAATTGCTCTAAGGCCGCACGACAACAAACGGTATATCATACCCGGAACCACGAAAACGCTACCATAGGGGCATTATAGAATACAATCGTAGGATGCATTCTTGTAATTAATAAATTTTTTATCTGAGAAAATAAAGAAGAACACGTGTAATTCGCTATATCATAGAGTTTTTCTATATACCTCCTTGACAGCTTTATGAGAGAGAAAACCAGGTTTTAAGAGCGAGAAGTGAAGACAAAGTTGTCTAAACGGGAAAACACGTGCTACGTTAAAAAGAACGGTTGATCCTTTGCGGGATAAAGGCCAACCTTTATCATCTGGTAGGGGCAGAGGGAAAACAGACTCATACAATATAAAACATTGTTTATTGTTCACTACAAATCAGATTTGCTTATCCAACTATTGTGGATATTATCGAAACCCAAC
Source organism: Ophion ventricosus (assembly GCA_963932345.1). NCBI lineage: Eukaryota > Metazoa > Arthropoda > Insecta > Hymenoptera > Ichneumonidae > Ophion > Ophion ventricosus. The sequence continues at coordinate 3,528,827 of OZ010724.1, forward strand.
CATTTTATAAACATTCGAATACCACGCTTCTTCAGTACTTTTTCGACGAGAAAAGTATTGGGATATTGAACTTTGAGTAGCTCCTGATCGTCGAAACCACCTGCTATGGGTTCGTTGTTATAGTCCTTCAGGTAAAATGGTACAGGCTTCATGTTTTTTACTCTATATATGGTAAATATTTCCGTTGTCCAGTTCGGCGTGTATCCCTTTTCCAATACACTCTTGAATTTACTGATTCTCACTTGATCGCCAATATTTTATTTTGACAACGATGATGACCTTTTTAATGGAATCTTATTCAAAATATATTGTAGTACCTGCTTCTCATTTCCGGCGATAACATGCCGCGGTTTCATCTTAATGGTACGGTGCACAGAATCATCATACTCGGCTATTAGGTTATCAAGAATATCGGTCCATGTATAATTATCACGAAGACTAAATTGCATCCACATCTTATTTTATAATGTACGATTGAAACGCTCGAAAATAGATGCTTTTAAATTGCTGTATGTTGAAAACATGTGAATATTGTATTTTTTCATTAGGGTTTTAAAGTCACAGTTATAAAACTCTTTTCCCTGATCAACGTGCAAGTTCTGCGGTATGCGCCCCTTCACAAGTATCGAGTTCATTGCGGTTGTTATATCTTTACCATTCTTACTTCGCATTGGTACGGCCCAAGCGAATTTTGAGAAAGTGTCGATGGCAGTAAGGAGAAATTTATGTTTAGAGTTTTTATGTCCGTACGATGACATATCGACGAGATCAACTTGCCAGGTCTCATCCAAAGCACAGATGTCCACATGTCGACGCGGATAGTTTCGCCGAGCAGGTTTATGTAGCTTCTGCACGAGAGCGTTCTTTTTCTCGTTCATTTTCCAGTCCTTTCAATCGTGCATCCAGTTTCAGCAATGATGTGTGAATTACGAATCATCAAGTCTTGTAGAGTTTTTACATCGGCGTCGAGTGTCTTTGCAATGTCTATCATCGTAACTTCAAGTCCATTAACCAGCAACTGATCACTCTTGTTTATTTCCCTTCGTATGTTCTTAATGATAGTTCAGAATCGTTTATGTGAAGTACTTAGAGTGATGGCATCGTCTTGTCCTTCCGAATTGGCGATGTTGCACAATCGTTTCCAACCCAAGTCATAATAACCATCTGCAGTAATTCTAAATCCAAACCCCGGTTTGCCTGGAGGACCTTGCTTACTGACAAGGAAACCGTTTCCGGTGTCCCCCTCCGATGTTACGTCCTAGCCAATATGCAGGATGTCTCTTCCCTCGGTTATTCTCAGTATCCTCATTTGCCATCACAAATGTATTATATATATTAAGAAATCTAACATATAACAGCGTAAACGCGTGCGATACCCTCTGTCCAAAGATCTTCGTCCGGTTGAGTCTTAACGAAAAACGAGATCGAGCGTACACGTAAATAATAAGTCAAGTATCCGTTCTAGTTTCCAATAAGAACATGGTCCCGAGCGCATATTCCACGAAGAGTCACATTACAAAACCACACAGAACCCTGAGCAACGTACAACTTCATCACCTCATCAAGCTTTCATCAAGAGCATGGTTCTGAGCGGATATTCCACGAAGGGCCGTATCGCGTAGAACCAAATAATGAATCGATTATATACATCTTAGGCCAGAGTGTCGACCCAACAACAGAGCGAAGTGCGATAAAAATCCAGCGCATATCCGTGTCATACGAACCTAGCGGACGCCGCGCAATCGCGAACGCCGCAGCATCGAATTTTGGCTACGCACATCATGAGCTCATGATTAACAAAGGGAATAAAGAGCGCAATTCCCCTTCCATCAGTACCATAGCGTCTAAGAAAGGAAATCAAAGATTGAATCACTTCCTACTCCCACTCTGTTAAAAATTATAAGCGAACCAAGAAGGGCCAGTACGCCAAAAGCCCAAGTCAGTCTTCTATCGTTTTCTGCCCGACGAAGTCTTCTATCGTTCCCCGTCCAAATCAGTCTTCTATCGTTTTTCCGCCCGACGAAGTCTTCTATCGATCCCGATCCGATCAAGTCTCCAATCGACTTCTATCCGAGTTGGTCTTTTTCCGAATAAATCTCTGTCGAAAGGTTTAACATCATTATCCGATATAGAAAGATCTTTTCTATCGACTCTAACCTTGTGTCGCGATCCGTACCTCTACTCCGCGTCTAATAACTGAAGTCTATACATCGATCGTTCATTTCCATCTCTATTTTACTTCAAAAGGTATCATAAATCTTTTCCGCGTTCTTCACCCTCGTGAAGTGACCCGCTGACCCATCTGCGACGATATTGTAAACACAGCGTGTGTGTGGCCCGTCGACCACCATTGTACCAGCGAGCGCACTAGCCTAAGAGCGAAGGCCCTTGAATTCCGAGCTGCAATAAACATCCGTGCGACCGAGCGAGCGACCAACACTCAACGAATGTAAGCCATCCACATGTTTTTCTTGTATTACACTTTGTAACCATGATCATCTAAACCCAATTAGTATCTTTTAATAAATAATGTCGTGTCAATAGAATAGAGGTCTGTCAAATTATTCCTCAACACCTACTCATTCGCGAAACTCTCCTAATCTCGCTAATCTCATACACATCCCCTTTTTACCCTCATCCCGTGCTATTGCGCTAGGCGTAGGCAACAAAGAGGAAAACAAAAATATTGTGCTCTCATCCCTTCCGGATGTGACATATTAATTTTTTGGGGGCTCGTCCGGGATATTAAGAAGGGAATGTGGTAATTAACTTAATGTCCGACGACGAATCAACTAGCTCGTTAAATCTAAACGTTACCGAAGACCCAGCTGAGAAATCGGGATATTCACTAAGAAGTTCAGGCTCAAATTTATTACCTGGTTTGGAACCTCCTAAAAGATCAATTAAAAAATTACTTTTATCATCGGAAAAAAATAAAAACAGAAATAATGACGACGTTAGGAACAAACCAGTTAATCTCTCTTAAAGATGCCATAAGTTGCGTCCCCGAATTCGATGGAAAAAATATCCCGTTATCAGAATTTATAACTGGGTGCGAAGATGCAAAAGACGTGCTCCCTCGAGAAGCTGAAAAACATTTAGCTAAACTGGCTAGAAATAAACTAAAAGATCAAGCTAGAGAAGCAATTCACGGGACGAAATTTGAAACGATAGAAGAACTCACAAAATTCCTAAAAAAAATATATGCACCAAACAAATCCGAAATGCAATTATTGGGAGAACTCGGTACAATTTTCCAGACGACCGACGATAGTGTCGTAGATTTCACATCAAAAATTAGGGAGAAGGCGAGAGAAATAATTGAGGCGCGGAAATTATCTATCGACGGGAGAGACGATCCCGCTTTCAGAACGACAGTAGACGATTACTTCCTCACGTGCTTTAAACGGTGGTTAAATGGAGAAATTGAACAACGGCTTCCCCTGTGCGACAACATTGAAGACGCGATAGAACACGCGATAAAAATTGAACGCGAAGTTAAAGCGCGCAAAGAATTGCAGTCCAATTCCTCTAAACACGAAAGATTTGTCCCGTCGAGATCAGTAAAATTCTGTAATATATGCAAAAAGGATAATCACACTACAGAAAATTGTCGATTCGCGACACTTACATGTCAAAATTGCAAAAATCAGGGGCACAGCACCAATGAGTGCAAAAAGGGCCAAAACGAACAGAACTCAATCATTTGCCAAATTTGTAAGAAACCAGGTCATACCGCAGATAGGTGTTACACCAACCAAATTTCCCGCGCCATCAACTGCCAATTATGTAAAAATTCAGGGCACACAGCCGACAAATGCCCCTCGGGGGGTAGGTCTGCGAATTTTGCAGCCGACTGGCAACGCCAGTCGACCGGTCCACAATGCCAAATCTGTAAAAAAATCGGACATACCGCAGACAGATGCTACCAGTTAAAAAGGGAAGCACCCAACTCGGACCAACTCGTTTGTCGGTATTGCAAAAAGGTAGGACACACAATAGGAAACTGCCGTGCCCGCGAATATAATAACTCGCGAAATCGGTCGGGAAACGGATCGAATACCCCTCGGGCGGACGCGCCGAGAGGTTCCCCGATCCCGAAGCGTCCGGTGACCACTGTCGCAACGATCCCACCGAGCGAACCTATCCTACCTACACAATAAACGCAGAAAATTTCGATAAACTACCCTCGGTGTGTATCGGAACGCATCCAGAAAAGGGAAAAATATCAATGTTGCTGGATAGTGGTGCTATTCCAAACCTAATTAAAAAACAATATACAGAAAATTTCCCAGGTATCAACGAGGAGGATATCATAAAATTAAAAGGAATAGCCGAACCACCGATCCTCACGTTGGGTAGTATAATGATCCGAGTGCTGAATTTCGAAACCTTATTCCATATCATACCTGACGGGGTGCAACTTCCATACCCCGGTTTATTGGGGTCTCGATTCTTTTTCGCTACAAAATCACAAATAAATTTTAAGACGGAATGCCTTGAATGTGAAGACAAGGCATGGCCGTTCGAACAAACATACGAACCCGACGAGGTGATTGATATTCCCGCGCGTTCGGAAACTTCTTTTCATATAAGAGTTGAAAATCGCACGTTGAAGGAAGGGTATATCCCACCTTTAAAAATCCGTAAGGGTGTTTACGCCGGCGACTGCCTGGTAACGAACATCCACGGTAAGGCGCATTTAAAGGTTTTCAATACCACAAATGATGCCGTCAGACTGCGCGTGCCAGTCGTAAAACTGCAGGAATTCGACGTTGTCGAAGACCTGATAAAACACAAACAAAATCCAGATTGCACGACAATCTCCAATTACAATCCTATTTCTCGCGATGCTAATCCAATTTCTCGCGATTCTAATCCTAATTCGGATGTAGATTGCATGACAACTACGCCGGTCCAGAGCCCAGTAGTGGCCAATCCAAAAATATCGACAAAAAACGTCGAAACAAAACCTTGTCAACGCTCCAGCGAGAGCGATGACGAAGACAAATCAAATAAAAAACAAAAACCAAAAACAAACCAAAACAAAAACAAAACAAAATCCGGTTGCACGACAACCTCCAGTTCTAGTTCCATCCCTCGTGACCCTTCTATTCCAGGCGTAGATTGCAAGACAATTACGTCAATCCAGAGCCCAATAGAGGCCAATTCAAAAATTTCGACGAAAAATGTCGAAATAAAATCTTGGCATCGCTCTAGTGAAAGCGATGACCAAGAAAAGTCAAATAAAAATGTCTGTAGCGAGGAAAGAACAAGAACAAAAACTCACAAAAAATCAAAAAATGATCAAAATAAAAAATCAAAATCAAACGAAAACGCGAAAAACGAGAAATCAAAATCAATCGAAAAATTAAATAATGAACAAAACGAAAAATTAAAAACGAATCAAAATCAAAAACAAAATCAAAATGTAAACTCGATTTCTATCTCTGAATCAACATCGCGTATGATTGAAAACAATCCAGAGCGTCCAGAAATTATAAAAAATCTCTTGCGATTAGACCACTTGGGCGACGAAGAATTAGAACACGTCGAACAAATTATCGAAACATACTCGGACAGGTTTCACGTGAAAGGCGAACCCTTGGAATCCACACATGTGCTTCAACACAAAATTCCTACGGCCGATGACCTGCCGATCAACACCAAACAGTATCGTTTTCCACAAGCCCTTAAAAGCGAAGTCCAGCGTCAAGTGGATGAGCTACTAGATTCAAAAATAATAAATCACTCGGAATCCCCAAGTAACAGTCCTGTTTGGATAGTACCGAAAAAACCGGACTCCAACGGTAATAAACGTTGGCGGATGGTGATAGATTTCCGAGCCCTAAATGAAAAAACAATCGGTGACTCCTACCCTTTGCCAAACATCACCGACATTCTTGATCAATTAGGACGCGCATCTTATTTTTCAATATTCGACCTAGCATCCAGTTTTCATCAGATAGAAATGAACCCAGCAGACAAATCAAAAACCGCTTTCTCCACGCCATACGGGCATTACGAATTTAATCGGATGCCTTTCGGGCTTAAAAATGCCCCGGCGACTTTCCAACGCTTAATGGATGCTGTACTTAGCGGACTCCAAGGAGTATCCCTCTTTGTTTACCTTGATGATATTGTAGTTTACGCAAAGGACTTAACCGAACACGGTGACAAAATTCACAAATTAATGAGACGATTGCGCAAAGCTAACCTCAAGTTACAACCGGATAAATGCGAGTTTCTTAGACCAGAAGTCAATTACCTCGGACACGTCATTGGAAAGGACGGATTAAAACCAGATCCCAATAAATTATCGGCAGTAAAAGAATTTCCAATTCCGAAAAACGTCAAGAACATTCGTCAATTTTTGGGTTTAACAGGATATTATGGCAGGTTCATCAAAGACTTTTCGAAAATCGCAAAACCCCTAACCCATCTCTTAGAAGACAAAACTGACTTTAAATGGACGGACGAAACACAAAAAGCTTTTGAAATTCTCAAAAATAAATTATGCGAAGCTCCAATTCTCCAGTACCCCGATTTTAACAAACCATTTATCATAACGACCGATGCTTCTGGCTATGCCTTAGGCGGAGTCCTATCGCAGGGTGAAATTGGAAAGGACAAACCCATAGCGTACACATCATGCGTATTACGCGGCGCAGCCCTTCGTTACGATACGTACGAGAAGGAAGCCATGGCAATCGTTCACGGCGTGAAGGCCTTCCGTCCTTATATCTATGGTAGAAGGTTCACGCTCGTTACCGATCATAAGCCCTTGGTTTGGTTCAGAACCGCTAAAGACGCTAACGCACGTGTGCTCAAATGGCGACTCAAACTTTCCGAATACGACTACGAAGTCGTCTACAAACCCGGCCCGCTCAACTCAAATGCTGACGCCCTATCGCGAAATCCAATAGAAAAATTAGAGGACGTTAAAACAATACCACATATTCAACCAAAGCAAACCGAAGAATTAAAAAACGAGTTAAACAATTTGGCGCGCCAATTAGACCAGACTGACGACAGCGCTGCCGAAAACGAAAATCCTACGAGATTTACTGTTCGAGCAGACGTTCACCCCGTTCCGCATGAAGAAAATATAAACGTCGTCACTCGCTCTCAAGTGAGAGACGACACCAAGAACGCTGCTACTGTAAAGGCCAGTGCGCCTGTATCCGAGCGAGGGGACGTACACTCGAAACCCCGGCACCTTACGCGTCGAACTCGTAAACACATAAACTACGCAGAGAGTAGCGACGAAGAGACGGAGGCCGAGGTAGTAGGACCCATACGCGCTAGGCAACCCGAGCGGGGCATTGACCCCAAAACAGCTGAGGGCCCTGACCAGCGCAAAGCACTTCCAATCCCTCGCTCCAAGAATCACACTGCTCCGAATTCCAATGATTCGACAGACTCAGATGCGAGTTCCCATGACCCATTAACTTCCGAAGACGAAGATCTTGCTGCCAATGAACCATCGATAACCGAATTTAAAATCGCAAACTTCGTCAGTACGAAGGAATTATTTCATTTTCGGAACGACAACTTAGTCTATTTCATAGATTCACAAGGTAAACCGTGCGATCCAGGATCGCGTAAATTACAAGAATTGAATAAATTACCTTCTTTAAAGAACCTTTCAGTCGGTCGAGCTTACGGCGCAAAATTTGGAAAAAAATATCACATCGCGCTAGTTATTCGGGGCGAACATCCCGAGTCATTATCCTCAATGTCCGAAAATGTCAACAGTAGCGTAAAAGAATTAAAAGAAAAATGCGAAACCCTCAAACTCGAATCGTTTAGTCTTTGCCACTGCCAACACGTCGAACATCTGACCTGGGCAGACGTAATGAATACAATGAAAGAAACATTTGAATCCAGTCAAATAAAAATATTGATTTGCTTGGGTACATTGCAATACGTACCGATTGAAAAGCGCGATTCCATTTTTTACGAGATGCACAAGTCCCCAATAGGAGGACACAAAGGTGTCTCAAAAACGTATAACAGAATCAAACGCGAATACTTCTGGGAAGAATTAAAATCGGATATTCAAAGACGAGTACAGCAGTGCTTAGAATGCCAGCTAAAAAAATTAGTCAGAGTCAAAACAAGACAACCAATGATAATTACCGACACTCCGGGGACGGTTTTCGAAAAAATTTCAATGGACATAGTAGGTCCTATGCAACGCACTTCCAGCCAAAACGAATACATTCTCACAATTCAAGACCATTTGTCAAAATATTGTGTAGCAATTCCGCTACCGAATGCACTGGCGACGACAGTCGCTGACGCATTCATAAAAAGATTCATATGCGTATTCGGCGCACCCAAGGCATTACTGACGGACCAGGGGAGTAATTTCCTTAGCGGTCTAATGAAAAGAATCGCGAAACGCTTCCGCATAAAGCGATACCGAACTACAGCGTTTCATCCCCAATCCAACGGATCGCTTGAGAGGTCTCACCATGTGCTAGCCGAATTTTTAAAACTATATACCGATAAAGACAACGAATGGGATCAATGGTTGGAATTGGCAATGCTTTCATATAACACTAGTGTGCACGAAAGCACAAGACACACTCCTTACGAGGTGGTCTTCGGCAAACTAGCAAGGGTCCCGTCAAGCGAACCTCTCCGCGAATCAGACCAGCTACCTACCTATCGCGGTTATCTAATTGAATTAATTACGCGAATAAACGGAATCAGAAATCTTGCCTATGAAAATTTGGTTACATCTAAACACCGCTCAAAAAAATATTACGACAAAAACGCTAATCCAAAGAGCTTCAAGGTAGGAGATTACGTCTACCTCCAAAGGGGTCCGAAACCTGGTAAACTCGGTGATCACTACACAGGACCACATAAAGTCCTAGAAAAATTGGAAAGGGGCAATGTAAAAATCCAGTATAACAACAAAATTCGAGTAGTTCACGAAAACAGATTGCGATATTCACACATTAATATCGAAACCAAACCCAAAAAGAAAAACAAGCCGACTAGAGTCGATGAATCTGATTTCAATAACTGAATAACTAATCATAATCATTACACTTTTTTCAGATGGCCGATATCAATCCATTCAATAATATTAAGGGATATGACTTTTACCTACGTATAGAGAAACGAATCAAATCCACATAACAAATTAACTGGCACAGAATACCCAAGTTATTTATATACGAAATGTCAAAAACGAATGCGTTCGCTGTCCAAAAAATTACTTATCGCCAACCTAGATATATTCGACTATATTAACTCTAATTGTAAGTTTCTATGTATAGGCCGACACATTCAAAAACAAATTCAAACACGATATACTTGTTCAACAACGCAACCAAGAACGTCAAATTCTTAAAAATAATTATCTCTTGCGATTCAAGAACCAAACGTATATGCATATAGATTAATGAAAGCTCCAAGCTATATGACAGTACTAGCTAGCGGATTAGTACACGTTTCAAATGTATAACGATAAAATTAAGCCTGATCAGGTTAAAAGAATGCTACGAGCAATTGCCTATCACTTGTGGGAACAAAACATATTTCCTTATCCCCTCGAACTCTTATATTATCAATGGAACCTAAACAACCTACAATTCCCTACTTCCTCCATATTACCATTTCGGAGTCACCTGCTACAATTTCTTGACTGTTCCGGTCGAAGCCATCCACCTGCAAGCATTAATGCCGATGACGAAACCTACTTGGAAGTACACCAGTCCAGCATCATTAGCGTCCAGTGGAATTTACTCCAAAGAAGATATCGATAACCTAGGAAAACGTATAATGTTCTCCGTGAAGAAAAAATTTTAACTCGCTGCCCTAAACAATATGGCGCGGGGCATCAGTGGTCAAAACACTGTGAATCTAGAAGAGAAACTGCTGAACTTTCCGACTGCAGCAGCCTACAACGCCTATCGAAGTCCATCTGGAATCGCACCTGGAAAAAAATCTTTCAAATCCGATCAGCAAGCGCTGGTGTCATCGGGATGCTACTCGTCGTGCGAGCGATCAAACTCCTCGTACACTCGTAAACATCCACACATACAGCCTTCACTGTGTACGGCTGGTCCATCTATCTCATTGGTGCCATATGGGATTCAGTAACTCATCTATTGATACACCTAGCTAAACGACCGAAGAAGAAGGAAACGTCAACAGATGTAAAGTCTGGTCAAGAACTCAACAGAATTCGCTGCAGCCCCATCAACTGAGCCGGGAGCGTCACACAAGGAGCAGCATACTCCAACTAACAACAAACGATCCGTACCCTCACACCCCTACTTGTCCAGAAGACGATCAATCCTTCAAATCGTATTCCTTTCTCTCGAGTTCTCACAAGAAGACATAACCAAGTACCAAAAAGAATAATTCCAATCATGCTTAATCATTTTTATTCTATTTTTTTCTCATCATTATTATTCTTTTAACCTTGTCAAGTAAGATAGAACGAAATAGGTAAATAAATATTTTCACAAAAGGAAGAAGAAAAGAAGATATAAAAAAAAATCCATATATATGGATATATACAAAATAAAAAAAAGCATTCTCGCGGAAAGATCTATACATATATATACAATAATCGTAACATATATACCACTTTTTCTTTTTTTTTTACTAAATATATAGTCTACGTTATACTCTATTCCAAAGATTGTACCTATCTGATATTGTAACCGCCCAAGAATAAGCTGATGACGATATCGAGTTGACCTCCGGAACATTCATAACAATTGAGCGAGACGCTCAATCCTAAAGGGGGGAGGTGTTACGTCCTAGCCAATATGCAGGATGTCTCTTCCCTCGGTTATTCTCAGTATCCTCATTTGCCATCACAAATGTATTATATATATTAAGAAATCTAACATATAACAGCGTAAACGCGTGCGATACCCTCTGTCCAAAGATCTTCGTCCGGTTGAGTCTTAACGAAAAACGAGATCGAGCGTACACGTAAATAATAAGTCAAGTATCCGTTCTAGTTTCCAATAAGAACATGGTCCCGAGCGCATATTCCACGAAGAGTCACATTACAAAACCACACAGAACCCTGAGCAACGTCCAACTTCATCACCTCATCAAGCTTTCATCAAGAGCATGGTTCTGAGCGGATATTCCACAAAGGGCCGTATCGCGTAGAACCAAATAATGAATCGATTATATACATCTTAGGCCAGAGTGTCGACCCAACAACAGAGCGAAGTGCGATAAAAATCCAGCGCATATCCGTGTCATACGAACCTAGCGGACGCCGCGCAATCGCGAACGCCGCAGCATCGAATTTTGGCTACGCACATCATGAGCTCATGATTAACAAAGGGAATAAAGAGCGCAATTCCCCTTCCATCAGTACCATAGCTTCTAAGAAAGGAAATCAAAGATTGAATCACTCCCTACTCCCACTCTGTTAAAAATTATAAGCGAACCAAGAAGGGCCAGTACGCCAAAAGCCCAAGTCAGTCTTCTATCGTTTTCTGCCCGACGAAGTCTTCTATCGTTCCCCGTCCAAATCAGTCTTCTATCGTTTTTCCGCCCGACGAAGTCTTCTATCGATCCCGATCCGATCAAGTCTCCAATCGACTTCTATCTGAGTTGGTCTTTTTCCGAATAAATCTCTGTCGAAAGGTTTAACATCATTATCCGATATAGAAAGATCTTTTCTATCGACTCTAACCTTGTGTCGCGATCCGTACCTCTACTCCGCGTCTAATAACTGAAGTCTATACATCGATCGTTCATTTCCATCTCTATTTTACTTCAAAAGGTATCATAAATCTTTTCCGCGTTCTTCACCCTCGTGAAGTGACCCGCTGACCCATCTGCGACGATATTGTAAACACAGCGTGTTTGTGGCCCGTCGACCACCATTGTACCAGCGAGCGCACTAGCCTAAGAGCGAAGGCCCTTGAATTCCGAGCTGCAATAAACATCCGTGCGACCGAGCGAGCGACCAACACTCAACGAATGTAAGCCATCCACATGTTTTTCTTGTATTACACTTTGTAACCATGATCGTCTAAACCCAATTAGTATCTTTTAATAAATAATGTCGTGTCAATAGAATAGAGGTCTGTCAAATTATTCCTCAACACCTACTCATTCGCGAAACTCTCCTAATCTCGCTAATCTCATACACATCCCCTTTTTACCCTCATCCCGTGCTATTGCGCTAGGCGTAGGCAACAAAGAGGGAAACAAAAATATTGTGCTCTCATCCCTTCCGGATGTGACACCGATTGCGTTTATTTTTGGATATGTTATTCTTCATCGAAATCTAAGAGACACGTATTTTTTTATTGGCGGAAAAACAGTTTTAAGGGGTGAAACTCACCCTCAAAGTTAGGCACTCTCCGAGTGACTTTTGCAGTTTCGCACAGTTCCAATCAAGATATTCGAGTAAAACCAATTCGAGAAGAATGCTTCTGGCGAATAATGAAAAATGCGCCTTTTCCAGTTCCGAGGGGGTGGAATAGGGGTAAATTAGAAGGGTTAAAAGTAAAAAAATTCGTGTAACTCGGAAACATTTTTTTTATCTCGATGAAACCAATTGCATTCGAAAGCGTTTGAAAAAGTAGAAGTTACGCATTATTGCGTTTTTCGAAAAAAAATCTTTTGATGGTAACTACTCCTGTATACCATTTCCGGAACACCGGAAAAATACCATTTCCGGTGTTCCCCTCCCATTTCAATCATTTTTGGATACGTTGTTCTTCATCGAAATCTAAGAGACACGTACTTTTTTTATCGGCGGCAAAATAGTTTTAAGGGGTGAAACGCACCCTCAAATTTCCTTTTGCAGTTTTGCACATTTTCATTCAAGATATTCAAATGAAACAAATTCAAGGATAATGCTTATGGCGAATAATAAAAAATGCGCTTCCATCAATTCCGATGGGACGAATTGATAGAAATTTATAGGGGTTGAAAGTCGAAAAATGTTCAAACATCGATTTTTTTTCATTTACATAACGTAGGAGATACCTGTTTTTGAATTTTCCGGAAAAACATCGTCCCAGGGCGAACTACCTTTATATGATGTCCGGTGCTCTCTTATCCGATTTTGTTCCGTTTGATCGATGGTGTTTTTCATTGCGAATTACTCAAAATAGACGTATTTCTATTTCGACAGCAAACAATATCGGGAATATTACGACGGTTGTTCGACGTCAACTTCATGCATCTATAACTGCACTGTCTACCCATTTTCTGGACAAAATAATATTTGGAAAACGAGTTCGAATGATATCTGCTACTGTTGAAATTCAACATAAAAACGAAAAGCCGTAACTGTTTTTTTAAATAGTACAATTTAAAAGAAGTAATGTAAAAAGCAAATGGAAAAATTCTTTGTTACAGCTGCGATTAAGATCGTTAATTTTCAGATAAATATAGCTTCGTAATATTTAAACATAATGCGCTTGAATGGAAATTCGGTGGCGCACGTATACCTAGGCATCATTCACCGGTAAAAAAAGATTTTAGAAGGAATGTAAAATGGTATACCACTGTAAGCTTCGTCGTATTTTCGAATGCAAATTAATTCATTATAATAAAACGGATCGTGTCTATGGTTTACAATTGTTAACCTTTAAACCCGCATAGGTGTCTAAAAATCTATGCCGTTGAAATAGGAATACGTCTATTTTGAGTCATTCGCAATGAGATTGAACGATCTGCGTCACGTCAATTTCGATGAAAAACACCATCGATCAAACGGAATAAAATTGGATAAGGGAGTACCGGACATCATATAAGGGTAGTTCGCCCTGGGACGATGTTTTCCCGGAAAATTCAAAAATAGGTATCTCCTGCGTTATGTAACTCTATTAAATTTATATGGTTTTGATAGAATGAAAAAGAAATCGTTTTTTGGAAATTTTTCGACTTTCAACCCCTATACATTTCTATCATTTCGTCCCCTCGGAATTGATGGAAGCGCATTTTTTTATTATTCGCCATAAGCATTATCCTTGAATTTGTTTCATTCGAATATCTTGAATGAAAATGTGCGAAACTACAAAAGACACTTTGAGGGTAAATTTCACCCCTTAAAACTCTTTTGCCGCCTATAAAAAAAAGTACGTGTTTCTCCGATTTCGATGAAGAACAACATATTCAAAAATGAACAAAATCGGAGGGGAACACCGGAAACGGCATTGTACAGGGGTAGTCATCACCAAAAGGTTTTTTTTTAACGCAAAAACCCGTATCTTCTCCTTTTTCAAGCTCTTTCGAATACAATTGATTTCATCGAGATAAAAAAAAAGTTTCCGCGTTACACGAATTTTTTGACTTTCAACCCCTATTCACCCCCTCGGAACTGGAAAAGGGGCATTTTTCATTATTCGCCAGAAGCATTCTTCTCGAATTGGTTTCATTCGAATATCTTGATTGGAACCATGCGAAACTGCATGAGTCACTCGGAGGGTGCCCAATTTTAAGGGTGAGTTTCGCCCCTTAAAAGTGTTTTTACGCCGGTAAAAAAATACGTGTCTCTTAGATTTCGATGAAGAATAACATATCCAAAAAAGATTGAAATCAGAGGGAAACACCGGAAACGGTATTATATAGGGGTAGTCATCCCCAAAAGGTTTTTTTTAGCGCAAAAACCCGTATCTTCTCCTTTTTCCAGCTCTTTCGAATGCAATTAGTTTCATTGAGAGAAAAAAAAGGTTCCGAGTTTCACGAATTTTTTAACTTTCAACCCCTATAGATTTACCCATATTCACCCCCGCGGAACTGGAAAAGGCACATTTTTCATTATTCGACAGAAGCATTCTTCTCGAATTGGTTTCATTCGAATATCTTGATTGGAATTATGCAAAACTGCAAGAGTCACTCGGAGGGTGCTCAACTTTGAGGGTGAGTTTCACCCCTTAAAACTGTTTTTCCGCCGATAAGAAAAATACGTGTCTGTTAGATTTCGATGAAGAATAACTTATCCAGAAATAAACGAAATCGGAGGGGGACACCGGAAACGTTTTCCTTGTTAATTTCAATTGGTTTCTATGCTCGGGTATGTGCACGACCCGGAGAAGTTTTATCTGCGGAGGGAAGTCGTCGATCCGGTCGCCAAGAACGTTATGCGGTAGATCGACCGGATCAGACAGGAGGAAAGGGAAAGTCTCGAACAGTGGGACCTCGAACCAGAACTTTCGCTATTGCTGACGAACTCGGAGAGAGGCACGACGGAGCGGGGAACAATCGTCTATATGCGGCGTAGTATGTGTCTGGTATGGTTGGGGGACCTGGCGGTGGTCCAAGAGGTGACCCACCATCAGCTTTTCGAGGCACCGGGGTGGACGACAGCGGCCTCATTTCAGACCGTATCAGCAGGGATCTTTGGGATCCGTCCTGCCGGGAGGATTCCAAAGATCCTCTGATAACTGGCCTACGGCCAGAGTTGCCAGACGTGTAGTGAGCGAAACCGCCGCCAGACACCGCTTGTGTAGCCCAAAAACCGCGGGACTTTACGAAGCCCAAATAGCGCGGTAAAAGCTCGCATATAGCCCAAATTCGTGGTTTTCCGGTGTAGTAAATGTATATTTCGATACCGCGTTCGACCGCAGCTAGTCGCAAAAACGCGATGCAACGCACGATTTCGATACCGCGATCGAACGCAGCTATTTGCCAAATCGCGATGCAGCACCGATGCAGTTGCAAAATCGCCGATTGCCGATGCTAAATGCTATGTTTGCTGAGGCTCTTAGGCCTCATTCGCACGGGCGGTAAAAAATCGCGCGGTAAAAAAACGAAACGCATGATGTGTTGACACGGAGCGATAAAAAATCGCCAGTGTTGCTATATATACAGATTTATCTGGTATCTGATGTTCATCCGAATGTTCAATAGTGCCCGTGCGAATGAGGCCTTAGAGGGTTAGCAAAGTTAGCAAGCGAAGAAGCGACTTACGTTTCAATGCGGGTTCAGATTCCCACTTCCTATTATAATGCTTCAAGTACTTGCCCCATTTACCCATGACGTATTCCAGGTAGGTACTTCTTTTAAATCTGTGCGATCACCCGCCACTACATTCCCGAATTCACTCCGAGTCAGCTCCGAATGACCCGATCGCACACGAACGAGAAACAGAAGACCATGGGGGTGACACTCCTCGAATATCGTTTCCCCGTTAGTGACCCCCTCCACGAGATGCGCTGGTCGTCACCCGCGTTACCCCCACTCTGGTCGCGCAGACGACGCACACGACGTGTTTGGATTCTGTATTATTTATATATTACTATTTTAAAATATATTTTTACAAGGGAAGGGATAGGATATGT
The DNA here is from genome assembly GCA_963932345.1 of Ophion ventricosus. Taxonomy (NCBI): domain Eukaryota; kingdom Metazoa; phylum Arthropoda; class Insecta; order Hymenoptera; family Ichneumonidae; genus Ophion; species Ophion ventricosus. Next base: position 3,545,125 of record OZ010724.1, read on the forward strand.
ACACGTATCAAAGTGCGTCCGATGGCTTTTTTTCATAAGTCTAGGGCTTTTGGTTCATGTGGAATATTGAAAAGATTAGACTTTTCTGTGTGTGATTTATAACCTGACATGCAGTCACGAACCATGCACACAGGTATTTTTAAACTTAAAAACGAAAACCACGGCAAGAGTTTTTTTTAATCACTTTTTTTTATAAACACCAGAAAAAATATAAAATTCAACACTTTTTAATAAATAAAATCCGGATCGATGAAATCGAAGAAGCCGAGAAACCTAAAGCAAATTTCAATTTTGCGGAGGTTAAAAACGTTTGAATAACGCGATGAGGTGCTTTGCGGAGTGAGTGGGGGTAACGCGGGTGACTACTAGCGCCGCGTAGTGAGCTGCTTCCCGCGGGTTCAACAACGAGTCATCGCGGGGGTATATGAGTTTATCGGGCTGAAGGAAAATGCTTTTTTATGTTGGATGTTCGTTATGTATTTTTATTTTATGATACGTAATTAATAAACAGTTTTTCTTTTTTACAATTGAAGTTTACTTTTCCTCCAATTCATAATCATAAATTTAAAATTCGTGTTGTCTGTGACCATGGATTCAAACAGGACAACAATAGGCTTTTTGTGTCCATGACCCAATTTCATACAAACTTTAAATCACACCATGTGAATCACATAACAATGACTCGATGGTTGTATAATTGTATATTTTTATTTAAGATTTTAATAAATATGTATTTACTACATTCAATTATTTATAGGTATAAAATATATTACTCTAAAACCCTACTCTAAAACTCTAAATATTTGTTAACTATTGCGTTATCGACATGGGTGCTCCTCTATTCTTCTATTTTGGTGCACACATACGTATAGTGTGTAAAAAAGAACACGATTTTTGTATAATCGTTTTGTTAGCGTGCTCTATTATGTTATGTGATGATATGTTCCTTGTGTGCGTGTGTAAATACGTAATGATAATTTGTCACTGTAGTAAATTGTGTGTATGTGTGTATTTCATCACTCCTTGTAAAAATGTGCGGATGGTTTTGTTTGAAGCGAACTATGCAAGGCGCGTCCTGTAGTTACATGGTCTAAGAGCCCAAAGAAAGCCATTTCATTTTCGCATATAGCCCAAATCGCGCTTTAGCGCGTTTCAAAAATTTGGGCCGCGAAATGGCCTCCCAAGATAGCCCAAATCGCGGTTTATAGCCCAATCTGGCAACTCTGCCTACGGCAGCGGCGAGGCTCATCCAGGAGCTTGGAGCACGAGGACAAGTCGAGGTCTTCGTTCGACTCCCAAAGTACGATGAGCAGGCCATCTGGGTCCAGTTGAGGGCCAACGGAATCGGCACTGCAGTAAAGTTTGTCGTGAATGGGCTCGCCACCTATGGACCCAACCGCCACGTTGGGTTGGACGTCACAGACCCGGGCTCGGATGGTGATGAGGTGTGGAGAAGGATGGTGGCATTCCACCGACGCGCTATGCCACCCGAAATGCGGGCAGCGGTGGTGAAGACGGAGTCAGAGGATTCAGAAATGGAAATGAACGAGGAGGAAGAATAAATAAATAAATTAAAGCATATATTTTTTTTCATTGTTATTATTTTGCGAATTCTAGTGTTAAGATGCGTGCCCTGGAGTGGGTAGTGCGGAAATAGAAAAACCATAATAAACAAATAAATAAATAAAATAAAAATAGTGAATCCCTCTATCAATTCACGGGCCGAAATCATAGAGAGATTCAAGGAGGCTAATGCGACATATCGCGGTGTACACGCCAGCGGGCGACTGGACTTGCCAATAGTGCGGCGGGGGTAGTGGGGAGCGAGGTGAGCGCTGAGGCGTCCGGCGATATTATGCGAGCGAGCTGGCCGAGTCGCGGCGAGGATTCCCACTCCAATTTGGGTGAGCGAAAATGAGTAGGGGTGAGTCAGCAAAATATCCGGCGGTCGATGTACTCTCGATCGCGGATCGACCGAGATTGAGCTCGGGCCGCGCTAGCAGAGAAACCTATCCCCACTCCTCGCCGAAACGAGAAAAATCGAAGCGATGCGCGAAAAGCGCGTGGAAAGGCCACGCCGGCGAATGAGAGAAGGGTTTTCCGTGGTCAGGATGGTAATCGGCGCGCACACCACGAAATGCTGTGTGCGCCCTAACCCTCCCAAAGCCAGAAGGAATAGCGATGGATAAAAAGAAACAGGATTGGCGAAAAATGTCGTCACGTAAAGTATTGAGGACAAATTGTAAGGGCGACCTCGATAGGCGGAAAAAAATAGCAGTTGCAACAAGTCGAGTATAAAAAGGCCTCGCAGAACGGCCTCAGCCTTCTTTTTCGAACAGAAGCTCCTTGGAGCATCCTAAGAAGTCGAAGCATTACCTGGAGTTGCTGGAAGGGAGAACCCGAACTAACGGGGGAAACTCATGGCCTCTCTATCCTTTCCCTTCCTGGAGTTGCTGGAAGGGTGAACCCGAACTAACGGGAGAAACTCGTGGCCTCTCCATCGTTTCCCTTCCTGGAGTCACTAGAAGGGAGAACCCGAACTAACGGGGGAAACTCGTGGCCACTCTTGGCCTCTCCATCCTTTCCCTTCCTGGAGTTGCTCGAAGGGAGAACCCGAACCAACGGGGGAATCTCGTGGCCTCTCCATCCTTTCCCTTTCTGGAGTTGCTGGAAGGGAGAACCCGAACTAATGGGGGAAACTTGTGGCTTCTCCATCTACTTTAACAAAGTTTTAACAACCCAAACAAACTTAATGATTTTGATGTCTTACCGGCCAATCAGCGATTCCAGCACCATACAGGACTCCTTCGGCTTTCTCGTAGAAACTCTCTCTCTATTTCTTCGATTGCCTCCCAATGCTGATGTCCAGAGCGCTCATATTTCTTAAAATTGCAGAATTTCCCTCGCTAAATATGCCGGCTGCAATATAAGCTGCAATTTTGATGACACTCAAGCCTGAATGCAAATGTATCGGAGCTAAGCGCCATACGGTGGAGTTGAAACTTTAGGTTGCATTTTGCATGTGGCCACCCAAACATTTGTCCGATAAATCATGACTGGATAAATCCGTGTATATCGGTAAGAGATGCTTCTGGACATCAGGATGGAGAGGCGCCGGGTGTTTGAAAGTTTCACCAGTAGCCTGAGCTTTTTGCTACTTGTACGAGCTATGATTATGTTGGTTTCCAAAAAACTTTCTCTTCCGTGGAGGTCCCTCAGGTGTTGCATGAGAACCTTTTGGGTACAAGTGGACTTTGAGAAGCACTAAGCTCACAACTGGCACAAGGTCAAATTTGGCATACCTGCGACGCTCCAAATCGACAACGATGGGCCCTACCGCGTATAGTACGGCTATCAAACATAAAAGATCGGAGTAAGACGAAATATAGGAGGGCGTATGCGCCGCCGTCCTCGGTTGCACGTTTACTCGGCACGAACGCTCTTGGCGTTTTTGCGCGAAAACTCAGGCAGTTTTTGAAATTTCGCTCTACAAATTAGACACAATATTCTTAAGACATTGAACTATCGATTTGTGGGGGACAAATATCAATTTGTAAATGGTCTTCCCCCTTTAATGAAGCATCTCGTACGGCTCGGGGCTTATTCACATAACTTAGGATTAAATCTTCGGGTTTTATGATGAGTGCGGTCGAAGTACGTTAAAAGTTCCCCCAGAACATCAAGCGAGACGTCGATTACATCTTCGTCATGGGAAGACCGCAGCTTCCATTAGAAAAACTCTAAGGTAAAGTTACTGGCTTATAATATTTAAGATGGCATTAATTTTTAATCTACGAACGAAGTATTCTTCGTTCTCTGATTTGACCCCTTAAATCGGGTCCCGAGGAGGCCATTTTATTAGCTCCACAAACGGCACATCCACCCAGCGCGGTTCAAATCATTACGCCAGCCGTCGAGTGTCTCACAGTTATCGCTCGATTCATTATTGACTCATAGTCCGTTTTTCTTTGGATATGGTTTTTTGCTGATTCGGCGGGACCTACAAAAATATGACATTCGACATTCGTTTTCCATGTAACACTGGCACACTCGAACGCCTGCGTCATTGTAACGTTAGCTACGGCTTGACATCTCTCGGTGACTTTCGCAACCTCATGACAGCCACGACAAGAAGATAGCAGCGGAAGCCCCAACGCCTTCTCCATTCCCGGCTTACCCAATTCCACCGTTCCTTAGTGTTAAGTTTGAATTATCATCCGATATTGTTTTTTTTATAATGTTTTTCTGGATGATAATATTTTTTAAGACCGGGTGCTCTGTTTTCGAAATGCAATCGATTTTGCTTGTGGGAGCGCGAAATGCCATTTTCATTTTTGCAACATTTTTTTTTCAGTGCAATCTATTTTTCTCACATAAGTGCTATATTTTTTTTTAAGGCGGATTCGAAAAACTATTTAAAAAGCGCACTTCAACCGTCCCAAAATGGCCGCGCAAACATTTTTAAAACACATAGCCACATTATAATTGTCACCCTGTATGAAAATTGAATTAAATCGTATCCTGCCTCGTTACAATTATTGTCTAGCCGCGGGATTTGGAGCTGCGCCTTCTAATTCTAAAGCTGAGCGCGCTACCTACTTAGCCATTTTAACACTTGTACAAACCTGCTTTAGTCGCTGCTTATTTTTATCATTCTAAAGAATGTCATTGATTTTTTTTTTTTTAAATATAATCATGGCATACAGATTATCTTACTTCTATTATAGATTATTTTGAATTTTGTAAATCTGATATCAGATTTGTGTTCAGCGACGCCAAAAGAGTCTTTACTGAAGAATTGGTGTAGTTTGATGCTGACCTTCTGGGCCTGGAATGTTCTCTTTTCTCCCGAAGGAGTTAAAAAAGGTAGCAATTTCGGCGAAAATAAGCAATCCTTTCATTGTTGCGTTTAAGGGGCCAGTCCACTTTGGAGCCACGAAAAAAGGCTATTTTCCCGATTTTTTTTTGAGGATTTTATAAAAGATATGAATATAAAAGTTGTTGGGCTTGATAAATAAAGTCTTGAAATACATTTAAAAAAATTTAATTCATTTTTATTCATTTTTAAGTACAAAAACTATAGTTTAACGTAACGCCTCAAAAATAGGCGGGCTAGGTAGCTCCATCACAACTCGGCAACGGCTTGTCTGAAACAAAAAAATCGAAGTCCATTAGATTCAGTATGACACCAGCTACAAAATGACCCTCGGATATAAAGTTCTATCGAAAAATAAAAAAATGGCAGATGAAAATCGAAAAAAGTATAAAAAACGCGTTTTTTCGCAGTTTTTCGCAAAAAAAGAGCAAAAATCAAAATTTTAAAACCATCGAGGGTCATCTTGTTGCGAATCATGCTTATAATATGTGGTTCAAATTTCAAGAGAATCGGTTTATTAGTTTCAGAGATACGATGGAGCTAGATTTCGAAAACGTTGTTTCGAGAAAAACGCGTTTGAAGTTTATACTATGAAAAACTCTTACCTAAATTCAATCGGCAATTCCTGCACCGTACAAAATCTCTTCTGATTGCTCATCATCCCCGATTTCTTCAAGTCTTGCTTGCTTCCGTTTGGTTCTGGTCTCTTTTGAGCACTGAGAACTGCGGCGGTTTGCAGAGCGATCACGCTCGTCATCGCGATTGTCGGCGAATCCGATGGCGATCGGGTCGAGTTTGACGCCCATTATTTCCATTATTTTAAGCACTGGACGAAATCCTTCATTAAAGACACACGCGGAAACTTTGCAGGCAATGTCTACGATTTTTTGGCCGTTGAACATGTGTTTAGGTGCCATATTCCATACGTAGTTGTTAAAACTTTCATTATTGTTTTGCGTATGGCCACCTAAACACCTTTCGAGCAGTTCTGTTTTGGTGAGATCCTCGTAAATAGGTTTTAAAACTTCCTGTACTTCCTCAGAAAGAACAGGAGGATGTTTGTGGCCGATGGGTCGGCCGAGCGCGCTATACGCCCAGGTAGACGAAATGAGGTCCTGACGTTCAGGTAAAAAAAAATACTTAGAGAGCTCGGATTTTCATAAAATTTTGACACAATACTTCTGAATGTACTTTAGAAAACAGTAAAAAAAAATCGATTTTTTTTTAATTTTCAAAGTGGACTGTCCCCTTAAGAGGCGGAGACCATTTACAAATTTGAAAAAACGATTTTTTCCCCCATAAATCGACAGTTCAATGCCTTAAGAATATTGTATCCAATTTGTATAGTAAAAATCCAAGAATTGCCTGAGTTTTCGCGGCAAAAAGCCAAAAGCGTTCGTGCCGAGTAGACGCAGAGGTGCGACCGAAGACGGCGGTGCATGCACCCTCCTACATTTCGTCTTGCTCCGATCTTTTATGTTTGGCAGTACGCGTTTGCCGCGCCGGCCGGCTTTCGCGTTAGCTTCCTGGGAGGTGTCGGGCCAGACGGACGTGTGACGATCAACGCCAGCGACCATTTTCTTTTTCCGGTGAGCTCGGTTCTGAATTTCGTGACAGTCCGGATGGATTTTTGGCCGCGTGATCGCCTCACGATCTCGCACACCTTTCCTGTGGCCGGGGCCTCTTTCGCGTTCTCGTCGTGTTGTCCCGCGTATATTAGCTAGTACGTGCCGTTGGGGAAAATTGTATCGTGGTCGCGCGCGGGGGGCTCGCTTTCGTTTTGCGACGGATCTTGTTCCGAAAAACCCGTTATTCCTGTAGTGTGCGTGAGAGACAGAGAGAGAGAGAGAGAGAGAGAGAGAGAGAGAGAGAGAGAGAGAGAGAGAGAGAGAGAGAGAGAGAGAGAGAGAGAGAGAGAAAGGAGAGTCGTTGTGCGTCGTCCCCGGCGATTCCGCGTCCTGTGGCGGGACCTGTAACGAGGGAAAAAGAGGACGATTCTGCCAAAGCAGTGGATCTCTCTGCGGAGAGCCGGCGTCCCGTTTGCTCGCGGGACGATTGTTCGAACCCGTGTGGAGTCCCCGCATATATTTTCATTCCATCTAGTGGGTGTCCCTTTTTCCCAGTGCAGAGTTTCCCCGGTCCTATCGCGGCCAGGGGTGGGCGGTGGTCGACGCGCGAGGTAAGTAGCGACCGGGGGTTAATTCGGGTCATTGCGTTTTATAAGCTCGGCCGAGTAACCGAGTGGCAGGGGCCCGGTTTTGTTTAGAGGAAGCGAAGGCCGATAGATAATAAGGCCATGGCCATCCACGAGCTTTGTTGTAATGTGCGTGTGTGTAGGCCCCGGTCAAGTGTGTGTGCGTGTGTGCGCGTGACATTTCCGTTTCGTCAGCTCGCGTTCCGTTTCATTTGGACGATCGTTTTTTTTGTTTTTGTTCTTTTCCCACGAATTTGCAAAACACCAGGGTGAGTTTCACCCGGCGAAACTGGGAGGGGGAGGGGGCGGAGGAGGAGGAAGAGGACGTGGGTCTTCCTAAGGTGTATCATTATTTTGCGTGGATTAAAAACATTTCAAGGCTTATGAGTGCGCAGATCTCCAGGGGCAAACGCGGCTTGTGGATTTGCGACTGATGTTTGTGCTACTCCATCAAAGAAGAAATATTGCAAAGACACAAAGAGGACTGAAGTAATATTAATAATTGTCGCGTTATGTTTCCCGAAAAAGAATCCTCAAATTCAAACCGCGCGCTTAGAAAAAAAATCCATGTAAATACGGAATTGAGAAAAGAATCTGACTATGATTTTATGAACATTTTTTATAAACTCATGATAGATGCGATCTTTGGTAAAACAATGGAAAATGTGAGGAAACATCGAGAAGTACGACTCGTAACAAAGTGGAAGGGCCGGTGGGGAGCGGAAGCGCAGACCGCCAAGCCAACGTTCCATAGCTGCACTATATTTGACAATGACATTGTTATAATCGATCCCAATAGAGTGTGCGTTCTATTTGATAAGCCCATATAACATACACAAGATTCTCAATATCTCCAAGCTCTGAATTTATGATTTTCACTACAATTACATACTAGAAAGATTTAACAATCGAGCGAAATTGTTGTATACAGATACTGATAGGCTCATCGATCACTTAAGCGTGCCCGACATTTATGAAACGATGAAGTGTGACATTGTTAAGTTTGATACGTGGAATTGTTATTCAAACAAATCCGTACCGAATTCCCTTGCGAAATAAGAAAGTATTAGGCCTCATGAAAGATGGGAATAATAGTCGTATTACGATAGAACTTGTTTGGGTTTGAGAGCGAAATTGTATTCCTTTTAAACTTCTCGACTGTGACGATGTAAAGAAGAGAGCTCAGAGTATTAGATGGTCAATCTTGAAGTCCATCAAATTCGACGACTTTAAAAATTGCGTGTTTGCGCACGAAAAACTCATCAAGCTACAACAATTTGTCGTGAGTAAAAAACACAATATCGATACGGCGATGCAAAATAAAGTTGTTCTCATTGTTAGTATACTTGTTTTCATGTATGTGTTTGTGATTTTATTCTTTAAGGCAGTAGTCTGCTTTACAGGCTTCAAAAAATCGATTTTTCGTTTTTGTCTTAAATCTACTCCAAAACTATCCAAGAATATGTGTTCAAAATTTTAGAGGCCAATTCGACATATTTTCGAAGCTAGATCAGTTTTAGTGGCCGAGCGTCGAGCAGGTGCGAATGCTCGGGCAGAACTTTACAGCCCGTTTTCTCGAGTTTTCATTTTCACAAGTTTTGGAAAACGGTGCCGGCGATAGTAAAAACAATATATGTCCGATCGAAAAAAACCAAAGTGATCTAGCTTCAGTATTGAATTATCTTCTATTTGAACTAAAAAAGTTGGACAAAAGTACTATTTAAATTACTTGTTTTGCAACTTAAAGTGAATTTTTTTTTTCAAAAAAGTGAATTTTTTTTTCAAACTTCGAAAAAATTTGGAATTTCGTCATTTCTTCGGTATTTTTTTAGTTCATATAGAAAAGGAACTTATAAAAACTAAAAAAAAAATTGGTTCCACTGTTTCAGATGCATCGCACGACCTCCATCACCGGCACCGATTTACGAGTGCACACTCCAGGCGCCCCAGAAAAATCGTTACAACTTTGGCAAATTTCAATAATTTGTAATAATAAAAATTGTTTTTTAAAGCTTGAATATAATATACTATCGTCTCAAAATTTCGTTTACCGCAATCATTTCCTTCCCTTTCAAAAAAATTGTTGAAAAAACGCTTTTTTTTCGGCTCCTAAAGCAGACTACTGCCTTAAACTCTTGACTAATTTTAAAAACAGAAAGTGAGCGATCATGTTTTATGACAGGTTATACATCTGCATCCCTTTTGTTTGATGAAGACCTTTTGTAGGCGTCCATGGTTAAAATTAACAATAATATCAGGTATAGCTAGTACTCACATAATAAGGGGCGTTAGGAATTTTAAGCATACCTGCTCATCTTTACAGAGGTACAAGAGGCTGGCGGCCGTAGACGAAAGCGCGAGGATAGGAGCGACGAGCTCTTCGACGATGTGCGACCGCCAGGCACGCGTATTGAGATCATCGGGGACGCTCGTCGATACTTCAAACGTTTCAAACTCCGCGGTCGAAAAATCACCATGCGCATCTGTCAGCCGCCGTCCGGAAGTCACATATTACAATGGCTGGAAGGAGCAGTTCGTGATCTTCTGACACATATTACAACGTTTTACGAAGCTAGCGATTACATAGGTATATTATTTGCCTCGAGTAGGTTACCACACGGGCCCGCATGGCTTTCGTTTCACCCCATCAGAGACTCCTGGTTTAACGATATTTGGCAATTAATAATTAGTGTTGCTCAAAGTGCCGCATCGTTAAATGTTGACGATACGTGCACAATAAAAGCCAGTATTGTCAAGGGTGTCGAGGATACCAGTAGAATATCTCTAGCACACGGGGGTGTGAAAAAAATCTATTCTTATAATTCGGAACAATGATAATTTGTGTTTGCCGCGATCACTAGTGGTGGCGCGCGCCTACGCCGAACGGGGTAAAATACGATAGGGTAGCTGAAACACCAATTGGCAGCGTATGAGGTGTATTAACAGTTCCATGCAGAGGAATGCAGCTCTTGAATTGACGAAAACCGCGAATGTTACAGTACCGGCGAACGGTTGTGGTGTCAATGAGATTGCTCTTTATCAAGATTATTCAGCGCAAGACGGTGTTGGTATAGTAGTTTACGCGTTTTTAACTCTGAGGCGGGAAGTCGAACCATTGTTCGATGGCACGCCAAAAGTCTTGAACACTTTTGGCACCATTCAGCACACGCTGTATATATTGTATTACGAACACTCGCATCATTTTCAGTCGATATTAAATTTACGAGGGGCTGTCGGAAGTCGCGATTTTTGCTCCTCATGTAACTCGCAATATTGTAGATTCGGCCACAAATGTTCAAAAAAGAAATGCCCTCGTTGCATAACATTGCCACCATGCGACCCTGACGTAAACGCTACAATCAGGTGTGATATGTGCGTTCTCGAATTTTGCGGTAAACGATGCTTTGAAAATCATTTGACTGTTTAACAATATCGGAGGCGCAAAACAAAGAGCGTTTGTGCCTCTCTCAAACGATGCCGCGAATGCTTGAAAACACTACGGCCCCTGGATAAAAGGAGACAGCATGTTTGTGGTGTGATCTTTTGCAAAACATGTAGAACAGACAGGCCCTATAATCATATGTGCTTCATGAAACCCATTCGTAAAACCAATATTCTTCATACTTTATGATTTCGAGATTCAACAATGTACAAATGTACGCGGCGATACAGGTACTTTTATGCACGAGCCAAATTTGTGTGTAGCTCACAGAGTTTGCACGCATTGTTGAACGCGTGATTCTATAGCCGAGCCATGTGAACATTGCGGCTCTCATGAGTTTATATTTAGTCACCATCCTGTGGGTCAGTTGGTGGAGCTTGCTATGCAACGAGTCAATAATTTCTCGCGTACTATTTGTATTGCTCACAACGCAGGAGGTTTTGACGCACAATTCATTTTGCGCTATTTCATTGAGGAAAAAAGACTTAGCTACCGCGTATAAGTATGAACGGTACAAAGATTATCTCGATGCGTCTTGAAAAACTTGTATTTCTCGACAGTCTAAATTATTTTCACATGCCTCTCAGTGCATTACCTAGACTGTGGTCTCACAGACTCTATCATTAAAGGGATTTTCCCTCATTTGTTCAATTGGCCGGAAAATCAAAATTATGTAGGACCCCTACCACTTATAGCGTATTATTCCCCCGACACGATGCGTTCTACAGAGCACGAAAATTTTTTAGCCTGGTATCGCGAGTCAAAAGACGCCAATTACGAGTTCGACTTTTCGAAGGAGCTTGTAAGCTATTGCACAGACGACGTCACGATATTAGAGCGTGCATGTATGGCTTTCCGCGAAATGTTTATAGCCAGCGGGCACATCTGCCCGTTCGACGAGGGCACAACAATACCGTCAGCCTGTTTTCGCGTCTTTCGTAAAAAAATTCTAAAAAACAATTCGATCGGTATTATTCCATCGGGCGGTTATAGATGGGCACATAAGCAATCGAAAAAGGCGTTCCCATGGCGCGTTTGGATGGATCACTCTCTTGGCCACTGCATCATACACGCTGGCCGCTCGCGAGAATTTAGATTACCTCCGAATTTGGTAGTCGATGGGTACTACGAAACCGCTGGTGGTGCTCATGTGTTACAGTTCCACGGTTGTTATTGGCACGGCTGCCCCAAATGTTACATCCTTAATAGAGATCGTAAGCAACGCAATGGCTCATCTATGGACGAGTGCCTAGAAAGAACGATAGCCATATCGAATAGAATTTGTTCAAGGAGTTACTAATTAACGGAAATTTGGGAATGTGAGTCGGATCGTCTTTTGGAAGCAAACTCTGAAATTCAAGAGCTCGTACGGAATTACCCGTTAACAGCAAAAGAACCGTTAAACCCGCGCGATGCTTTCATCGAGGGGCGTACGGAACACACGGTAACACTCTATGATGCAAAAGAGGGGGAGCGTATACGCTACGTAGATGTCTGCTCTCTGTATCCCTATATTTGCAAGTTTGGTAAATATCCTGTGGGTCATTCAAAAGTATTTATTGCTGAAGAGTGCTTAGAACTGACGGGACTCGCTAATGATTTAACGCACGTTGAGGGCTTGGTTAAATGCACTGTATTACCGCCGCGCAATCTTTACCATCCTGTATTGCCTGTACGTATGCATCAGAGGCTACGACTGTTCGCTTTATGTCGCATCTGCTGCGAAATCATGAATCAGGAAGAGTGCACGCATGATAATGCTGCTGATCGTGCGTTCGAGGGTACGTGGGTAGTCGATGAATTACGAAAAGCCGTTTCGTGCGGCTACACAATACTCGGTATAGCCAAAATCTGGCAATACAAAGTAACGCAATTCAATCGTGACATGCGATCGGGTGGTCTATTCGCCGAGTACATTAACACGTTTTTGAAAATCAAGCAAGAGGCGAGCGGATGGCCTGAGAATTGCACGGAAGGTGAATCAGCGTAAGAGTGTTATATTGCTAATTTTAAGCAATCCGAACGTGTTCATTTGAACCGCGAAGCAATAGCCAAAAATCCGGGCTTACGCTCGCTCGCTAAACTAGGCCGAAATTATTTTTGGGGTAAATTTGGTCAGCGCGAAAATCTGCCGTAAACAGTCGTAGTATCAACGCGAAAAAAACTTATGGAATTATTAACCGACCCCGGATGTGAAATAACCGGTATACTGCCGGTGAACAATGAAACCCTGTATGTAAACTATACTAAAATTGACGAGGCTGTGGTACCCTCGAATATAGCTAATGCCGTAATTGCCGCATACACCACAGCTCAAGCGCGCTTAAAGCTTTATAGTTACTTGGAACGTCTGGATCGACGCGCCCTGTACTGTGATACCGACTCCGTTATTTATGTGACAAGACAGCAGGCTAACGAATACGAACCTCTAATAGGCCAACTATTAGGCGATTTGACAGATGAACTGAGCATTTATGGGGAGAACAGCTACATAAAAAGTTTTATTTCCGGTGGGCCCAAATTTTACGCATTCATAGTACGTGCTTTTGACGGATCGGAAAGTGAAGTTTACACAGTTAAGGGTATCACGCTTAATTTCGCAAATAACTCGCTAATAAATTACGAATCCGTACGGCCCTTCATTGTTGGCGACAGAGAAGACCCTATTGTATTGAGCTATGATGCTATTAGGCGTACGGAACTCCACCACGTTGTCACGCGAACCGAAACAAAATCGTGTAAACCGTCAAGTGTTAAACGAAGGCGCCTTGACGAATACGGGACGCTTCCTTACGGTTATCGTCGTTAGAGACTGTAAAATGTGTTTCAATTGTAAATAAATATATCTGATAAAAATTCTGTACCCCTATCGTATTTATTGCTACGTCAGAAGGTGGTTTTCCTCATTCACTACAATGGACACGAGGTCGACGCATCCCTGGACTTCAATGATTTGTGGTTCGACAGGTTGCGGTAAAACGTACTTTGTGAAAAAATTTTCAAAGTTCATCACACGTATGAGCAGCGAGCCATTCGAGAGAATAATATTCTATTATTCCGAGTGGCAGACGGCATATACGGGGTACGGCTCGACTATAAAGTTCCAAGAAGGGTTACCCCAAGCTGCAGATTACGCGAACGATCAACGCGCCAAACTCCTAATTATCGATGATTTAATGCGTGAAGCGTCGAGCAACAGTGTTGTCGACCTATTCACCAAAGGTAGTCATCATAAAAATTTGAGTGTTATTTTTATAACGCAAAACTCATTCTATCAGGGCCACGGGCAGCGCGATATCTCTCTGAACGCGAATTATATAGGTATTTTCAAAAACCCTCGTGACAGTGCCCAAATACAGCACTTGGCCCGACAGGTATGCCTAGAAAATCCGCGTTTTCTACAAGAAGTTTATTACGACACAACTTGGCAGCCGCATGGTTACCTGCTGCTAGACCTGAAGCAGTCGACACCTGATAATTGTCGATTTCGCGCATGCATTTTTCCCAATGACCCTCACTATTTCGTTTACGTACCACGAAAAAAATTAAAAAGCGGCAACACATCCGGAAAATTGCCAGTCCTACGTCTGTAATGGCACACTATGGATCGTCTCTCTGTAAGAAGAACACAGCAATATTGAACGCCCTCCAGTATCTTAACAAAGATCAGCGTGAGGCCGTTTTGCGGAAAGCAGATCCACGCATAATACGTTCTATCTGCGAGTGTGCTTTGAACGTTCTTCGTGGTAATATACCTCTTAAAGAAAAAATTACGCCGCCACGTACCCCTTCTACGACGCTTAGCCTCGAAAAACGGCTGCTGGAAGAGTAAGAACAGGTTTGTCGTTCAAAGCGGTGGTTTTCTACCCCTGCTGCTCGCGCCCATACTAGATACCATATTATCGAACCTAATTGGAGGACGTTGATAATGGAGCATGCCAGAAAAATGGTTTTGGTGCCTGAGAAGAATCTATTGCAGCTCAGTACATACAGACAGCATAATTTCACTCATGATAACGAGAATCGGTCTACGAAACAAGCACAGAAAACATTTGAAGCGACTCTGAGTAGACTGGATGTGGAAATGAACGAGATTTTGAAATCTAACGCGACGAGGATGAGCGAGCAAAGTGGCTGGCATATCTGAGTGTACTACAGCGGTATCTACATTTTATCGATGGAGAACGAACACAGCACTACCTTATTCTTATGAAGAAGAAATAGGATGCTGTGCAATGTCCTACAACCAAAAACCAAAGCTCTATGCCACGCATGAATGATTCCATTATCATTGAGAGTGTGCCTTTGAAATTTCCTAATAAACAGAAACTTTTATTACGTCGTTTGCATGACGCGCCTCCGTCAGATTTTTCTTCGGACGCAGCCGGCGTGGTTTCCACTAAGGGGGAGCCAATCAAGGACTCAAATATCATTGATCTCGTGAACGACGCTATGCGTGCGAGAAAGGTAGCCAAACCAACGGGTCGAAAAGCACTCGCAAAATGTTTGCGGGCCATACAGACGCCTCGAGAATTTGTGGGAAACGAGGAACTATGGCAAGAGGCGCGAGCCAACTGAACATTACGGTCGCACAGCGATAGTACCACAGATGAAAATGACGGGATCATCAGTGATGCTGTTCATTTTTCAGTTTTACAGCGGTAGTGAGAGCAACAAATCAACTAACAGTGTATAGAATGGTTCTGGTTGTTGCGGTTGCAAAAGAAGACGAGTGACCTGGGCCAGTCTTAAATTGCGATCATGAAAGTACTCGAAAAAGTATACTTTGATCCTTCCCATGAAGCGTCTTTCTCAGGCGCTACCAAACTGTTGCGTATAAGTCATCAAAAAAACATTTCCCCCGACACAACGGTACAGTGGCTTGAAGTTCCGGATGCTTATACCAAGCACAGACAGGTGAGGCGCCGCTTTCCGCGACGGCACTACAACGTGCGGAACATTGACGATGTCTGGGAACCTGATCTTGTAGATCTGCGGTCACTTAAAACTTATAATGATGGTTATACTTATCTTCTTGTGGTCATGGATGTACTCAGCAAATACGCATGGGTCGAGCCCTTGCGCGATAAATCTGCAGCACGCATTGCCGTACATACTCTCACTGAAGAGCACAAATGGATGATCGCCCGTTTACC
Organism: Ophion ventricosus; assembly: GCA_963932345.1. Classification (NCBI taxonomy): domain Eukaryota; kingdom Metazoa; phylum Arthropoda; class Insecta; order Hymenoptera; family Ichneumonidae; genus Ophion; species Ophion ventricosus. The sequence continues at coordinate 3,560,793 of OZ010724.1, forward strand.
TGCAATCGGACAAGGGCAGATAATTTACGGGTGCCGCTTTTCAGACTTTCTTGAAGAAAAATAATATTCTGTTTTGCGCGACGCGTCATCCCGATATTAAAGCCTTTGTTATAGAGCGTTTCAATCGAACACTAAAAGAAAGAATGCGGCGCTATTTCACGTACTCTCGCCAGAAACGCTATATAGACGTTTTGAATAATATAGTTTCCGCATATAATCATACGCTACACGGTGGTATTAGGATGACTCCTGTATCTGTGACGTTTCTTACGGCTACCAAAGCGCGCGATAACTTTATGTGCCGATACAAGCAACCCAAAAAATACCCGCCTCCTACATACAGAGTGGGCGACATTGTTCGCATCAGTAGTGCGAAGGCAGCCTTCGCTAAAGGGTACGAGAGTGAATGAAGCGAAGAGCTGTTTACGATACATAGTAGTTATCCTGTTGTATACATCTTACGCGACCTCAACGACGAGGAAATTGACGGTATTTTTTACGAGGCTGAATTATCGCGAGTCCAAGCGAGCTCAAAAGACTCCAGAAAAAAATAACCAAGATGAAAGACGAGTTTTATGTTGTTTTACCTAGCAATAGTAGACTGAAGTACTATCCTGATAACAGGGCAACACAGTACACGACACACTTGCCGCAAAGCGTAAATCTGCAAGGTAAATGGGACGTTTCTTTGGCAGAGATATACATACCTATGACTATCCTACATGTACCACCTGGAGGTGAAAAAAACTTTGTCAATGTGGTAACGAACATTACGACGCCTAGTGCTAAGGCCAACATCGATTTTAAAGATGAGCGTGCCTGTGTACAGCCTGGAGTATATCGCAGTGTAAGCGCACTACTCGAAACGATTAACGAAATACCGTGTGTGGCGGACCACTTGAAATTCGAATGCACGCGTAACGGTTATGTCTCGGTAGAGCGTGTCTGTGTCGAGTGTGAAAATTTGGAGCATGCTTTCCACTTTTCCCCCGTAATTAACAACATTTTAGGTTTCACCCATTGCACGGGCCTTGTGGTGCAGCACGATGCTCGGTATGTTGCACCGCAACCGGCTAGTCTCACCAACGGGATACTTAATATGCTTTTTGTTTATACCGATATCTGCGAACCCTTACATTGCGGGAGATGTACATACCCCCTTGTTACGCCTTGTTCCCTCTGATGCAGATCATAATTATAATCACGGCTCTATGAAAATCAAAAGTTTTTCGCCACCCCGATATGTACCGCTTTTACGCACCAGCTTCCAGACAATAGATATTGATATAAGGGATGAGTTTGGGCAGTTGATCCCATTCGAAGGTGGGACACTAACCGTTACACTACAGTTTAAACGTATAGATTAACCATAACTGTAGAGATAGAGAAAATGGATTACTACGACGAGTATTTTGATACACAGACGGGTAGGGCTAGAACCGGCTATGGGGGAATTAGGCAGGTATACATAGGATCATCAAACCAGAGAGGCCATGGTATTGGCAGCTTTCTCGGGGTACTTTGTCGTCAAATTTTGCCACTCTTAAAACAAGGAGCATGTACTGTCGGTAAAGAGGCTATACGCTCAGGGATTAATGTAGCGAGCGATATAATAGATACAGGCATGCACCCTCAAGAGGCCTTCAAATCGCGCTTGCGTGAATCGGGTGTGAATTTCAAGCGGAAGGCTGAAGAAAAACTCAATAGTCTCATGCAGGGTTCCGGATATAAGCCTTCGAAAATTCACAAACTGGTAAATTCAGTCAGCGGCTACAGCGGACGTAGGGTCGGTCTGAAAAAGAAGGCTGCAGCGTTGAAAAAAAAAGTGCGGGTCGTATTAAGGGGTTACCCCCACTTGCGATTTTGAAAAGAACGATTTTTTTTTATTGCATTTTTTTTAAGTATAAGTATCTGAGAATATGTTCTGAAAATTTCAAGTCGATCCGAATAAAATTGACTGAGATATGAGCGTTGAAAGAGAAGAATCCGTTGTATAAACGACCGGCTAGTCTGCCGTCTGGCGCGCTCGACCCTCCCTCCGACTTTCAATGCATTGTTCGCTGAAAAGGGTCGTATACCTGGCATTCACAACGTTCATATAATAGACTGGAATTTATAAAAACGTATTTTCGTTGTCTGTTATGGTCTAAACTCGTCAGTGTAGCTCGAAAGTTCGACTATATAAGACGTATATTCCGCCGTTCATAATATTATAAGCGCAGTTTTTATTCATTTTACATTCAAAAATGGATCGAAAAAAAAGGTTCGCGACAAACAAGAAGCAGTGATAATTTACGGAAATCGCGACCAAAAAAAAGGAAGGATGTTTTTAACCCCAACCTGGCCGAAACGGAAACTGAAAGTTTCAGCCCCTCTGCGAAGAAACTGAAAAATAATATTGATATGACTGCGAATCAAAGTCCTAATATTGAATATCGGATTTTGAACTTTTGGGTTGTGTTTGCTGCTATTTCAAATTTAGTGAAGTGCAAAACGTGTAATGGAAATATTACATTTGAAACGGCAAGTGCAAGAGGACTAGGCTTCAAAATCGTTGTGAAATGTGACTCATGTGCAGATAATTTGATACCATCTTCTCCTTTTTTGGAACATTCGTATGAAATAAATCGTCGATTTATATTCACCATGCGAGTTCTCGGCATAGGATTGACTGGAGCACAATAATTTTGCGGACTTATGGACATGCCAAGGTTTCTTACCGAGACTACATATTCAATAATTTTGAAAAGTATTTATGAGTCTGTGAAAACATGTGCAGATGTAATATTTAAAAAAGCCGTACGAGAAGAAATTGAAGATACACCTAATGCAGAAGGCGATGCAACTCCTCAATTAACAGTTTCCGGAGATGGATCCTGGAGGAAGCGAGGATATACGTCGTTGTTCGGAGTCACATCAGTCATAGGCTACTACAGTGGAAAAGTACTTGATCTTGTGGTAAAAAGTGCGTATTGTAAAATGTGTGAATCGTGGAACCAAGCTAAATGATGCGCAATACGAAGAATGGTACGAAACACACGAAGATAACTGCAGTGCAAATCACGAAGGCTCCTCGGGAAAAATGGAGGTGGACTCCATTATCGAAATCTTCAAGCGTTCAATAGAAAAATATATTGTCCTGTACCGTTACTATATTGGAGACGGAGATTCGAAAACGTACACTGGGCTAGTAAATTCTCATCCTTATGACGACGTAGAAGTTATAAAAAAAGAATGCATCGGTCACGTCCAAAAGCGTATGGGATCCCGCCTTCGTAATTTAGTAAAAAAAAACAAAAAGCTTGGTGGTAAAGGACAGCTGACAGGAAACTTTATTGACAAGCTCACTGTGTACTATGGACTTGCTATTCGACGCCATTCTGCTTCTGTTCACGATATGCATGAGGCAATATGGGCGACCTTCAATCATTACCGTTCAACCGATGCAAATCCACACCATGAGAGATGTCCAACCGGTGAAGAATCGTGGTGTTCGTATCAACGAGCTCAGGCGAGAAACGAGGCTTTCCAACACGATTACAAACCACTTCCATCAAATGTATTGGATGCCATCAGACCTATATACAACGATCTGAGTAAGGAAACTTTACTCGAAAGATGCGTCGGTGGCTTCAATCAAAATAACAACGAAAGCTTCAACCAACTTATTTGGAAAATCAGCCCAAAAATCGTCTCGAGTGGAGCAATCATTGTAAATTTAGCAGCTTATATTGCCGTTGGACTATTCAACGAAGGTTCAAAATCATTATTATTTTATTTGAAGTCAATCGGAGTGAGCTGTGGACACAACGCGCACGAATACGCTGATAAAATGGACGAAGCACGGATTGCACTGGCAGAGAGACGTGCGGCCGAGAGCACTCGTGAAGGAAGAATGTTACGAAGGCAACACCAAATTTCCGTTTTGCAAGCGGCATCGTCGGCGGAAGAACTTCTGTATGGGCCCGGAATAGATGACTCTATGTAAGTTTACAAAAAAAAATATTTTCTTCGTGTAAACTGAAATTGAAACTTTAAACGCGTTTTTCTCAAAATGGCATTTCTGAAGTCGGTGACCAAGATTACCCGAACACTAATGAACCGATCTTCTTGAAATTTTGCAGGCTTATTTAATACATAAAAATGTAGTTTTTAATCGTTCGATTTTTTTTTTCGAAAAAAATGGCCGTTTTATAGCCAAAAAACGGCCGTTTTTTTTTCGTTAAAATCGAACCATTAACTTTGACTGTCCGCCATTTTGTGAAAAATGAATATTTTTTAAAATCCTTCGATTAAAGACTAGTTTATACTTATATTTGACTAAATCCATCCGCATTTTTTTTCAGATGATCCACTTCGCCGCAATGTTGGTCACCGCAAACCGTGTATATAAAAACATTATTTCATTGACGGCCATTTGCCACTAAACAATATAATATTTTTGAATAAAAAAATTACTGATAGTATTTCAAGATGTGTTCTTTAAGATGGTATATTGATCGATTAAAAAAGTTTTGTAGTTTGCTTTAAAAAAATTCATGAAAAAGGCCTTTCTTTTGCGTTACAAGTGGGGGTAACGCCTTAAAAAGAAGAAAACAAGTAGAACGGTAACAAGTGTCCAGAGGACAAAGAAGAAGAAGCAGCCGTCGCGATCTAGGACAGTGTCCGATATCTTCTTTTAAAGCTATTTTAGAAAATGGCATTCTTACATGTTCACTCGTGTGAGTGTTTGAAGTCTGAGCTGGAGCTATTTAGATTACCACCGACTCAGACTACTATCGAGGGAACACAATGCCTATACTATAAACCGATCTCATCTGTAACGGACGATTCACCTATTGAGTTTGTGCTACCTGGACAGGGTGACGAATACATCGATCTTGCCCATACAATGCTAAGTATGCGCGTTCAAATACGTTCAAACTCTGTAAAAACCGACCCTGTAGTTACAGTGGGACCTGTTAATATATATATGTTTTTATTGGTTTGTTCCAGCCGTACAGGCTCTTCCCCTTTTTACGAGCCCCCACCTCAACTTCGCTCTGTCGCCCATTCCACATCACCCCTCTATATCTCCCCGATTCCACAATTCCCCCGCCTACCTCCCATCCATCACCTTGCGGCCGCAGCCGACTTCCCCCTCTGTATCGTATTCGCCATGATATGTCTGCCATGTGCGTAGGGAAACTGTGGAAACCCTATACCGATACAGCCGGTCCCAAGTTCGCCTCCCAGTCACGGAACTAGTCGTCTTTCGCCGAGAAATATCGAAGAAAAATATTTCACAACGAAAGTGACGCGACTGGGATTCAAACCTGCGACCTCCCGATCCGCTGACTAGCACGCTAACCACTGGACCAACGCACCGGGTGTTTGGACCAACGCACCGGGTTTTAGGGACCTGTTAATAATTTACTTCATTCAATGTTCAATCAGGGTGATGTATTCTTAAATCAGTCATTTGTGTCGTCTCCCAATAATGCTTATGTCTATAGAGCCTACATTGAAACATTATTGAATTATGGCCAGGATGCAAAAACTTCGCATCTTACAACCTGCCTATGGTACAGAGATTCAGCCGGTAAAATGGATGATATAAACGATACAAACATAGGCCTTGCTAATCGTCGCGCGCTTCCAAATTCCCGCGGAGAGGTTGATCTGCTCGGCCATCTACACTGTGATATCTTTAACCAAGAGAGATTTCTGATCAACGGTGTTGAGATGCATTTACGTCTTGTGCGTACGAGTGATGCATTCTGTCTTATGACAGGCGTCACTCCTTGTACGCCGTACAAAAATCGCCCCAGGTATACTATTAGCTCATGCAAGAGCATTGTCCAAATCGACAACGAAATATTCGCTGACACGCGTAGAGGTTAAAACTATCTCGATGCATCGAGTGTTTTGCATCTCGATGCAAAACACGATGATATTTTGGACAACATTATACTTGGCCAGCTACCGAAACGCATAATTATCGGTTTAGTCGATAATAAAGCGTTCAACAGTAATCGAACATTGAATCCATTTAAATTTCAGAATTATAAAATTAATTATCTTGCTTTGTACGCCGATGGTGTACGAATACGGTCAAAGTCTCTGCAGCCTAACTTCACCGACACGTCCCTATACGTGGACTCGTATCATACGCTATTTTCCGGTACGGGAATTCACTTCCTTAATCAAGGGAACTCAATCTCGCGCACGTCATATCCCCGGGGATATTGTCTTTTTGCGTTTGATCTTACGCACGATCTTGCAGCGAATAGTAACAGTCATTGGAATTTGGTAAAATACGGTAGCGTCAGGATAGAAGTACGATTCGACGAAGCGCTAACTTCAACAGTTAATTGTGTCGTATATGCAGAATATGATAACGTGCCGGAAATTGATGCACCCAGACAAGTCATTGTAGATTTCAGTGGTTGAGCACTGCGGCGGTCTTCAGTTCACGTTAAGCATTCAAAGGCTATGCAGTATCACGAATATCGTAATTGACATACAAGACCTAAGGGATAAATACAATAATTTTGTACCCAAAGAAGTGGCTGTCGTCTCAATCGATTCATCGTTCTCTGAGCACTGGATCGTTGCACCACCTCATCCGTATAGACAATTACCGCTGGATGTGAAAAGATCGAACCCATGGGTCACGCGTAATCATCACGGGATAATATGGTTCGATGGTTATACGCCGCTAAGCACAATTGAAAAAGTTTTGATGTCAATTGCCGCCGATTCTAGACGGATCTTTGTGAGGGGTGCCGATAAATCATCTTACCTGGCACACCTCACAGGATGTTACATTATAAATTTGGAAGACGACGAGGACGATACTTCATTTCAACACCTCCTAGGAGCTGGTACACGTTGCTCATACCACACAGTGATACGCAAAAACCATACGTATAAATGTGCTCTGAATAATGTGACGAAAATCAAAACATGGCTCTGTCATAGTGAACGTTACGATTCCTTATAGGAATATAGGACTACCGCTGGAGTGTCGCCTGGCTTGTCCGATCACGACGAAGAAGAACAAAAAAACCCTTGTTATGAACAGTCTTCAGATCCTGGCCTCTCTCCGTGATATACAGAATCACTCTGTGGGCGTATACCCGGCAGACCGCATACCAAAGATCTGGACAAAACCAACGGTTATTGTTGCGAATACCGATAGACATAAGCAACCGGGAGCCCATTGGGTCGCCATGTACGTCGATCGAACTGGACACGGATGGTACTTCGACAGCTACGGATTGCCCCCAATTGTCCCACAGCATCTCATGCGACTCCTCAGAAACTGTAAACTCTTTCGGTACAGCACTCATCGACTTCAAGCTCCAGATTCGCAATGTAGCGGACAGTATTGCATTATGTTTCTTCATTATATGTGTACTGGCTTCGGCATGCATAAGTTTAGAAGTGTATTTTCAAATGATTTATTGTGCCCCGCAATTCAGCGCATAACTTAAGGTGCATAGCAACGAGCATATTCGACTTGCGAAGTCGAGAGGCCATAGGCCCCTGTGCAACGACAGCATTTTTGGCGAATGAAGCACCTCCAGAGGTGACTTTGGCGACACGAATCGCTGAGTCGACATCGTACGATTCGAACGTTCTAGAACGGTCAATCGCCAATAACTGAGCTAACAATTAGAGGAACCGAAAGGTAAAAGTCAGTATTCGGGTGGAAACCGACGAGGTCGGTCTCAAGGCAACTGAACATCTTGCAAGACAAATGTTGCCCAATTATAATAAAGTTGAATATTTGTAAGTTCACAATTCTCGAGATGGAGATTTTTCTCATAATTGGAAGCACCCAGCTACCCGCCCTCGATCGCCCTATTCCCGCCACCAGTCTTTTCGAGGACGTAACTTCAAGGGCAAAATCATGTTGGCGCAAAATTAGCGGCACAACATTGGTGGCAGCGGTGGGATTCCACAACTTGGGAAACGTGAACTAATTGAAAAATAAAAAATAAAAAACAAAAAAGTATATTTTAGAAAAAAATAAATAAAAAAAGCTGAAGATATACAACGCAAGTATAAGTGACCGAGTCACGTCAAAAGAAAGAAGAAAGCACGAATAAGCAATTACTACAAGCATCCCGACCGAGTCGGAAAGAAGGAAAAACAAAAAATTGAAACGTAAGCAGACGGCCGAGCCGTACGTACAGAGCCATTCAAAATAAACCGCATCCCGAGGATCATCGAAACCAAACCGACCACGAGACACAGGACTCAACACCGCCATCAACTACAAAATGATCAACAACAAGTACGAGTTCAACAATCAAAGCAACACGACAACAGAGACGCAACGCCGTTCCATATCTTCCAAGGCCTTCCACACGAGTTGAACGTCTGAATTTAAGCAACGAAGCTACAAGCAACAGCGATTCAACTACAAGGCATCGATCATCATACAACGGATCATCTTACTGTAAGTGACGGAACATTCATATATGAAAACCCTCCAAAGCCAAATAGGGATTAATGTCGAACGAAGAAGAGCGTAAAAAAATTATATCGATTACCTGGTAGACATGTATTATCGCGATCGTTAGAATCAATTTTCGACAAGCGTCGTGAAGATGATTTAAAAGATGAATTAGAAGAAGAACCTAGTAAAAAAACGTCCTAGAATAGAGACTAGTTCCGACGATACCCCGAATTCACAAAAATCTATTGATAGACGCGCTGTAACGAAAAGAACAAATCTTCGATCTGCGAGAGATCAAACCATAACATTTTTATCTGATTCAGATCAATTTCCTGATACTGTAGAAATTAGGCGCGCACGTGAGATCGATTTATAGGAATTGTCTCTGTTAGCAACTAACTTTGAAAATATGGCGCAACCAGAGGAAAATGAATTTATGACTTTGAAAGAGGCTCGAAGCCTCATACCACGATTCGACGGAACAAAGCCTGAAGAAGTAGACGATATAATAGAAGCGTATGGTTATGCAAATGAAAGTATCGCAGTCGCGGACCAACAAACTTGATTAAAATCCGTATTAGCAACAAAAATCGTAGGGAACGCGCGAAAAGACACGATACAAACAAATTGATTCGTACATACAATTTAAAGAAGGGATGACGGCATTGTACGGGACCCGATGTACTATAGCCGCCTTACAGGTAGATTCTAATACATGTAGACAGAGAGCAATCGAGAGCGTGTTAGCTTACGGTCAACGACTCGAAACAATTATGATGGAACTGGTAGATGCTAGCACAGCAAAAGACGGAACAGCAGCAGGTAAGAAAACAATAGAAGCTTATGTTCGCCAGTTAGCACTACATAATTTTAAAAGAGGACTCCGACGAGAGTATCAAGTTATAGTAAAAGGCTGAGGATTTGAAGATCTCGGATCGGCCCTAAAAGGAGCCATGGAAGAAGAAAAATCAGTTCAAGGAGGTGAATCGATCAACAAACAAATGCACTTAGAAAAACGCACGCCCGTGACGTGTCACAAGTGTCATAAGGTAGGCCATTTAGGAAAAGATTATCGTACTAGCGTACCCGCGTATGGACGCTATAGTCTACCGGCACCATTAAAAGCGTGCACCAACTAAACATAACTTGCAACTACTGCAAGAAATCGGGACACGTGTATAAAGATTGTCGAAAGAGAAATTGGCAGCAAGGTCAAGGGACCGAGTCACTCTAATCAAGGGAATAATTATCAACGGAGTCAAGGAACTTATCAGCATGGTCAGGGAACCAATAACTATTATAAAAACGGGACGCAAGGGCGCCCGAATCAGTATCATTGGACGGCAAACAGAAACAAACCGCGTGAAGAAAGACCAAAAGGAGAAAATCGAAATCTCAGCGAAAATAAATAAAACGATCGGATCATTCACACTTAGCATGTTCACGGTAACGACCGAAGTAAAAAAGAGAAACGTCAGCGGAACTGCCCGAACATTAGCTACAAGCTCATTCAAAAAGGATCGTCCACTTAAAAAAGTAAAGACATACGATGTTAAAACAATCAATCCCGAAAAAACGGCGAGCGATTTCCATATCGGATCACCCCAAGCTCGTGAAAAAATTCTCACATTAAAAGGAGACACAGGAGCTCAGTGTTGTCTCATAAAAAAGAGTGTATTGAGAAAAGAAACGGAGATAATAGACGAGACAATCGAATTAAAGAGAATAGACGAAATAAAATTTCACGCCCTTTACAAGATAATGCTAGAAATCGAAACTCCCGCAGTAAACGTAAAACATGGATTTTTCGTAATAGACGATACAGTAGCATTGGAAGTAGACGGAATCCTAAGCATGGATTTTATACGCGAACACAACGTCGACATATTAAACGGTAAATACGTAAAAATATACGGGCACATGGTACCTATGGTCAACGGTACAAAGGGAATTAAATTACCCCCTCGCACAGAAGAAATATTATACGCGAAAACATTAACAGCGAACGTAGGATGCGTCGCAGCAAAAGAAATACGGCCAGGAGTCAAAATAGAACAACGTTTTGCAATTCTGACCGGAAACTCCTGTCTCGTAATTGTACGAAACTCGTGCGATCAAGAAATTGAGATCGACAGACCAACGGTGGAAATAGAAGAAATATAAAAAGAAAAATCAGTAAATGAAACAAAAGAAATAAATACCCTCAGCAAGGAAGATAGGATAAAACGTCAAGAAAAAATATGGAAAGAGCTCAAAGGAACCTCAAACTTGAATAAAGAAGAAGAACAATTTTTACAGGAATTCAGCGAGGAATTCGCCGACGTATTCCATTTGGAAGGCGAAAAACTCGGATATACGAACATAGTCGAATATCGCACAAATGTCCCAGCAGGAACGACACCTGTGAAAATTCGTCCGTACCGATTGCCAGAAGTGTATAAACAGGAAGTCATGTAGCAGGCCAAAGAAATGTTAAAAGATGAAATAATCCGACCGAGCAAGAGCCCATGGAATGCTCCTCTACTCGTCGTTCCAAAGAAAGCCGACGCGGAAGGCAACGTCCGAAAAAGAGTGGTAGTAGATTTTAGGAAGCTAAACGAAGCCACAGAAGGTGACTCGTATCCATTACCCAATATCACTGAAATTTTGGACCAGTTGGGTCGAGCCAAATATTTTACGACCCTCGATTTGGCATCAGGATTTCATCAGATACCGATGGCCGAAGAGGATAAACCAAAAACAGCTTTTTCCACACCTCTTGGACACTACGAATACAATCGAATGCCATTTGGGTTGAAAAACGCCCCACCGACTTTCCAAAGGGTAATGGACGCCGTACTCGCTGGCATCCAAGGTCTCAAATGCTATGTCTACCTAGACGACATAGTAGTATACGGAACATCGTTCGAAGAACACAATAAGAGGTTGAGAGAAGTATTCGACCGACTAAGAGAGGCTCAATTGAAGGTGCAGCCGAAAAAATTTCAATTTTTACGAAAAGAAACCCATTATCTGGGTCACGTCATAACGGAGGTTGGAGTCAAACCCGACCCAGGGAAAATCGAAGCAGTTCAACGATTTCCAGTTCCAAAAAACGTAAAAGAAGTACAGTCATTTTTGGGACTCACAGGATATTATCGAAAATGTATACAGGACTTTTCAAAAATAGCTAAGCCCTTAACGGAATTAATAAAAAAAGAAACCAAGTTCATCTGGAGCAAACTCTGTGAGCAATCGTTCGAAAAATTAAAGGAGACTCCCAGTACAGCACCAATTTTGCAGTATCCGGATTTCAAAAAACCTTTCGTCGTCACAACAGACGCTTCAGATAAGGCAAGTGGAGCAATCTTGTCTCAGCGAAAAATTGGAGAAGATTTACCAATATGTTAAGCTAGTCGTACCCTGAACAAGGCCGAAACAAATTATTCAACAACGGAAACGGAAATGTTGGCAATAATTTGGGCAGTAACTCAATTCCGACCATACATTTATGGAATAAAATTTACAGTGGTCACAGATCATAAGCCACTCACCTGGCTCTTTAATGTAAAGGACCCAGGTTCCCGATTGATGCGATCGCGCATCAAGTTAGAGGAGTTCGACTATACCATCAACTACAAAGCTGGAAAGAAGAACACAAACGCAGACGCGCTAAGTAGAATGTATGTGTTAATGACGACGCGGCGAGCAGCTGAAACCGCGGTACGTCGTAAGAGAGAGGGCGAAAAGAAGGACAGCGCTACGAATAGCCGCACAAAGAGGAGAGGCCGAGAATACGGCTCACCGGGCTACGAGGCCCCACGTGGCGAAAGAGTCACTTCCGGTAGCGCGGCACGGGAAGAATCTCCCCGTGAGTTAGAAGAGTCGCGACGCTCGAATACGAGCGAGAGTAACGAAGAAAATTGCAGCATTGGCGGATCCATACCAGGCAAGGGAGCCCGAGCGAGTATAATACCAGAACATCGCGGTGCCCCTCTGTGTAGGCCCCAATGCAACGCTCCAAACACGGCTGGCCATGATCAACAGGGCCCGCGAAAGCGTGGTAGGCCGAGAAAAATAATGGAAGACGCTGGAAGGGAACGCCCACAAGGGACGACGCACGCCCATATGGGTGAAAAGAAACTTCTCCCGGCAAAGGAGAATCGAGCCACAGGCCCGAGCGAAAAAGAGACAGAGCAAGCGCAAGACACGAGCGCGAACGAGACAGCAAGTGATAGTGAAACAGAGAGAAAATATGAATCAAGCATGCCCAAGTGAGAGAGAGCGCGGTATAATACTTCAAGAGTCCCACGACGCTCACCTCGGAGGACATCCAGGCTTAAAAAGAATGACACAGCGAATTAAAACAAAATATACCTGACCTGGAATGAATAAAGATATACAAGACTATGTATCATCATGCGATAAATGTCAAAGGAACAAAATCATGAGATACAAGACCGCACCCATGGTAATTACCGACACGCCTGAAAGAGCGTTTGAAAAATGTGCAGTCGATATAGTAGGACCTTTACCTGAGACCGAAATAGGACATAAATATATCCTAACCTTTCAAGATTTGTTAACGAAATATAGCGCAGCCATCCCACTAAAAAATCAAGAAGCTAGAGAAGTAGCCAAGGGATTTGCGACACAAATTATTTGCAAATATGGAATTCCGAGAACAGTGTTATCCGACCAAGGAACGAATTTTTTAAGTGATCTTTTTAAGGAAATGTGCACTTTATTTCAAATAAAAAAGATACAAACAACCGCATACCATCCTCAATCAAATGGAGCCCTAGAGCGATCCCACAGGCCTTTAGCGGAATACGTAAAAAATTTTATACAAGAGGATCAAAGGGATTGGGATGAGTGATTAGCGTACGCAATGTTCACGTACAATACGACTCCTCATACGGCAACAGGTAATACGCCACATGAATTAATTTTTGAAAAGGTAGCCGAATTACCGACAGCATTAAAGGAAGCCCCAAGAAAAACGTATACATACGACGATTACGTCGGGGAGTTGCGTGAGCGACTCCGAGCCACATGGCAAGTAGCAAGAGAACGACTCACACAAGGAAAAGTTAAAACAAAGGAAGAACGTGATAGGACGGCCGGCAATGTAGAATACCGGCCCGGCGACAAGGTACTCCTACACGATACGACGCTACGCCGAGGAAGATCGGCAAAACTGACCCCCAAATGGACGGGGCCATACATAATAAAAAGCCGAGATTCGGAAGTTAACTACTCTATCGGCCGTGGACGCAAGGTAGTCTGGGTACATGTACACAGGATCAAGCCCTACGTTACCCACTGACTGATAGAGTAGGGGGTGACTCGCCTGGCCCGCGGAGGCCCGCGAGCGGCCCACGAGGCGCAGCCCGACGCCTCCCCGTCTCACGCCGTCGCCATAGCAACCAACGTGAGCGGCCGCCATAACGCGACGATTTGCGTACAGGTGGCGTGATGCCACCCAGCAAAAAAAAGGAAAAAAAATATATATATATTTAAATTAATAATAATAATAATAAAATAGAATAAAAAATCGATATTCTTATAAATAAATGAAAAAAAAAACACGAAGTATTCAAAAAATAAATCAAATTTTAAGAAAAAGAAAATATATTATTAATATATATTTTTGTTTTCAAAAAATTCATCATCAATAATAAATAAAAGGAAGAGGGATGTAGGAAGAAGGAAAACATAAGGAAAAATAATTTATACACAAATTTAAAATAAAATTCCAAATATATTATTACAAAATAAAAAGATAAAAAAAAACTAATAATAATATATATATATCGTTGGACTCTCATTTATCCAAGGGACGCCACATAGGCGTCCCAGATGGGGTCCCTCGCCGGGGACCCCCCCCCCCCCCCCCCCCCACTCCTCGAGACCAAACAGGGCGCGCAGACAGAAAATGTCCCCTGGGACCCCCTCGGAGTCCCGCTCCCAGCATTCGCGGGAAAACGTGTCCTCCTCCCACAGCCGCTGCAGGGCCTCCCTGGCGCGACGTCGACGGGGCTGTACACCCTTCGCATGTGTGATAAAGTTCCGGACCCAAAGGCCCGCCAAGGCGACCTCCCTTGCGTCTCGCGACGCACCGTCTGAAAAAAAGAGGAACAAAAAGAGAAATATTAGTATAAAATAAAAAATAAAAAATAAAAATGAAAACGAATCTTACCAAAAGGAGATCGACCCTCTCGGCCTCGAAAACGACGCGGTCACCACTGGCGTAAAAAAACATCCTGGAAACAAAAGAAAACAAGCACAAATTTAAAAAAAAAGGAGGGAGAAGAAGAAAAAAAAAATTATGTATTGAAACGTTTCCGTTTTCGGCGTATTTTCTGTTCTTAGTCGGGGACAGAAAATGCGGAAGGAGTTGCTTAATTTTTTAGTGTGTGGTAGGATTCTCGAAGGCTTTCTCCGTGTGGGCTCAGATGAGGAGATCTTGCTGTTAGACGACGGTATTTGGAAGGATGATTCAGGAGGATTCCGTTTAGGAAGGATGCCTCAGCCAGCTGGCAAACTACATCAGACGACGTTAGCCTTGCATTTTCATCATCGGCATTCTGTGATGGTGAAGATGGATTTTACGGATGCTGAAGGCAGTTGAAGTTAGGCTGAGGATTTTTGTTAATGGTTATTTTCAAAGAATGGGTATAAAAAAAGGTTAAGTGGTGGAAAAACGAGAATTAGTATGCTGCTAGAGTTTGTTCGGCGTAAGGAACCAGGATGGGCGAGGAGGTATCGAGGTACGCGTTCGTTCGTTGTTTCACTCTCTTTCCTCGTTGTTCGATCTCCGTCGCCGCCTGGCTCATTCGTGGAGCTGAAATGATTCGTCTCTTTTTTAGGTTATCGTTGGAGATGCAAGTGTGCGTCAAGTCCGGGTTTATGTTTGTTCCGAATCCCGTGGGAGCCACGAGGGATTGCGGACGTGGTGTGACCGTATCGTGTGTTATTTCAGCGAGTCGCGGGTCCTACGCGTGCGCAGGATGACTCGGAGGATGCGATCCCACCGAGACTAAGTTTTATCGAGTATCTTAAGAGGTTCCCGTTGGTGGGTACCCTCTTGGGATGGCAGGACTCGCTGATATGGCGAGTTAACCTTCCAGGCGCCAGTCTGGAAGGATTAAGGCTAGGGAAGCTAGCGGGTTTCCCTCTTAAGGCCCTCCCTTGGCGGAGGATATTGTCACGGGCAATATGCCTCGGCGTTCCGTCGTTTGAGAGGAGTATGTCGGGGTTAAGCGTCGGGATAGAATAGCCCGGGGGACATGGAAATAAAGGTCTAGGTTTCGCGGATGACTCCGGGGCCTTGGGCCCGGCTGTTTCGGAAAGAAATCCCGAAGGATGCGAGTTTTCACTAGATCCCCTTAATTCCCGTCCCTTCCTGCCTACGATCACCTCGAATCTCCTCCTCCCCGAAGTCAGACATCCAGTGCAATACTGGGGCTTCCTACGGGCAGAAGGTCCCTATCCTCAAACTCGGGAAGAGGTTAGGCTGGAGCACATGCTCACGGAGCAGAGCTCCTAGAAGGAAGTTCCTAAGTTTTTAGGAACTTGTGTGGTCGATGAACAAAATTAACTGATTGATGATTGACGATTGACCCCGAGGCCCTCTCGTAGTCCCTTGAATAGCTTACGGCCCGTTAGGGGAATTTTCCCTTTCTGGAAATCTCCCCGCGTCCTCTGGTAGGGGCATCTTCTGTCCGTGGCCGATTGGCGGTGGGATAGTACCGGGAGCGGGAGATATTAATTTCTACCCGCAATTTGTTGTTAATAATCGGAGGAGAACGGAGTCGTTCGCGGCTCGATTATCAGGAGTACACGATTCTCGGGGAGGTATTTCTTTTACGCGAAGTATGGTCTAGTTCGCGTGGCCTGGTCCGCGTCGTGGGCTGGGCTACTAGCGAGCCGCGCGCGAGGACCTTTAGAGCGGTCGCAATAGCGTCTAGGGCG
This sequence comes from Ophion ventricosus, assembly GCA_963932345.1. NCBI lineage: Eukaryota > Metazoa > Arthropoda > Insecta > Hymenoptera > Ichneumonidae > Ophion > Ophion ventricosus. The sequence goes on from OZ010724.1 coordinate 3,577,198, forward strand.
GGTCCTGGCAGTCGCGCCCGAGGCGGTCCTTACACCGCGCGAGCCTCCCCGATGTCCGGCCGCTCACGCGTAGCAATGGTTCAGCCTAATTATGCGAAGGGATATCTCCTTCGCATTATGTAGCTCTGGGACGACAGCTTCTCACGTCGTACCGTTACATCGCCCCTTCAAGGTCGTGGTTACCTGGTGAGATCAAGGACGACCTTATGGCTTCCCTATGTCCTCCTGGTTGGACCTCGTTCCTGTGGGAACTGCCGCGTACGCGTGTTTTCGAGTGCAGGCTTCCTCGATGCAGGGATCCTCCGCTTCCCTTTTTGTCCCGGTACGTCCTGGCTCCCTTTGCTCTCCCTGCACGATTCTCATTCCCTCGGGAGTCCTCACTGCCCGGGGTCCTGCTCGCGGCGGTCGCACCCATTCTTTTTTCGGGATCGTGGGAGGTTGGGGCACGATATATTTTCTCACGATCTTCGTGGTGCCCGGATCGAAGGGGCTTTCCTCTCCTGGCAGCATGCACAGGTCCCGCCGTTGGCGGCCCTCGTCCTCGCGGAGGTGTTGAAAGTACCTCGGCTCCGTGTTGGTCTGCTTATTTTTTCCGGGTACCGGTCGGTGAGCATTCCGCTTTCCCTTTTCCGCGGGTATGTAAACGCGTGGCCATACCACCCGCCCGTCGTTTGAGGTCCTCGTTTGCGTGGAATTATCCATGTAGCTTGTTTCAGATTTACGCGTAGACTGAGGATCCTTCGTGAGACTCTGCCCTATCCCGACTCTGGCGTTATCTGTCGGTGTTAGGGAATGGGAGAACGCGGTCGAAAGTAGGGTCGCAGGTCGCTGGCGTGGAACATCCCCCTCTCCTTGTCTTTCCCAATGTACTTTAGGATATACGATGTCTCGTGTATTTTTCGTGCTACTACGTATGGCCCTTCGTACAGTGGCAGGAATTTGGCGATTATGCGATCCGAAGATCGGGATACAGATAGCGCCTTTGCCAATACTTCTTCGCCTTCGTTGAACTGGCGGGGGTGATGCTGTTGGTTGAAGCGCTTCGCGTCTCTTTCGCGAGATCGCTTCCTTCGTTCCGTCGCCGAGAATATCAGGTTCTCATGGTCCCCCCGGGATTGCTTGTCCCTCTGGAGTACCTTTTGCCATGGTCGCTGCATCTGGTCGCCGAAATGGAGTTCCCAGGGGGTGCATCCCGTGGCCTCATGGTGAGTGCCATTGATGCACTCTTCGATCGTAGGGATCCATTTTGCCCACTCATTGTGTTTTTTCTGGGTTAGGGTGCGGAAGAATCGCGAGAGTTCGCGGTTCGTTCGCTCCACAGGGTCTGCCTGCGGGTGTCTGATGAACGTCATAAGAGTCCCCCTTTGACGAGGTATCTCAGGTTCTTCAGTTCCGTTTGGATCCTCGCGAGAACTTGGGTACACAGCGGATCGCAAGATTAGAGATCTTTGAGTCTGTCCACCGTCCTAGCGAGGTTGTCTTTTTGTTCGGTATCGTTTGGATCCTCGCGAGAACTTGGATACACAGCGGATCGCAAGATTAGGGATCGATGAGTCTGTCCACCGTCCTAGCGAGGTTGTCTTTTTGTTTAGTATCGTTTGGATCCTCGCGAGAACTTGGGTACACAGCGGATCGCAAGATTAGAGATCGATGAGTCTGCCCACCTTCCTAGACAGGTTGTCTTTTTCATATGAGTCCCCTTTTGACGACGTATCTCAGGTGATTCGGTTCGTTTGTTTTTTTTTTCGTCCACCGCGGAGCGGTAGGCTAAGGTTACCGGGTAGCTCATCTCTTTGAATGGCTCGTGCGGTTTTACCTTCAATATTTGCTGGTAGGCCTTGAGACGGCCTGGCCTTTTTATGAAAGTCCTACGGTACGAGGAGATCAGGCTCTTGAATATTTTTTTTCGTTTTTTTTGTTTTTGAGTGGATGACAAGTGTTTCCTCCTCCACTTGTTGAACGTCGAGTTCAAGTCCGAGGCAGCAGTTTGAGAATTGTCGAACTGGCTGAGGACTATGTCCTGGAGTGACTCGAGTTTTTATTCGTCAAATTGTCATTAATCGAGAGAAGCTTAGCGCTTTTGCGTCTTCGTCTACCCGCTTCTGGATATTCAACATTGTTTATTTAAGAGCCGGGAGCGAGATTTCGCTTCCCCGCGGGTCTATGCTTAGTTAAGGGGAGAGAGGGATCTTCGGTTCCTCCAGCTTACCCGCCCCTTCAGACGAGTCCGTCCGGGGGAGGGAAAGGTGGATCGAGGGATTTCTCCTCACAACGTGGGTTCCCCTTCCTCTCATCACCCATGATGACAACTTTGGCTGGGAGGGATTTCTCCTCAATAAATTTTAATTTCGAATATTACTACGAGGAATAAATGAAGATATTTTCGCGTCTCGAGTGTGAGTTTCTCGCGGCTTGTTTATGTTAGGCCGCGCCGTGGACAGTCACCAAGGTACAAGAAACGCGCGAGAGCGCTTTGTTTCGACCTCGTGTTTGTTTTTGCGCACAGGAACGCTTGCCTAGCCTTGAGGTATAAGAAATTCGCGAGAGCGCTCGGTTAAGGCAGAACACCACTGTGACCCCCTGTTTTTTTGCCATTTTTCAAGAATTTTTTTTTGTGGGAAAAAAAAGAGATATTCGAAAAAAAAAATTTTTGTTTTGTTCGTTGTTTATTGAAGATACATAAAAAAAAAATTTCAAATTTTTCACGCCCCATGGTGACGCTGGGGAAGCTCCCGCGTCAGGTACTGTTGCCTCTGCAGTGGTTCGCGGCACGCAGCAGAACTCTCTTCAAAGTCGATCTGAAAAAAAATACCGAGTGTTTTCGTTAGTAATATGATATTTTGAAGAGAAGTACATAGGGATTTGAAAAAATATTGATTTTTAAAAAATAGGCACGCTTTTGAAATTAAAGGACGATTTTCGAGCAAAATTTCTCGTCGAAAATAGGCTATAACTTTTTTTATTATTGAGATATCGAAAAAATCCTATGTACTTCTTTAGATAATCTAGTTTTATTGATGCAGTCCAAATTTGTAGTCGATCGGATAAAAATTGCTCGAGTTCTGCTGCGTGCTGTACTCAAAAAAGTGGTTTTGAGAAAAGGCGTTCAAAGTTTTAGGTTTGTTAATTTATGCGATAAATTGGAAAAAAAATTTTTTACCTTTAATCAGCGATGCCGGCACCATATAGCTGGCCTTCAAGAAGCAAATGATTGTCCCTAGCATCTTTTCTCGAACTTGTAGAGGCTCTTCTTGCCTCTTTTGCAGCGTCTGTGAGCGAGCGCTCCGCCAGCTCGATCCGCGCTGCGTCGGTTTCAACGCAAAAATTGAAACAATTTGGGCCGATAGTTATCCCCAACGTCTCCAAAACTTTCATGAAGCTTCTCAGGCCATCATTGAATAATAATACCGCGATATCAGCTGCAATATCGACGATTTTTTTGCTCCCGGACTGACACTTGGGGGCTATTGCCCAAACTGATTTGTTGTAGCTTTCGTTGTTGTTTTGCGTGAAGCCGCCCAAACAACGCTGCAGCAAATCGTCTCTGCTCAAATTTTTGAAGACTGGCGTAATTGCCTCCAATACTTCCTCAGGAAGAGGCGGCTTATGGCGATATTCAGAAATATTACCGCTTGCGACCGTTCGCTGCCACGAACACCACGACTCGGCTCCCTCTGGGCAATCGTCATGTTGTGGCTCACTATCTGTGGATAGTTTATGTTTGATAGTTGCCCAAATTGCCTTCCTCATTTTTTCAACATCATCGCTGTTCCTCCGAATAGCCAAGCCGTAATATGTGCTCAACTCGTCAATCAATTTTCCGGTGAGCTTTCCTCTGCCAGACAATCCTTTTTGTTTTTTCACGATTTCGCGGAGGCGCGTCCCCATACGTTTTTGGACATGATCGATGCACTCTTTTTTTTTTATCTCGAAACCGTCGTATGGATCGCTATTCGATATGCCGGACCCTGAGGCGCGCAGCTGCGCGGGACCCCGAGCGTCACGGAGCGCTGCACCGCTCCACAAAATATTCAATATCTCCGAAAATAATTATTTTTTCGACCTGGGTCCAACGGCATCTTAATCTTAAATGTATTTTAGATTTTTCTAGATGGTTTTCAAAAAATCCATTTTTTGAAGCCGTCACAGTGGTGTTGTCCCTCAATACCTCGGGCTTGTTTTTGCTCGCCCGAACGCTCGCCTCTCACCAAAGGTATAAGAAATTCGCGAGAGCGCTTGGTTAATACCTCGGGCTTGTTTTCGCTCGCCCGAACGCTCGCGTCTCACCAAAGGTATAAGAAATTCGCGAGAGTTTCTCTTTCCCAAGCCATTCGGCGTTCGACAATTTTATTTTCCATATTCGAGAGATGCAAAAAAAATGTTATTTTCGTCGCTCTGCGAGTGCCGTTTACGTTCGATTTATCCGTTTCGTGAGCGGGGTTTACACAGCAGAGCTGGCTAATCGAATTCTATCTATTGGTGATCGTTAAAATAATATTTCTCAATGTCTAAAATTTGCAATTTTCCCCACAAGATTTCCAGAGAAAAATTTTTTTCCTTCGAGTCTCTGTTCGGGCGCCATTGAAACGTTTCCGTTTTCGGCGTATTTTCTGTTCCTGGTCCGGGACAGAAAATGCGGAAGGAGTTGGTTAATTTTTAAGTGTGTGGTAGGATTCTCGAAGGCTTTCCCCGTGTGGGCTCAGATGAGGAGATCTTGCTGTTAGACGGCGGTATTTGGAAGGATGATTCAGGAGGATTCCTTTTAGGAAGGATGCCTCAGCTAGCTGGCAAACTACGTCAGACGATGTTAGCCTTGCATTTTCATCATCGGCATTCTGTGATGGTGAAGATGGATTTTACGGATGCTGAAGGCAGTTGAAGTTAGGCTGAGGATTTTTGTTAATGGTTATTTTCAAAGAATGGGTATAAAAAAAAAGGTTAAGTGGTGGAAAAACGAGAATTAGTATGCTGCTAGAGTTTGTTCGGTGTAAGGAACCAGGATGGGCGAGGAGGTATCGAGGTACGCGTTCGTTCGTTGTTTCACTCTCTTTCCTCGTTGTTCGATCTCCGTCGCCGCACGGTGGTTCAGAACGGCCGATTCCCTGGCCAAAAGTCGAAAAATGAAGGTTGAAAGATCGATGTTTTTGAAATGGATTCTTGCAGAGGGGGGTTTGGGGCATTCAGATCGCATAAGCAGAGGTCACAATATTGTATACCTGCTTTCCTGCGACAGTCGTAAGTTGCCTCTCGTAGGAACACACGCGCGACGCTTCAGTGCCCAGTTATACAGTGCTCCAGAAAATCATACATAATTTTACAACGACGCGTCCGATTCCAATTTTCCAAAATGGACAATGTTTATGAAGGTATGTAGAAACATTTTATGTACTTCAATGTTCGAAAATGTTGTTATTTATGAAACGTTATGCTAAAGGTAGTTGTGATTTTCATATTTTTCCGCTTCTTTAAAAATACATTTGTGTCGATACAAAAAAATTTTAACACATTTTAACGCTGGCATTGACAGGGACATGTGTGTTGAACTATCCATTAATGAAATTTTCAAGAATTAGCTGCTCGAAAGTTGCCCATTTTGAATAATAACGATTTTAGTGTTACCGTGCACGCTGTCGTGCGCGTTACGCACTGTGACTAATGGCGATACTCTCCGCTCAACTTTCTATACCTGAGGCTTGAAAGGTTCCAGGTATGGAGGGTTTTTCGTAGATGTTTTCTATCTCTTTCTAAAGTATTGTGGAGATAAGTATGGTATATTATTGCAACGGTGTAGCATTGTGAATAAAGATTTAAAATAAAATTCCAACCGTAATGACCATTTTTACAAACATATCGAAATATGTTTACAAATATTATTTCAAACATTGTTCATGAACAATAAACACAATTTGTAAAACATAATAATATATTTTTTTAAACGATTGTTCATGACTGTTGGATTGCTTATAACATTTTTACGTTACGTACAATATATATACTATATATACAATGTATATACAGCTTTTTAAATTTTAACAGGACATACATGCAAAGAAATCATTTGTACACGCAGACAAATATTCTTGGCCCTACGTAATGAATGGAGCTCGAAATTTGACAAACAAGTAGAAGTTCTGGAAAAATATTTTACCGAATCGGAAGGATGGCCTTTCGCAATTTCAATTGATAAAAGGAAATGTTTAAGGAGTCTCCTATTTACAATGAAGAAAGAATGGCAGGATAACCGCAACATTCTGAAGCGCTTTTACGCCAATCATGAAGAATGGCTTGACCAGGACGTAGCTATTGCGGTTTGTCTATTTTCCTATTTCTTATATCATTGAAATTTTTCATTTAAACGTTTTTTTCACTTTCGAGCTGACGTTATTGCGATTTGTTGTAGAATGCGGATTTCAAAAACAGGGACGTACCTACTCCTAATTCTGATACATCAGGATCGGATAAAAACCACAAATTTGGAAGACCCTCATTGGACTTTTCATCATCCAGCGAACGGAGTAAGCGCCGAAAAGTCGATGATCTTTGGAGATCAACAAGTCCAGGGGCATTGGCATTCGCAACGGAAATAAATCTTCGTGCTTCTGGGTCCGACGCTGCAGCAAAGGTGCTCAAGGATATAACAACCACTTCTCCTACGCGAGCCTCTCGGTATCAGTTAGCATTGGCACAAAGTTCTAGACCAGTACGTCCAGAAATTAGCGCAGATGTTGCTTTGAACTTGATAATAAGCGGTAAAATGACGAAAGAAACGTACAATATGGTCCGGGAATTAACCAATGAAAACAGCGACGCGTCGGTTTATCCCAGTTATCATAAAATATTAGCTGCTAAATCTCGTTGTTACCCACCAGAGTGTTCAATACGTATAACGGAAACAAGCGCGGAAGTATCATTGCAGGCTTTACTAGACCATACTACAGCTCGATTGATTCAAGTACAATCTGATGTCATAAAAACACTCGACAGTTCCTTCACGAATAACATGAAATTAATTTTGAAGTGGGGATGCGATGGTTCGTCGTCGCAGCAGTATAAGCAAAAATTTGACGAAAGCGACAGCTCTGACGCTCATGTATTTTTTACGTCCGTGGTTCCGTTACAAATGCTAGCTTCAGACGACAAATCTGAGCGGCAACTTGTCGTTTGGAAGAACCCAAGGCCTTCTTCACCCCGTTACTGCAGACCGTTGAGATTGCAATTTTTGAAAGAAACCGTGCAGTCAATTGTTGATGAAAAAAAATCGTTGATAAGCAGATAGCATCTCTCGTCACATTCGCTACAGTAACGGAGGGTACTAACGTTGAAGTAAAATATAAATTATCATTTACAATGATAGATGGAAAGGTGAGAAATGCTATTACTGACACTAAATCTGCGCAAAGATGTTATTTATATAATTTGACGTCGAAAAATTACAACAATTTACAATTGGTTGAACAAACAGAATGTGACAGCTCGAAACTAAATTTTGGAATTTCTTCCTTACACGCGTGGATAAGGTTTATGGAATGGATGCTTCATATTGCATATAAATTAAATAACGGGACGAGTAAATGGCAGGCGCGATCAGTCGATGAAAAGAAAGTAGTTGGCGATCGTAAGGAACAAATCCAAAAGAAATTTAAAGCTGCTTTAGGTTTAAATATTGATATGCCTAAGCAAGGATTTGGCAGTACAAACGACGGCAATACAGCCCGACGTTTTTTTGAGAACGTTGCCTTAAGGCAGTAGTCTGCTTTAGGAGCCGAAAAAAAGCGTTTTTTCAACAATTTTTTTGAAAGGGAAGGAAATGATTGCGGTAAACGAAATTTTGAGACGATAGTATATTATATTCCAGCTTTAAAAACAATTTTTATTATTACAAATTATTGAAATTTGCCAAAGTTGTAACGATTTTTCTGGGGCGCCTGGAGTGTGCACTCGTAAATCGGTGCCGGTGATGGAGGTCGTGCGATGCATCTGAAACAGTGGACCCAAATTTTTTTTTAGTTTTTATAAGTTCCTTTTCTATATGAACTAAAAAAATACCGAAGAAATGACGAAATTCCAAATTTTTTCGAAGTTTGAAAAAAAAATTCACTTTTTTGAAAAAAAAAATTCACTTTAAGTTGCAAAACAAGTAATTTAAATAGTACTTTTGTCCAACTTTTTTAGTTCAAATAGAAGATAATTCAATACTGAAGCTAGATCACTTTGGTTTTTTTCGATCGGACATATATTGTTTTTACTATCGCCGGCACCGTTTTCCAAAACTTGTGAAAATGAAAACTCGAGAAAACGGGCTGTAAAGTTCTGCCCGAGCATTCGCACCTGCTCGACGCTCGGCCACTAAAACTGATCTAGCTTCGAAAATATGTCGAATTGGCCTCTAAAATTTTGAACACATATTCTTGGATAGTTTTGGAATAGATTTAAGACAAAAACGAAAAATCGATTTTTTGAAGCCTGTAAAGCAGACTACTGCCTTAACAGCAGAAATTTTGAATTTGGACGAAAAATTCATAGCAAGTTGCAAAGTAATTTTGCAGACAATAGCGAGCGATTTCGCTGTACATATCGACAAGTTCAGGGTTTATTGCTTAGACGTCGCGAAACGATATGTTGAGCTATATTCCTGGTACCTGATGCCAACATCGGTACATACCGTTTTAATTCATGGCTACGCGATAATAGAAATGAGTGCCTTACCAATCGGACAACTTTCCGAGGACGCTCAAGAAGCGAGGAACAAGGACATTCGTCGGTACCGCGAAAATTTTGCTCGAAAATGTACGCGAGAGAAGATAATGTCTGACGTTTTTCGTCGGCTTTTTGCATCCTCGGACCCACTCATAACAAATTTTCAAAAATAAAAAATAAAGAACAGTGCACCATTACCCTCTGATGTAATAGAACTTCTACTGGCAACACCAGAAGGTAATGTCACAAATAGTAGCTCACCCTCAGCAGAAATCGACACATGTACGACGGATCCATCTGACCTAGATTATGATTTTTGATTAATCCAATGGAATTAATCTAATGGGATGTATTGTATGGAATTATGTACGTGAGATAAAATAAAAATTTACATATTCTACAAAATTGTTTTTCATTTTGGAATTTCAAATGTCATGAATCTAATATCAAATTCATAATCAGCGACCCCGAAAACCCAATGGTGCAAATTTTCGGACCGATAAAGTGCTAATTTTTCCAAACTGTCCGCCATTTTTGGTCCGCAATTTTGAATTTCATAATTTTGATATCAAATTCGTAATCAGCGACCCCGAAAACCCAATGGTGCAAATTTTCGGACCGATAAAGTGATAATTTTTCCAAAATGTCCGCCATTTTTGGTCCGCCATTTTGAATTTCATAATTTTGATATCAAATTCGTAATCAGCGACCCTGAAAACCCAATGGTGCAAATTTTCGGACCGATAAAGTGATAACTTTTCAAAAATGTCCGCCATTTTTGGTCCGCTATTTTGAATTTCATAATTTTGATATCAAATTCGTAATCAGCGACCCCGAAAACCCAATGGTGCAAATTTTCGGACCGATAAAGTGATAATTTTTCCAAAACGTCCGCCATTTTTGGTCCGCCATTTTGAATTTCATAATTTTGATATCAAATTCGTAATCAGCGACCCCAAAAACCTCAAATGGGAAATTTTGGAATTATTATTGTCACTTTTCGACTTTTGGCCAGGCATTAGGCCGTTCTGAACCACTGTGCGCCGCCTGGCTCATTCGTGGAGCTGAAATGATTCGTCTCTTTTTTAGGTTGTCGTTGGAGATGCAAGTGTGCGTCAAGTCCGGGTTTATGTTTGTTCCGAATCCCGTGGGAGCCACGAGGGATTGTGGACGTGGTGTGACCGTATCGTGTGTTATTTCAGGGAGTCGCGGGTCCTACGCGTGCGCAGGATGACTCGGAGGATGCGATCCCACCGAGACTAAGTTTTATCGAGTATGTTAAGAGGTTCCCGTTGGTGGGTACCCTCTTGGGATGGCAGGACTCGCTGATATGGCGAGTTAACCTTCCAGGCGCCAGTCTGGAAGGATTAAGGCTAGGGAAGCTAGCGGGTTTCCCTCTTAAGGCCCTCCCTTGGCGGAGGATATTGTCACGGGCAATATGCCTCGGCGTTCCGTCGTTTGAGAGGAGTATGTCGGGGATAAGCGTCGGGATAGAATATCCCTGGGGACATGGAAATAAAGGTCTAGGTTTCGCGGATGACTCCGGGGCCTTGGGTCCGGCTGTTTCGGGAAGAAATCCCGAAGGATGCGAGTTTTCACTAGATCCCCTTAATTCCCGTCCCTTCCTGCCTACGATCACCTCGAATCTCCTCCTCCCCGAAGTCAGACATCCAGTGCAATACTGGGGCTTCCTACGGGCAGAAGGTCCCTATCCTCAAACTCGGGAAGAGGTTAGGCTAGAGCACATGCTCACGGAGCAGAGCTCCTAGAAGGAAGTTCCTAAGTTTTTAGGAACTTGTGTGGTCGATGAACAAAATTAACTGATTGATGATTGACGATTGACCCCGAGGCCCTCTCGTAGTCCCTTGAATAGCTTACGGCCCGTTAGGGGAATTTTCCCTTTCTGGAAATCTCCCCGGGTCCTCTGGTAGGGGCATCTTCTGTCCGTGGCCGATTGGCGGTGGGATAGTACCGGGAGCGGGAGATATTAATTTCTACCCGTAATTTGTTGTTAATAATCGAAGGAGAACGGAGTCGTTCGCGGCTCGATTATCAGGAGTACACGATTCTCGGGGAGGTATTTCTTTTACGCGAAGGATGGTCTAGTTCGCGTGGCCTGGTCCGCGTCGTGGGCTGGGCTACTAGCGAGCCGCGCGCGAGGACCTTTAGGGCGGTCGCAATAGCGTCTAGGGCGGGTCCTGGCAGTCGCGCCCGAGGCGGTCCTTACACCGCGCGAGCCGCCCCGATGTCCGGCCGCTCACGCGTAGCAATGGTTCAGCCTATTTATGCGAAGGGATATCTCCTTCGCATTATGTAGCTCTGGGACGACAGCTTCTCACGTCCTACCGTTACAGTATATATATATATACACACACATAAGGAACACTCACTTTTATTTTTTTATATAATGGAGAAAATAAACTGCTGCACGCGACGACAGTCAGACGATTAATGATGCTCCTCTGGAATAATGGAGCTCCAGAAACGAGCGAAATATCCCCACTCCTCAATAATTTGTTACAAAAACATGGAGTGAAGGAAATAGCAACACCTTCAAGAGTACCCAGGGTGCTGACACAGCATCCCACCGGATACACGTTTGCTAAAAAACGCCGTCCCGATAGCGAAAAGCGCGAGTATTTCACGCGCATAATAAATACTATAGGAGAAAAGAAAAAATATATATATACAATTGTCTATAGCGAAACAGCGAAAATATTACTTATCCGAAAAAAAGGGAAAAGAATAAGGGATGAAACCCCTAATCCTCTTTGCAGGTTCCTATTTGCCCTTCCTGAGGTTGCTCAAGGGAACAGCAATGAAACGGAAAATAAAAATTTTCACGTGGAAAAATTTTCCACGTCACCAGGAATTTACTACGAGGAAATTGGAACGCTATTCGTCACAAAGGAAGTATGGAAATTAGCCATACGTATGGATCTGCAGCCCATTATGGATAGGGATCATCAAATAAAATTAGCATTAAAACCTTTATTGGAAAGTTGTCACCGGACACCGGAATACGATCTATGCACCGCATTAGCAGATTCTCTCGAAAATATGGAAAATAAAATAGAAAGCGAAATAGAAGCGATCTACGATATTACAGGAACAAGAAGAAAGATTGTTAAGAGAGAATTAATCAATAAGTTAAGTTAAGTTAAGAGAGGATTAGGGTCAATAATAAAATCGATAACAGGTAATTTAGACGCAGATGACGCTCAGAAAATAAATGCTCAAATTAACGAAATAACAAGAAAACAAAAAACAACAGACGATGTGCTAAAAGAAAAATTACAAATTCAAAAATCTACGATCGAAATGTTCAATCGAACTACGAGCCGTACTACACTACACAGCTAACGAAAATTTCCTGAAACGAATAGTTGCAGAATTACAACACGGTGTAACTAATTCAGTAATGGATATTCTAACAAGACAAAAACTTGACGAAAAATTAACTGCAAATAGCGTAATCATAGAATCATTGTTAAACGATATACGTCTACTAGCGACTTTCCTAGTAGGATTACCAAAGGGAATAGTTAACCCTACCATATTGTCACCTAGACAATTGGCAGCGTAAGAGGCATTACCACACCTGCCTCAGGGACTCGATTTTCCAACGTCAGTCGAACGCGAAAAAATGAACGACCTATTAAAGGTCACGGAAATAGGCTCCTACTGTAGCCAAAGCACCTTGGTATTAGTTCTGAGAATACCTTTAATCGAAAACATCGAATTTGGCGTTATCAAAGTCTATCCTTTGCCCGTACGAGTAGAACGAAATAATTTTCAATTCATAGAAACGTCTATAAAATTTGCAATAATAAATCGAGAACAGAGAGATTAGAAAGTAAAAGTAAATCGAGAACAGAGAGTAAAAGAAAGAATAATCAATATTACTGTCATCCGAAACACGCGAGACAAGTCATATAATCAGAGGCACCATGCGAAATAACAACATTTATAGGAAAAAAACCCAGGCATATTAAATTGTACTCGTCGCCTGGCGAAATTAAAAAATTCAATAGTTATCGCCTTAGAGAAAGAAGGACGATGGTTGTACGTAGCGCCCGAGACCAAAGCGCTTACGATAAATTGTAAACAATCGGCAATAGAACATATATCAATAACAGGTACAGGCATATTGGCTTTGGACGGGAAATGTTTCGTTACCTCCGACGATTTTAAAATCGAAACGTTAAAAGAAACGAAACAAGAAAAAACCATAACTTTCCTACCACCATATAATTTAACATTCTTGTTTCCAGAAATGGATATACAACATCCATTATTAGAGAGTAATATGCCTCATGAAATAATAAACGATCCAACAGAAATCAACAAAATAGGAGAACGGATCGAAAATTTAAAAACAAAATTGAATACCGATTACAATTCCGTATCAACGTATAAACATATTATTGGGAATTATTCTATAAGTATATTCATTCCTGTTGTAATCGTTATCATGTGCATAATATACAAGTACGTACGAAATCACCTCACGCGACTTACGTCACAAGGAAGCGACCTTGCTGAGGCAGCATCCGAACAGCCGCGAGCCGTTAAACGTAAATCAACAGCCGACTCCAAGAACCTTAGAGTCACGTTCACGCGTAACACGCCACGAATCCGTACGACGTAAATAAAGATAAAATAAGGGAATAAAGGTAGGGGAGAGTGGTCCTGAGTCGGCCCTGCGGGTTGAGCCGGCACCATGGTGTTCCTCAGAGATGGAGTGCGTGTCGGCTCAATTATTTTGTCGTATGACATGTTGGTAAACACTGACGTAAATTATGCTTACAATTGTCAGTTTAGATTGTTCTGCGCAGCGTGAGCGCGTTTATATTTTTCGTTTGTGACATAATTTTATTTTCGTCATACATTCTGAAGCAGCTACTGTAACGGTACGCCGTAAGAGGCTATCGTACCATTGTTACATAAGGCGAAGGAAATATTCCTTCGCTGAATTGGGATGGACCATTGCTTCGCACGAGCAGCCGGACATCGGCGCGGGTCGCGCGGTATCAGGACCGCCTCACGCGCGAATACCCGCCTCACGCGCGAATACCCGCCCAAGTCGCTATAGGGACCGCCCTAAAGGTCCTCGCGCGCGGCTCGCTAGTAGCCCAGCCCACGAAGGACCAGGCCACGCGAACTAGACCATCCTTCGCGTAAAAGAAATACCTCCCCGAGAATCGTGTACTCCTGATAATCGAGCCGCGAACGATTCCGTTCTCCTCCGATTATTAACAACAAATTACGGGTAGAAATTAATATCTCCCGCTCCAGGTACTATCCCACCGCCAATCGGCCATGTACAGGAGATGCCCCTACCAGAGGACCCGGGGAGATTGGCAGAAAGGGAAAATGCCCCTCACGGGCCGTAGGCTATTTAAGGGACTACGAGAGAATGGTCAGTCGTCAATCTTCAATCTTCAATCAAGTAACTTGTTCATCGACCACCAAGTTCCTAACAACGTAGGAACTTCCTTCTAGGAGCACGGCTCTCCGAGCATGTGCTCCCGCCGAGCCTCTTCCCGAGTTTGAGGATAGGGACCTTCTGCCCGTAGGAAGCCCCAGTATTGCACTGGATGTCTGACTTCGGGGAGAAGGAGATTCGAGGTGATCGCAGGCAGGAAAGGACGGGAATTCAGGGGATTTAGTGGAAGCTCGCATCCTTCGGGATTTCTTCCCGAAACGAACGGGCCCAAACCCACATAATCATCCACGAGACCTAGGCCTTTATTTCCGTGTCCCTCGGGATATTTCATCCCGACGATTACCCCGACATTCTCCTCTGAAACGTCGGAACGCCGAGGAATATTGCCCGTGACAATATCCTCCGCCAAAGGGGGGCCTTTAGAGGGAAACCGCTAGCTTCTCTAGCCTTCACCTTCCAGACTGGCGCCTGGAAGGTTAACTCGCCAAATCGGCGAGTCCTGCCATCCCGAAAGAGTACCCGATAACGGGAATCTCGTGACTTACTCGATTATATTTTGTCTCGGAGAGATCGCATCCTCCGTGTCATCCTACGCACGCGTAGGACCCGCGAATTCCTGACAGAACGCACGACACTGTAACACGACGCTCGCAATCCCTCGTGGCCTCCCCCGGGATTCGGGACAAATCCACACCGGACTTAACGTAAACTGCATCTCATACGACAAACCTAAAAGAAAGACGAATAATTCCAGCTTTGGCACGAGCCCGGCGGCGACGGAGACCGAACCACGAAGAGAGAGAGAGAGACAACGAACGCGCTCCTCGATACCTCTTCCCCCATCCTGGTTCCTTACGCCGAACGAATTCTAATAACGCTCTAATTTTCATCTTTCCTCCACTTAATCTGTTTTTTTACCACATATTCCATGAAAATAACGACTAACAAAAATCCTCAGCCTAAACTCATCCGTCTTCAGCATCCGTAGAATCCGATTTCACCATCACCGAATGCCGATGATGAAAATGCAAGGCTAAAGTCGTCTGACACAGCATGGCAACTGACTGAGGCATCCTTCCTAAAAGGAATCCTCCTAAATCATCATTTCGAATCCCTGTCGTCTAACAGCAATATCTCCTCAGCTGATCTCAAACGGAGAAAATCTTCGAGAACCCTACCACACATAAAAAATTACACCAACTCTTCCTGTACTTTCTGTCCCGAAACGGGAACAGAAGGTACCTTGAAAACGCAAACGTTTCACTACAGATATGTAAATATTTCAAAAATTTGAAATGAGTGAGTGTATTGTTTTCTTTATTGAATGTTCTAATTGATTGGTTTTGTCGATTTTCCATTCGGATTTGTTCGCGTGCGTAATCACGTGAAACGGATAGAAAGTCGTAATGGTCTTGAGTCGGAACCAAACAGGTGGTCCTGAGTCGGCACCAAGAACGCCAGTCTTCGCAGCCCTCCACAAGTGGATTGCACTTGCGTTCGCGTTCGCTACAGAGTTCAGTACGCCCCACGTACTACGAATCTGACGACATCCTGCGAGTGATCATCTCTTTTTCAATTATTTTTTTTTCATTCAATCCGAAATTCATATTTTTTTATTTTCAACATTGTACTCGAAAAATGTTTCCATATAAAATTGGACAAAAAATGCATGTTTTATTCTTCTAAATCGTTCAAATTCATCCATTTCCTGTCATAATTTAGAGAATCTGCGCTTTTTCCTGCATTCGAGTGAAAAAAATGGGGCGCCGGCTCAAGACCAGAAGGGTGCCGACTCAGGAACACTATTTTGAGAAATGATCAAGATGTACTTTTTCACTCCGCACTGCATTGCGACTCCAAAAGCCACACTACACCTTCCTAAATGACATTGGATTGTAGGCAAGCGATCGGTGTCCGTAAATAAACAGCAGCGCTATGAAATCCGATTTATCTTCTGTTTTCGGACAAAAAGCTTAGTGGGCCGACTCAGGACCACTCTCCCCTATATTAAACAAATGGGAAAATAAATGTCAATTAAAGGTTTCAATTAAAATAAGTAAGTACGCATAGAATATACCACATGTATCACGCATTTGTAAAATTATTTGTAAGCCGAGAGACGACCTGACAAAAAAAATAATTATATTTATATATCGGAGCCGTAATCATGGATTTTATCTTCCTAAGGGGGAGGAATGTTGTGCCCCGCAATTCAGCGCATAACCTAAGGCGCATAGCAATGAGCATATTCGACTTGCGAAGTCGAGAGGCCATAGGCCCCTGGGCAACGACAGCAGTTTTGGCGAATGAAGCACCTCCAGAGGTGACTTTGGCGACACGAATCGCTGAGTCGACATCGTACGATTCGAACGTTCTAGAACGTTCAATCGCCAATAACCGAGCTAACAATTAGAGGAACCGAAAGGTAAAAGTCAGTCTTCGGGTGGTAACCGAAGAGGTCGGTCTCAAGGCAACTGAACATCTTGCACGACAAATGTTGCCTAGTTATAATAAAGTTGAATATTTATAAGTTCACAATTCTTGAGTTGGAGATTTACTCATAATTGGAAGCACCCAGCTCGACCCGTCCTCGATCGCCCGATTCCCGCCACCAGTCTCTTCGAGGACGTAACTTCAAGGGCACAATCATGTTGGCGCAAAATTAGCGGCACAACAGATTTATCACGCAACGACAAAATAGTTAACGGCTATTACAATGCTTTCGTCAACAAGAACGATAAATATAAAAATGAGGGTGCTGCCGTCGATAGTGGTGGTGGTAGCTGTGGCAGAAGCAGCGGCCATAATAATTGCAACTCTTTCAATCATAAAAGTTTGCACTGTGTGCAAGGTTGCTAATCCCGTACTCGCCAATTGTAATTCACCATAATACTTCAATAAATAAATACCAGCATGGAAATATTCTGTCTATTTATTCTTGTCGTTTAATTATTTCATCGGATTGCTTTAGCAGCATTGGAGAGGCTTGTGGTCATTCACGTGCCAGTACATCAGCAGATTTTGCAAATAACGCTCCTCTTGGCGCGCGCTACTCACACCGCCCGTGGGTGGTGGTGGTAGGGGTAGCGGTAGTAGTAGGTGAGTGGCAATAATGGGGGGAGCGGATTAGTAAGGGGCCATACATCTTGGTGGTCAGATGTTAATTGTTACGGAGCCGTGACAGAGGTAAATGCAAAGAAGAAAAATACGCGAATTGCGAGTCCGTATAGAGCTTTTCTCGCAGAACATTGCAATTCTTACAACGCTCATACAATGGTCAACAGCGTTAAATATTTTAACACGAGAAATCACGAAACTCGAAATCAACGATGGATTTCTCGCGATTCAACAAGATCGGAAAGATGGCTGCCTTCCTGCCAGCGAAGAAGGTGTCGGAACTTTCACTAGAAACGAACTATAAAGTTTCCGATATACGCCTGGTGAAAACGCGGTTCAGCTCACGCATTATCGTAGAAGTGAATAAAGAGTTTATTTGCTTTCTACCGGCAAGATTTTTTAAAATACTTGAGGAAGATGAAACGCTGTTCAAGCAGATGATAGCAGCGGCTCACGAAAATAATCTCCTCATGGAATACCTTGGCTCCGAATACAATGACCTGGAGTTCAAACCGGCTGTTAAATAATACCGCAAATAGCTCACGCTACATCATACCGTATTTGTATGTATTTGTAAAAAAGAGATGAGAATGGTCATCGGGGTCCTGTCAAAACGCGTCAGTCTGCGAGAAGAAGTCATGGCGTCCGAGCAGCCGTCTTCCAAGCTCTCCAGACCAAATAAACGTGCCTATAAACTACGACCATTGCTGCTGCACTCATTTTACCGTCTGAATAGCCAATTAACGAAAAACTCGTGGCTAGGCATAGATATTGACGGTGCTGGTCAACTGCAACCCATTATTCGTGTCATGTGCAATACCAGCGGCTGGGCAACCCTGAATACATCATTCATCATGGCCGACTTTTCAAAAATATTTTACAACCCCCATTGTTGCATACTTCAACGAAGAAGAATCAGAAGAAAAGATTACAAATAATAATATCCCTACTATTCATACTGTAGTGGCCTGCGATTCCTACATTCTAGAATACGGTGAATATTCCGACCAACCCATCGTAACTATTCAAAATTTCAATGAGTACGGTGCACACGCTGTACATCGCGCGGCGCCATTCTTCACCTTCGTAAAAGATGACTTCATCGAGCTGAAATTATTGGAGAACCGCATAAGCCATTACACAGCGTGGCTTCGCCGTGTTACCTCCGATGCGGGAAAATGTAAGGACGCGCTTGTCGCTGCAATTGCATCAGAAATTTACAACACAATGGCGCGACGTTTACGGCGCCGGATTCGCAAGAAGCATACCAAAATTCGGCAGACTGTCCATCGTTCATTATCCACAGTCTCCAGCGGACTCTCATCGCACGCTAGAACAATCGTCATCGATAATCTCATAAATCATCAATTGAAACATATAATCGCAAGCGATATAATGTACATTTGTAAATAAACCTGTATGTATCTGTAAAATAAAAAAAAGGGGCCACTATGGCGCAACCACCGTCCCGCTCTTACCCCTCCCCCCACTACCTCCAGGATTGCCGCATCATAGGCACATCGGGGGGAGAGAGGGGGTAAAAGCACGGATAATCCCCACTCTTACCACCCACCACCTCGGGCTGCCCCCACCACGGGCATCTCAAAGCGTGGGGATAAGAGTGGCGGGCACCATAGTGGCCCTCTTACTACTAATGGTAACGAACAACCACTTTCGATTCCCAATTTCGATTTCGTTGTGCGATTCCAACGTCAGGAAAAACGGAACTCGGGTGTGGCGATTTATCACCGGAAAGATGACCGCTGTTATGTTGTTTCTCCTCATTTAGAAGTTCAGGGTCCTTATGCAAGGGATGGCGGACTCACCGTAAGCAGTTCAACGAGGATAGGAGACTTGTGTGCAATCGAGTGTGCAATGACGCATGATCGGAACTGTAAATCAATTTTAATAGCCATTTATTTTTCACCGAATTCTTCAATGCGCCGTATTAAATTGTTTATTGGCAAGGCTCTAATGCCGTTAACAAACGAGGGTTCACAACTCCTTGCCAGAACGACTGGAGAACCTGTTGATTATTCAAACCGAGCGATAATACTTGCAGGACACTTAAATATCAATTTCTCGTTGCCACAGGCTGAACCATTGCTTACATTTCTTGAGGATAACTTTTCCTTGCGAATGATCAACGGCAGAAATAATCCTACCACTAAAGGCGGTAGGACTATTGACGCTGTATTTGCAAGAAATTTAGATAGGATCACATTGAAACATTTTGTTTCATATTTTAACTACCACGATCCAATGGTTACTATCGTAGATTTAACAGATGCAAAACACAATGATGATAGCCGGGATAATCACCCCCTCCCTCCCACACACACAACATGAAAAAAATGTTGAAAATGTTTTAGGGGTATACTTGTTTTTTTTTTTTTAAATCATTATATTGTAAAAATGATGTAATAAAAAAAAGACTTATTTAATATCTACATGCGTGTCGACTTCTACTTTCGTGCTAGCTCCATTAATACATTCACTCACTCTTCCTTATCTTCCCCTCCCCCTCTCTCAACCGATTAATGTACAGATATAATTTGTTACGTCAGCGGAATGCAAAAAGTATCCACTTCCGGCGTGCGTGAGGGACTCACACACACCATTTTTTTTACAGTACTAGAGATTTCTAGTACATATAAAAACATATGTGAGAAGGAACGAGAAGCTTCAGACATGCGAAATCATTCTTTTTATGGGGTCTGTAACATGCAACAATTGAGAAGTCTCACCTCTCATCCCTTGCGGATTTATTGTTGCCTAATATTTTTTTTTAAGTACTGGAGAGTTCTAGTTCACATAAACATACATGTGAAAAGTAGACAGAAGATTCCGATACACGCCATTTTTTTTGTAGAATGAGTAAAATACAACAACCGTGTGTTGTTCTCTCTTACTCTCTGCTGATTTATTAAGCCTAATATTTTTTTTCAACTAGTAGAGACTTCTAGTATACATAAAAATACGTGTGAGAAGGAGCCAGAAGATTCGGATGAACGAAATCATCGAATGTGAACCATACAACGGTCTAGCAATATCACCTCTCATCCCTCGATAACTGTTTTTTGTCCAATGATTTGTTTTTTTAACTACTAAAGAGTTTTAATACACATCTGTGAGAAGTAACCAGATTTTTCAGACGCGCGAAATATCTTTTGTATGGAAGCTTTACCATACAACAATAGAGTCTTCTTCTATTTCACTCTCTGTTGATTTATTTTGGTCTAATATTTTTTTACAGTACTGAACGTTTGAGTAGACATATGAACGTATCCTAGAAGCATTCAGAAGCTTCAGACACCCGAAACAATTTGATTCACTCAAGCTCTACCACACAACAATCGAGCAGTGTCACCTTTCATCCCTTGATGGCTTATTGTTGTCTAGTATTTCTTTTACAGTAATAGAGATTTCTACTATATATAAAAACATACGTGAGAAGTAACAAGAAGCTTCAGATGCGCAAAATCATTTTTTCTATTGCAGCTGTACCATGCAACAATCGAGAAGTCTCACCTCTCATCGCTTGCCGATTTATTGTTGCCTAATATTTTTTTTTTCAAGTACTGAAGAGTTCTAGTTCATATAAAAACACATATGAAAAGTATTCAGAAGATTCAGACACATGCAATTTTTTTTGTAAAAGGTGTACAATACAATAATCAAGTATTGTTCTCTCTCACTCTCTGCTGATTTATTGAGTCCAATATTTTTTTCTGAACTACTAGAGACTTCTTGGATACATAAAAACACGTGTGAGAAGGAGCCAGTCACACTTGGAGGGGAGAAAAGCCGCGTAGCTATATTCAAAACACACATTTTGACACTTGAATCATTTGATTCCATCACATATTTCAGGAAATCCGTGGGAATCTATAATTAGTTGGTATTTGTTGACGATTTCGAGCATGAGGTCGCACAAACTTCGTAGAGTTTAGTTTCCGCGAATTCCGGCGACAGGAGTGGCGCTCATGACGCATTCAACATATATCGCTGCCGGCTCGAACTCGATGAGCCGAGAAACTGACAGCTGAGGTTCCGTGTGGAGAAAATGTAACAAATTTTCGTGTGTTATACAACAATCGATTTTTTTCTTTTTTTTCGTCGAAAAACAAGAAAAAAATCGATTGTTTTTGTGTCGTGAGAAGTCTAACGGAGTCGCGGACACTTTCATCGCGCGAGTCACCTGGGTGAAGTTTTCGTCGAGATACGTCGAGGTTAGGGTTTATCAATTTCGGACTAATAATTTTTTTATCCATCCAGTATACCTTAAGAGGGAACGGTACCCGCAGCAAAACTTCGATGCAGCCCGGGCTCGAATCGGTAGGGCAGAACTCGTACGAGCTTCTGCCACCTACCGGGAGATTGTAAATGCCTTTCTGCGCTCGGAACGCGAAAAGGCATTGTATCGCAACGCGTGTATCGTGTGTGTTGGTGTGCATTCACTACGTCGGCCGCACGCGGTTGAAGATTTTTCTCTTCCCGCGGGGCGACCCTTCGTATCGCGTACACACCGCGTGAGCGTATATACATGCACATACATATAAACACAATCAGCGTCGAGAAAGAACTTTATTTTCTTTTTTCAACGCCGACTTCGCAAGAAATTCAAAAACACGAATTTCGCAGCAAGAGTCCTTGCTGAGTGTAGCGATTGGCTCAGTAAACATTTACGGTATAAATAATGCAAACATAATTGTTTAAACAATTATGAATGCGTTTATTGTTGACTATGATTATGATAAGTAGATACGGTACTTTCAGTACCTCTCAGCAAATAGATTGCCGTTTGCGAGCCGCAAAACGTTACGGTAAAAATAATCCCCCTAAAAAACTTTAACAAGTAAAAAAACGCCAAGTAATAAAAAATGCCCTCGAACAAATTATCGGTTGTTTCACTATCTCCAAGATTCTAATTAACCTCGAATTATTTGTGATTTTTTTCAAACAATAGTTTTATTTAGATTTTAATTTTTCAACTCAAAGGTACAAAAGAAGTGAAATAACTTTTTATGAAAAAGCCAAGCAAATTTACTAGAAACGTACAGAAAATTACCAAACTCTAGTAATACCATTTTTCTCAATATTTTGTTTTCAAAAACCATTTTACTATTATAATAAAAGTACGAATCACGATGATTTAAAAGTACAACGTATGCATCACAGAAGTACTGTATGTATGTATCACTAGAAAAGCTGGGCAATGACTTGGCGTGCATGGTAAAGAAAAAAAGCTCGGCGAAGGATGACGTTTTCTCAACAACTTGAGCATTAGGTTAAGAAAAACGTAAATTGATGCAATTTATTATGTAACTGCAAATCAAGTTTCTGATTCCGCAAAGTATAAATTAAAAAATCAGTGATGTACCCCTAGACCACACGGCTCTTAAAATCTCACTTTATTTGCATAATTTCAAAAGTTTTGTGGAAGTATTCACTTTCTACCCTATTGCAGAACCTCCATACATCTCATGAAATCTATTGCGTCGTATAAATTTTGGTGTAATGGACATAGTTTTGGCAGGCTGAAGGTTTGAATAACGGTCCGCACCACTTGCTGGTGAAAAAGGAATGTCGATATTACTATCGACACCTATCGCTCCATTTCCGATAATCTGTCTCAGTACAGTCGAACATCTCATTTCTAATAATCCTGTATGTCTGATGCGATGTTACTATTTGAAATAATCTATGTAGATAAATTGTTGCAAAAGTTACTTTTGCAAGCGGTAGGGACGTTTCTGTAAGAAAATCGTGTATCTTCCCGAGCTTTTTTTTCTTAACCATGCACGCCAAGTCGTTGCCCAGCTTTTCACTAGAAAAGCTGGGCAACGTACATTTACTGGGCATACATACAGTACTTGTGTGATGCATACGTTGTACGTTTATATAATCGTGATTCGTACTTTTATTATAATAGTAAAATGGTTTTTGAAAACAAAATATTGAGAAAAATGGTATTACTAGAGTTTGGTAATTTTCTGTACGTTTCTAGTAAATTTGCTTGGCTTTTTCATAAAAAGTTATTTCACTTCTTTAGTACGTTTGAGTTGAAAAATTAAAATCTAATTAAAACTATTGTTTGAAAAAAATCACAAATATTTCGAGGTTAATTAGAATCTTGGAGATAGTGAAACAACCGATAATTTTTTCGAGGGCATTTTTTATTACTTGGCGTTTTTTTTACTTGTTAAAGTTTTTTAGGGGGATTTCATATCTTTTTGAAACGGAAATACTTTATTTTCTATAGTTATAAACTTAATGTGGTTGCAGCGTCATTTGCTCGCTCTAGTTGTGTGGTATATATTTTTATTTGCATATCCAAACGTTAAATTTATTAGGAAGGTGAATTATTTCGCCGACGCTACTTAAGACGGAACGGTACCCCGGCTCCATCGGTATGGCAGATGGGGATAGTATATACCCACGGATTTCCTAAACGGCCCTTTAGAATTTCACGAAATTTGACCAGACAATGTTAAATTAATAGACGAACGGCTGTCTTCTCATGAAATTTGTTCAATAAAAAAAAAGTAGATTATATTACCATGCTGAAGCCGTGATAGAAATGATGTGAAATAAAAAGTTTGGCTCATGACACAACTTGGAGGGGGGAAGAGCCGCGTAGCCATATTCAAAACACACATTTTAGCACCTGAATCATTTGATTCCATCACATATTTCAGGAAATCCGTGGGAATCTATAATTAGTTGGTATTTGTTGACAATTTCGAGCATATGTCGCACGAACAGCGTAGAGTTTAGTTCCCGCGAATTTCGGGGCTCCGGCGCTCATGACGCATTGGACATATATCGGTGTCGGCTTGAACTCGATGAGCCGAGAAAGTGACAGCTGAGGTTCCGTGTGTACAAAATGTAACAAATTTTCGTGTGTTATATAACAATAGATTTTTTCGTGTTTTTCGTCGAAAGACAAAAAACATCGATTGCTCGCAATCAGCAATCTATTTGCTGAGAGGTACTGAAAGTACCGTATCTACCGATCACAATCGTAGTCGAGATAAACGCATTCATAATTGTTTAAACAATTATGTTTGCATTATTTTATGGTTAGGTTTTGTGGCTCGCAATCAGCAATCTATTTGCTGAGAGGTACTGGAAGTAAGTACCGTATCTACCGATCACAAACGTGGTCGAGATAAACGCATTCATAATTGTTTAAACAATTATGTTTGCATTATTTTATTGTTAGGTTTTGCGGATCGCAATCAGCAATCTATTTGCTGAGAGGTACTGGAAGTAAGTACCGTATCTGCCGATCACAATCGTGGTCGAGATAAACGATTCATAATTGTTTAAACAATTATGATTGCATTATTTTTATTGTTATGTTTTGCGGCTCGCAAGCAGCAATTTATTTGCCGAGGGGTACTGAAAGTACCATATCTACCGATCACAATCGTGGTCGAGATAAACGCATTGATCATTGTTTAAACAATTATGATTGCATTATTTTTATCAGCAATTTATTTGCTGAGAGGTACTGAAAGTACCGTATCTACCGATTACAATCATGGTCGAGCTAAACGCATTCATAATTGCTTAAACAATTATGTTTGCATTATTTTATTGTTAGGTTTTACGGCTCGCAATCAGCAATCTATTTGCTGGGAGGTACTGGAAGTAAGTACCGTTGTTACATCCTAGCCAATATGCAGGATGTCTCTTCCCTCGGTTATTCTCAGTATCCTCATTTGCCATCACAAATGTATTATATATATTATGAAATCTAACATATAACAGCGTAAACGCGTGCGATACCCTCTGTCCAAAGATCTTCGTCCGGTTGAGTCTTAACGAAAAACGAGATCGAGCGTACACGTAAATAATAATTCAAGTATCCGTTCTAGTTTCAATAAGAACATGGTCCCGAGCGCATATTCCATGAAGAGTCACATTACAAAACCACACAGAGCCTCGAGCAATGTCTAACTTCATCACCTCATCAAGCTTTCATCAAGAACATGGTTCTGAGCGGATATTCCACAAAGGGCCGTATCGCGTAGAATCAAATAGTGAATCGATTATATACATCTTAGACCAGAGCGTCGACCCAATAACAGAGCGGAGTGCGATAAAAATCCAGCGCACACCCGTGTCATACGAACCTAGCGGCCGCCGCGCTATATCGCGAACGCCGCAACATCGAATTTTGGCTACGCACATCATGAGCTCATGATTAACAAAGGGAATAAAGAGCGCAATTCCCCTTCCATCAGTACCATAACTTCTGAGAAAGGAAATCAAAGACTCCCTACTCCCACTCTGTTAAAAATTATAAGCGAACCAAGAAGGACCAGTACGCCGAAAGCCCAAGTCAGTCTTCTATCGTTTTCCGTCCGACTCAGTCTTCTATCGTTTCTCATCCGACCAAGTCTTCTATCGATCCCGATCCGATCAAGTCTCCAATCGACTTCTATCCGAGTTGGCCTTTTCCGAATAAATCTCTGTCGAAAAGTTTAACATCATTATCCGGTATAGAAATATCTTTTCTATCGACTCTAACCTTGTGTCGCGATCCGTACCTCTATTCCGCGTCTAATAACTGAACTCTGTACCTCGATCGTTCATTTCCATCTCTATTTTACTTAAAAAAGTATCGTAAATCTTTTCCGCGTTCTTCACCCTCGTGAAGTGACCCGCTGACCCATCTGCGACGATATTGTAAACACAGCGTGTGTGTGGCCCGTCGACCACCATTGTACCAGCGAGCGCACTAGCCGAAGAGCGAAGGCCCTTGAATTCCGAGCTGCAATAAACATCCGTGCGACCGAGCGAGCGACCAACACTCAACGACTGTAAGCCATACATATGTTTTTTTTTGTATTACACTTTGTAGCCATGATCATTTAAACCCAATTAGTATGTTTTAATAAATAATGTCGTGTCAATAGAATAGAGGTCTGTCGAATTATTCCTCGAACACCTACCCATTCGCGAAACTCTCCTAATCTCGCTTATCTCATACACATCCCCTTTTTACCCTCATCCCGTGCTATTGCGCTAGGCGTAGGCAACAAAGAGGGAAACAGAAATATTATGCTCTCATCCCTTCCGGATGTGACACCGTATCTACCGATCACAATCGTGGTCGAGATAAACGCATTCATAATTGTTTAAACAATTATGATTGCGTTATTTTTATTGTTAGGTTTTGCGGCTCGCAAGCAGCAATTTATTTGCCGAGAGGTACTGAAAGTACCATAGCTACCGATCACAACCGTGGTCGAGATGAACGCATCCATAATTGCTTAAACAATTATTTTTGCGTTATTTTTAGCGTAACATTTTGCGGCTTGCAAACAGCAATCTATTTGCTAAGAGGTACTGAAAGTACCGTATCTACCGATCACAATCGTGGTCGAGAATAAATGCATTCATAATTGTTTAAACAATTATGTTTGTATTATTTTTAGCGTAAATGTTTACTGAGCCAATCGCTACACTCAGCAAGGAGGCTTGCTGCGAAATTCGTATTTTTGAATTTCTTCCGAAGTCGGCGTTGAGAAAAGAAAATAAAGTTCTTTCTCGACGCTGACTGTGTTTATGTATGTTTGTGCATGTATATACGCTCACGCGGTGTGTACGCGCTGCGAAGGGTCAGCCCGCGGGAAGATAAAAATCTTCAACCGCGTGCGGCCGACGTAGTAATGCACACCGACATACACGCACACACGCGTTGCGAGACGCAGGAAGGCATTTGCAATCTCCCGGTCGGTGGCAGGGGCTCGTACGAGTTCTGACCTACCGACTCGAGGCGGGGCTGCGTCGAAGTCTTGCTGCGGGTGCCGTTCCCTCTTGAAGCCGACAGAGGGCATACATTCGAAGAACCCGACTTTTGACGTTTCTAGCGCGCCATCGTTTGTTTATAGTAACTCCTCCCTGAAGTGCACCGTCGGTGCACTTCAGGCTGAAACGCCGAGCGTTTCCTCCTATGTTAACGCTTTCCCCAAAAGGCCGTATGGAGTATAGCTTACGATGCGACCGAATAACTTTATCCCTCCAAGAAAATCGACGAGTCTGGAACGTTCTAAAGTGTTGAAGAATTTTTGTGGTAAAAAAGTCGCTCGGAAATTCGGCCAAATATGACGAGATCTCAAGTTTGAGTAGGCGGATCGAAAAATGACCCAAACAAAATCGATAGGAAAAAATAACATTTCATTGATAAAATGTCCTTAGATTTTCGATTCGTCTCCGCGTTTTCGCGTAATGTCGATTATAAGGTAAAAAGTCGTCTGCTAAAGCCCATCTTGGTGTATACAGAGTGCGCGTCGTGTCGTGTCGTGACAGTCGTTTTTTTTATTACTTGGCGTCGAAACGTTGCCGCATCTCTTGATGCAAAAATAATTCTTTAAAAAATTATTTTTGCATTTTTCCGCGATCACTATTGTGATGGGAAGATACGGTACTATCAAACCGCTTAACAATTATGATTGCTGCTTGCGCTATGTAAAAACCAACGGTAAAAATAATGCAGCCATAATTGTTTAAACAATTACGAATGCGTTTATTCTCGACCACGATTGTGATCGGTAGGTACGGTACTTTCAGTACCTCTTAGCAAATAAATTGCTGCTTGCGAGCCGCAAAACCTAACAATAAAAATAATGCAAACATAATTGTTTAAACAATTATGAATGCGTTTATTCTCGACCACGATTGTGATCAGTAGATACGGTACTTTCAGTACCTCTCAGCAAATCGATTGCTGATTGCGAGCCCTAAAACCTAACAATAAAAATAATGCAAATAAAATTCTTTAAACAATTATGAATGCGTTTATCTCGACCACGATTGTGATCAGTAGATACGGTACTTTCAGCACCTCTCAGAAAATAAATTGCTGATTGCGAGCGGCAAAACCTAATAATAAAATAATGCAAACATAATTGTTTAAACAATTATGGATACGTTTATCTCGACCACGATTGTGATCGGTAGATACGGTACTTTCAGTACCTCTCAGCAAACAGTTTGCTGATTGTGAGCCGCAAAACCTAACAATAAAATTAATGCAATCATAATTGTTTAAACAATTATGAATGCGTTTATCTCGACCACGATTGTGATCAGTAGATACGGTACTTTCAGTACCTCTCAGCAAATAAATTGCTGCTTGCGAGCCGCAAAACCTAACAATAAAAATAATGCAAACATAATTGTTTAAACAATTATGAATGCGTTTATTCTCGACCACGATTGTGATCGGTAGATACGGTACTTTCAGTACCTCTCAGCAAATAGATTCCTGATTGCGAGCCGCAAAACCTAACAATAAAAATAATGCAATCATAATTGTTTAAACAATTATGAATGCGTTCATCTCGAACACGATTGTGATCAGTAGATACGGTACTTTCAGTATCTCTCAGCAAATAAATTGCTGCTTGCGAGCCGCAAAACCTAACAATAAAAATTATGCAAACATAATTCTTTAAACAATTATGAATGCGTTTATTCTCGACCACGTTTGTGATCGGTAGATACAGTAGTTCCTATACCTCTCAGTAAATATGATTGCTATGTACGCGTTGCAAAACTCAACGGTAAAAATAGTGCTACAATAATTGTGTAAACAATTAAAGCATTTCTTCTCGACCACGATTGTGATCGGTCGGTGCGGTACTTTCTGTACCTTTCAGCAAATGTGATTACTGCTTGCGCGCTGCAAGACATAACCACAAAAACAATGCGTAAAAAATTGTTTAATCAATTAAAGCATTTATTCTCGACCACGATTGTGATCGGTATGCGCGGTACTTTCTGTACCCCTCAGCAAATATGATTGTTGCGTACGCGCTGCAAAAATCAACGGTAAACGTAATACAAAAATAATTGTTTGAACAAGTATTTTTGCTTTTTTTTCTCAACCACGATTGTGATCGGTAGGTGCGATACTTTCAATAGTGTACAACTTGTTGACGTTGAAGTTTGTATTGTAAGATGCAACAAAACCTTATTCATTTTAATAGCCCAATTTTTTTTTATTTTCATGCTGAACAGATCGTTGCAACATTTTTACACAGTCTTAGACAAGTTACATTTGCACAAAGATTACTCTCTATAATAATAAAAATAAAGAAATGGAAAAAATATGTTGGGCTGGGTTGAAAAATAAAGTTTATAAAGTTACTTTTTAGGGCTTACTGTTGATAAAAATGGTAAAACACATGAATATTTATTTCCCCTTATTTATAATTTATTCAAATCAATACATTTTTTAATTTTACGGTATTACTGGATGGACCGTCAGACAAAAAGTTAGTCCAAAATGGGCGAATCGTAAATTTACAAGTCTAGATCATATCGTACAAGGCTAGCCTTACAAGCAGCTAATTTAATAATTAATTAACACAGAAATGTTCCACTTTCAATACCAACTGAAGTCAAATTCGACTATATTGGCGTGTGCTTGACTGAGATTTTGTCAGTGACTATACATCTGTTTCAACTGTACAACAACAAAATTTCTCAATTTGTAAATTCAATTAATACGTCAAGATAATCTTATTATTATCAATAGTTGCCCAAAAACCC
This sequence comes from Ophion ventricosus, assembly GCA_963932345.1. Taxonomy (NCBI): domain Eukaryota; kingdom Metazoa; phylum Arthropoda; class Insecta; order Hymenoptera; family Ichneumonidae; genus Ophion; species Ophion ventricosus. The sequence continues at coordinate 3,607,034 of OZ010724.1, forward strand.
AAAATATGAATTTTCCAATGATTGCTATTAATGAATTGTTAAAAAAGGCGATATTCTTTATTACTTTTATTAATTTCTCGATAATTACTCAGTCGATTTATTTGAAACTTAGTATAATTAATTGCTTGATCCTAAATCTTGATGATATAATATTTTCAGAATTAACGGTGATTTAGTTCCATTTGTTTTGCTAGCATTAACGACTACAGAAGCTGTTTTCCCATAAGCGACCGTGTTAAATTTATATATTTATAACTGCTAAATTATTTAGTGAAAAATTCTGAAATAATTCATATAAATATTATCATTCTATCAAGAACTATCATTCCTCAAATTTTCAAGAATTTTTGCGATTTTTCAATATCTATCCAGTAATACTTTAAACATAAAAGGTATGAGAAGAATTAATATATATTTAAGATTTAATTGGTCCAATCCAGAAAATTTCGTGTACAGCGAGTGATAAAGCTACCCTTCGCAGTGTGTTGTCTGCGCTTTGTAAGACACGCAAGCTGTTTACAGTTAATTTTGTGTCGCAGACAACTTTCTACACTGCTTAAACCAAAGAAACTTTGTTCGCACATAAAAATCTGGAAAATCTTACCTTTTGCAATCCTCGCAATAGTGTCCCTGCGAAGAAGTAATGGAAACAATGGATCGTTAGACTTTTTCGTACATGTGAAAAATTCTGAATAACATTTTGTCATTTTCTTTAGAAGGATTCAGAGAATCATCAAAACATTTAAACTCGCAGATGAACAAATTTGCAAGTTTGATAAGCAGTTGAGACAGTTAATTGCTTTTTTCACTGCTCGTCAAACTGGTAATTTTGTTTATCGCTGAGATGAAATAATTTCATGATTCACTGAATCCCTGTAAAGAAAATTACAAAATGTTAGTCAGAGTTTTTCACATGTAAAGTACTGAGGAAAAAGTCTATCAATTCATTTTTTTTCATTATTTCTTTGCCGGGACACTATTGCGAGAACAACAAAAGGTAAGATTTTCGAGATCTTTATATGTAAACAAAGTTTCTTTGGTTGAACCAGTGTAGAAATTTATCTGCGACAAAAAATTATCCGTAAAGGGCTTGCGCGTTTTATAAAGCGCAGACAACACACTGCGAAGGGTAGCTTCCTCACTCATTGTACTCATTGTTTTCCGGAATGACGTTGAAGTTTGCATCGTTGGAATGCAACGAAAATTAATTCTTTTATTTACTCTTTCAGAATTCTTTTAAAAAATGTACAACTTCGATTTGCCAAAAAGGGTTTGGATAATGATGAAAATAAAGGAATAAAAAAAATGAAGAAAAATATATCGGTTCATTCCAACGATGCAAACTTCAACCTCATTTTCCGGATTGGACAAACAAATCTTAAATATATATTAATTCTTTTCATAACTTATATATTTAAGGTATTACTGGATAAATAAAAAAATGTCTTAATCAGAAATTGATTAAACCTAACCGCGACGTATCTCGACGAAAACGTCACCCAGGTGACTCGCGCGATGAAAGTGTCCGCGACTCCGTTGGACTTCTCACGAAACAAAAACGATCGATTTTTTTCTTGTTTTTCGACGAAAGACAAGAAATAAACGATTGTTATATAACACACGAAAATTTGTTACACTTTCTCCACACGGAACCTCAGCTGTCAGTTTCTCAGCTCATCGAGTTCGAGCCGACACCGATATATGCCGAATGCGTCATGAGCGCCACTCCTGAGCGCCGGAATTCGCGGAAAATAAACTCTACGAAGTTTGTGCGACATATGCTCGAAATCGTCAACAATTACCAACTAATTATAGATTCCCACGGATTTCCTGAAATATGTGATGGAATCAAATGATTCAAGTGCCAAAATGTGTGTTTTGAATATGGCTACGCGGCTCTTCTCTCCTCCATGTTGTGACATGAGCCAAACTTTTTATTTCGCCTCATTTTTATCACGGCTTCAGCATGGTAATACAATCTATTTTTTTTTAATCAACAAATTTCATGAGATGACAGCTGTTCGTCTATCAATTTGACATTGTCTGGTCAAATTTCGTGAAATTCTGAAGAGGCGTTTAGGAAATCCGTGGGTATCTACTATCTCGATCTGCCATACCGATGGAGTCGGGGTACCGTTCCGTCTTAAATATATAAGTTATGAAAAGAATTAATATTTATTTAAGATTTGTTGGTGCAATCCGGAATATGGGGTTGAAGTTTGCATCGTTGGAATGAACCGATATATTTTTCTTCATTTTTTTGTATTCCTTTATTTTCATGATTATCCAAAGCTTTTTTGGCAAATTGAAGTTGTAAATTTCTAAAAAGAATTCTGAAAGAGCAAATGAAAGAATTCATTTTTGTTGCATTCGAACGATGCAAACTTCAACGTCATTCCGGAAAACAATGTGTACAGTGAGTGAAGAATCTACCCTTCGCAGTGTGTTGTCTGCGCTTTGTAAGACAAGCAAGCTCTTTGCCGATAATTTTTTGTCGCAGATGAATTTCTACACTGCTTCACCAAAGAAACGCTATTCACATATAAAGATCTCGAAAATCTCACCTTTTGCTGGCCTCGCAATAGTGTCCCTGCGAAGAAATAATGGAAAAAATGGATTGATAGACTTTTTCCTCAGTAATTTACATGTGAAAAACTCTGACTAACATTTTGTAATTTTCTTTACAGGGATTCAGTGAATCATCAAAATATTTAATCTCAGCGATAAACAAAATTACCAGTTGGATGAGCAGTGAAAAAAGCAAACAACTTTCTCAACTGCTTATCAAACTTGTAAATTTGTTCATCTGCGAGTTTAAATATTTTGATGACTCATTGATTGAGAAACGAGCAGCGTCGACTAGGCCGATAGGCGCCCCAGCCAGCGCCTACAAGTAGGCAACCCGACCAACACTTTCTCTCGAGCCACGACGCGCGCGGGCGATCCGGTACAAACTTTCTCGCAAGCACTCACGCCCTCAGAGCGCTATAAGGGACGAGAGCGCCCGGCCCTGACCAGCCAAGCTCTCGGGACAGATCCTTGCTGATCGTGCCATACAAGCACAGGCCACGCATCGGGCCAGATCCTCGCTGATCGTTGCCTTTACGGCAGGTCCATGCCCGAGAACCGGAGCTCATCATTTTTGCCTAGCGGCGGTAAAGCCATCGAGGACACAACCCCCTCGGGACCATATTGAGGGGAGCACTCAATTGCCGAGCCTCGTCGAGAAACCATCGCTGTCGTGGAAGCCAGTCCCCTTGCTGGGACCACAAGTACCACAACTATCGCTGCCGTGGAAGCCAGTCCCCTTGCTGGGACCACAAGCCTACTCCGCTCTCACCACTACCAGCCACTCCACCACAGCGACGCCGAGCTCCAGCAACCAACAGCAGCACGTAGACCAGCAGTTGGCCAGCAACCAACCAGGCCTGCCAGACTTCCGATCTCTCCGGGAGTGAGTGGGAGACTACCCTACCCCTCGAGTCTCAACGAGCAACGAGCGAGGACCAGCCTCCAAGACCAGTTCAAGTCCGAGGCAGCACACTAACTCCACCTCACACTCCGGAGAGGACGCTGTCAACCGAAACGCCGGCGGAACCCTGCACTCCACCCTTGCCAAATCCTTGGCGTCGAACGAAAATGCTGCCCAGCCTAGTCTAGCGGCCCAAATTAGTGTAACTTTATAGTAATGCTTATAAAATGAAAGAGAAAACATTTGAAAAACGAAGAACAACTTATTGGCGAACCACCCATCACCGCGGCCGTACCGATCTTCATCACCATCGACTCACCCTGACGTATTCGAAACATTGGTCCTTCGAGCCGGATCCGAGCCAACCAAAGAACTCGGACTTCAACCTGCTGCATCATGAGCTATTCCTTCGACGCGCTCATACAGAGCCAAACGGAGCTACATGGACGAATAGCTCGCCTAGTGGACAACCTCAAGAAGATAGGGCAAGCCAACATTACAGAAGGAGCCGTCAAGACTAGACTAAAGACATTGGAGAAATACTGGGACAAGTTCGAAGAGCAGTACAGCATCTTGAGCCGAGAGTATAGCCCGCAACTACAAGCTCACAACTACTCAAGGAAGGACCTCCTTAACATCACGGAGGCAACTTACTTCGAGCAGCGGAGTGCTCTCCTCGACTAGCTTACAGAGCTGACCCGCACAGCTGTTCAACCCGGCCTAAGAATCGACAATTCCAGTGCAGGTCACGCAGTATTACCGCGCATTACTCTGCCATCATTCTCCGGCCAATACAGCGACTGGCCTTCGTATAAGGATCTCTTCCAATCAGTTGTCGGCAGGGCTCAACGCCTCACCGACGTCGAGAGACTACACTATTTGAAGACCAGTCTGCGAAGAGATGCCAGCAAGGTTATCAGTAGTTTCCCAACCACAGGGGATAATTACTTGAGAGCTTGGGAAGTCTTGAGCAGTCTGTACGATAACAAAAAGCTGCTTATTAGTTCACGTCTTACTACATTCACCTCTCTAACCAGGATGAAGGGGGAAACATCAGAGGAAATCCACCGAATCTTCCATGGTATTGTTTCGACTCTCAACGGACTTCCAAGTCTAGGGAGACCGATAGGCGAAACAGAGGACCTCTTCGTTTTCCTAGCAATACAGCTATTCGACCATCAGACAAGGCGCGACGGGGAGGAGAAGGTCAACTCCTTACCGAACCCGCCCTCATGCGCGGACCTGAGGAGCTTTCTGGAGCATCGCCTCCAGATCCTGGAAGCACTACAACCTCAGCGGACCGTCAAGGAAAAGGGGAAATCGAGCGAGCAGCCACGTCCTCGCTCATTTGTCACGCAAAGGCGGGACAATTCATATGGCAACTGCAGTTTGTGCAACCAACAGCACTTCCTTATGTACTGCCCTAAGTACAAGGATCAAGCGCCGGAGCAACGTTTGCAAACAGTCCAACGCTTGAAACGCTGCATGAACTGCCTCGGCAATCATCAAAAAACGGAGTGTAAATCCGAGAAGGTGTGCACGACGTGTGCAGAAAAACACCATTCCACGTTACATTCAGCAATGGGCTCAGCTAGCGTGAGCAGCCACATTGCCCGGAGCAAAACCATTTCCGTTCTTCTAGCAACAGCCAGGGTACTTCTCTACGATCAACAAGGCAGCTCCTACCTAGCTCGAGCACTTATTGATCAAGGGTCGGAAGTTAGTCTGATCAGCGAAAGACTAGCCCAACGGATGAGACTACCAAGAACGAAGACCTCCTTGAACATCAGTGGGATCGGAGGTATCCAAACCACCCGAGCAAAAGGGAAGGTCGTAGTAAACATGAAGGCGGAGCAAACCTCTGCCAAACTCTCCGTCACCGCCTTGATGCTTCCACGACTAACCTTATACTCTCACCAACAAGGCGACGAGACATAGGCATGGAAGCACATCAAGGGGGTGCGGCTCGCAGATCCCACCTTCTACGCCTCTGACCAAATTGACGTTCTCCTAGGCGCCGACGCGTACTCCACTATAGTACAATCGGGTTTCCGGAAAGGACGTCAGCACCAACCAATCGCTCAACGAACAACATTCGGATGGATCTTGACTGGACCTACCATGCATAGACCACCAAGAGGCACTCGTACTGTCCAACAGTGTGTGACGGTAGACAACCTCGCCGAGACGGTAAAGCGCTTCTGGGAACAGGAAGAAGGGCCAATCCCCTCGATTCCCCCCACTCCTGAGGAACAACTATGCGAGGAACTATTCTCCGCAGGGTGCACCAGAAACAACGGACTCTATACCGTATGCCTACCTCTAAAGGGAGAACCACCTGAGCTCTCCCCTTCATACTACGGCGCCTCTCGAGCATTGGCTCATCTCGAGGAAAGATTCAACAAGAATCAACGACTTCATGAGCTTTACAAGGAGTTTCTCGATACCTATGAGGAACTTGGGCATATGGAGGAAGCCTGCTGCAACCCAATGCCGAGACGAGTCTGCTTCCTCCCTCATCATGGAGTAGTACGAGCCTCCAGCCCCTCGACACCTGTCCGAGTCGTGTTTAACGGGTCCTGGCACACTCCAGGACAGCCCTCTCTCAACGACTCACTGCTAACGGGACCCAATCTTCTCCCGGCGCTCCACGATATTCTGGTCAAATGGCGAATACATCGCTACGTCTTGGCAGCGGATATCGAGAAGATGTACCGACAAATCCAAATTCACCCGGCTGACCGAGATCTCCAACGCATCCTCTGGAGACAGCATCCAGGAGGAAAAATAAACCAATACCGGCTTAACACGATAACGTATGGGTTATCATGCGCACCCTTCCTGGCTATACGAACTCTTCACCAGCTGGCTGCGGATGACGGTAATCAGTTTCCGCATGGAGCACGAGTTCTACAGGAAGACACCTACATGGACGACATCCTCACCGGGGCACAAACCCTGGAGGCTCTGAAAACAACACAACAAGAACTCCAACAGCTCTGCATGGCGGGCGGGTTCCCACTAAAAAAAGTGGGCTTCCAACTCCAAAGAGCTCTTACAGGGTGTGATCGGCGATCAACCCCTCCATGGAGCTCCTCGATCCTGTACCACGGAGCCGGAAAATCATCAAACTCTGGGCTTGCTCTGGGACCCTGCAGCAGACGTCTTTCGTTACCGAGTAGAGATAACTACTAAAGAAACCGCTACCAAAAGATCCCTATTAGCAGAGGCAGCTCAGCTGTTCGACCCGCTTGGGTGGTTAGCTCCCATAAGCGTCAAGGCAAAAATCAGCATACAAGCTTGCTGGTCGACAGGTCTAAATTGGGATGAGCCACTACCCCAGGAAATGGCTAGTCACTGAAAGGAATTCCGACCTCAATGGGGCTTGCTTCGAGGACTTCAAATTCCACGTTGGATAGGAACATCCGGTTACAACGCCTTCGAACTCCACGGCTTTGCGGATGCATCAGAGAGCGCAATGGGCGCTGTACTATACGCTCGAATTGGAGGCCCGAACCAAAATTATGAGGTATCCCCTCATTGCCGCCCGAACAAACGTGGCCCCCCTCAAGCCACTTACTGTGCCACGACTGGGACTAGGCGCGGCCCTTCTGTTCTTGCGACTGGTTAGTCAAATCAGGCGCATCATCAGCCAACAGCCTATCCGTATTCAACTATGGACTGACTCGACAGTAACTCTTGGATGGATCCGGCAACATCCCTCCAAGTGGAAAACATACGTAGCAAATCGAGTTACCGCTATACAGCAGCTAGTGCCCGACGCGAGCTGGCATAATGTCCCTGGAGAACAGAATCCCGCGGACTGCGCCTCCAGAGGATTGAAGCCGCAAGAACTCCCGAGGCATCGTATTTGGTGGCAAGGCCCAGCCTTTCTAGCCACTCCCTTCAACACGGCCCCTAGAGAAATAGCACCAACGCCAAAGGAGCTTCCCGAGGCTAAGGCCACCTCCTATGCAGTGACTGCCTCTGACGAGTCACCCTCAAACCCGGTTCTCAGTCGATTCTCCTCCTACAACAGGCTAATACGAATCATAGCCTGGTGCAAACGATGGAAACTAAGAGACATCATTCGAAGCGCAACTTTGGGAGCCCTCGAACTAGCCGAAGCCGAACAAACGTGGATACGAATAGTGCAGAACGATCACTATCCCACCGAGATACGGCACCTTCGCGAGGAGAAACTAGCGGATACGAGGGGACCTCTTAGAGCATTAGCTCCATTCCTGGATGACAATCAGATCCTGCGAGTCGGAGGGAGGTTAAAAAATTCATTACTGCCATGGGCTGAAAAACATCCGTTCATTCTTCCAGCAACCTCTCACCTAATCGAGCTACTGGTGAGCCATCATCATGTCGGGACTCTGCACGGAGGAACCCAGTTGACGCTCTGCCAACTTCGACAACGATGCTGGATTCCAGGAGGACGCCGCCTAGTCAAGGCCATTATCCGCAAATGCGTCACTTGTTGTAGATGGCGGGCGGCTCCTGTTAGTCAAAGGATGGCCGACTTACCGACCATCCGGACAACACCAAGCCGACCGTTCAGCCATACAGGCGTCGACTACGCAGGGCCCATTCTCCTTCGGACCACACCGGGCAGACGGCACAAAACAACGAAGGCATTTTGAGTCATCTTCGACTGCATGGCAACCAAAGCCGTGCATCTGGACGTTGTTTCAGACTACTCCGCAAGAAGCTTCATCGCAGCTCTACAACGATTCGTGGCTCGGCGCGGAGTATGCACCGCACTCTACAGTGATCAAGGCACCACGTTCATCGGAGCCGACAACGAACTCCAACGCCTATTCATTGCTAGCTCAAAGGAGTTCGCCACAATTCAAATCTCCGCGGCCAACCAAGGCATCTCGTGGCACTTCAACCCTCCGGGGGCTCCACACTTCGGAGGATTGTGGGAAGCAGCGGTCAAATCTACGAAGCATCATCTCAAACGCGTCATTGGGGAGGCGGCCCTCACTTACGAGGAGATGGCCACTCTTCTAGCCCAAATCGAAGCCTGCCTGAACTCCAGGCCACTATGTGCGCTTAGTGACGATCCAGAGGACATCGCAACGTTAACTCCAGGACACTTCCTCGTGGGAACAGCTTTAACCGCCATTCCAGAGCCTTCATTGTTGGACCCACCTCGCCATCATTTGACCCGATGGCAGCACACTAGTCAGATGCGAGACCACTTCTGGGCTGGCTGGTCAACCGAGTGCATTCACAGCCTGACCCCTCGAAACACATGGTTGGATCAGGTCGACGATAACTACGAAGGTCGTTTAAGCCTAACCCGCAACGAAGCAGCCTCTCCCGCAAGATGGCCACTAGCACGAATCAAGAAAGTGCTACCAGGCGCTGATGGTCTCGTCCGGGTGGTCGAACTCCAGACCGCTACCACTACCCTCAGGCGACCCATTACGAAGTTGGTGCTGCTACCTGTAGCAAGTTCAAACGCCACCACGACATCATCATCATGAGTCCATGATGAGGCGGGCGGAATGATTGAGAAACGAGCAGCGTCGACTAGGGCGATAGGCGCCCCAGCCAACGCCTACAAGTAGGCAACCCGACCACCACTTTCTCTCGAGCCACGACGCGCGCGGGCGATCCGTGACAAACTTTCTCGCAAGCGCTCACACCCTCAGAGCTCTATAAAGGACGAGGGCGCCCGGCCCTGAACAGCCTAGCTCTCGGGACAGATCCTTGCTGATCGTGCCAGACAAGCACAGTCCACCCATCGGGCCAGATCCTCGCTGATCGTTGCATCTACGGCAGGTCCATGCACGAGAACCGGAGCTCATCATTTTTGCCTAGCGGCGGTAAAGCCATCGAGGACACAACCCCCTCGGGACCATATCGAGGGGAGCACTCAATTGCCGAGCCTCGTCGAGCAACCATCGCTGCCGTGGAAGCCAGTCCCCTTGCTGGGACCACAAGCACCACAACCATCGCTGCCGTGGACCACCAGTCCCCTTGCTGGGACCAGAAGCACCTCAACCATCGCTGCCGTGGGCCACCAGTCCCCTTGCTGGGACTACAAGCACCACAACTCAACCACCGGCTAGCCTGCTGTAGCCGCTAGATCCTCGGCGAAGACGCTGAACGTCACCACGCTGGACCATCGAGCCTATTTCGCTCTCAACACTACCAGCCACTCCACCACAGCAACGCCGAGCTCCAGCAACCAACAGCAGCACGTAGACTAGCAGTTGGCCAGCAACCAACCAGGCCTGCCAGACTTCCGATCTCTCCGGGAGTGAGTGGGAGACGGCACTACCCCTCGAGTCTCAACGAGCAACGAGCGAGGACCAGCCTCCAAGACCAGTCCAAGTCCGAGGCAGCACACTAACTCTACCTCACACTCCGGAGAGGACGCTGTCAACCGAAACGCCGGCGGAACCCTGCACTCCACCCTTGCCAAATCCTTGGCGTCGAACGAAAACGCTGCCCAGCCTAGTCTGGCGGCCCAAATTAGTGTAACTGTATAGTAATGCTTAGAAAATAAAAGAGAAAACATTTGGAAAACGAAGACCAACTTATTGGCGAACCACCCATCATCGCGGCCGTACCGGTCTTCATCAGTCCACTCGACTCACCCTGACGTATTCGAAACACTCACTGAATCATTCTAAAAAAAATTACAAACTGTTATTCAGAGTTGTTCACATATACGAAAAAGTCTAACGATCCATTGTTTCCATTACTTCTTCGCAAGGACACTATTGCGAGGACTGTGAAAGGTAAGATTTTCCAGATTTTTATATGCGAACAAAGTTTCTTTGGTTTAAGCAGTGTAGAAAGTTGTCTGCGACACAAAATTATCCGCGAGGAGTTTGCCTGTCTTACAAAGCGCAGACAACGCACTGCGAAGGGTAGCTTTCTCACTCACTGTACAAAAAGTTTTCTGGATTGGACCAAAAATATCTTAAATATATATCAATTCTTCTCATAACTTTTATGTTTAAGGTATTACTGGATAGATATTGAAAAATCGCAAAAATTCTTGAAAATTTGCGGAATGATAGTTCTTGATAGAATGATAATATTTATATGAATTATTTCAGAATTTTTCACTAAATAATTTAGCAGTTATAAATATATAAATTTAACACGGTCGCTTATGGGAAAACAGCTTCTGTAGTCGTTAATGCTAGCAAAACAAATGAAACTAAATCACCGTTAATTCTGAAAATATTATATCATCAAGATTTAGGATCAAGCAATTAATTATACTAAGTTTCAAATAAATCGACTGAGTAATTATCGAGAAATTAATAAAAGTAATAAAGAATATCTCCTTTTTTAACAATTCATTAATAGCAATCATTGGAAAATTCATATTTTGGGTTTTTGGGCAATTATTGATAATAATAAGATTATCTTGACGTATTAATTGAATTTACAAATTGAGAAATTTTGTTGTTGTACAGTTGAAACAGATGTACAGTCACTGACAAAATCTCAGTCAAGCACACGCTAATATAGTCGAATTTGACTTCAGTTGGTATTGAAAGTGGAACATTTCTGTGTTAATTAATTATTAAATTAGCTGCTTGTAAGGCTAACCTTGTACGATATGATCTAGACTTGTAAATTTACGATTCGCCCATTTTGGACTAACTTTTTGTCTGACGGTCCATCCAGTAATACCGTAAAATTAAAAAATGTATTGATTTGAATAAATTATAAATAAGGGGAAATAAATATTCATGTGTTTTACCATTTTTATCAACAGTAAGCCCTAAAAAGTAACTTTATAAACTTTATTTTTCAACCCAGCCCAACATATTTTTTCCATTTCTTTATTTTTATTATTATAGAAAGTAATCTTTGTGTAAATTTAACTTGTCTAAGACTGCGTGAAAATGTTGTAACGATCTGTTCAGCATGAAAATAAAAAAATTGGGCAATTAAAATGAATAAGGTTTTGTTGCATGTTACAATACAAACTTCAACGTCAACAAGTTATACACTATTGAAAGTATCGCACCTACCGATCACAATCGTGGTTGAGAAAAAAAAGCAAAAATACTTGTTCAAACAATTATTTTTGTATTACGTTTACCGTTGATTTTTGCAGCGCGTACGCAACAATCATATTTGCTGAGGGGTACAGAAAGTACCGCACCGACCGATCACAATCGTGGTCGAGAAGAAATGCTTTAATTGTTTACACAATTATTGTCGCATTATTTTTACCGTTGAGTTTTGCAACGCGTAAATAGCAATTATATTGACTGAGAGGTATAGGAAGTACTGTATCTACCGATCACAAACGTCGTCGAAAAAAAACGAATTAATAATTGTTGAAACAGTTATTTTTGAATTATTTTTTATCGTTATGCTTTGCAGCGTGCAAACAGCAATCATGTATGCTGAGAGGCAATCATATATGCTCAAAGTACCGTATCTACCGATCACAATCGTGTTCGAGAATGAACGCATTCATAATTGTTTAAATAATTATGTTTGCATTATTTTTATTGTTAGTTTTTGCGGCTCGCAATCAGCAATCTATTTGCTGAGAGGTACTGAAAGTACTGTATCTACCGATCACAATCGTGGTCGAGATAAACGCATTCATAATTGTTTAAACAATTATGATTGCATTAATTTTATTATTAGGTTTTGCGGCTCGCAATCCGCAATCTATTTGCTGAGAGGTACTGAAAGTACCGTATCTACCGATCACAATCGTGGTCGAGAATAAACGCATTCGTAATTGTTTAAACAATTATGGCTGCATTATTTTTACCGTTGGATTTTACATCGCGCAAGCGGCAATCATAATTATTAGGAGGTTTGAAACTATCGTATCACAATCGTGATCTCGGAAAAGTGCGAAAATAATTTTTTAAACAATTATTTTTGCATTATATGTATCGTTACATTTTGCGTCTCGCGAGCAGCAATTTATTCGCTGACAGCTACTGAGTGTACCGTATCTACCTATCACAATCGGGATCGAGGAAAAATGCAAAAATAATTTTTTACACATTTATTTTTGCATTATTCTTACCGTAACGTTTTGCGGCTCGCAAACAGCAATCTATTTGCTAAGAGGTACTGAAAGTACCGTATCTACTGATCACAATTGTGGTCGAGAATAAACGCATTCATAATTGTTTAAACAATTATGTTTGCATTATTTATACCGTAAATGTTTACTGAGCCAATCGCTCAGTCAACATTTACTCAGCAAGGACTCTTGCTGCGAAATTCGTGTTTTTGAATTTCTTGCGAAGTCGGCGTTGAGAAAAGAAAATAAAGGTATTTCTGGACGCTGACTGTGTTTATTTACGTGCATGTATATACGTTCACGCGGTGTATACGCGCTACGAAGGGTCAGCCCGCGGGAAGATAAAAATCTTCAACCGCGTGCGGCCGACATAGTGAATGCACACCGACACACACGCACTCACGCGTTGCGATACAATGCCTTTTCGCGTTCCGAGACGCAGAAAGGCATTTACAATCTCCCGGTAGGTGGCAGCAGCTTGTACGAGTTCTGCCCTACCGATTCGAGCCGGGGCTGCGTCGAAATTTTGCTGCGGGTACCGTTCCTTCTTAAGTATATTATTTTTTTCAACTACTGAAGACTTCTAGTATAAATAAAAATACGTGTGAGATGGAGCCAGAAGCTTCAGACGAACGAAAACATTTTTTTTTGTTCAAAAGTTTAACATACAACGATCCATCAGTATCACCTCTCATCCCTTGATGACTGATTTGTGTCTAATGATGTTTTTTATGGTACTAGCGAGTTTTAGTACACATAAGAACACATAAGCAGTAGCCAGAAGCTACAGAAATACAAAATAAATTTTGAAACTCTCCAGGTCCTAAAAAATATTAGACAGCAATCAGTCATGAAGGGATGAAAGGTGAGACTGCCAGAACGTTGTATGGTACACTTTCGATAAAAAAAATATATTTCGTGCGTCCGAAGCTGCTGACTTCTTCTCACACATGTTTTTATGTGTACTAGAATTCTCTAGAAGTCGAAAAAAAAATATTAGACTTAGTAAATCCGTAGATAGTGAGATAGAACAACACTCGATTGTTGTATTGTACATCTTCTACCAAAAAAAGCTTGTGTCTTAATCTTCTGGCTACTTTCCACATGTGATTTTCTGAATACTAGAACTCTCCAATACGCGAAAAACATATTGGACAACATTAAATCGGCAAAGGATGAAAGGTTTTTATATGTACTGGAACTCTCTAGTAGTTAACAAAATATAAAACAACAATAAGTCATCAAGGGATGAGAGGTGACACTGCTCGATTGTTCTACATTGTAAAAAATAAGCGAGTTGTCAGTATGGTGAAACAACACACAACACGCCTCCAACGTGTATAGAGCCTGATTAATGGGTTAAATCGATGCGTTTTACTTATTTTGTCGTGTTGAAACAACACGCTTGATACCATTCTTGGCATCAACACGATTTTGACATGTTGCTGGAGAACACAATTACTGTAACACACACAAAGTGTTTAGAATCAACCCATTTTTTTTCGAAACAACACTTGATGCAGGTACGCGCGAACCACACGTTTGTCGCGCAAAGCATCAGAAAACAACTCACTTGCACGCGTGTACCACAAACAACACGCATCAAGTGAGTTGATATCACAATCTGGCAATTGTTTATAATCTCGCTATCACAGACGGACGTGTGAAAAAGATTTTCATTTGCGGAATGTGTTATTTTAAAAGCGAAACACACAAGTTTTGGCTCCACCACATCGTAAAATACCACAAATATGACCTTAGGCTGAAAATTCAGTGTACTGAGTGTTGTGTAGAACCAATTGTGCGTCATGGATTGCCAGACTAATTTAAATAAATAGTCGAAATATTGTGCGGAGTTGACTCTAATTATTGTTTTATTACCGAAAAGTATACTGAATTAATACAGTATAGAAAATATGGAATTGATAATTAAAACTTGATTAACTTTGTGAAGGATGAATATCTTCGATGATGATACACGCGCCTACTCTACTATTCATAGCTGTTCGTAGAAACGTAGATTTTCTGAAGCGTCCCTCGGTCCCAAACATCAGGCTTTCGTCGTCGACTGCAGACTGTCTTGGTCCCTTCATGTAGAGCCCTTGTCTACTGCCATGTATCCCCTACCACGTGATTGTCCTTCAGGTTATCACGGGGTAGTTCTTTCTCTGGTTCAATGGGAGAAGGCGGGTGAATACTACAGGAAATGTACTCGAACATTTTTCGTTAGCAAGGACGACAGGGCTAGCTGAAGCTTAGGTTATCGCTTCGGCCGAGAAAATACATAGGATGGAACGGGAAAGCGATAATCCTGGGCCTTCGTCAAGGCACGCACAAAGGGCTTATCGTTATTTGCGTTAGGCCTCGCCGGAGGAATGCGTCGCGCGAGAGCCAGGAATCGAGATTCATCGGCTGACGCCGAACGACGTAGTAACCACGAGCGGCTCGGTCGAGGGGCGTTCGACATCATTAACACCCACCAGTAGACTGAGGTACGTCCTCGTTCCTCGATTTCAAGATACGCGAGAGCAGCTTCTGGTTGGTCCGCTGGAGCTTAACCAGCTGTCTCTCGGCCTTGACCTGCTGCATCGTTGTTTTCCTGCAACAAACTCGACACAACCATGTTACCAACCGAAATTTCCACATTGCAGTCATTAGTCCTCCGATGAAACACAGCGAGGCTATTCCCTGTAGAGATGGGAATGCTATTCCCTTTATACTAGTCCAGAAATCGTTCACCAATAATTTTATCCGGTGGTTATCAAGGGTTTCTCTCATTTCTTTGAGGTTTGTACTGTATTTGTTGAGAGAGTCTAGCTTTATTTGCCGGTTAAAGGTTGCAATCGACAGTCCTTCGGGGAAAGTTAGGTTAAACCCTGAGATGTTGAAGGTGATTTCCATGGAGATTTTTTCTAATTCCGTGAGCAGAACAAACCGCGAATGGGTCGTCGGTATTTCACATCTGTCGGTTATTCGCAAGGGCGACGGTTCAGCAATACCATACGTCTCCGTTTCGGTTCCGCAATGGAGGGTGATCGGGAAATCCTCCCCGGCTTCTGGTGGTATGACGACCTACGTGGTCTTCGTGTTTATCACTCCGAGCTCCCTTAAGCGGAAAGCGCTTAGATGACAGTCGTTGGTGTCCTCGTATTGTTTGCAAGCAGCTTCAGACTCACAGAGCGCGTAAGAGTCCGCATCATGCCCTATACCTTCGTACGGGGCGACGCTGATGCCGGAGGATGATTTCATGAACCCTTTGTTGAATCTTCGAACCATGGTTTTGGTTCCGATTGTTCGCTCGATTCGCTCGGCAAACGTTGGGTTGAAGGTCACGTAGGTGTTGTTGACGGCCATGGAAACCGGTGTGTTCAATACTATTTTCCAGGGTTCCTGGTCGACGAACGGAATTTTGATTACGTAGATTAGCTGTTTGTTCCGGGACATGATGGACACTTCCGACAAGTCAATTATCGTCTGGTAGTCTGTTTCCTGGCCTTGGAGAGGGTATCTCCCTCGAATGTGCTCGAATGTTTTCTTTTCCCTATCGAGATTTCTTGGGGTTAATAGAATGCGTTGCACGATATCGTGTTTTCCCATGTCGAAAGCCGTTATTACGGTTCGGAGAACGTAGACCAGCTCTCGGATTTCCGTTTCTAGACGATGTACTATCTCGACGACGTAGTGCGTACAGCCGTCGACGACCTCTAGCTATGTCGTTGACGGCTGTACGCAGGTTGTTGATTGCATATCCGATTTTTTCGAGTCGTTGTTTGAGTTGGTTCTCGTTCTTGGAGATGGACGCGATATTTTTTTCCATTATATGCGTTTGTTCTTTTACTACTTTATTAATCTCGTTGGTGGCGTTGATGACACTGGCGACGTTGGTGTTTATCGTCTAAAGGTCAGTATTGTCGGGGGTTCCCCACAAGAACTTGTGAATGGTCCCGACAATGTTAAGGATTCCTCTCTTCCCCCGTGGCAGCGACGGTGGGTGGTGAAATACGGTGCCGAAAATTTTGATGTCCCTTTTCAAGGCGCAATACCCTTCAAGCGTTGCGGTGTACAATGCGTCTGTTGCCGGTCACACCTGCATGACCTTGGGGACGAATCCCGAGGACGAGTGGGTCCCCGCAATCAGACCGTTGGTCTGGGCGATTCGGCTAAAAAGAGCCTCGAATGTTGAAGACAGTAGAGAGATGTAGATGGTGTACATAAGTCGCCAAGTCTCGGAGTAGAGATATACTTTCCCCAGTTCTTCCTGTATTAGACTTGAGTGTAGTGGTTGGACTTCCGTTTTTCCGTCTGTACTCCATCTGGAAGAACAACCAAAAATACATCGGTCAAGGTTTTCGACTGGGCCTACCCTTGGACAACTCGAGGTTGTTTTCCGGATAAGTCGATTTTCTTTATTAGCCAGGGCCTTTTATTGCTTGGGTTATCATCCTGAAAATGTTTTCGGAAGGGTTTCGTATTCCCGGTATGAGCAACTCTTATTCGCAACCCGAACTTGGTGGGGTACAGATAGACCACGTTGTTTTTCTCGTCGGTCACGCTGATCACCTAGTATGGTCCGAGCCATTTGGCCGATAGTCCGTGTGACGATCCTTTATTCCGAACAAGTATCCAATCCTTTTCCTTGTATAGAGGCATCGGGTTGCGCCTGGCACTGTCGACGTATTTCCGATTCTTTTCTCGTGCAACCATCAGATAGTGCCTGGCTTGGTACAGTTGCTTCCAGTACTTCTGATTTAACTCGTCGAACCTTTGCTGGAGTTTTGACGTGTCCAGCTATTCGCTCGGGTAATTGGAGTGAATGAACATGCCGTTGAACGGGGTACCTTGTATCGAGGTGTGAAAGCTATCGTTGTGAGTGAAAGCAATTGCGTTCATTTTCATATCCCAGGTCGTGATGTTGTTTTTGGACATCGTTCGGATTAAATCTTTCAGGATCCCAAGCATCCTTTCAATTGATCCGCTCCCTTAAGGGTGGTAAACCGTTGTCTGTATTCCTTTGATTCCCATAACTTCGTGGAAGTATGTCATTAGCTTGTTATTAAACTCTTCCCCGTTGTCGCTAAGGACTACCTTTGTTGCTTCAAGGATGCAAATCCATTCGTTGAATAAGGCGGTAAGAATTGTCGACGCTTTCTTGTTTGGGACTGGAATAAGTCTTACAAACTTCGTCAATGTGCGCTGGATGGAGAGGATGTACTCATTGCCTCTCTTTGTCATTGTTAATGGTCCGACAATATCGATAGCTGGCTTCTCGTTTGGTTCGCTGGCTGTATCCATCAAGACGGCTGAAGGAACTGGCAGGGTTTCTGTCAGTCTTGTACTGCTGGCAGATGGGACAATTAGCTATAAATTCCCGCACAGACTCTTCCATGTTGGTCTAATAACTTCTGCGTTGTAATTTTTCGAGAGTCTTCGTGACTCCGAGGTGTCCCACCTGATCATTATATACTTCTCGTATTCGTTTATCATATTCTTCGGGCTCTTGCTCGGGGATCCCCGTCCGACCGAGCTGAAAGTCCGTGTCGGTAAATTCGACGTCGAGTTCGCGAATTTCGCTCTCGATAGCATCAAGTTGCGTCATCGAGAATTGTTTCGGGGAGGCGAGGCTTTTGAAATGTTTCCTCCCTTGTTGTATGTGGCCTTGGATTAACCATGCCCTCCTGATATTGAAAAAGCGTACCGTTCGAATGCTTTCTGGCATTTGTCGGTCCAGTTGAATCGGACATCCTTCTTTGTGAGGTCGACCATAGGTCGGGCGATATGCGAAAAGTTCCTGATGAACCGTCGATAATAACCTGCGAGCCCCACGAATGACTTAACCTCTGTTGGGCTGGTTGGTAGCGGGAAATCTCTGACGACTTCGATTTTCACGGGGTTTGGTTGGACTCCGTCTGCTGTGATGATGTGTCCTAGGTATTCGACCTCCGGTAGAAGATACTTGCACTTTTCCGGCTCTAGAGTCAGCCCACATTTCCGTAACCTCTCGAAGACGTTCGAGAGGTGACAGAAAGACCAGACCAGATTCTGATTATGTTCTTCGATAGTTTCCCCGAAAATGAGAATGTCGTCCTATGTGTCGGCACATAGACCCAACAGATTTTATGTTTCAGTCCGACTAGGCACTGATCCATCATCCTCTGGAACGTGGCTGGTGCATTTTTCAGGCCGAATGGCATCCGTTCATATTCGAAGTGTCCTTCCGATGTTGAAAATCCTGTATACTTCTTTGAGTCCTCGTCCATCATTATTTGATGGAATCCGGCTTTTAAGTCAAAAGCGCTAAAGAATTTAGCGTTCCCGAGTGAGTGAAAGATTTTTTCGATTCGAGGCATGGGGTAAGCGTCCAGTACCGTATTTTTGTTTAGCTTCCGAAAATCGATGACGATGCGCCACTTCTTTTCCCCACCAGATCCAGGTTTCTTTGGAACGACCCAGACAGGTGAGTTGAATGACGACTCGGATTCTCGGATGATACCCTTTTTTGGCATGTCAGCAACCTGAGTCTTTATTTCTCCGTGGTGGACGTGGGCTGTCTTAAAGTTTCCAATGTTGATAGGTGTATCATCAATTGGTATAATCTTATGCTTCACGTATGGTGCGGCGGGTAAGTCTTGACCTGGAGATGTAAAGATGTCTTGGTACTTCAGAATAATACCGCTGATTATTCCTTTTTGTTCTGGTTCCAGTTGATCGAGTTTCGAGGTTTCGCGCAAAAATTTGTGTTTTTGTTCCGAGCTGAGGCAGGTATTATCTGTATGTCCCCCCCTTCCATCTTCGCATTAGTAGCCCTGATCTGGTTTTCGTCAAAGATCATGACCTTGTCCGTCGGATTTTCAAACTACTTCCGTGTGAGTATTTTTAATCTCGTTCACATACGATGTTCCAAATATGTGTTCTTCCCCGTTTTGGATTGTCTTATCGTAGACGCCCGTGGTAATTAAGCACTCGCGGTCCGGGGCGTCGATTGCTAACGTCATTATCACGGCTGTATGGGGTGGTACCGTAATTCCGTCGGTAATCAGGGTATGCCTTTTTTGTTTCAGGACGAGGTGTTTATTCGACAGGTTATAGCCTCTCTGCTTCATAAATTCCAGTCCCACGAAGCCATCTTCGGGTATAATAGAATCATCGGGTAGCACATAGAATATGCTGGTGTCTCTGAGATATTTCGATCTGACCTTTTCGTTACACTCGAATCGACTGGTCCCCATGATAAAGTTTCTTTTTGCTTTTTCCATCGGGAACCCTTGTGATATACACTTTTTTTTTATCAGATTGAGAGAACGACTAGTATCCACTAATAATTCAATATCTCGAGTGAATCCTTTTGGACGAATTCTAAGTCGTTCCAATCGTCCAATTCTGACGTTTGATACCCTCGGTATTCCTGCTGCCGATATTCGTGATCGTCCTTGTTGACGTTCGTCGCCTGATTCTCCTGGGTCTCTTGTTCGATGATGTTGTACACTTGTGGTGGTTTGGGCTGTGGCTTGGTCTGATCAAAATTTCTCCTTTGGAATCTTGGCTGACCTTCGGCTGGCCGTGATTGGAAATTTCTTCTAGGCTTTAGGCAATCCTTCGCGAAATGTCCCTTACTCCCACAATTATAACAAGCATTGGCTACAGCGGCGTTCACGGTAATCGGTGTTTGCCGAGTGCCTTTGTGCGCGTACGGTGCACCGTACTGTCTCGATGAAGGCTGAATGTGTCACGGCTCCTGTTGGGCCAAGTAGGCTGGCAATTTTGCCCTTTCGGCGTTTGCTTCCTGGTAGGCGATGTTGGTCTTCTCGATCTCCTGGGCAACTTGCTGTGCGGCTGCGAGGTTCGAATCCGTGTTAATGTAAACTTTCAGGTTTTCAAAAACGTCCTTTCTGCATCCATGGATGAACATCGAGATTGCTTTATCGTTGACCAAGGGCATGTGGTCCAGGGAGCCCTTAGCTTGGTCTCTTTGGTCAACTTCCGTCACGGTATGCAAGGCGTAGCTGAAGTTCGCAATATACTCGAGGATAGATCCGGTCTGCCTTACTTGACGAAGTTTGTCCATGCAGATTCGGAAACCAGGTAGATAGCCGAGGTGGGTAGTAACGAACTCGACGAGTCCAGGCTTAGTTTCAATGATTCCGGTTGCGAGCCTCGAGATTTCGTGCGATGTTTTCTGCACGAAAACCATCGAGATGAACGCTGCCTTTGGGATGCTCCACACGAAACGGCAAGCAAATTTAAAATGTTTGATCCAATCTAGTATTAGCGTTGATCTTTCCAATTTGGGGACCAACAGCAGGCACTCAGTTGCCTTCATTGTACCTTTCGAGGGCTGCTCAAATAGGTTTCTCCCGGGCGATGCACTGTAGGGGTCATCCGGTGGATTTGGTGGTCCACCAAACGGATCGTCGTTCCTCTGGTTACCGTAAGGATTTTGTCTTGGCCTTTTGGCGGTTCTTTCAGAGAGTCAGGGACCTTGTGGGCCTCTTGGTCCACCTGCCCGATCTGGCCCCCTTAGACCCGCTGGGCCTCCTGATCTCCACTCGTTTGGGGTGTCGTTGGTAATTCCGATGCTGGTTTTCAGCTAGTAGTTCCCGTCCATCCACTGGTCAGCTCGGCTAATCCGGAGCTGCTCTTGCTGACGGCTGATCACGTGAAGTAGTTCTGCTCCTCGGCCGGACGCGATGTTGTGTCTTCTGATTGCCCCCATTTCCGGTGAACGGTCTCGAGCCGGGCCGCGGGTTCGGGGCGAGGAGGTTGTCTTCTTTTAGCATTTCCTTGACGAATTTCAGTGCCATTTTGCTGCATTGATTTCGATGGCCTCCTCGAGTAATATCCTTTGCTCTTCGATTTCTCGGGCAGACTGTCTCGAAATCAGGTCGAGCTGTTGGATCTCCTTACGAAGTTTGTCTTCTCTCTGAGCTTCTTTTATTGATAATTTGACTACTCGATCGTACTCATCCTGAGTTACATCGAACGCTGGTGTATCGGTCTCCCAATTCTCATTTTTCCGACCTCCATAAAGCTAGTAGTGCAAAGTCGCCAAAATGGATTTAATTTGTACGAGAATTTTTTGCTTTTTATGTGTTAATTTTGTGCTCCATTTAAAATTGTTGTGCTCTTATCGTTTAGCGGGAAATGAGAAATCAAAAGTGCTCTGCCGGCTTACCATCAAGCTAGCAGAGCACCTAATATTCTTTGCCATATCTAAGAACGAAACTACATAATATTTATGTGCTTTTTATGTGCTTTACGAATATCGAAAAGGCAAACCACAATTTTTTTATTTTGCCAGATACAGACCCTTAAAAACCCTCTAATAAGAGCATGTACCATTGTTTTCAGTGTTCTAAAATTAAAGTACATAACATTTATGTGCTTTTTATGTGCTCTTCGAATATCCAAGAGGCGAACCGCTAAAACCGCTATTATATGATTATATTATATGAAGGAGATGCATATAAAATCTTGCAAATGTCTGTCTTTTATAGAAAATGTTCGTTTCTTTCAATAGAGAAAATTCTTTTCGCATTCTACAGCAAAATATCAATGGAGACGAAAGAATTATTTCCATGTATGGAAATAATTCACTCCTCCTCTCCAGAGATATGAAGAAGATGCATACAAAATCTTGCTAATTTTTCTCTTCTATAGAAAATATTCTTTTCTTTCAATAGAGAGTATTCTTTTCGCATTCTACAGCAAAATATCTATGGTGAGGAAAGAATTATTTCCATCTGTGGGAATAATTCTTTCCTCTCCATAAATATGAAGAACATGCATACAAAATCTTGCAAATTTTTCTATGGAGAAGAAATACTTCTCGCTATAGACATCCGTTTCTTGCGCTGTAGAGAATTTTTTTTCGTCACTCCATAGAAAGAGTTATTTCTTCTCCAAAGGGGTGGAGGATGAATTTGGTAGCCAAATATTTCGATACAATTTTATCATTGCAATCGTTTTCAGAGGAATGGAAAGAATTTATCAGCGAAAAGGTCTGGAAGAATATCTGGCAAAATAAAAAAAAAGGGTTCGGCTGTTCGATATTCGCAAAGCACATAAAAAGCACATAAATGTCGAATAATTTGATTTTGCGATATCGAAAAAATAGCCCTTTCCCCCATTGGAGGATAGCTTAAGGGTGGTATTGGGAGCAATTTTCGTTTCAGCGGTTTGCCTCTTGAATATTCGAAGAGCACATAAAAAGCACATAAATGTGGTGTATTTTCCTTTGAGAATACTGAAAAAATGGTACACGCTCTTTTTAGAGGATTTTTGAGGGTCTAATCAGGCAAAATAAAAAAAATATGGGTTTGGCTGTTCGATATTTGCAAAGCACATAAATGTGGAATAATTTGATTTTGCGATATCGAAAAAATAGCCCTTTCCCTCATTGGAGGGTAGCTTAGGGATGTTATTTGGAGAAATTTTCGTTTGAGCGGTTTGCCTCTTGAATATTCGACGAGCACATAAAAAGCCCATAAATATGGAATAATTTGATTTTGCGATATCGAAAAAATAGCTCTTTCCCCCATTGGAGGGTAACTTAGGGGTGGTATTGGGAGAAATTTTCGTTTTGGCGGTTTGCCTCTTGGATATTCGAAAAGCACATAAAAAGAACATAAATGTGGTTTACTTTCATTTTAGAATACTGAAAAAATGGCACATACTCTTTTTAGAGGATTTTTGAGGGTCTATGTCTGGCAAAATAAAAAAAAAATATGGGTTTGGCTGTTCGATATTCACAAAGCACATAAAAAGCACATAAATGTGGAATAATTTGATTTTGCGATATCGAAAAAATAGCCCTTTCCCCTATTGCAGGGTAGCTTAGGGGTGGTATTGGGAGAAATTTTCGTTTCAGCGGTTTGCCTTTGGGATATTCCAAGAGCACATAAAAGCACATAAATGTGCTGTACTTCCATTTAAGAATACTGAAAAAATGGTACATGCTCTTTTTAGAGGGTTTTTGAGGGTCTATATCTGGCAGAATAAAAAAAATATGGGTTTGGCTGTTCGATATTCGCAAAGCACATAAAAAGCACATAAATGTGGAATAATTTGATTTTGCGATATCGAAAAAATAGCCCTTTCCCCCATTGGAGGGTAGCTTAAGGCTGGTATTAAGAGAAATTTTCGTTTGAGCGATTTGCCTCTTGAATATTCGAAAAGCACATAAAAAGCACATAAGTGTGGAATAATTTGGTTTTGCGATATCGAAAAAAGATCCCTTTCCCCCATTGGAGGGTCGCTTAGGGGTGGTATTGGGAGAAATTTTCGTTTTGGCGATTTGCCTCTTGGATATTCGAAGAGCACATAAAAAGCACATAAATGTGGTGTAGTTTCATTTTAGAGTACGGAAAAAATGGTACATGCTCTTTTTAGAGGGTTTTTGAGGGTCTATATCCAGCAAAATTAAAAAAATATGGGTTTTGCTGTTCGATATTCGCAAAGCACATAAAAAGCACATAAATGTGTAATAATTTGATTTTGCGATGTCGAAAAAATAGCCGTTTCCCCCCATAGCGGGTAGCTTAGGGGTGGCATTAGGAGAAATTTTCGTTTTAGCGGTTTGCCTCTTGGATATTCGAAGAGCACATAAAAAGCACATAAATGTGGAATAATTTGATTTTGCGATATCGAAAAAATAGCCCTTTCCCCCATTGGAGGGTAGCTTAAGTGTGCTATTGGGAGAAAAATTTCGTTTTAGCGGTTCGCCTCTTGGATATTCCAAGAGCACATAAACAGCACATAAATGTGATGTACTTTCATTTTAGAACACAGAAAAAAATGGTACATGCTCTTATTAGAGGATTTTTAAGGGTCTATATCTGGCAAAAAAAAAAATAGGGGTTTGACTATTCGATATTCGCAAAGCACATAAAAAGCACTTAAATGTGGAATAATTTGATTTTGCGATATCGAAAAATAGCCCTTTCCCCCATTGAAGGGTATTTTAAGGGTGGTATTGAGAGAAATTTTCGTTTTAGCAGTTTGCCTCTTGAATATTCGAAGAGCACATAAAAAGTACATAAATGTGGAATAATTTGATTTCGCGATATCGAAAAAATAGCCCTTTCCCCCATTGGAGGGTAGCTTAGGGGTGGTATTGGGAGAAATTTTCGTTTTGGCGGTTTGCCTCTGGGATATTCGAAGAGCACATAAAAAGCACATGAATGTGGTGTAGTTTCATTTTAGAATACTGAAAATATGGTACAGGCTCTTTTTAGAGGGTTTTTGAGGATCTATATCTGGCAAAATAAAAAAAATATGGGTTTGGCTGTTCGATATTCGCAAAGCACATAAAAAGCACATAAGTGTGGAATAATTTGATTTTGCGATATCGAAAAAATAGCCCTTTCCCCCATTGGAGGGTAGCTTAGGGGTGCTATTGGGAGAAATTTTCGTTTTAGCGGTTCGCCTCTTGGATATTCCAAGAGCACATAAAAAGCACATAAATGTGATGTACTTTCATTTTAGAACACTGAAAAAAATGGTACGTGCTCTTATTAGAGGGTTTTTAAGGGTCTAAATCTGGCAAAATAAAAAAAATAGGGGTTTGACCATTCGATATTCTCAAAGCACATAAATGTGAAATAATTTGATTTTGCGATATCGAAAAAATAGCCCTTTCCCCCATTCAAGGGTAGCTTAAGGGTGGTATTGAGAGAAATTTTCGTTTTAACAGTTTGCCTCTTGAATGTTCGAAGAGCACATAAGAAGCACATAAATGTGGTGTAGTTTCATTTTAGAATACTGAAAAAATGGTACAGGCTCTTTTTAGAGGGTTGTTGAGGGTCTATATCTAGCAAAATAAAAAAAATATCTGTTTGGCTGTTCGATATTCGCAAAGCACATAAATAGCACATAAATGTGGAATAATTTGATTTTGCGATATCGAAAAAATAGCCCTTTCCCCCCATAGAGGGTAGCTTAGGGGTGGTATTAGGAGAAATTTTCGTTATAGCGGTTTGCCTCTTGGATATTCGAAGAGAACATAAAAAGCCCATAAATGTGGAATAATTTGATTTTGCGATATCGAAAAAATAGCCCTTTCCCCCATTGGCGGGTAGCTTAGTGGTGGTATTGGGAGAAATTTTCGTTTTAGCGGTTCGCCTCTTGAATATTCGAAGAGTACATAAAAAGCACATAAATTTGATGTACTTTCATTTTAGTACACTGAAAAAAATGGTACATGCTCTTATTAGAGGGTTTTTAAGGGTCTATATCTGGTGAAATAAAAAAAATAGGGGTTTGGCTTTTCGATATTCGTAAAGCACATAAATATTATGTAGTTTCATTCTTAGATATGGCAAAGAATATTAGGTGCTCTGCTAGCTTGATGCTGAGCCAGCAGAGCACATTTGATTTCTCATTTCCCGCTAAACGATAAGAGCACAAAAATTTTTAATGGAGCACAAAATTAGCACATAAAAAGCACAACATTCTCGTACAAATTAAATCCATTTTGGCGACTTTGCTCTGCTAGCTTTGTGGAGGTATTTTTCCGGAGGTCGGATTCAGGAGTGCGGCTGAGGGCCCGGCCTCGTGAGGAGGCACGTGGGGATTTCTCGGGCGGTGCATTTCCTCCAGCATCACCTGTTGTTTTATCTCGGCTTCTCGGAGTTTTTTCGAAGTATTTCCGCTTCGTCGTCCTTCTCCTTGAAGGCACGGAGCTGATCAGCCAGACGTTTCGTCTCTAGATCCGCTGCTTCTGCAATGCTTTCCAGGCGTTCGCATTCTCGATGGATTTCTCAGAGCCGTTTCCCTCGCGCTTCCGTCTCGGCGGTAGCGTTGGCAGCTATTTCCCGGTAGGTGGAAAGTTGCTCCTGGGCGTGCGTAAACGTTTGGGTTGCTTGGAGTTTGCTTAGTTCGACTCTGGCAATTACTTCCTCTCCCGTCAGTCCCAAGTAAGCTAGGCGGTGTGACTCAAGGTAAGACGATGGGACTCTATCTTGACGTTGGTTTGGTTCGGCGACAGGCGGATCGGTTTGACCCGTCGCTGACGGCATGATAGGTGGGAGCTGGTCGTCCACGGCTACAGCTTCTGGTTGCGAGGCGAGACGTGGGTCCGCTTGCTGTGTCGCGACCGCGAACATCCTTTCCTCTTCTTCGTTTATTTGCTCGGCCACCGCTCAATCTTGCTTGAGTTGTCGCACTCGGGCAAGCTCGTCGGCCTGGTGCTGTTCTACTCGTTCGCGAGCTCTTTTTCGGCGGATATCGACGGCTACATCATCACTGATGTCGTTGGGATCGATTTCCAGCTCTAAAAAGGTGTCCTGTGCCCCCGGTAGTCTTCCTAATAGTCTTCGGATCGCGGACCGTTCGACTAATAGTCTCTTAATTGTCTCTTCCAAAGTTTGTATCTCGACGGGTGAGTCTTCCTTTAGCAACTCGGCATCTTAGCTCCGAATTTCCACTCTCAATTGAGCATATCGCTCGGTATGGTTTTCGATATTGTTTTGATTCATCTTAACTTCGTATCAAATGGCTTCGTGATGCAAATTAATCTTTCTCTTAATAAAAGCTACGTTCACACTTATGTTCTCGAATTTCGATAATGAAAACAATGCTGAGATATAATTCGGCTTCGTATCGGATGGCTTAACGATACAAATCAATCTTCCTCTTAACAGAACCTACGCTTGCGCTCAGATTTTCGAATTTCGGGGATGAAGAATATACTGAGATATAATTTTGACTTACAGTAAGAAGAACAGAAGGAGTAGAGAAGTGACGTTGATGATCATTCTGCGTACTCCCTTCGATTATAAGCGCTGGTTGCGTGGAGCCTTGGAATCTTCTGTGACTAGACGGTCCCAATGGAGTTCCAGAGGATTATGGATTGGCTGCCACGTGGTTTTGGTTCTTCAGACTCCAGTATCGCGATTTTCACTTCGGTCACTGTGCGACTCACGAACTCTTCTGCACTATTCTAAGCGGGCATGATATTACTACCGTAATAACACTAATTTACTCGCGAACTTAAAATGTCTTCGGGACACGTTAACTTTTGAGATTTTCGACGCGGAGGACGAATTTCAAATAGTCGATGTTTCCGAGGGGACGCACGTTAATCAAGGTATCGTTATTGAAATTTTATTCGCAATGGTAGTGCAAATGACTTATCGCAGAAGGCTCCAAATTTAGACGATCGATATAATCAGTGTGACTTCTGCGGAGAGCAGTCGCTTAACTATATCCTGGCAGGATCGCCAATTTGTTGTGTGGAACCAATTGTGCGTCATGGATCGCCAGACTAATTTAAATAAATAGTCGAAATATTGTGCAAAGTTGACTCTAATTATTGCTTCATTACCAAAAAGAATATTGAATTGATACAGTATAAAAAATATAGAATTGATAATTAATACTTGATTAACGTTGTGAAGGATGAAAATCTACGATGGTGATACATGATCCTACTCTACTATTCACGGCGGTTCGTAGAAACGTAGATTTTCTGAAGCGTCCCTCGGTCCCAAACCTCAGGCTTTGGTCGTCGACTGCAGACTGCCTCGGTCCCTTCGTGTAAAGCCCTTGTTGACTGCCACGTATCCCCTACCACGTGATTGTCCTTCAGCTTATCACGGGGTAGTTCTTTCTCTAGTTCGATGGGAGAAGGCTGGTGAGTAATACTACAGAAAATGTACTCGGACATTTTCTGTTAGCGAGGACGACAGGGCTAACTGAAGCTCAGATTATCGCTTCGGCCGAGAAAATACATTGGTCGGGAAGGGAAAGCGATAATCCCAGGCCTTCGTCAAGGCGCGCATTAAAGGCTTATCGTTATTTGCGTTAGGCCTCGCCGGAGGAATGCGTCGCGCAAGAGCCAGGTATCGAGATTCATCGGCTGATGCCGAACAACATAGTAACCACGAGCGGCTCGGTCGAGGGGCGTCCGTCATCACTAACATGAGGACCGGTGCGGTACAGTTAAAAAAAAATGAAAAACTTACAAACGTGGCCCGGAAACATCCCGATAACGAGATTCGAACTGAAACGCCTTTCATTCGACAAAACGAGGGTTACGATACGTTTCAAGAAAAAGGTGAGTAAATATTAAATTATTGCAAGCTTTTCTTTAACTTGTCGTTCATATAAACTCATAATAGTACTATAGTTGTGTGAGAAGTGATGTAAAATCGAAGTTTCGGTTTTCTCCACGCTCTTCGAAGTGACATTTACAAAATGTTGATATTTATACAGCCAAATATACGACCACGCGATCGTCTGGAATGTTGCAGTGCTCAGTTTTTGATTCTCATCAGGGAAAACTGCAAGGTTAGCCAGACATGCATCGACAGGATCATCGAAGGCGTACGCAGCTTAAGGCAGAATTGTTCAACTATGATAATGGTAATTTTGAGACTATTATTGTTTCGCTGTTAATGAAAATTAACAGCGTGAGTCATATACTGCCTACCAGGTCTTTGCACAGTAATTCCTTGCTTAAATTGATTATCCATAGTAATTTCTTGCATAGACTGGTTACGCCAGAATAATTCTTTGTGTAAACTCGTTACGCTAGAATAATTCCTTGCGTAGGCTGGTAACGCTTTAGAATAATTCTTTGCGCAGACTCGTTATACTAGAATAATTCCTTGCATAGACTGGTTATGCTAGAATAATTCCTTGTGTAGATTGGTTACCCTAGAATAATTCCTTGCGTAGACTGGTTATGCTAGAATAATTCTTTGAGTAGATTGGTTACGCTAAAATAATTTCTTGCATAGGTTGGTTACGCTAGAATAAATCCTTACGTAGACTAGTTGCACTAGAATAATTCCTTGCGTAGACTCGTTACGCTAGAATAATTCCTTGCGTAGCCTCGGTATGCGGTGGAAAAGTGATTGGTGTCTTACTTTTGTTAGGAATAGAAATTGAAGGTTACTGGTACTATGCAAAGACTGCACGTGGGGTTGAATCGAATTTTGCAAATAACGTTTGTCGCATGCATACGGAGTAAAAAAGTTTATTTGAGCAAAATTTATAACTTAAGTTTAATTTTAAAAAAACATCGGGAACAAAAAAGTCTTATCTTAACCCTGCCCTGACAAACTAGTATCTCTTATTTTGACCACATAATGAATGATTTCCGTGATATGTAGAATACCGTTGGAAAGGGTATGAACTAGAGAAGTTTTTCAAATAAAGCTAAGTTCAAAATAGCTTTTACTTTTTTTATAATGAATGTAAAAGTTGATATTTTTCACACATTTACACATTTTTAAGACTTTGGAAGCTCATGAGTAATTTTCTTGAAGCCAAATAATGATTTATTTATAATGAACATACATTGCAAAATACAAACAACAAATTATTTTGTGCTATTACAGCCACAAATAAAAAAGTTATGACGATTTAAAAGCGAAATTTCGGGCGATTAAAAAAATAACGAATAAAATCGTACCTTAATTACCGTGGCAGTTAGGACATAGGGGCTAAGGATGAAAAAGTTAGAAAATGACCCCCCTCTCCAATCCCCCAAAAAATGTTGTCGAT
The DNA here is from genome assembly GCA_963932345.1 of Ophion ventricosus. NCBI lineage: Eukaryota > Metazoa > Arthropoda > Insecta > Hymenoptera > Ichneumonidae > Ophion > Ophion ventricosus. The sequence goes on from OZ010724.1 coordinate 3,637,054, forward strand.
CCATGTGCCAAACACCCCGTATATATTATAATGTGGGGAAATGTTCATTTTTTCTAGATTATTTATGAATTTCAAACTCTCCTGGACGTCGACGAGGAGGGAATGCAAGCCAAAATTGACCATATGTTCGATAAACTCACTGGCTACTTTGAAAGTGAACTGCAGGACGACCAGTCAAAACTTGATATTTTGCCTAAATTATAGTCATCGTTAACGGCCAAAGTGCAAAAAAAAACAGGTACGCTTTTTTCCATCGTTAAAGAAGTGCCAACCTATTATCTGATATGAAGTTAGAAAACGTAGATCTGCTTTTATCTATATAAATATTTACAGCAACTGAATTCAACGGAATATCTGATGTCGGCCAGGGGAGCCTCCCCACGAATTGTGGCGTACGTAGCCGAATCGTCAATCGCTGTAGCGTGACTGATCGCTGACGATAGAATTACATGAAAAATAGAAGAACCAACTGCGAATAAAATACTAACGCTTCTCATGACAACGTACTTCTCAGAGGATACTGCTTATCCTCCAGCGAATATCAATACGCTGGAATTCCTAGAATTGGAATTAGTACGGCCGTTGACAGAAGTACGGTCGGTAATTAGAAAGTTTGTACGCAATGTACACCTAAAGTACAACCCTTCCAACCAACGTTTTGCGCACAGGTTTCGTACGCAATAAATACAAAAAATGCAACTTTGTTAGCAAATTTTTTGGATGACGTGTTTTTATCAATGGTCGACTTACTCACATTCTGTTGATCTTTTTGTATCGCTTTTATTTCATAGATATTTTTTTAAATTCCAATTCGTTATTATTCGGCCATTGATAATATTTTAGTTTTATATTCATCATATGCTAAGTCTACTTTTATATTAACAATGTGAAATAAAAATATATAATGTTATTGGATTTTTTCCTTGTATTTTCCATTCGATCATTAAAGATATTACAGTTTTAAATTTAGCTTAAAAAATATATTTGTGTGGTATTAATGTAAAATAAAAATATATAATGTTATTACAAAATTTTATTTTCGTATTCCTCAATAATGTAAATCTTATAAGTCCATTCACGCATAGCTGTGTAGTGTGTGTGTACTCACACACACACACACACACACACACGCGCGCGCGCGCGCGCGCGCGCGCTCACGCACACGCACACGCACACGCACACGCACACGCACTGTAGGGTTAATTCAACTTAAACACAGTATGAGCACCTCTGAGAATAGAAGCTCTTTAAATTATTTCGTTACGACCAAAGTCATCAATTTTAATAAGGCGCATCTAGTGGTGACCTCGATCGTGACCTTGACCATGACCTTCAATATGATTTCAAGGTCAACTTTAAAGAAATATGGGCATGAGTACTTTTGAGTTTTAAAATCAATAGAATCAATTGACCTTGAAATCACCTTGGAGGTCATGGTGAAGGTCACGATCGAGGTCACCATTAGATGCGTCTTGTTAAAATTGATGACTTTGGTCATAACGAAATAATTTTAAAAGCTTCTATTCTCAGAGGTGTTCATACTGTGTTTAAGTTGAATTAACCCTACAGTGACCTTCAAGGTCAAATTCGACTGATGACTCAAGTACATATCTGTATGTAGAATTTCTCGTTCTATCGATTGCGGATGTCAAAAAGGGAGTTTTCATTTTTTTTTTAAGTTGACCTTGAAATCACATTGAAGGTCACGGTCAAGGTCACGATCGAGGTCACCACTAGATGCGCCTTGTTAAATTGATAACTTTGGTCTTAACGATAGAATTTAAGAAGCTTCTATTCTTGTCCGAGGTATCCATACTGTGTTTAAGTTTAATTAACCCTGCAGTGACCTTCAAGGTCAAAGGGGACCGGTGACTCAAATACATATCTGTACGTAAAATTTCCCGCTCTATCGATTGCCGATGTCGAAAAAGGGGGTTCCCATTTGAAAAACAAAAGTTGACCTTGAAATAACCTTGAAGGACATCGCCACGGTCAAAATGAAGGTCACCATTGAATTCCTTGGGAAAAGTTACCTCAAGAATGATCTTAACATTTTGGGAAATTGTCTTACCTGCGGAAATATTCAGCCGTCCCGTTACTTTTGTGACACCCTGTATATATATATATATATATTTATAAATTTTATCGTTAATACGTGGCCTCAACTTCACCCAACCTAGCTATGTCTACCCCTAATGTACGTACGCTAACCATTGTGCTAGTGGTTACTTGCGGTTTTTTCAAAAAGAAAAGGACTAGTATCGTTACATCGAACGCGGTGAGTCATGGAGACATTTCACATTTCATGTATAATATTATATTAAAAATATATATAAATGTAAAATGGCTTCATTACTCCCCTCGTCCGATGTAACCATACTATTCCTTTTCTAAACGAGGAAACCACAAATAGCTGATAGTACAATGGTTAGCATACGTACATTAGGTGTGGAAGTAGTTAGGTTAGGTAGTTTCGATACCAGGTAGTGACCATAAAATTATTCACAGGAATTTGTTTCAGGATGGCTGCAAACTATGAAATATGATAGTACATCATAGAAAGTTGCAGAAAGGTAAACCGAATAATGTACGACAAAACACGCTTGAAGTGTGTTGATTTGGGCACCAACACATTTTAAATACGTCGAAAATGGCGACAAGCGTTTACACGCGTAAAGTGTATCAAAACAACGTGCTTGGTTTTTACAGTGTACCGTACAACTTGTATGAAAAAAATTATTTTGCGCCTCTTAAGCTTATGTCTATTTCTCAGACATCTTTTTGTGTGTACTCTAACCCTCTAGTACTGTAAAAAAATACTAGACAGCAATAAGCCATCAAGGGATGAAAGGTGACACCGCTCGATTGTTGTGTGGTAGAGCTACACTGAACAAATTTGTTTCGGCGTCTGAAGCTTCTGAATGCTTCTAGGATATGTTCTTATGTCTACTAAAAGTTTCTAGTTCTTAAAAAAAAATATTAGACCATAATAAATCAACAGAGGGTGAAATAGAACAAGACTCTATTGTTGTATGGTAAAGCTTCCATACATAAATTATTTCGCGCATCTGAAAAATCTGATTGCTTCTCACAGATGTGTACTCTCTAATACTTGAAAAAAAATCATTAGACATCAAGGGATGAGGGATGAGACTGCGTGAGAATCCGATGCTTCTGACTCCTGCTGACATGTGTTCTTATGTGTAGGGAAACTATCGAGTAGTTGAAAATAAATATAAGACTCAATAAATCAGCAGAGAGTGAGAAAGAGAAAAACAACCCTCGATTGTTGTGTTATACACCTTCTAGCAAAAAAAAAAAAATTGCGTGTTTTTGATTCTCCTGGCTACTCTTCACATATGTTTGTATGGGTACTAGAACTCTCCAGGTCTTCAAAAAAAATATTCGACAACAGAAGTTCGGCAAGGGATGAAAGATGACACCGTTCGACTGTTCTATGCTACACTGTCCTGAAAAAAATTAATTTTGTATTTCTGACGCTTCTGGCTACATTTTCCATAAGTTCTTATGTGTAGAACATATGGAAACTCTCTAGTAATATAAAAAAATCATTAGGCAAAAATCAGTCATCAAGGGTTGAGAGGTGTTACTGATGGACCGTTGTATGTTACACTTTCGATCAAAAAAATTATTTCGAGTGCCCGAACCTTCTGGCTCCTTCTCGCACGTATTTTTATGTGTACTCGAATTTTCTAGTAATCAAAAAAAAAATATGAGATTTAATAAATCAGCAGATCGTGAGACAAAACTATACTCGATTGTTGTATTGTACATTTTCTACAAAAAAAATGGCGTGTGTTCGAATCCTCTGGCTACTTTTCACATATATTTTTGTGTGTACTGGCACTCTGCAGCAGTTAAATAAATATATTGGAAAACAACAAATTGACAAGGGTTGAGGGGTGAGACTTCTCGACTGCTGTGTGGTACAGCTTCCATAAAAAAATCATTTCGCGCGTCTGAAGCTTCTTTTCACTTCTGACATATGTTTTTATATATACTAGATCGCTCTAGTACTGTAAAAAAAAATACGAGACAACTATCAAGCCATCAAGCGTTCAAGCCATCAAGCGACAAGCCATCAAGCGATGAGAAGTGACACTGCTCGATTGATGTGTGATAGAGCTTCACTGAAAAAATTTCCTTCGGGTGTCTGAACCTTTTGGATACTTCACATATGTTTTTATGTCTATTAAAACTTTCCCGAAAAAAAATTAAACTATAATAAATCAGCAGAGATGAAATAGAACAAGATCCGGTTGTTGTACCGTGAAGCTCCCATACAAACATTTTTTCGCGAGTCTGAAAAATCTGGTTCCTTCTCACAGATGTTTTGATGTGTACTAAAACTCACTAGTACTCAAAAAAAATCATTGGACAAAAATCAGTCATCAAGGGATGAGAGGTGAGACTGCTGGACCGTTGTATGGTACACTTTCGGTCAAAACATTATTTCGAGCGTCCGAGACTTCTGGCTCCTTCTCATACGTGTCTTTATGTGTACTAGAAGTTTAGTAGTTGAAAAAACATTAGACTTGATAAATCAGCAGAGAGCGAGATAGAAAAACACTCGATTGTTGGATTGTACACTTTCTACAAAAAAAAAACAAATGCGTGAGTCCGAATTTTCTGGCTACTTTTTAAATGTGTTTATAGATGTATCAGAATTCTCCAGGACTTCAAAAAAAGTACTAAACAGAAAATTCGTTTCGCGTGTCTGAAGCTTCTGGATGCTCCTAGAAAGTGTTCTTATGTCTACTAAAACTTTCTGGCACTGTAAAAAAAATATTAGACCATAAGAAATTAGCAGAGAGTGAAATAGAACAACCCTCGATTGTTGTATGGTAAAGCTTCCATAGACAAATTATTTCGCGCGTCTGAAGAATCTGGCTACTTCTCACAGACAATGCTCCTGCCGTTGTTCTTGCAGCATCGTCAGACTTCTATATGCAGTCTGACCGGAAGTAAGATAAAACTGGAGACGAATTCGGGGCAGTAATATCCGGAATATCCGACTGAGGCCCTGAGAACCATTCCGAGCACCGATTTTATCTTTGTTACGTAAACAATGCTCCTGTCACCGTTCTCGCAGCATCGTCAGACTTCTCGACGCTATCTGACCGGACGTAAGATAAAATCGGAGACGAATTCGGTGCAGTAATATCAGTAATGTCCGATTGAGGCGCCGAGAACGATTCCGAACACCCGTTTTATCTTTGTTACGTAAACAATGCTCCTGCCGTGATTCTCGCAGCATCGTCAGGCTTCTCGATTGCGGGTGAAATTTGCGGAGGGAAAAGGGAGGGGGGTGGTGTTAGAGAGAGGGGAGGCTAGTTTTTGGTGACGACGTCTTCCAGGCGATAGCTGGACCCGCGGGCGAGAGGGGGAAGCCAGTGTCGACTCTGTGGGGGAGGAGGCATCATAGAGTCGCGGGTCGTTGAAAACCTATAAAATCTGATAATTTATTATCAAGATTATAGATGCAAGCGGAGCATTTTTTTCTAGACTATTCACATGAGTTTATACATAAAAAAAACAGCTTAGACAAATGTGTGCGTGTGTGTGTGTATGTGAGAAACTCCCATTTATGGCTAGGAAATTTTTTGGGAGTGAGAAAACGATAGTTCCCATATGAAGGGTGGTCCTTCAAAGCCCATAAAATGCTCTATCTATTGCATGCAGCTGCGAGTTATTCCAAAACAAGTTTCAACCCGTCGAGGTTTCATTCCACAAGATTACATCAAGATGTTCACATGTGCGAGTATGTACGCAGTGCATCCGGCCAAGCACCTCCTGGACTTGACCAAAAACGAGCTCGAACAGGTTCCAAAGATCTTGCTTCTAAAGTATTGGGGTAACTTTATTGGTTTACTGTGGGATCGTTTGCCGGAGCATCATCGGAACGATAGTGAAGTGATATCGTATCTTCCATGCATGGAACATTATAATACGCCACAGATGAAGGATCACATTGATGGTCCCCGACCTCAACGTCGGGAGTGTGAAAAGTGTCGTGAGGGGGGATTCTCTACGTGGGAGGTTAGGGTTCTTCGAATGTGCTTGAACCTGTTACACATGCATATGATTGGATAAGTGGGGAGAAGTTTTTTAAATCTGAGTGGAGGGGTTACGAGGGAGCTTATGATTTCGTGGACCAAGCTCAGACTGCACTATTCCACCGCACCATCAACTTCTCCGAAAAGAACTTTGAAAAAGAGTGAAAATGGATCTCTAAAATATCAACAAAGTCAGCCTGATGGCGGAATTCCTCCCAACGAAAAAGCTGTCAGAACTCCACGTCAATCGAATCATCAAATCACGAACATGAGAGCTGTACAGACCAAGTTTGGAAAACGCTACATCGTAGACGTTGCAAATGAGTTTGCCGTCTTCGTGCCAGCGCGGCTGGTAAAGGTCTTCGATCAAGATCCGAAAATGTTCGAGAGTATGCTGCAACTGGCGTGCAATAGTCAACTCTACATGAAGTACATTGGTGGAAAATACAACAGCGTCGAGTTCCATCGAATCTGAGCATGGCGGCAAAGAACGCTCTTGAAGGCCCGATGGAAACAACGAGTTCCACAGCAGCCAGCATCGTCACCATCGTAGAGTGCAACGACTATTTGCATCACAATCATCATCATCGTAGAATTTACGACGCTTAGTGCAACGAAAAAAATTATAAAAAACTTTTCCATCGAATATAATGTAAAAAAATTGTTTTCAAACTGTATTCGCCGTAGATATAGGAAATAAATGGAGAAACGATATTTCCTTAAAATGTTTTTATTCGTTTAAAAAACTTCCTCGCTCACACAACCCTTCGTATACAGTCAATCAGCTTTTCAACGACTTTACATTCGCTTTGGCGCAATTATATTTTGTATTGAAGGCATGATGGGAACATTTAACGTTAGCGATTTTCGACAACTTCTGCAGCGATGAACCGTCCAGAGTCTCCAGATCGACGACTTTTGCTGCTAAATCCATGAATCTCGATAGCCATGAGGACTTCTCGAATCCCTTGGCATAGATCGTAGGAGCTCCTTCCAAGATTCCTTGAATTGTCGTTCTAGCTGCCTCGTATGGTATGCCGCTGTGTTCCCATCGTATTCCATGATAATTGCGTTCCAGCCACTTGTTTGTCATTTTATACTTTTCCCATCACTGTTTGGCTTGTGCTCCGCAATACGACCATAGAGAATCATGCAATATGCTGAGGTTTGTGGTGGATTAATTTATTCAATTCAAATTCAAATCGCATGTCCACAGAGCAGGACTTTAGAGAATCGTTTTGATACAAGTCTTCATAAGCTCTTTATAGATTGGAATTATCATCGGTGTTTGGTCTCGTGAGAATCGACTCGTTCACAAACGCATTCGAACGCCTCTTGCACATATCCGAACCTCTCTTGAACGTCTTCAGCCGTCTCTCGAACATCTTTGAACGTCTTCGAACTCCTCACGAACGTCATTAAATGTCTCTCGAACGTCTAGGAAGGTCTTTAAACATCTCTCTAACGTCTAGCGATCGTCTTGGAACGTTTTACGAAAGCTTTTGAATGTCTCCTGAACGTCTCTCGAACTCCTCACAATCGTTTTCGGACGTCCCACAAATTTCTCTCGAAAGTCTCATGAACATCTTCGAACGTCTCACAAACTTTTTTGAATGTCTCCTGGAAGTCTCTCGAACTCCTCACGATCGTCTTCGAACGTCCCGAGAACATCTCTCGAACGTCTCATGAATATCTTTGGATGTCTCACGAATGTCTTTCAAACGTCCCACGAATGTCTTTCAAACGTCTCATAAATGCCTTTGAACAACTATTCAACCCCTTCGAACGTCTCATAACCGTCTCATGAACGCCTCTTAAATGTCTGCAAACGTCATCGAACGACTTCGAACGTCTCCTTTCGAACATCTCTCGAACTTCTTATGAATATTTTTGAACGTCTCACGAACGTCTTCAAACGTCTTACGAACGTCTTCTAACATCTATTCAAGGTCTTCGGACGGCTCACGAACGTCTCGCGAATTACTTCGAACGTCTGCAAACTCCTTCGAACGTCTTGGAACGTCTTCGAACGACTCTTGAACCTCTCTCAAACTTCTCACGAACATATTCGAACGTCTCTTGAAGGCCTCACAGACGCCTTCGAACGCCTCGCAAACGTCGCTTGGACGTCTTTGAACGTTTTACGAAGTCTCACGAATGTATTACGAACGTCTTTGAAGGTCTCCTGAACGTCCCCCGAACTCTTCACGATCGTCTTCGAACGTCTCACGAATATCTTTGAACGTCTTCAAATGTCACACGAACGTTTTCGAATATCTATTCAACTTCTTCGAACGTCTCACGAATGTCTTGCAAATGTCATCAAACGTTTTCGAACGGCTCGCGAACATTTTCAAATATGTAGGAAACCATTGCGCAAGATGATGTACGCGTTCGAGATCATTGTCATCTGACTGGACGCTGAAGAGGCCTTATCCATTCCAATTGCAACTTAAATTACAAACAGTCATTTTGCATTCCAGTAGTTTTCCACAATTTATCGGGTTACGGTGCGCACTTTATCATCAAGGAAGTAGCCACAGCGTTCGAAGGAAAAACCGATGTGCTTCCAATTACAAAAGAGAAATACATTTCCTTCACGAAGCATGCTGGAATTATAGACGATTCAAAATATAAGATTCAGTTTCGCTCCATCGTTTCATACAAATTCCTCAACACCAGTCTCGACAAATTAACCTCATTTTTGACCGAGGACAAACTCAAAGTATTACGTAAGCAATTTCCAACTCTATCGATAGACGATTTCAATTTGCTGACTCGAAAAGGGGCCTTCCCTTATGAGTATATCGACGATATGACCAGGTTGCTTACCACCACGTGACGCATTTTACAGTTTCCTGACAGAAGCTACAGTATCCGAGAGCGGGTATGCTCATGCTGAGAATGTCTGGGAGCGGTTCTCCATTCGAACGCTGGGTAAATATAAATCGCTATATTCACCCAGCAGACTTTGCCTCACGAATAACCATAGAGTGCTGCACTTTACACAATTCCCATGGCTACATTCATATATCGAGTTAGATATTCATTTTCGAACGCTGGCCAAAAACGATTTTGAAAAGAATTTATTCAAATTGATGAATAATGCCGTGTTTGGCAAAACGATGGAGAGCGTGCGCAATCATGTAGATGTAAAGCTTTTGACAAAAAGGGAGGGAAGGTATGGTGCAGAGGCAATGATTGCGAAGCCAAACTTCCACAGCCGCAGTGTTTTTTCCGGAAACCTCGTTGCTGTAGAATTGCGCAATCTTGAGGTGAAATTCAACAAGCCCATATATGTCGATATGTGCATACTCGACATATCCAAAACGTGATTATATGGATTTGATCATGAGTATATGGTACTACTGTATCGAAATAAATGGAAAGTCATGTATACCGATACAGATAGCCTCATATAGGCCATTGAGAGCGAAGATGTTTATGCAGATATGAAGCGCAACATTGAAAAATTTCATACGAGTGATTATTCAGCGGACAATAGATATGGTATGCCGCTTGTCAACAAGAAGGTACCCGGTCTCATGAAAGACGAATGCAATGGTACAATTATGGCCGAGTTCATCGGACTTCGATCGAAAATGTATGCGACACGTGTTGAGGGTAAGAAGGAAACTAAAAAAGATAAAGGTTCCAAGCGCAGTGTTGCGGCTAGAACAATCACGTTTGATGATTATGCTCGATGCTTGAAGGAAGAAAGTGAAATGATGCGTAGTCAAACGTGTATTCGGTCGAAGTTGCGCAAGGTCTGCACCATTCGCGGGCGAAAATCGCTCCAAGTCCTCATGATGGTAAGCAGTATATCATACCTGGGACCTCTGAAACCCTACCATGGAGGCATGACAGCATATTGTCGTAAAAAACTACCATGTATATACAAACTCGATGTAAAATGTTGTAAAATTATGTACATTTTTGTAAATACTAACTCGATGTTGCGACGTGTCGCATGGTCGACGCGGCAGGCGAACGGAATCGGCATTAGGAAAGAGAGGAGAGCGAGGTGCGACGCAAGCGTCAAGGCGGACGGCGATGGAATGGGAGCGTTCTAGCCGAGTCGCGGCGCGAACTCCCACCCTAGGTCGGGTGAGCGGAAAAGAGTGGGGCGAGCTGGCGGAATGTTCGGCGATCGATACGCTCTCGATCGCGGACCGATCGAGAATGAGACGGAACCGCGCGGTCGGGAAAATTCATCCCCACTCCTTGCCGGAATGATCAAAATTGGAACGATGCGAGAAAAGCGTGCGGAAGGGCCACGCCGGCGAATAGGAGAACAGGGTTCCGAGGTCAGAGCCGTAATTGGCGCCCACACCATGAAATGCCGTGTGCACGCTAACCCTTCCTGACCCAAGAAAAAGAGCAGAAGAATAAAAAGGAACACAAATTGGTGGGAAATATAAAGAAGTAGAAGCCAAATTTTTAAGGGTTACCTCGATTGGCGGGGAAAAAGTGGCTGTTGCGAGATGCCGGGTTTAAAAAGGCCTTGCAGAAGGGCCTCAGCCTTCCTTTTCAAACAGAAGCTCTTCCGAGCATCTAAAGAAGCCGAAGCATTTCCTGGAGTTGCTGGTAGGGAGAACCCGATTACGGGGGAAACTCGTGGCCTCTCCTCCCTCTCTTTTCCTTTCCCGGAGTTGCCGGTAGGGAGAACCCAATCACGGGGGAAACTCGTGGCCTCTCCATCCTCGGAAGAAACCTCCGTGAGAGCACAGGCGGAAAGGGAAGGGTCGGCGAAGAGACGTGGGGGAAGGCGCGGCGGAGAAAGCCGGTAGAGTGCCAGCGGGCACGGCGTGGAGGGAACATCAGGCGAAATGTGGGTGGCGAGAGACGTGGAACACAGAGTGACGAGCTAGAAGGGGGGGGGGGGGCGATCGAGCGTGGAAATCGTTATTGCGAGGCGTACGGTGAATCCCAGTCGATCGGGGAGCCGGCGGAACCAAGCGTGGCTAAGGGAGCAATTGGCCGTACCTACGGTGGGTCGCGAGCGGAATCTAAAGAGATAACGATAAGCTGTATCGGAGGCGAGGTAAAGATTAGTCGATAAGATTGGACGAAGTCGAATAAGAGGACCGCGGCTAATTTAAGGGCATATGTAACCTCATAGTTCTAATTTATTTCTTATTTTCTTATTGTAATAAATGTTATTGAACCAGATTTGAGTACCCATATTTATTCGTGGAACCCTGCTCGAGTTCAGTGACTGCGTCCCCTGGACTAACAGGCGAGTATCGAGAAAACACCACGGGGAACAATCAGAGTTTATGTGAAACCGTCACAATGTATAAGATTTATGAAAATTGTGTATATTTTTTGTAAATATTTGAAATTGTAAAAACGGATTTTTTAAGTAAAGAAGACTTTTTTCTTTAATGGAAATTGCGGAAAATAATGAGTACGCATGCGTGGCTTTTGCCACGCATGCGTACTCATTATTTTCCGCATACTCATACACTTTTCGAAAGTGGGGGGGAAACGGTATAGAGGACGAGAAAACGTCCGCTGTGGCGCAACGCGTGGGGTTGACGGGTAGAAAGAGAGTCATAAAAGTCTAAATGTTTTTGGTCTCTTGTGTTGTCGTCTACAAATCAGATTTATTTATCCAACTATTGTGGGTATTGTCGAAACCCAGCCATTTTACAAACATTCGATTACCGCGCTTCTTCAATATTTTTTCAATGAGATAGATATCGCGGTACTAGATATCGTGAAGCTCTTATTCATAGAAACCACCGGCGATGGGTTCATCTTTATGATCCTTCAAAAGATACGTCACTGGATGCGTTTTTTTTTCACATGAGATACTGTACATATTTCCGCTGTCCAATTTGACGTGTCGAAGACGTTCGTGAGACGCTTAAAGATGTTCATGAGACGCTTAAAGATGTTCATGAGACGTTCGAAGATATTCGAGAGACGTTTGAAGATGTTCGTGAGATGTTTCAAGACGTTCCTGAGACGTTTGAAGATGTTCGTGAGAAGTTTGTAAGATGTTCGTGAGACGTTTGCAAGACGTTCGTGAGACGTTCAAAGATGTTTGTGAGACGTTCGCGAGATGTTCGAAGACAATCGTGGAGAGTCCGAAAGACATTCAAGAGGTTCGAAGACAATCGTGAAGAGTCCGAAAGACGTTCAGGAGATGTTCAAAGGCGTTCGAATGGCATAATTGTACCATTGCATTCGTCTTTCATGAGACCGGGTACCTTCTTGTTGACAAGCGGCATACCATATCTATTGTCCGTTGAATAATCACTCATATGAAATTTTTCAATGTTGCACTTCATATCTGCATAAACATCTTCGCTCTCAATGGCCTATATGAGGCTATCTGTATCGGTATACATGACTTTCCATTTATTTCGATACAGTAGTACCATATACTCATGATCAAATCCATATAAGCACGTTTTGCATATGTCGAGTATGCACATATCGACATATATGGGCTTGTTGAATTTCACCTCAAGATTGCGCAACTCTACAGCAACGAGGTTTCCGGAAAAAACACTGCGGCTGTGGAAGTTTGGCTTCGCAATCATTGCCTCTGCACCATACCTTCCCTCCCATTTTGTCAAAAGCTTTATATCTATATGATTGCGCACACTCTCCATCGTTTTGCCAAATACGCATTATTCATCAATTTGAATAAATTCTTTTCAAAATCGTTTTTGGCCAGCGTTCGAAAATGAGTATCTAACTCGATATATGAATGTAGCCATGGGGATTGTGTAAAGTGCAGCACTCTATGGTTATTCGTGAGGCAAAGTCTGCTGGGTGAATATAGCGATTTATATTTACCCAGCGTTCGAATGGAGAACCGCTCCCAGACATTCTCAGCATGAGCATACCCGCTCTCGGATACTGTAGCTTCTGTCAGGAAACTGTAAAATGCGTCACGTGGTGGTAAGCAACCTGGTCATGTCGTCGATATACTCATAAGGGAAGGCCCCTTTTCGAGTCAGCAAATTGAAATCGTCTGTCGATAGAGTTGGAAATTGCGTACGTAATACTTTGAGTTTGTCCTCGGTCAAAAATGAGGTTAATTTGTCGAGACTGGTGTTGAGGAATTTGTATGAAACGATGGAGCGAAACTGAATCTTATGTTTTGAATCGTCTATAATTCCAGCATGCTTCGTGAAGGAAATGTATTTCTCTTTTGTAATTGGAAGCACATCGGTTTTTCCTTCGAACGCTGTGGCTACTTCCTTGATGATAAAATGCGCACCGTAACCCGATAAATTGTGGAAAACTACTGGAATGCAAAATGACTGTTTGTAATTTAAGTTGCAATTGGAATGGACAAGGCCTCTTCAGCGTCCAGTCAGATGACAATGATCTCGAACGCGTACATCATCTTGCGCAATGGTTTCCTACATATTTGAAAATGTTCGCGAGCCGTTCGAAAACGTTTGATAACATTTGCAAGACATTCGGGAGACGTTCGAAGACGTTGAATAGATGTTCGAAAACGTTCGTGTGACATTTGAAGACGTTCAAAGATATTCGTGAGACGTTCGAAGACGATCGTGAAGAGTTCGAGGGACGTTCAGGAGACCTTCAAAGACGGTCGTAAGACATTCGTGAGACGTTCGTAAAACGTTCAAAGAAGTCCAAGCGATGTTTGCGAGGCGTTCGAAGACGTTGAATAGATATTTGAGAGAGGTTCGAAGATATTCGAGAGACGTTCGAAGACGTCTGTGAGGCCTTCGAGAGACGTTCGAATATGTTCGTGAGAAGTTTGAGAGACGTTCAAGAGTCGTTCGAAGACGTTCAAGAGACGTTCCAAGACGTTCGAAAGAGTTTGAAGACGTTCGAAGTAATTCGCGAGACGTTCGTGAGACGTTCGAAGACCTTGAATAGATGTTAGAAAACGTTCGTGAGACGTTTGAAGACGTTCGTGAGACGTTCAAAAATATTCATGAGATGCTCGACAGCTGTTCGTCAAACGTTCGAAGACGATTGTGAAGAGTTCGAGAGACGTTCAAAGACGTTCGATGACGTTTAAGAGATATTTGGAGACATTTCAGAGACGTTTGCGAGACGTTCGAGAGATGTTCTCAGGATGTTCGAAGACGATCGTGAGGAGTTCGAGAGACTTCCAGGAGACATTTAAAACCTTTCGTGAGACGTTCAAAGATGTTCATGAGACGTTCGAGAGAAATTCGTAAGACGTCCGAAAATGATTGTAAGGAGTTCGACAGGCGTTCGGGAGACGTTCAAAGTCTTTCGTAAAACGTTCCAAGACGATTGAGAGACATTCGATGACGTTCGTGCGGCGTTGGAAGACATTCATAGACGTTCGAAGAGGTTTGAAGACGTTCAAAGACGTATGTGAGACGATTGAAAGACACGTGTGAGATATCCAAAGATATTCATGAGAAGTTCGAGAGATGTTCGAAAGGAGACGTTCAAAGTCGTTCGATGACGTTTGCAGACATTTAAGAGACGTTCATGAGACGGTTGTGAGACGTTCGAAGGGGTTGAATAGTTGTTCGAAGGCATTTATGAGACGTTTGAAAGACATTCGTGGGACGTTTGAAAGACATTCGTGAGACATCCAAAGATATTCATGAGACGTTCGAGAGATGTTCTCGGGACGTTCGAAGACGATCGTGAGGAGTTTGAGAGACGTCCAGGAGACATTCAAAAAAGTTCGTGAGACGTTCGAAGATGTTCATGAGACTTTCGAGAGAAATTTGTGGGACATCCGAAGACGATTGTGAGGAGTTCGTGAGACGTTCAGGAGACGTTCAAAAGCTTTCGTAAAACGTTTCAAGACGATCGCTAGACGTTAGAGAGATGTTTAAAGACGTTCCAAGACGTTCGAGAGACATTTAATGACGTTCGTGAGGAGTTCGAAGACGTTCAAAGATGTTCGAGAGACGGTTGAAGACGTTCAAGAGAGGTTCGGATATGTGCAAGAGGCGTTCGAATACGTTTGTGAACGAGTCGATTCTCACGAGACCAAACACCGATGATAATTCCATTCCATAAAGAGCTTATGAAGACGTGTAGCAAAACGATTCTCTAAAGTCCGGCTCTGTGGACATGCGATTTGAATTTGAATTGAATAAATTAATCCACCACAAACCTCAGCATATTGCATGATTCTCTATGGTCGTATTGCGGAGCACAAGCCAAACAGTGATGGGAAAAGTACAAAATGACAAACAACTGGCTGGAACGCAATTATCATGGAATACGATGGGAACACAGCGGCATACCATACGAGGCAGCTAGAACGACAATTCAAGGAATTTTGGAAGGATCTCCTACGATCTATGCCAAGGGATTCGAGAAGTCCTCATGGCTATCGAGATTCATGTATTTAACAGGAAAAGTCGTCGATCTGGAGACTCTGGACGGTTCATCGCTGCAGAAGTTGTCGAAAATCGCTAACGTTAAATGTTCCCATCATGCCTTCAATACAAAATATAATTGCGCCAAAGCGAATGTAAAGTCGTTGAAAAGATGGTTGACTGTATACGAAGGGTTGTGTGAGCGAGGAATTTTTAAAAACGAATAAAAACATTTTAAGGAAATATCGTTTCTCCATTTATGTCCTATATCTACGGTGAATACAGTTTGAAAACAATTTTTTTACATTATATTCGATGGAAAAGTTTTTTATACATTTTTTCGTTGCACTAAGCGTCGAAAATTCTACGATGATGATGATTGTGATGCAAATAGTCGTTGCACTCAAGTCCAGGGGGTGCTTGGCCGGATGCACTGCGTACATACTCGCACATGTGAACATCTTGATGTAATCTTGTGGAATGAAACCTCGACGGGTTGAAACTTGTTTTGGAAGAACTCGCAGCTGCATGCAATAAATAAAGCATTTTATGGGCTTTGAAGAGCCACCCTTCATATGGGAACTATCGTTTTCTCACTTCCGAAAAGTGTCCTAGCCATAAATGGGAGTTTCCCACATACACACACACACGCACACATTTGTCTAAGCTGTTTTTTTAAATGTATAAACTCATGTGAATAGTCTAGAAAAAAATGCTCCGCTTGCATCTATAATCTTGATAATAAATTATCAGATTTTATAGGTTTTCAACGACCCGCAACTCTATAATGCCCCCTCCCCCACAGAGTCGACAGTAGCTTCCCCCTCTCGCCCGCGGGTCCAGCTATCGCCTGGAAGACGTCGTCACCAAAAACTAGCCTCCCCACTCTCTAACACCACCCCCCTCCCCTTTCCCTCCGACGCAGCCCCGCACTCGGCTGCTGCATGCCGGACCCTCCCGCCCTTGTGACGTCGCCCCCCCCCCCCCCCCCCCACGATGCCGCGCACGCGGCTGCTGCGTCCCGGAACCCCCCCTGACGTCACATCATGGTTTTCCCGTGCCCCCCCCCCGTCAAGCATACCCCGGCTACCCTGCGCTCGACTCCCCCGCCCCGCTCCCCCCTGAGATCCCTGCGTTAGAACCGGCCTAGCTCCTCTTCTCATGTATTGGTCCCAGATCAACCCCTGAATTATTATTAATTTTTGAAGGCGACCAATCAGGCGCGCCTCATGAGTAGGGTTGCCAACATTCAGAATATGTTTTGCCGGCCGGTCGGAAAGGTGGGGGATGGGGGTCTATATAGCCCTGAAGGATTACAGATTAAGGTAGTTCTATCGTTATATCGTTTTCTTAAGATTTTATTGAAAATTTGGATAAATCTTCTTCGATGTCATATGCACGTTTGTAATGAATTTTTGAACGAAAACTCAGATATTTATTGGTAAAAATCACAATTTTCAGTAGTCTCTCATAAGAGCCCATGCTAAAGGTTGTATTTTCATCAATAAATATTTTGGCTTCTACTCGGCGAACCTTTCTAAAACTTTACATACATTTGTATGCAACATCAAAGAAGCTTTATTTGGTTTTTCAAAAAATCTAAAGAAACAAATTTTCGCAATTTTTGTAATTATACAGCAAGTACATATTATCTTGGATGATCTCGAATTTGGAGTATGTTGTTCTTTAGTCAATTTGCAACATTTTTTCTCAATTAACTTAACTTTTTTTATGAGGAATTGGAGAATCGTCGTCACTCTCACTTTTCTCCATCTCTTCAATTATATCACTTTCTCTTGCATGGAAGAATTAAAAAAACGGTTTATTTTTTTAGCTACACTAAACACTTAACACTGCTAGTGCTAGACTGCTAACTGCTATACATGCTTTGTCACAATTTTCACGAATGTAAATAACGTGAATACAGCAATAGGCACGATGACTGCAACGCCATCTGGACACTTGGGTTTTGTACTCGTACTTGTAGCAGTTGTAGCCTTATAGCGCTACATGCAGATGGCGCCAGTAAAAAGTGGCTGTAAGCTGTGACTGTGATAGACGGGTCGAGAAAAAAAAATCATCATTCATTGCCACTGCTCATTGAAAATAATTTTTTTTCTAATTTTTATCGATGTCATTTGAAAAAAAAAGTACAATTCCTGGTCGACTGATTTATGCCGGCCTTTGGCCAAAATTACCGGCTGGGCCGGTGGAATACCGGCCGGTTGGTAACCTACTCATGAGTCGTACGTTGGTGAGCGATACGCGCCCGTAGTGGTGCCTGGCGCTGCCGTGCCCCCCACCATGCCTATGTTCATCGGAGTGGGCGCTTGCATGCGGTAGTGTGTGCCTCGCTATACGTTAGTAGTATACCTCGGCCGGGTCCCCTATGTAGGAATCTACCTTACCGACGGTCAGTAATGCAGAATTACCGTCGGTAGATTCCCCCGACCGTCGGTAATCTGACCCAGACGAAAGTCACGGTGGGAAATTAAAAAAACTGGTGATCAGATTTTTGCGGGAAGTTCAAAAACGGAGACTTTTTGGCGGGAAAAGCTGAGACACGAAACTTTTGGCGCCAAAGCGGGAAATTCAAACGCGAGGTCCGATATACCAGCGATCAGGATAGTTGACTATCGAGACAGTTCGAGACCTTTTGGCGGGACGACCTTTTGGTAAGAAAAAGCGCGCGAAAGCAGAGAAACCATTTCGCGGGTCCGCGATACCAGCGACCAGGACAATCGGGATAGTTAACTATCAAGTTGTGACTCATGAAATTTTTTATTCGAGTTCCTACCGACCGCAGATTCTTGTAGGAATCCACCGGTGGTCGGGAATGCAGATCCGGAATCTATCGACTGTCGGTACCGCAGATCCGGAATCTACCTTACCGATCGTCGGTACGGCAGATCCCTGCCCAGAATGCCGGTATGATAGGTCCCTACCTTACCGACCGTGGGAGTGGTGGTAGGGGTGGCTACCCATTTCGATATTTCGGACCTATGTCCCTATCGAATACTCTGTACCTTTCCTTCTCCAGAGTACTCTGGGCCTAAACTTCTCCCGAATATGCTGGACCTATACTTCTCCCGAATATTCTGGACTTATTCCCCCATCGGGCTCGTGTATAAGAGAGATTCAGTGACGACAGAACGTCAGTCTATTTTGAATAATCGAGGAGTGCACAAGGGTAAGTCTCTGACTCTATTTCTATAATTTATTTTGCTTCTCTTTTCTAATGCTACTTTTACGTTCTTACAAGTAGCGCAATGCTTCGTCCTGCGGGTGTGGTAAGGGTCGTCGGCAGGACCCTCGCTTCAAGCGGGGAATCCTAACATTTCCCCTTCCACCCTTCGCAGAGAGGAACAGCCAAGCGAAGACAGCGGATCTTGAGGAGAATCTGTTCCTCTCAAGTGAGAAAGAAGGCGAGGCCCCTCCGTCTTCGGAACCAAAGAAAAAAGAAATTCGTCGCAAAAATATTCTTTGTTTACCCTCAATTCAACCTACTAGAAAGCAGGGGCAGTCTTCGGAGGAAAACAAAGAGAACATCCCCAAGCCTGACTCGTGGGTCCGGAAGCGGACGCAGTCATCGAGGCCTCCCATCAGCATGGTCCAACGCCGCCGCAGACAAATAAATTAATAAGTAAATAAATTAATAAACAAATAAATAAACAAACAAATAAATAAACAAATAAATAAAAAATAAATAAACTAATAAATAAACAAATAAATGAACCAATAAATAAACAAATAAATGAACAAATAGGACTTCCGTTTCCGGTGCGAAATCGAGTGGCTGAGTGCATGACAGAGTGAGAAGAAAAGTGGAGAAAAGGAGGATAAAGGAGGAAAAGAAAAAGAGAAAATGAGGGAAAAGGCAGAGGAGAAGCAGGGAGGTAAAACAGGGAGGAGAGAATTTGGACAGGCACAAAAGGAGGACGAAAGAAATGAGCGAGAAGGGGAAAGGAAAGAAGGGGGTAGAAGAGGAGGAGAGCGGAAGGGAGGAAGAGAAGGGGGAGCAGGCAAGGAGGAAAGGTAGAAAAACAAACGCAGAGAGGTTGTCAAAGGAAAGAAGGACAAGCCTAGGCGAAATGAACGAGATGTGGAAAAGGAAAAGAGAACAAATGGAAGAAAGGGAACAGGAGGAGCGGAACGCATTCCAGAAAAGTAGAAAAGTACAGCGGTCCCCAGAAGGAGGAGGGCAGGAGGAGGAAAGCGTGAAGGAGATGATAAGAGCGATGAGGGACGAGTGCAGAAGAGGTATGGGAGAGGTAAAAGAGCAGGGAAGGGAAGTGAAAGAAGAGCTGGGACGGATGAGAGGTGAGTTAAGGCAGGCGGAGGAAAGATGGAGAGAGCAGAGAGAGGCGATGGAGGAGAGAATGTGGGAAATGGAAAGAAGAATGGAAAAGGTGGAAAGACAAGAACAGGAGATAGAAAAGATGAATGAGAGGCTGGCAGCGCTAGAGACAGCGGAGAGAGACAGGGAGAGGGCCGGGGGTACGGCGGAAAGAAGAGAAGGAGAGGAAAGGAGAGAGGAGAGCCGGATAAGGAGAAGGATAAGAGAGATAGAAAGGAAATTAGAGATGAAGGAGAGGGAGGAGAGAAGGAGAAACATAATAATAAGGGGAGTAAAGAAAGAAGGGACAGCAAAGGAGACGGCAGAAAAAGTAATGAAAAGAATAGGGGTACAGGGGGGGGGGGGGGGGGGGGTAGAAATAGCTTGAGAAATAGGGAGAGGAGCAGAACAGGGGAGCGAAACAATGATAATGGTAAGGTTGGAAAGCGATGAGAGGGAAAACGAGATAATGAATAGGAAAAGGGAAATAAGAGGAAGGAAAAAGAGAATAGAGGACGACCTGACATGGATGGAGAGAAGGATGCAGTGGAGATTAAAAAGAATAGGCGAAGGGGAAGAAAGGAAAGGGAAAAGGGTGAGGGTGGCGTACGGAAAGATAACAGTGGAGGGGACAACTTGGATATGGGATGAGCAGGAAGAGAAATTAAGGGATTGGAGGGGAAGAGAACGGGAGGGGGATCAGGAGGGGGGATCGAGGGCAGAAGAAAGGGGCGAGAGGAACGGGAGAGGGGAACCAAAAAAAATGAATAGAGAGGGGGGAGAAGAGAAGGGGAAGACGGAGGACAAGAGAAAAAAGGGGAACGATGGACGATAGCATTCTGGAATGTGGCGGGACCCCAAACAAGAATAAGGAGTTTTGGAAAGAATTAGAGAAATGGGAGGCGATGGTGTTGATGGAAACATGGATAGAGGAGAAAGGATGGGAGAACATAAAAGAAAGATTGCCAAAGGGATACGTATGGAGGGCGCAGTGGGCAGAAAAGAGGAATAGGAAGGGGAGGGCCAGAGGGGGGATGTTAATAGGAGTGAGAGAGGAAATGAATCCAGATAAGAGAAACGGAAGAAGGGGTGTTGATGGTGAAAATAAGATCGGGGGAAGAGGCATGGACAATAATCGCAGTGTACGTGAACGGGGACATAGAAAGGAAGATAGAGATTTTAAGGGAAGCAATAGAAAGGCAAGAAGTAGAAGGAAGGGTTTTAGTGGGGGGGGGGGGACTTCAACGCAAGGACAGGAAGAGAGGGAGGAGGAGGAGAAGGTGACGAAGAGGACGAGGCGGAGGGAACGAAATCGAAGGTCAGGAAAACAAACACGGAAGGGAGAAAACTAATAAAAATGATAGTGGAGGTAGGGTGGGAGATTTTTAATGGAAATATAAAGGGAGATGAAGAGGGGGAGTTCACATACACAAGGGGGAGAGGGGAGACAGTAATAGACTATATAATAGGAGATAGAAGAACAAGGGAAGGGGTGGAAAGTGTGCGAGTCGGAGACAAGGTGGAGTCGGACCACCACCCGCTTATAGTGGAGATAAAAAGGGGAAGAAAAGAGAGGACAGCACAGAAGGAGAAGAAAAGAAGGGCAGTAGGGGGGAGGTGGTCGGAAAAGATGAAGGAGGGATACAGGAGAAGGATTGGAGGGGCAGAAGAGGAAGGAGAAGAGAGGCAGGAAAGGGTAAAAGAAATAAAAGAAAAAATAAAAATAGCGATGAAGGAGAGCGAAGAGGAAGAGGGCAGAGAGGGGAGAACAACAAAAGAAGGATGGTGGGACAGGGAATGCAGAGGTAAAAAAGAGGAGGTTAGAAAAGAATTAAGAAGGTGGAGGAAAGGAGAAAGCACGAACGAAGGATACAGAGAGAGAAAGAGGGAGTATTAGGAGATGTGCGAAAAGAAAAAGGAGGAGGAGAGAGATGGAACGATAAGGGAAGTAGCAGAAGCGGGAACAGAGAACAACGTATGGGAAATAGTGAATAGGGGGAGGAGGGTACGGAGAAGAGCGAACGAAAGCATAAAAAGGGAGGAATGGGCAAAATACTTCGTGGATCTGTTAGGAGGTGTAGAGAAGCGGGAGGGAAGTGGAAGTGGAACAGGAAGTAGAAGGGGAGGAGACGAGGAAGAAGACATAAGGGGGGAGGAAGTAAGAAGGGCGGTAGAAAAAAGTACGGAGGGGAAGGCGATGGGAGGGGACGAAATACCAAATGAGGCTTGGAGATGGGGGGGAGAGAATACGGTAAATGGGAGGGTGATATATGCAGGAGAGTATGGAGAGGGGTGGGATGACCAGAAGAGTGGAAAGAGGGATTAATTGTGCCGATAGTAAAGAATGGAAAAGCGGCGAGGGTAGAGGAGTATAGGGGAGTCACATTAATGCCTTCCCTACACAAGATATACGCGACGATATTGGCCAAGAGGTTAGAAGAGGAGGTGGAGAGAGGAAGAAAAGTGCCGCAGAACCAAACAGGCTTCAGAAAAGGGATGGGAACGATAGATAATATTTATGTGGTAAATTATATAATATGAAGACAGGTGGCGAAGAAAGGGGGAAAGCTGGTCACGATTTTCGTAGACTTGAAGGCAGCATTTGACTCGGTAGACCGAAGCGTGTCGTGGGAGGCAATGGAGACGAGAGGGATAAAGAGGGGACTAACAATAAGAGGTGACAATGAATGATTCAACTTAAAAAAAAAAAAAAAAAATTAAATAAATAAAAATAACGACTTTCTGTGAGATGCAAAACTGACAATGCATGATTCAACTTAAAAAAATAAAAAATAAATAAAATAACGACTTTCTGTGATATGCAAAACTGAAAATCGATATTTCACCCACTTCACGACTACTTAGAGCGCTGACATTTTGCAAGCATGCATCTAAGAGGTGACAATGCATGAATCGACATTTAAAAAATAAAAAATAAAAACAAATAACGACGTTCTATGAGATGCAAAACAGAAAAATCGATATTTCACCCACTTCCCGACGACTTCGAACTTTGAAATTTTGCAAACATGCCTCTAAGAGGTGACACTGCATGATTCGACATAAAAAAATTAAAGACTAAAAAGTACAAAATAATTTATATATAAGAAAATAATTTTTTTTAAACAAGCTTTTATTTAATGTACTGAAAAGTAGAAAATAATTTTTTTTACCGATCATCTATATGTGATTGTAAATAAAAGCTTGGAGCGCTTAAAATTTAGACATATAATCTTTAATTTACATAAATCCGTTAACATATAAACTGTATTTAATTTAATGTAAAACAACCTTAGATTTCGTAAACAAAAATCGGTAAACTGAGTATAAACGTGTGATAATAATTTCTCAAATTATTAGCTGTGTGAATTAATTTCTACAGTTTTTTTTCCATACTTGCGGTTTATTAAAAAATAGACAAAACCGTGTTTAATCCGGGTAACATCTCCCGTTCCTCTATTACCGATCTGGTAGCATACAGATACCATCACGATAGAAGCTGGCTGGTTTCGAGGCGATAAAGTCATCGACGAATTTCCTAATATCTTCGACTTCTCGGAAATGGCTCCCTCTTAAGATGTGCGCCATTGACCGAAATAGGTGATAGTCGGATGGGGCCAAGTCCGGTGAATATGCCGGATGAGGAAGAACTTCCCAGCCCAGGTTTAAAATAGTTGTTTGGGTCGTACGAGCAACGTGAGGTCGAGCGTTATCATGCAGGAGAATGACTTTTCGCCTTCCGTGTCCTGTGAATGGTCTTTTTTTGCTGAATTACTTCGCTTAAACGATTTAATTGGTCACTATATCGTTCTGCAGTGATCGTCTGACCCAGTTCTAGAAGTTCATAATAAAGAACACCCTGTATGTCCCACCAGATACACAAAATCATTTTTTTGATGTTCATTTGCGGTTTGGGAGTTGATGTTGTTGGTCCTCCAGGGTCCACTCATGATTTTTTCCGCTTGGGATTCTCATAAAGGATCCATTTTTCATCCCCCGTCACGATTTTCCAGAGAAAGTTCTTCCTTCGTTGTTTGCTAAGCAACCAAAGACACGTGTTCATCCGTTGACCGAGGTTATATTCGGTAAGTTCATGTAGGACCGATTTCCAGAGCTTCTGAATTTTGCCCATCGCGTGTAACCTCTTGACAAAGGTTGATCGATCAACTCCTAGTTGGGCTGCAAGATTTCTTGTGTCTGTGAAGAATTTTGGACCAGTAAAGTTTCCAAATCGTCGCCCGAAAATGTTTCAGGCTGTCCAGTAAGCTCACGGTCACTGAGTTCGAAATCATTGTTTCTGACACGTTTAAACCAATAATTGCATGTTTCGTATGACACAATACTCTTCCCGAACACAGAACAAATTGACTCCCAAGCTTTGGTGGCACTTTTTCCTTGTTGGAATTCGTAAAGGATGCAGTGGCGAATGTACAGCTTATCGGTTGCCATTGTTCTTGCTACTTTATTTTAAGGTTATGATGCTTGCCCAATAAATTCATACAGCGTCTTGAAAAGGGCTATGTCAATACTTTAAAATCCTAAAAGGACGTTGAAATATTTCAACTTGAAAGAGGATTCCCAGCCTGCTAGAAAACTCTCTCAAAATTAATTCACACACCTAATACTATTGTGCCAAATTCAATTTCAAATTTCGAATTCAAATCAAATTTATTAAACTTTTAAAAAGTTGAGCGCTACATTAAATAAAAGCTTGTTTAAAAAAAAATGATTTTTTATTTTTTGAAGCTGAATCATGCATTGCCACCTCTTAGGTGTATGTTTGCAAAATTTCAGAGCTCTAAGTAGTCAGGAAATGGGTGAAATATCTATTTTCCGTTTTGCATCTCACAGAAAGTCGTTATTTTTATTTTATTTTTCTTTATTATTTTTTTAAAGTTAAATCATGCATTGTCACATCTTAGATGCATGCTTGCAAAATTTCAAAGCTCTAAGCAGTCGGCAAGTGGGTGAAATATCGATTTTCAGTTTTGTATCTTCCAGAAAGTCGTTATTTTTATTTATTTATTATTATAAAAAAAAATAAATCATGCATTGTCACCTCTTAGATACAAGTTTGCAAAATTTCAGAGCTATAAGTAGTCGGGAAGTGAGTGAAATATCTATTTTCGGTTTTGCATCTCGCAACTAGTGAAGATGAATAAAAGCTTGTAAAAAAGAAAGTTATCGTTGTGCCTTTTATTAACAGGCGCGACTATTTATGCATAGAAATACTAATCCTTTTCCTCATCTGCAGAATGTTACAACAGTCTTCTAATAAAAACAAAGCCATGAGATTGCTAAGAGACTGAATCGTGTACTATTTATCCGTCTGTCTCTTTTGTCTTATACTACCGGGTGGTAGTATAAGAAAAGCTCTAAGTAGTCGGGAAGTGGGTGAAATATCGATTTTCAGTTTTGTATCTCCCAGAAAGTCGTTATTTTTATTTATTTATTATTTTTGAAAAAGTTGAATCATGCATTGTCACCTCTTAGATACAAGTTTGCAAAATTTCAGAGCTATAAGTAGTCGGGAAGTGAGTGAAATATCTATTTTCAGTTTTGCATCTCACAACAAGTGAAGTTAAATAAAAGCTTGTAAAAAAGAAAGGTATCGTTGTACCTTTTATTAACAGGCGCGACCATTTATGCATAGAAATACTAACCCTTTTCCTCATCTGCAGAATGTTACAACAGTCTTCTAATGAAAACAAAGCCATGAGATTGCTAAGAGACTGAATCGTGTACTATTTATTCGTCTGTCTCTTTTGTCTTATACTACCAGGTGGAACCAAATCACACGCATTTATTAGGAATAAATGAAATATTTAGTTGTTAGACGATCTTGATTTGTATAAAAAAATAATTTTAATAATGGAATGCAATAGGAAAAAATTTGTTTTAACGAAAAATCTAGTCAGTTCCAATAAAAGAAATTCGAATTTCTACAGTAAATCCTTTGTTATATACTGAACATCCCCTCCAAATGTTAAATTTATCATTTCTATAAAATTTACCATTGAAGAAACATTTTTTAAAATAGAGCATTTAACATTACGACACTGATGACGAATTTCTCATAATGTACTGAGTGATTTGACAGTTTTTCATAACACTTTAAGCATTTTTCACACTATTTCGTGCGTAAAACTGCCATTCAGCGATACGTGTAGGTAGTTAAAATATCGCCTCATGTTAAAAAGGGTTATTTTAACTGTAAATTTTATAAGAACGGTGTAGACGATCGATTCAAAATTTGGAAGGTGCATTCAGTATATGAGAGAAAATTTGTATAAATTTATTGAAAGAACTGTATAAATTTGAATCAAATGGTAACACTTCACTAATTGTCCCGAAACTCCTTAATCAGTGCTCTGAGATACAAAAAAAAACATACTCGTATGAAACAATCTTTACAACCCGTACCTTGATTTTTTCCACTGTAAAATTCTGGGACAGTGCTATGTATGCATGTACTTAACTGTGATTACATATCTCTTATTAATACTCTCTTATTAACGTATTAACTTGCATTAAACAAAAATTCTAAACGAAAAATAAAAAATTTGAGTTGGCTCATTACTTCGTTACTACCAATCAAATTTTCAATTGGAAATCTAAACATTATCGTAATAGACATATTGCTATTGAAGAAACATCGTGAAGTATGCACCAATTGCCATTTTCAAATGCTAAAGAGTTACCGGTACATACTGTATTTCATTTCTACGTTATTCTCATACGTCATACTTGCTGTACTCCTTAAAAACGCACAACTGAAATTTTACTGTAGTTCGTCCTCAGGCATTTATATCAAAAGATATAAACATACTGATATCTTTCAATATAGGAAAAACATACATTTTCGGGCACGGCGAATTAGAAATTCGAAGACAATAAGAAGCGTAATATTTGTTCAGTGACCTTAAGTAGTGTCGGCGAAATAATCCACCATCCGAATAAATTTAACGTATGGATATGCAAATAAAAATATATACCATATTAACTATATAAGTGAGCAAATGGAGCTGCAACCGCGTTAAGTTTATAACTATAGAAAATGAAGTATTTTTGTTTCAAAAAGATAAGAAATCCCCCTAAAAACTTTAACTAAAAAAAATGCCAACTAATAAAAAATGCCCTCGAAAAAATTATCGGTTGTTTTACTTATCTACAAGATTCTAATTAACCTCGAAATATTTGTGATTTTTTTCAAACAATAGTTTTATTTAGATTTGAATTTTTCAATTCAAACGTACAGAAGAAGTGAAATAACTTTTTATGAAAAAGCCAAGCAAATTTACTAGAAACGTACAGAAAATGACCAAACTCTAGTAATACCATTGTTCTCAATATTTGATTTGAAAAAACCATTTTACTATTATAATAAAAGTACGAATCACGATTATATAAAAGTACAACGTATGCATCACACAAGTACTGTATGTATGTATCACTGGAAATGCTGGGCAATGACTTGGAATGCATGGTTAAGAAAAAAAGCTCGGGAAGATACACGATTTTCTTACAGAAACGTCCCCATCGCTTGCAAAAGTAACTTTTTCAACAATTTATCTACATAGATTATTTCAAATAGTAACATCGCATCAGGCATACAGGATTATTAGAAATGAAATGTTCGACTGTACTTAGACAGATTATCGAAAATGGAGCGATAGGTGTCGAGAGTAATATCGATATTCCTTTTCCACCAGCAAGTGGTGCGGACCGTAATTCAAACCTTCAGCTTGCCAAAACTATTCCCATTGCACCAAAATTTATACGACGCAATAGATTTCATGAGATGTATGGTGGTTCTGCAATAGAATAGAGAGTGAATACTTCCACATAACTTTTCAAATTATGCAAATAAAGTGAGATTTCAAGAGCCGTGTGGTCTAAGGGTACATCACTGATTTTTTAATTTATACATTACGGAATCAGAAACTTGGTTTGCAGTTACATAATAAATTGCGTCAATTTATGTTTTTCTTAACCTAATGTTCAAGTTGTTGAAAAAACGTCCTCCTTCGCTGAGCTTTTTTTCTTAACCATGCACGCTAAGTCGTTGCCTAGCATTTCCAGTGATACATACATACAGTACTTGTGTGATGCATACGATGTACTTTTATATAATCGTGATTCGTACTTTTATTCTAATAGTAAAATGGTTTTTGAAAATAAAATATTGAGAAAACTGGTATTACTAGAGTTTGGTAATTTTCTGTACGTTTCTAGTAAATTAGCTTGGCTTTTTCATAAAAAGTTATTTCACTTCTTTTATTCGTTTGAATTGAAAAATTAAAATCAAAATAAAACTATTGGTTGAAAAAAATCACAAATATTTCGAAGTTAATTAGAATCTTGTAGATAGTAAAACAACCGATAATTTGTTCGAGGGCATTTTTTATTACTTGGCGTTTTTTCTACTTGTTAAAGTTTCTTAGGGGGTTATTCCTAAGGGTACTGTTACATCCTAGCCAATATGCAGGATGTCTCTTCCCTCGGTTATTCTCACAAGGAAACCGTTTCCGGTGTCCCCCTCCGATTTCGTTTATTTTTGGATATGTTATTCTTCATCGAAATCTAAGAGACACGTATTTTTTTTATCGGCGGAAAAACAATTTTAAGGGGTGAAACTCACCCTCAAAGTTAGGCACTCTCCGAGTGACTATTGCAGTTTCGCATAGTTCCAATCAAGATATTCGAATGAAACCAATTCGAGAACAATGCTTCTGGCGAATAATGAAAAATGCGCCTTTTCCAGTTCCGAGGGTGTGAATAGGGGTAAATCTATAGGGGTTGAAAGTCAAAAAATTCGTGTAACTCGGAAACTTTTTTTTTCATCTCGATAAAATCAATTGCATTCGAAAGAGCTTGAAAAAGTAGAAGATACGGGTTTTTGCGTTTTTCGAAAAAAAAAAATTTGGGGGTGGCTACCCCTGTATAATACTGTTTCCGGTGTTCCCCTCCGTTTCGTTCATTTTTGGATATGTTATTCTTCATTGAAATCTAAAAGGTACGTATTTTTTTTTATCGGCGGAAAAACAGTTTTAAGGGGTGAAACTCACCCTCAAAGTTAGGCACCCCCCGAGTGACGATTGCAGTTTCGCATAGTTCCAATCAAGATATTCGAATGAAACCAATTCGAGAACAATGCTTCTGGCGAAAAATGAAAAATGCGCCTTTTCCAGTTCTGAGGGTGTGAATAGGGGTAAATCTATAGGGGTTGAAAGTAAAAAAATTCGTGTAACTCGGAAACTTTTTTTTTATCTCGATAAAATCAATTGCATTCGAAAGAGCTTGAAAAAGTAGAAGATACGGGTTTTTGCGTTTTTCGAAAAAAAAAACTTTTGGGGGTGACTACCCCTGTATAATACTGTTTCTGGTGTTCCCCTCCGATTTCGTTCATTTTTTGATATGTTATTCTTCATCGAAATCTAAGAGACACGTATTTTCTTTACCGGCGGAACAACACTTTTAAGGGGTGAAACTCACCCTTAAAGTTCGGCACCCTCCGAGTGACTCTTGTAGTTTCGCATAGTTCCAATCAAGATATTCGAATGAAACCAATTCGAGAAGAATGCTTCTGGCGAATAACGAAAAATGCGCCTTTTCCAGTTCCGAGGGGGTGAATGGGGGTAAATCTGTAGGGGTTGAAAGTCAAAAAATTCGTGTAACTCGGAAACTTTTTTTTTATCTCGAAGAAACCAATTGCATTCGAAAGAGTTTAAAAAAGTAGAAGATACGGATTTTTGCGTTTTTCGAAAAAATCCTTTTGACGATGACTATCCCTGTATAATACCATTTCCGGTGTTCCTCTCCGATTTCAATCATTTTTGGATATGTTGTTCTTCATCGAAATCTAAGAGATACGTACTTTTTTTTTATCGGCGGCAAAACAGTTTTAAGGGGTGAAACGCACCCTCGAAGTGTTTTTTGTAGTTATGCACATTTTCATTCAAGATATTCGAATGAAATAAAATTTGAGGATAATGCATCTGGCGAATAATAAAAAATGCGCTTCCATCAATTCCGAGGGAACGGATTGGTAGAAATTTATAGGGGTTGAAACTCGAAAATTTTTCAAAAATCGATTTTTTTTCATTCTATCAAAACCATCTAAATTTAATAGAGTTACATAACGTAGGAGATACCTGGTTTTCCGGAAAATTTTCCGGAAAAACATCGTCCCAGGGCGAACCACCCTTATATGATGTCCGGTGCTCTCTTATCCGATTTTGTTCCGTTTGATCGATGGTGTTTTTCATCGAAATTGATGTGACGGAAATCGTTCAATCTCATGGCGAATGACTCAAAATAGACGTATTCCTATTTCGACGGCATACATTTTTAGACACCTATGCGGGTTAAAAGGTTAACAATTGTAAACCGTAAACACGATTCGTTTTATTATAATGAATTGAACGCCACCAAACCCGTATCTTCTACTTTTTCAAGCTCTTTTGAATGCAATTGGTTTCATCGAGATAAAAAAAAAAGTTTCCGAGTTACACGATTTTTTTTACTTTCAACCCCTATAGATTTACCCCCATTCACCCCCTCGGAACTGGAAAAGGCGCATTTTTCGTTATTCGCCAGAAGCATTCTTCTCGAATTGGTTTCATTCGAACATCTTGATTGAAACTGTGCGAAACTGCAAGAATCAGTCGAAGGGCGCCCAACTTTGAGGGTGAGTTTCACCCCTTAAAAGTATTTTTTCGCCGGTAGAAAAAATACATTTCTCTTAAATTTCGATGAAGAATAACATATCCAAAAATGAACAAAATCGGAGGAGAACACCGGAAACGGTATTATACAGGGGTAGTCACCCCCAAAAGTTGTTTTTTCGAAGAACGCTAAAACCCGTATCTTCTACTTTTTCAAGCTCTTTCGAATGCAATTGATTTTATCATGATAAAAAAAAAAGTTTCCGAGTTACCCGAATTTTTTTACTTTCAACCCCTATATTTACCCCTATTCACCCCCTCGGAACTGGAAAAGGCGCATTTTTCGTTATTCGCCAGAAGCATTCTTCTCGAATTGGTTTCATTCGAGTATCTTGATTGGAACTATGCGAAACTGCAAGAGTCACTCGGGGGGTGCCCAACTTTGAGGGTGAGTTTCACCCCTTAAAAGTGTTTTTCCGCCGGTAAAGAAAATACGCGTCTCTTAAATTTTGATGGAGAATGACATATCCAAAAATGAACGAAATCGGAGGAGAACACCGGAAACGGTATTATACAGGGGTAGTCACCCCCAAAAGTTGTTTTTTCGAAGAAGGCAAAAACCCGTATCTTCTACTTTTTCAAGCTCTTTCGAATGCAATTGATTTCATCGAGATAAAAAAAAAAGTTTCCGAGTTACACGAATTTTTTGACTTTCAACCCCTATAAATTTACCCCTATTCACCCCCTCGGAACTGGAAAAGGCGCATTTTTCATTATTCGCCAGAAGCATTCTTCTCGAATTGGTTTCATTCGAATATCTTGATTGGAACTATGCGAAACTGCAATAGTCCCTCGGGGAGTGCCTAACTTTGAGGGTGAGTTTCACCCCGTAAAACTGTTTTTCCGCCGATAAAAAGAACTACGTGTCTCTTAGATTTCGATGAAGAATAACATATCCAAAAATGAACAAAATCAGAGGGGAACACCGAAAACAGTATTATACAGGGGTAGTCACCCCCAAAAGTTTTTTTTTTCGAAAAACGCAAAAACCCGTATCTTCTACTTTTTCAAGCTCTTTCGAATGCAATTGATTTTATCGAGATAAAAAAAAGTTTCCGAGTTACACGAATTTTTTTACTTTCAACCCCTATAAATTTACCCCTATTCACCCCCTCGGAACTGGAAAAGGCGCATTTTTCATTATTCGCCAGAAGCATTCTTCTCGAATTGGTTTCATTCGAATATCTTGATTGGAACTATGCGAAACTGCAATAGTCACTCGGGGAGTGCCTAACTTTGAGGGTGAGTTTCACCCCTTAAACCTGTTTTTCCGCCGATAAACAAACTACGTGTCTCTTAGATTTCGACGAAGAATAACATATCCAAAAATGAACGAAATCAGAGGGGAACACCGAAAACAGTATTATACAGGAGTAGTCACCCCCAAAAGTTCTTTTTTTCGAAAAACGCAAAACCCGTATCTTCTACTTTTTCAAGCTCTTTCGAATGCAATTGATTTTATCGAGATAAAAAAAAAAGTTTCCGAGTTACACGAATTTTTTTACTTTCAACCCCTATAGATTTACCCCTATTCACCCCCTCGGAATTGGAAGAGGCGCATTTTTCATTATTCGCCAGAAGCATTGTTCTCGAATTGGTTTCATTCGAATATCTTGATTGGTACTATGCGAAACTGCAATAGTCACTCGGAGAGTGCCTAACTTTGAGGGTAAGTTTCACCCCTTAAAACTGTTTTTCCGCCGATAAAAAAAAATACGTGTCTCTTAGATTTCGATGAAGAATAACATATCCAAAAATAAACGAAATCGGAGGGGGACACCGGAAACGGTTTCCTTGTCAGTATCCTCATTTGCCATCACAAATGTATTATATATATTAAGAAATCTAACATATAACAGCGTAAACGCGTGCGATACCCTCTGTCCAAAGATCTTCGTCCGGTTGAGTCTTAACGAAAGACGAGATCGAGCGTACACGTAAATAATAATTCAAGTATCCGTTCTAGTTTCCAATAAGAACATGGTCCCGAGCCCATATTCCACGAATAGTCACATTACAAAACCACACAGAGCCCCGAGCAACGTCCGACTTCATCACCTCATCAAGTTTTCATCAAGAACATGGTTCCGGGAGGATATTCCACGAAGGGCCGTATCGCGTAGAACCAAATAGTGAATCGATTATATACATCTTAGGCTAGAGCGTCGACCCAATAACAGAGCGGAGTGCGATAAAAATCCAGCGCACACCCGTGTCACACGAACCTACCGGACGCCGCGCAATGGCGAACGCCGCAGCATCGAATTTTGGCTACGCACATCATGAGCTCATGATTAACAAAGGGAATAAAGAGCGCAATTCCCCTTCCATCAGTACCATAACTTCTAAGAAAGGAAATCAAAGATTGAATCACTCCCTACTCCCACTCTGTTAAAAATTATAAGCGAACCAAGAAGGGCCAGTACGCCAAAAGCCCGCCAGTCTTCTATCGTTTATCATCCGACCAAGTCTTCTATCGATCCCGATCCGATCAAGTCTCCAATCGACTCCTATCCGAGTTGGCCTTTTCCGAATAAATCTCTGTCGAAAAGTTTAACATCATTATCCAATATAGAAAGATTTTTTCTATCGACTCTAACCTTGTGTCGCGATCCGTACCTCTATTCCGCATCTAATAACTGAACTCTGTAAGTAGAGTAGCTACAGCGGTTCTAACTCAGGGATCTCAGGGGCAGCGGGGCGGGGGAGTCGAGCGCGGGGAAGCCGGGGTATGCATGGCGGGGGGGGGGCACGGGAAAGCCATGGTGTGACGTCACGGGGGAGGGGGGATGGTCCGGGATGCAGCAGCCGAGTGTGTGGCATCGTCGGGGGGGGGAGCGGACAGGGGAGGGGGATCCGGCAGGCGGCAGCCGAGTGCGGGCTGCGGTGGAGGGAAAGGGGAGGGGGTGGTGTCAGAGAGTGGGGAGGCTAGTTTTTGGTGACGACGTCTTCCGGGCGATAGCTGGACTCGCGGGCGAGAGGGGGAAGCCGCTGTCGACTTTGTGGGGGAGGGGGCATCATAGAGTACCCGCCAAACGTTGAAAACCCATAAAATCTGATAATTTATTATCAACATCAAAATTATAGATGCAAGCGGAGCATTTTTTTCTAGACTATTCACAGGAGTTTATATATATATAAAAAAAACAACTTAGACGCATGTGTGCGTGTGCGTGTGTGTGTGGGAAACTCCCATATATGGCTAGAAAAATGTTCAGGAATGAGAAAAGTATAGTTGTCATAGAAAGGGTGGCCCTTCACAGCCCATAAAATGCTTTATTTATTGCATGCAGCTGCAGCGTTATTCCAAAACAAGTTTCAACCCGTCGAGGTTTCATTCCACAAGATTACGTCAAGATGTTCACATGTGCGTGTATGTACGCAGTGCATCCGGCCAAGCATCCCCTGGACTTGACCAAAAACGAGCTCGAACAGGTTCCAAAGGTCTTGCTCTTAAAGTATTGGGGTAACTTTATTGGTTTACTGTGGGATCGTTTGCCGGAGCATCATCGAAACAATAGTGAAGTGATATCGTATCTTCCATGCATGGAGCATTATAATACGCCACAGATGAAGGATAACATTGATGGTCCCCGACCTCAACGTCGGGACTGTGAAAAGTGTCGCGAGGGGGGAAATTCTCTACGTGGGAGGCTAGGGTTCTTCGAACGTGTTTGAACCTGTTACACATGCCTATGATTGGATAAGTGGAGAGAACTTTTCAAAATCTGAGTGGAGGGGTTACGAGGGAGCTTATCATTTCGTGGACCTAGCTCAGACTGCATTATTCCACCGCAACATCAACATCTCCGAAAAGAATGTTGAAAAAGAGTAAAAATGGATCTCTCAAATATCAACAAAGTCAGTCTGATGGCGGAATTCCTCCCAACGAAGAAGCTGTCCGAACTCCACGTTCAATCGGATCATCAAATCACGGACATGAGAGCTGTACAGTACAAGTTTGGAAAACGCTACATCGTGGACGTTGCGAATGAGTTTGCGTCTTCTTGCCAGCGCGGCTGGTAAAGGCCTTCGATCAAGATCCGAAAATGTTCGAGAGTATGCTGCAACTGGCGCGCAATGGTCAACTCTACATGAAGTACTACATGAAGTATGGTGGAAAAGAACGCTTGTGAAGGTCCGGTGGAAATAACGAGTTCAACGACAGCCAGCATCGTCACCATCGTAGAGTGCAACGATTGTTTGCATCACAGTCATCATCATCATCGTAGAGTTTTCGACGCTTAGTGCTATGTAAAAATGTATTTACAAAAAACTTTTTCATCGAATATAATGTAAAAAAAATTGTCGTCAAACTGGATTCGCCATAGATATAGGAAATAAATGGAGAAACGATATTGCCTTAAAATGTTTTTATTCATTTAAAAAAATCCCTCGCTCACACAACCCTTCGTATACAGTCAACCAGCTTTTCGACGACTTTCCATTCGCTTTGGCGCAATTGTATTTTGTATTGAAGGAATGATGGGGACATTTAACGTTTGCAATTTTCGGCAACTTCTGCAGCGATGGACAGTCCAGAGTCTCTAGATCGGCGACTTTTGCTGCTGAATCCATGAATCTCGATAGCCATGAGCACTTCTCGAATCCCTTGGCATAGATCGTAGAAGCTCCTTTCAAGATTCCTCGAATTGTCGTTCTAGCTTCCTCGTATGGTATGCCGCTGTGTTCCCATCGTATTCCATGATAATTGCGTTCCAACCACTTGTTTGTCATTTTGTATCTTTTCCCACCACTGTTTGGCTTGAGCTCCACAATACGACCATAGAGGATCATGCAATATGCTGAGGTTTGTGTTGGAATATTTTTATTCAATTCAAATTCAAATCGCACGTCCACAGAGCCAGACTTGAGAGAAACGTTTTGATACGAGTTGGTAGTCTTCGGGAGCTCTTTATAGAATGGCATTATCATCGGTGTTTGGTCTCGTGAGAATCGACTCGTTCACAAACGTCGTCGAACGCCTCTTGAACATCTTCGAACCTCTCTTGAACGTCTTCAAACATCTCTTGAACATCTTCAAACGTCTCTCGAACGTCTCTGAACGTTTTACGAAGGGCTCGAATGACTTTCGATCGTCTTCGAACATCTTTGAACGTCTTCGAACTCCTCACGAACGTCATTAAATGTCTCTCGAACATCTTGGAACTTTTTCAAACATCTCTTGAACGTCTAGCGATCGTCTTGGAACGTTTTACGAAAGACTTTGAACGTCTGCTGAACGTCCCTCGAACTCCTCACAATCGTCTTCTGATGTCTCACAAATTTCTCTCGAAAGTCTCATGAACATCTTCGAACGTCTCACGAACGTTTTTGAATGTCTCCTGGAAGTCTCTCGAACTCCTCACGATCGTCTTCGAACGTCCCGAGAACATCTCTCGAACGTCTCATGAATATCTATAGATGTCTCACGAATGTCTTTCAAACGTCTCACGAATGTCTTTCAAACGTCTCATGAATGGCTTCGAAACAACTATTCAACCCCTTCAAACGTCTCACAATCGTTTCATGAACGTCTGTTAAATGGTTTAAATCGAACGACTTTGAATGTCTCCTTTCGAACATCTCTCGAACGTCCCATGAATATCTTTGGACGACTCACAAATGTCTTTCAAACGTCTCACGAACGTCTTAGAACATCTATTCAACCTCTTCGAACGCCTCACGTACGTCTTTGAGCGTCTTCAAACGTCTTTGACCGTCTCTCGATCGTCTAGGAACGTCTCACGAAGGCCTTTGAACGTTTCCCGAGCGTCTCTCGAACTCCTCACAATCGTCTTCGGACGTCTCACGAATTTCTCTCGAACGTCTCATGAACATCTTTGAACGTCTCACGAATGTTTTTCAATGTCTCCTGGAAGTCTCTCGAACTCCTCACGAACGTCTCGAACGTCCCGAGAACATCTCTCGAACGTCCCATGAATATCTTTAGACATCTCACGAATGTCTTCAAACGTCTCACGAACGTCTTCGAACATCTATTCAAGGTCTTCGAACGTCTCACGAACGTCTCGCGAATTACTTCGAACGTCTTGGAACGTTTCTTGAACGTCTTCGAACGGCTCTTGAACGTTTCTCGAACTTCGCATGAACATATTATAACTTTCGAACGTCTCGCAAACGTCTCTTAAATGGCTCCAAATGTCTCTTAAACATCATCGAACGTATTTGAACGTCTCTCGAACTCTTCACGATCGTCTTCGAACATTTCACGAATATCTCTCGAGTATCTCACGAATATTTTTGAACGTCTCACGAACGTCTTCAAACGTATCACGAACGTCTTCTAACATCTATTCGAGGTCTTCGAACGTCTCACGAACGTCTCGCGAATTACTTCGAACGTCTTCAAACATCTTCGAACGTCTTGGAACGTCTCTTGAACGTCATCGAACGACTCTTGAACGTCTCTCAAACTTCTCACGAACATATTCGAATGTCTCTCGAAGATCTCACAGACGTCTTCGAACGTCTCTCGAATATCTTCGAACCTCTCTCAAACATCTATTCAACGTCTTCGAACGCCTCGCAAACGTCGCTTGAACGTCTTTGAACGTTTTACAAACGTCTCACGAATGTCTTACGAACGTCTTTGAACGTCTCCTGAACTTCCCTCGAACTCTTCACGATCGTCTTCGAACGTCTCACGAATATCTTTCAACGTCTTCCAATGTCGCACGAACGTCTTCGAACATCTATTCGACGTCTTCGAACGTCTCACGAATGTCTTGCAAATGTCATCGAATGTCTTCGAACGGCTCGCGAACATTTTCAAATATGTAGGAAAACATTGCGCAAGACGATGTACGCGTTCGAGATCATTGTCATCTGACTGAACGCTGAAAAGGCCCTGACCATTCTAATTGCAACTTAAATTACAAACAGTCATTTTTCGTTCCAGTAGTTTTCCCCAATTTATTGGGTTACGATGCTCATTTTACCATCAAGAAAGTAGCCACAGGAAAACCGATGTGCTTCCAATCACAAAAGTGGAATACATTTCCTTCACGAAGCATGCTGAAATTACAGACGATTCAAAACATAAGATTCAATTCCACTTCATCGATTCATACAAATTCCTCAACACCAGTCTCGACAAATTAGCCTCATTTTTGACCGAGGATAAACTCAAAGTATTACGTACGCAATTTCCAACTCTATCGACAGACGATTTCAATTTTCTGACGCGAAAAGGGGTCTTCCCTTATGAGTATATCGACAACATGACCAGGTTGGACGGCACTTGCTTACCAGCACGTGACGCATTTTACACTTTCCCGACAGAAGCTACAGTATCCGCGAGCGAGTATGCTCATGCTGAGAATGTCTGGGAGCGGTTCTTCATTCGAATGCTGGGTCAATATAGCGATTTATACTTGAAGACAGATGTCTTATTATTAGCAGACATTTTCGAAAACTTTCGGAAGACGTGCATTGAGGGCTATGGACTAGATCCTGCGTATTACTACACATTGCCAGGGTATACCTGGGATGCAATGTTAAAACACTCAAATGTCAAGTTTGAATTACTAACGGACATCGATATGGTTTTATTCGTTGAGCGGGGTATACGTGGTGGTCTTTGTCAATGCTCAAACCGATATGCACATGCTAATAATAAGTATATGAAGTCGTTTGATCCATCGAAAGCATCATCATACTTGATGTATTTTGATGTCAACAATTTGTATGGATGGGCAATGTGTCAACCTTTGCCATATGCAGATTTTCGATGGGTCAACGACGTGTCCAACTTTGATCCACCATCCATCACTCTAGATTCACCTACAGGCTACATCCTTGAGGTCGATTTGGTATATCCACAATCACTACATGATGCGCACAAAAACCTACCGTTTTGCCCAATACACGAAAAACCACGGGGTAAGCAGCAGGAGAAGCTGCTAGTAACCGTCTGTGACAAAAAGCGCTACATCGTACTCTACAGAAATTTACAACAGCGTTTACGTCATGGACTTTGCCTCACGAAAATCCATAGAGTGTTGCACTTCACGCAATCCTCCTGGCTACATTCATATATCGAGTTAGATACTCAGTTTCGAATGCTGGCCAAAAACGATTTTGAAAAGAATTTATTCAAGTTGATGAATAATGCGGTGTTTGGCAAAACGATGGAGAATGTGCGCAATCATGTAGATGTTAAGCTTTTGACAAAATGGGAGGGAAGGTATGGTGCAGAGGCAATGATTGCGATACCAAACTTCCACAGCCGCAGTGTTTTTTCCGAAAACCTCGTTGCTGTAGAATTGCGCAATCTTGAGGTGACATTCAACAAGCCCATATATGTCGGTATGTGCATACTCGACATATCCAAAACGTGCTTATATGGATTTCATCATGACGATATGGTACCGCTGTATCGGAATAAATGGCAAGTCATGTATACCGATACAGATAGCCTCATATGCGTTCGTGAGACGTTCAAAGATGTTCGTGAGACGTTCGCGAGACGTTCGAAGACAATCGTGAAGAGTTCGAGAGACGTTCAGAAGATGTTCAAAGGCGTTCGAACGTCTCGCGAACGTCTCACGAACGTCTTACAAACGTCTCACGAACATCTTACAAACGTCTCAGGACCGTCTTACAAACGTCTCACGAACATCTTACAAACGTCTCAGGACCGTGTTTAAACATCTTCAAACGTCTCACGAAGGTCTTGGAACATCTATTCGACGTCTGCAAACGTCTCTCGAATATCTTCGA
This sequence comes from Ophion ventricosus, assembly GCA_963932345.1. Lineage (NCBI taxonomy): Eukaryota > Metazoa > Arthropoda > Insecta > Hymenoptera > Ichneumonidae > Ophion > Ophion ventricosus. The sequence continues at coordinate 3,676,253 of OZ010724.1, forward strand.
ACATCTCATGAACATCTTTAAACGTCTCACAAACGTCTTCGAAACGTCAAATTGGACAACGGAAATATTTACGGTATCTCGTGTGAAAAAAAAACGCATCCAGTGACGTATCTTTTGAAGGACCATAAAGATGAACCCATCGCCGGTAGTTTCTATGAACAAGAGCTTCTCGATATCTAGTACCCCCGATATCTATCTCATTGAAAAAATATTGAAGAAGCGCGGCAATCGAATGTTTGTAAAATGGCTGGGTTTCCACAATACCCACAATAGTTGGATAAATAAATCTGATTTGTAGTCGACAATACAAGAGACCAAAAACATTTAGACGTTTATGACTCTCTTTCTACCCGTCAACCCCACGTGGTGCGCCACAGTAGATGTTTTCTCGTCCTCTAATCCCTTTTTCCCCCCACTCTCGAAAAGTGGATGGGTATGCGGAAAATAATGAGTACGCATGGATTATGAAAGCTGTTTTCTTTACTTACAAAAATCCGTTTTTACAATATCAAATATTTATAAAAAATATACACAATTTTCACAAGTTTTATACATCAAGTTAGTATTTACAAAAATGTACATAATTTTACAAAATTTTGCATCGAGTTTGTATATACATGGTAGTTTTTCACGACGGTATGCTGTAATGCCCCCCATGGTAGGGTATCAGAGAGCCCAGGTATGATATACCGCACAAGCGGCATACCATATCTATTGTCCGCTGAATAATCACTCGTATGAAAATTTTCAATGTCGCGCTTCATATCTGCATAAACATCTTCGCTCTCAATGGCCTATATGAGGCTATCTGTATCGGTATACATGACTTGCCATTTATTCCGATACAGCGGTACCATATCCTCATGATGAAATCCATATAAGCACGTTTTGGATATGTCGAGTATGCACATACCGACATATATGGGCTTGTTGAATTTCACCTCAAGATTGCGCAATTCTACAGCAACGAGGTTTTCGGAAAAAACACTGCGGCTGTGGAAGTTTGGTATCGCAATCATTGCCTCTGCACCATACCTTCCCTCCCATTTTGTCAAAAGCTTAACATCTACATGATTGCGCACATTCTCCATCGTTTTGCCAAACACCGCATTATTCATCAACTTGAATAAATTCTTTTCAAAATCGTTTTTGGCCAGCATTCGAAACTGAGTATCTAACTCGATATATGAATGTAGCCAGGGGGATTGCGTGAAGTGCAACACTCTATGGATTTTCGTGAGGCAAAGTCCATGACGTAAACGCTGTTGTAAATTTCTGTAGAGTACGATGTAGCGCTTTTTGTCACAGACGGTTACTAGCAGGTTTTTGTGCGCATCATGTAATGATTGTGGATATACCAAATCGACCCCAAGGATGTAGCCTGTAGGTGAATCTAGAGTGATGGATGATGGATCAAGTCATGGATGTAGTCATGGATGTGTGATCAAAGTTGGACACGTCGTTGACCCATCGAAAATCTGCATATGGCAAAGGTTGACACATTGCCCATCCATACAAATTGTTGACATCAAAATACATCAAGTATGATGATGCTTTCGATGGATCAAACGACTTCATATACTTATTATTAGCATGTGCATATCGGTTTGAGCATTGACAAAGACCACCACGTATACCCCGCTCAACGAATAAAACCATATCGATGTCCGTTAGTAATTCAAACTTGACATTTGAGTGTTTTAACATTGCATCCCAGGTATACCCTGGCAATGTGTAGTAATACGCAGGATCTAGTCCATAGCTCTCAATGCACGTCTTCCGAAAGTTTTCGAAAATGTCTGCTAATAATAAGACATCTGTCTTCAAGTATAAATCGCTATATTGACCCAGCATTCGAATGAAGAACCGCTCCCAGACATTCTCAGCATGAGCATACTCGCTCGCGGATACTGTAGCTTCTGTCGGGAAAGTGTAAAATGCGTCACGTGCTGGTAAGCAAGTGCCGTCCAACCTGGTCATGTTGTCGATATACTCATAAGGGAAGACCCCTTTTCGCGTCAGAAAATTGAAATCGTCTGTCGATAGAGTTGGAAATTGCGTACGTAATACTTTGAGTTTATCCTCGGTCAAAAATGAGGCTAATTTGTCGAGACTGGTGTTGATGAATTTGTATGAATCGATGAAGTGGAATTGAATCTTATGTTTTGAATCGTCTGTAATTTCAGCATGCTTCGTGAAGGAAATGTATTCCACTTTTGTGATTGGAAGCACATCGGTTTTCCTGTGGCTACTTTCTTGATGGTAAAATGAGCATCGTAACCCAATAAATTGGGGGAAACTACTGGAACGAAAAATGACTGTTTGTAATTTAAGTTGCAATTAGAATGGTCAGGGCCTTTTCAGCGTTCAGTCAGATGACAATGATCTCGAACGCGTACATCGTCTTGCGCAATGTTTTCCTACATATTTGAAAATGTTCGCGAGCCGTTCGAAGACATTCGATGACATTTGCAAGACATTCGTGAGACGTTCGAAGACGTCGAATAGATGTTCGAAGACGTTCGTGCGACATTGGAAGACGTTGAAAGATATTCGTGAGACGTTCGAAGACGATCGTGAAGAGTTCGAGGGAAGTTCAGGAGACGTTCAAAGACGTTCGTAAGACATTCGTGAGACGTTTGTAAAACGTTCAAAGACGTTCAAGCGACGTTTGCGAGGCGTTCGAAGACGTTGAATAGATGTTTGAGAGAGGTTCGAAGATATTCGAGAGACGTTCGAAGACGTCTGTGAGATCTTCGAGAGACATTCGAATATGTTCGTGAGAAGTTTGAGAGACGTTCAAGAGTCGTTCGATGACGTTCAAGAGACGTTCCAAGACGTTCGAAGATGTTTGAAGACGTTCGAAGTAATTCGCGAGACGTTCGTGAGACGTTCGAAGACCTCGAATAGATGTTAGAAGACGTTCGTGATACGTTTGAAGACGTTCGTGAGACGTTCAAAAATATTCGTGAGATACTCGAGAGATATTCGTGAAATGTTCGAAGACGATCGTGAAGAGTTCGAGAGAAGTTCAAATACGTTCGATGATGTTTAAGAGACATTTGGAGACATTTAAGAGACGTTTGCGAGACGTTCGAAAGTTATAATATGTTCATGCGAAGTTCGAGAAACGTTCAAGAGCCGTTCGAAGACGTTCAAGAAACGTTCCAAGACATTCGAAGTAATTCGCGAGACGTTCGTGAGACGTTCGAAGACCTTGAATAGATGTTCGAAGACGTTCGTGAGACGTTTGAAGACATTCGTGAGATGTCTAAAGATATTCATGGGACGTTCGAGAGATGTTCTCGGGACGTTCGAGACGTTCGTGAGGAGTTCGAGAGACTTCCAGGAGACATTGAAAAACATTCGTGAGACGTTCAAAGATGTTCATGAGACGTTCGAGAGAAATTCGTGAGACGTCCGAAGACGATTGTGAGGAGTTCGAGAGACGCTCGGGAAACGTTCAAAGGCCTTCGTGAGACGTTCCTAGACGATCGAGAGACGGTCAAAGACGTTTGAAGACGCTCAAAGACGTACGTGAGGCGTTCGAAGAGGTTGAATAGATGTTCTAAGACGTTCGTGAGACGTTTGAAAGACATTTGTGAGTTGTCCAAAGATATTCATGGGACGTTCGAGAGATGTTCGAAAGGAGACATTCAAAGTCGTTCGATTTAAACCATTTAACAGACGTTCATGAAACGATTGTGAGACGTTTGAAGGGGTTGAATAGTTGTTTCGAAGCCATTCATGAGACGTTTGAAAGACATTCGTGAGACGTTTGAAAGACATTCGTGAGACATCTATAGATATTCATGAGACGTTCGAGAGATGTTCTCGGGACGTTCGAAGACGATCGTGAGGAGTTCGAGAGACTTCCAGGAGACATTCAAAAACGTTCGTGAGACGTTCGAAGATGTTCATGAGACTTTCGAGAGAAATTTGTGAGACATCCGAAGACGATTGTGAGGAGTTCGAGGGACGTTCAGCAGACGTTCAAAGTCTTTCGTAAAACGTTCCAAGACGATCGCTAGACGTTCAAGAGATGTTTGAAAAAGTTCCAAGATGTTCGAGAGACATTTAATGACGTTCGTGAGGAGTTCGAAGACGTTCAAAGATGTTCGAAGACGATCGGAAGTCATTCGAGCCCTTCGTAAAACGTTCAGAGACGTTCGAGAGACGTTTGAAGATGTTCAAGAGATGTTTGAAGACGTTCAAGAGAGGTTCGAAGATGTTCAAGAGGCGTTCGACGACGTTTGTGAACGAGTCGATTCTCACGAGACCAAACACCGATGATAATGCCATTCTATAAAGAGCTCCCGAAGACTACCAACTCGTATCAAAACGTTTCTCTCAAGTCTGGCTCTGTGGACGTGCGATTTGAATTTGAATTGAATAAAAATATTCCAACACAAACCTCAGCATATTGCATGATCCTCTATGGTCGTATTGTGGAGCTCAAGCCAAACAGTGGTGGGAAAAGATACAAAATGACAAACAAGTGGTTGGAACGCAATTATCATGGAATACGATGGGAACACAGCGGCATACCATACGAGGAAGCTAGAACGACAATTCGAGGAATCTTGAAAGGAGCTTCTACGATCTATGCCAAGGGATTCGAGAAGTGCTCATGGCTATCGAGATTCATGGATTCAGCAGCAAAAGTCGCCGATCTAGAGACTCTGGACTGTCCATCGCTGCAGAAGTTGCCGAAAATTGCAAACGTTAAATGTCCCCATCATTCCTTCAATACAAAATACAATTGCGCCAAAGCGAATGGAAAGTCGTCGAAAAGCTGGTTGACTGTATACGAAGGGTTGTGTGAGCGAGGGATTTTTTTAAATGAATAAAAACATTTTAAGGCAATATCGTTTCTCCATTTATTTCCTATATCTATGGCGAATCCAGTTTGACGACAATTTTTTTTACATTATATTCGATGAAAAAGTTTTTTGTAAATACATTTTTACATAGCACTAAGCGTCGAAAACTCTACGATGATGATGATGACTGTGATGCAAACAATCGTTGCACTCTACGATGGTGACGATGCTGGCTGTCGTTGAACTCGTTATTTCCAGCGGACCTTCACAAGCGTTCTTTTCCACCATACTTCATGTAGTACTTCATGTAGAGTTGACCATTGCGCGCCAGTTGCAGCATACTCTCGAACATTTTCGGATCTTGATCGAAGGCCTTTACCAGCCGCGCTGGCAAGAAGACGCAAACTCATTCGCAACGTCCACGATGTAGCGTTTTCCAAACTTGTACTGTACAGCTCTCATGTCCGTGATTTGATGATCCGATTGAACGTGGAGTTCGGACAGCTTCTTCGTTGGGAGGAATTCCGCCATCAGACTGACTTTGTTGATATTTGAGAGATCCATTTTTACTCTTTTTCAACGTTCTTTTCGGAGATGTTGATGTTGCAGTGGAATAATGCAGTCTGAGCTAGGTCCACGAAATTATAAGCTCCCTCGTAACCCCTCCACTCAGATTTTGAAAAGTTCTCTCCACTTATCCAATCATAGGCATGTGTAACAGGTTCAAACACGTTCGAAGAACCCTAGCCTCCCACGTAGAGAATTTCCCCCCTCGCGACACTTTTCACAGTCCCGACGTTGAGGTCGGGGACCATCAATGTTATCCTTCATCTGTGGCGTATTATAATGCTCCATGCATGGAAGATACGATATCACTTCACTATTGTTTCGATGATGCTCCGGCAAACGATCCCACAGTAAACCAATAAAGTTACCCCAATACTTTAAGAGCAAGACCTTTGGAACCTGTTCGAGCTCGTTTTTGGTCAAGTCCAGGGGATGCTTGGCCGGATGCACTGCGTACATACACGCACATGTGAACATCTTGACGTAATCTTGTGGAATGAAACCTCGACGGGTTGAAACTTGTTTTGGAATAACGCTGCAGCTGCATGCAATAAATAAAGCATTTTATGGGCTGTGAAGGGCCACCCTTTCTATGACAACTATACTTTTCTCATTCCTGAACATTTTTCTAGCCATATATGGGAGTTTCCCACACACACACGCACACGCACACATGCGTCTAAGTTGTTTTTTTTATATATATATAAACTCCTGTGAATAGTCTAGAAAAAAATGCTCCGCTTGCATCTATAATTTTGATGTTGATAATAAATTATCAGATTTTATGGGTTTTCAACGTTTGGCGGGCACTCTATGATGCCCCCTCCCCCACAAAGTCGACAGCGGCTTCCCCCTCTCGCCCGCGAGTCCAGCTATCGCCCGGAAGACGTCGTCACCAAAAACTAGCCTCCCCACTCTCTGACACCACCCCCTCCCCTTTCCCTCCACCGCAGCCCGCACTCGGCTGCCGCCTGCCGGATCCCCCTCCCTGTCCGCCCCCCCCCCCGACGATGCCACACACTCGGCTGGTGCATCCCGGACCATCCCCCCTCTCCCGTGACGTCACACCATGGCTTTCCTGTGCCCCCCCCCGCCATGCATACCCTGGCTTCCCAGCTCGACTCCCCCGCCCCGCTCCCCCCTGAGATCCCTGAGTTAGAACCGCTGTAGCTACTCTACTTCTGTACCTCGATCGTTCATTTCCATCTCTATTTTACTTCAAAAAGTATCGTAAATCTTTTTCGCGTTCTTCACCCTCGTGAAGTGACCCGCTGACCCATCTGCGACGATATTGTAAACACAGCGTGTGTGTGGCCCGTCGACCACCATTGTACCAGCGAGCGCACTCGCCTAAGAGCGAAGGCCCTTGAATTCCGAGTTGCAATAAACATCCGTGCGACCGAGCGAGCGACCAACACTCAACGACTGTAAGCCATACATATGTTTTTATTGTATTACACTTTGTAGCCATGATCATCTAAACCCAATTAGTATCTTTTAATAAATAATGTCGTGTCAATAGAATAGAGGTCTGTCGAATTATTCCTCGAACACCTACCCATTCGCGAAACTCTCCTAATCTCGCTTATCCCATACACATCCCCTTTTTACCCTCATCCCGTGCTATTGCGCTAGGCGTAGGCAACAAAGAGGGTAACAGAAATATTATGCTCTCATCCCTTCCGGATGTGACAGTACGACCGGCAAGATTCAACCTCTTGATGTTTATGGTTTCAGGGTATGGAAAAATTTCGTCACACATTTCTCTGATAATGTATTATTAATGGATGATGATATTAATTTGCACTTAAGAAATAATATCATTAAATTGCAATCTCTAACTCATAATCAGCTATCATCCCCTCGATATCTTAATCTTTTCAAGTATTCTTCGTTCAAAAGTGGTTATACAGAAGTTATGCCAGAAGCATTTTAAAATCCTGTGGATTTTGGTTTTGGAGACTCTTGCAAATCTCATTGTCAAGTCCCAGGGTGCAAAAATGTAGCGATTATTCGCTGTTCGTGGGGTAACCATTTATGTTTTAAACATTTTTCAAAACATTATGTTTTAAGCATTTTTTTGATGGTTAACATTACTGCAGTACTTCCTTGAATAAAATAACTTACATTACTCTAAATCCCAAGATAGTATATAAATATCAAGGGCTTGTTGTTTTTACGACTTGGAAGACCTGTAATTTAGCATTTAATTAACTATGTAGTTGCAAGTGAATTGGCGTTAAAATAAACGACTATGTATGAATCGCTTCGATTCGTCAATCAGTTCTAGCACGACCAAAACATTTTGAAAATAGGCACTGCATATGCCTGCCTGTGAGAAATTCCGCCAAAAAGGGGTCTGAAAATAGGGATGGATTTTTTTAGAAAATACAAGCGAATGTTCTTATAACCATTAAAATCGTTATTGTCAGATAAAAATAGCTTCGTCATACTTAAACATAATACGATTTGAATGGAAATTCGGTTGTACACGTATACCTAGGCGTCATTCACCGGTAAAAAAATATTTTCGAAGGAACGTATAACGGTATACCACGGTAAGCTTCGCCGTATTTTCGAATGCAAATAAATTCATTATAATATAACGAATCGAGTTTATCGTATAAAATTGTTAACCTTTTAACCCGCATAGGTGTCAAAATGTATGCCGTCGAAATAGGATTACGTCTATTTTACGTCATTCGCAATGAATTTGAACGATTTGCGTCACGTAAATTTCGATGAAAAACACAATCGATCAAACGGAACAAAATCGGTTAAGGGGGCACCGGACATCGTATAAGTGTAGTTCGCCCGCGGATGATGTTTTCCCGGAAAATTCAAAAACAGGTATCTCCTACGTTGTATAATTCTACTGCCATAAATTTCTACCAATTCGTCCCCACGGAATTGATGGAAGCGCATTTTTTATTATTCGCCATAAGCATTGTTCTCGACTTTGTTTCATTCGAATATCTTGAATGAAAATGTGCAAAACTGCAACAGACACTTTGAGGGTGAGCTTCACCCCTTAAAACTGTTTTGCCGCCGATGAAAAAAGTACGTGTCTCTCCGATTTCGATAAATAATAACATATCCAAAAATGAACGAAATTGGAGGGGAACACCTGGAACGGTATTATACAGGGGTGGTCACTCCTAAAAGGCTTTTTTTGGAAAACGCAAAAACCCGTATATTCTACTTTTTGAAGCTCTTTCGAATGCAATTAGTTTTCATCGAGATCACAATAAAAGTTTCCGAGTTAGATTAATTTTTGGACTTTCAACCCCTATAGATTTCGTTTCGTTCGAATATCTTGATTGGAACTATGCGACACTGCAAGAGTCACTCGAGGGTGCCCAACTCTGAGGGTGAGTTTCACCCCTTAAAGGTGTTTTTCCGCCGATAAAAAAAATACGTGTCTCTTAGATTTCGAGGAAGATTAACATATCCAAAAATGAACGAAATCGGAGGGGGACACCGGGAACGGTTTCCTTGTAAGAGAAGGTGCCACTGAAGGTGCCGATCTCAATTGAAGGTGCCGCCGAAAAAATGTCAATTTTTACAAAAAGAAACTTACTATCTGGGTCACGTCATAACAGGCGTTAGAGTCAAACCCGACCCAGAGAAAATCGAAGCAGTACAATGTTTTCCCGTTCCACAAAACGTGAAGGAAGTCCAGTCATTTTTGGGACTAGCAGGATATTATCGAAAATGTATACAGGACTTTTCAAAAATAACTAAGCCCTTAATGGAATTAATAAAAAAGGAAACCAAGTTCATCTGGAGCAAACTCTGTGAGCAATCGTTTGAAAAGTTAAAAGAGACTCTCAGTACAGAACCGAGTTTGCAGTATCCGGATTTCAAATAACCTTTCGTCATCACAACAGACGCTCCGGATAAGACAATTGGAGCAATCTGGTCTCAGGGAAAAATAGGAGAAGATTTACCAATATGTTACGCTAGTCGTACCCTGAACCAGACCAAAACAAATTATTCAACAACGGAAAAGGAAATGTTGGCAATAATTTGGGCAGTAACGCAGTTCCGACCATATATTTATGGAACAAAATTCACAGTTGTCACAGATCATTTAATGTAAAAGATCCAGGCTCCCGATTGATGCGATGGCGCATCAAGTTAGAGGAGTTCGACTATACTATCGACTACAAAGCTGGAAAGGAGAACACAATTGCAGACGCGCTAAGTAGGAGGTATGTGTTAGTGACGACGCGGCGAGCAGCTGAGACTGCGGTACGTCGTGAGAGAGAGCGTGAAAAGAAGGACAGCGCTACGAATAGCCGCACAAAGAGGAGAGGCCGAGAATACGGCTCACCGGGCTATGAGCCTCCACGTGGAGAGTCACCTGCGGAAGCGCGGCACAGGGGGAATCTCCCCTTGAGTTAGATGATTCATGACGCTCGAATACGAGCGAGAGTAACGAAGAAAATTGTAGCATTGGCGGATCCACTTCAGGCAAGGAAGCCCAAGCTAATATAATACCAGAACGCCGCGATGCCCCCTGGGTGGCCCCAATGCAACACTCCGAACAAGGCTGGCCACGATCAGTCGGGCCCACGAAAGCGTGGTAGGCCGAGAAAAATAATGGATGACTGCCGAAGCTCAATAAACTTAGCCGGCGACTATGAAAATATCGAATTTTTTAAAATTATTAGTTAGTCGTTTGTTATTGTTTGTTACACAAAATCCAGCGTTTATTACACTTTATTTATTTAATAATACGAAAAACAAATTTCATGTCAAAGTTAGCCGCGGGAAAATGGTTTTGTAATGATTTCGAACTTTTCTTCGCAACCAATCGATTGTTAGTTGTTTGTTAGTGATTGTTAGACAATTTTTATCGTTTGTTAGAGTTTAATTTTTATTTAATCGTTGAAAAACTTTTCATCCCTATAGCATGCTGCAAGCCACGTGAAGTTGGCAGCATTGCCACGGCGGCTGAGCTCGGCTTTGACCATGTAACTTCTCAATTTCAGCAAATGCTGATTCTTCTCATCCTACTCGATTGTTAGTCCATTCTTAGTGATTGTTAGTCAATTTTCATCGTTTGTTAGAGCTTAATTTTTATTTAATCGTTGATAAACTTGTTATCCCTATTGCATGCTGCAAGCCACGTGAAGTTGGCAACATTGCCATGACGGCTGAGCACGGCTTTGCCCATGTAACTCCTCAATTTCAGCAAAATGTTGATTCTTCTCATCCTACGCGATTGTTAGTCCATTGTTAGTGATTGTTAGTCAATTTCCATCATTTGTTAGAGCTTAATTTTTATTTAATCGTTGGAAAACACTTTTCCCTATAGCACGCTGCAAGCCACGTGAAGTTGGCTATATAGCCATGACGGCTGAGCACGGCTTTGCCCATGTAAAGCCCGCTGCACACGACGCTTGTTTTGCTGCTGGATTGCTTGCGGGGTACTAGGATGGCTGCTCTGTTGGCAGGGCTGCGAGAAAGTGACCTCACTGCTGGCTCTGAAGCGTGGTCGCGTGCTGGATGTCGGTGATAGAGCGTGTGCTATTTTTCGTGACGGCTTGTTTGTGTGCTTGCATTTTTTTTCGTGCTACATTGAATTTAAAAAATGACTCAAAAGTGGTCTTCGGTGCAAATAAATGTTTTAATAGACGCAAACAAAGAAGAACCGTGTTTGTATGCAACAAATACTCCGAATTACCATAATAAGCATCTTCGAACTGCGGCTATTAATAGAGTGAGCAACGCAGTTTTGAGGTTAAGGCCAACGGTGACGGCAAAAGAGTGCACAAACAAATTTCACAATTTGAGAAATCAATTCAACATCGAGCATTCCAAAGTGAAATCCTCTTTAAAAAGCGGGACTGGCACCGATGACGTGAGTATTTTTGACTATAACTAAAAAATCTAAGCTAACCTAAATTTAAAAATATAATCAATATGATAAACATTTATGTAAACATTTTCAGGTTTATACACCGAGCCTGTGGTATTATGACAAGCTCTTGTTCCTCGAATCCTACGTGATCCCGCGTAGGAACAGGACTTCCTTCGATAGTGAGGTTTCGCTGTCCGATGTGCCGCTGAGTCAGGTAATGCTAAAAATGATAAAACTTAAAAAAAAAACTTTGCGAATGCAAAACTCATGCCTTTTTGTTTGTAGGGTACAGCGACACACATAATTGAAGAGAACTCCGAAGACGCAAATTGTTACGAGAACATTGAGTACGTGAAGGATGTTTTTATCCCAGAGCTTGACGAGATGATTCAAGCGCAGGAAAATCTTTGTGGGTCTTCTTCGGCAAAACAAGTGTTGGAAATAAATAGCACTTCACTGCACAGACCTAGACGTTTATCACCATCCCCATCTCCACAAAGGAGTCGCTCATCATCCTTGTCATCAGTGACGGCCTACAACCATGAAGAAGATGTATTTCCACGTCCCCGTACTTCAACGCAATCCGGCTCTTCAACGTCTGGAGTATGCACATCAGTAAGGCGTAAAAAAAAGAATCCTCGATTGGACGATAGCGACGAATTTTCTACCGTCATAAAGAATTTAACAAATTTAATAAATGCACCTATCGCCGTAAACACGCCTCCGACAAACTCAACTCCGGACTCAGTAGACGGATTTTTAACGTTCATGGGAAGTTTACTGCGAGACTTTCAAGATGAAGAATTAAAGCTAGAAGTAATGAATCAAGTCACCCAATTAATTATTAATGCAAAAACTACCGACTACCAACGATAAAAAGAGTAACAAGTGAATAAAAAGTATGCGTAACACGGAAGAAAATAAATCTACATACAAACTTTGTATTTAGATATTTATTACAAATAAAATAATATTCATAACATACGGTTTATTTTATTTTTCTCGTGTAATAATAATGATGGTAGCTTGTATTTTTCTGCTGATTTGCGATGGATTTTCCTTTGTGATGGTGAAAAAAAAATGTTTATCCAGTTTTTAATGTCAATATGCTCAAAATGTTCCAAAACATCGACAAATCATATCCAGAAAAAATGTCCGTGTGTGTATGTGTGTGTGTGTGTGTGCGTGCGTGCGTGTGTGTGTTTTCTGACACTGTAACATTCAAACGTTTATAGCTCGAGAACGGTTTGAGCTACAAGGCTCCCGTTTTGCACAGATGCTCACCTGTACAAGCTCTTCATTCTCTGAAAATTTTAGTCGAATTCACTAAAAAAAAGTACGAATTTTACGGCATTTTGAAATTAAAAAAAGAACTCTTTGAATGCTCTAACTTCCGCAAATTTTAAAATTTATGGCTATTTTTTTTATAAATAGAGTATCATAATAGGAAGGTTGGTATTGAATTTAGAAAACATCAGTCGAACGGTTAAAGTAAAAACTCGGTCGATGAGTTTAAAATGGTATGAAAAATAAAAAAATTTTATTCTGATGAAATTGCTAAAAAAAAACGCTGCAAATGGAAATTTGCATATTGCTTCCTCAAGATTTAGCACGATCAAAGCTTTCTCTATGAGGAAGCCGAAATTAAAAATATAGTTCCGCATAGAGGAAGATTTGAGCATCATGCTAAATCTCGAAGAAGCAATTTTCAAATTTCAATTTTTAGCGTTTTCTGAGTGCTGTTGCATATATCTATGCGTATAATACAAAAGGTGTTCAATGAGTATTGTCGGGTGATTAAAATCGTAAAAATGTCGAGTCTGCATTGAAATTATTTTTTATTTAAAATCTGTGTAATTTGGGAGGGGGGATTTCTTTGAAGATTGTCGATGCTGTTATATTCAAAAAGATATTTTCAAAAGTCTTTCGTGCACAAACAAAATTCGAATAATATAAAACCAGTAATGACATTCATTTATTTTTGTGGCATGATACAATTACAGTCAAATACAAATACAAGCCGCGGGCGGAATGCTAGTAAATAAATGAATAAATAAATAATATGAACTTCCTCGTATAGCTACTAACAATTAATAATTACCTCGTTCAATAGCGGTATACTGAAATGGCACTATGCCTGCAGTATTAAAGTATTCACAATATTTATCTCGTATCTCTAATGCTTCATTACTGCTACGGTTATTTCTTAGATATTGGGAAGCATTCTGCCTTTCGGATAACTGTACTGCATTACAATTACTATCGTGGTGGCTTGAGATTCTGTACTTACGCGGCACGTACCATTGACTGGAATCATTGTTAGATTTATTGATCAAATAATTGTGTGAAAGCACACACGCGTAAGTTATTGTCTCTACTGTTTGAACGGAAAGAGATATCGTAGAAAGTAAAACTCGCAATCTGTTTGCCAGTATGCCAAAAGCGTTTTCAACAGTTCTGCGAGCACGGCTTAATCTGTAGTTAAATATTCTTTTGCCAAGCGTCAAGTTTCTATCCGGATAAGGCTTCAACAAATTAGGTTTTAAGGCAAATGCGTCGTCACCGACAATCACGTACGGTAATTTGTGACAAAACCCTGGAATTTCACATGGAGCAGGTAAGTTTAACGTTCCGTCGTTGATTTTAGTCCATAATGGGCTCTCACGCAAAACAGCAGAATCGTGCACACGTACATTTCTTCCGACGTCAACGAACAAAAATCTATATTCACCATCAACGAGACCCAGAAGCACAATGCTGTCTTTTCCCTTATAATTGCGGTAAATCGATCCATCACTTCGAGGGGGACGAAAATTGATGTGTTTCCCATCCAGCCCACCGATGCAATGAGGGAAATTTCATAAAATGTCGAATTTGTGAGCGATAACCTGCCATACCTCCGGCGTTGATGGGAAATTCCATACTTTTGAGTCAAGTACTTCTACTATTGCTCTTAAAGTTTCATTAATCACTTTTGAAATTGTGTTCGGAGCTATGCGAGTAGAGTAGCTTAAATCTTGAAAGGTATTGCCCGTTGCTAAATATTGAAGAGTCACAGTCAGCCTGTCCCTTGGTGATATAGCTTGACGCATAACGGTATCCTGTTTTTTTATGAGCGGAGTCAGAAGTGTCAGCAACTCATTCCACTCATCTTCCAACATTCGAGTATAATTGGTGAAACTAGCAGGATGTTCAGGGCTAAACAAAAATTTAGTATAAATATACATTAAAAAGTCAAGTATAAAATTTAAAATCCAAAAAATTTAGTAACAAATAAAGTGAAAATGTTATGGATACATACCCGTGTCACGACGCGAGCAAAAGCGCATAAAAATATTTCTTTTTCTCTCTCCTACTTTGTTGAAATCCGGCGAGAACGCTGGCCTGCGCGATTTCCCATGGAAATCGTGAATAACCATTAAACTATTACGGCATTTTCATTTGTCGACGCATTCTTATATTTTCCTTAGGCTTAGGCGTACTACAGCTGAAATGTAATCTATCGATAACAAGCAAGCGTCGTGCGTACTTTCCCACGCGAGAAGCCTTAAACATATCTATGCAGAAATATACGTGCAGCCCCGAAAGATCCCCAGAACCCTCGAGAAAAGCTAATTCCTTATCTTAAGACCCAAACACTCGTCCGAGAATACTCGGCCACACACGGACCACATTGCCCGGTCGTAAAACTAGACCCACGGAAAACATGTGCATTGAACTCAATTCTCAGAAAAAGAGTTTATCATAACCGCGACCCAATAACGAGCAAGAAGTCCTTCTTGCACGCTGCCTCGACCAATCATGCGAGTCAACCTATATCTTTATGTCCTCTCCACCAATCCTTAGAAAACGCATCACCAAAAAACTCACTCTCCCAAATGCTCCTTCTCCCACAAATTCAGCTTCCCCCAAAACTCCCACATCATAGAAGAAAAATCTTCAAGTCAGTCGACCAACATCCTTCAACGACTCAAGTTCTCCCACGACAGTTTCCATCGAAGTTAGTTCTTTAATATTCAGTCTCCTGACAGATCTCCGTATTTTTATACATCAATCTTTATATTTTTTATGCAAGTCTTAATGCGATTTTTGTACGAAGTCTACGAATCTTAAATCGTATTTCCAATTGCAAAAATTCCATTCTCGGTGTGCGATACGTATATATCTATATACCAGAGTCCGCGTCATCGTAATCCTTATGTACGTGCTACCATCCACTATAACACCGAGCGTACCTGGCCCAACAGCGAAGGGCCGTAATCTTTACGACCGACCGCCGACACTCCTGCGAACGAGTGTACATCGCACCACCGACAATTGTAAGCGATCTATCTATATATGTATATATTTTTCCTCCTTTTTATGTATTCCCAAAATTAATGGGATTAGCCAGATTGGTTAATTCTAATAAAACACGAGTCAATCGAACACGAATCTAACCAATCATTTCATAACATTGAATTATCGCGCAAATTCCTTAATTCCATTAATTAACACACACTACCCCTTTTTACCCTCATCCCATGCTATGGCGCTAGGCGTAGGCAACAGGGAGGGAAACAAATAATTATGCTCTCATCCCTTCCGGATGTGACACCCGAGCTCACCAAATACCATATTTAGAACATTCTGTCCTGTATCACGCCGTCACAGCCACTCGCGACTCCACAATCTACGTTTTCGTTGTTCAAGTACTCGTCTACGTTTAGAAACAGTAACTACAGTTGCCACGATAATTGCTCTCCTACGTCGAATTATTTCAGCCGCAATAGTTTGTTATACTCGAGCGTCCATGGTACTGTAGAGGCTAGAAATAGTATCTCGGGCCATAAAGGACCATGTTTTATCGCGTGATCGAAAATGAGCAAATTAATAACAAATTAAAATTGCGGAACTGAGCGGGTTTACACAATACTGGAGAGTTTCACTGTTAGTACTATTATTTGCTCCAGGAGTAAGTCACTCTTTAATGGCGGCGTCACTTCGCATGCACGCCTAGCGACAAGCACCGTGTGAAGCCAACCTAACAAGGGAGCCATCATTGCACCCAGCGCCACAGACAACTTTGAACCCAGTGGCAAATTCTAGTAAGCAATCCAGCAGCAAAACAAGCGTCGTGTGCTTTGGGCTTAATTCCTCAATTTCAGCAAAATGCTGATTTTTCTCATCTTACTTGATTGTTATTCCATTGTTAGTGATTGTTAGGCACTTTTCATCGTTTGTTAGAGCTTAATGTTTATTTGATCGTTGAAACACTTTTCGGCCCTATAGCACGCTGCAAGCCACGTGAAGTTGGCAACATTGCCATGACGGCTGAGCACGGCTTTGCCCATGTAACTCCTCAATTTCAGCAAAGTGTTGATTCTTCTCATCCTACTCGATTGTTAGTCCGTTTTTAATTATTGTCAGTGAATTTTTATCGTTTGTTAGAGCTTAATGTTTATTTAATCGTTGAAAACCTTTTCGGCCCTATAGCACGCTACAAGCCACGTGAAGTTGGCAGCATTGCCACGACGGCTGAGCACGGCTTTGCCCATGTAACTCCTCAGTTTCAGCAAAATGATGATTCTTCGCATCCTACTCGATTGTTAGTCCATTGTTAGTGATTGTCAGTTAATTCTTATCGTTTGTTAGAGCTTAATTTTTATTTAATCGTTGAAAAACTTTTCATCCCTATAGCATGCTGCAAGCCACGTGAAGGTGGTAGCAATGCCTCGACGGCTCGGCGCGGCTTTGCAAAAGTATTACAATTATTTGTCAGTCGTTTATTAATAGATTATTGGGCACTTTTTATTGTTCGTTAAAAGATATCCAGTTGATGTGGTTATAAGTAATATGGTGCGCACACCACGATTGTGTATGCAAATGATTTATGCAAAACGTACCGGTTGCTTCAGAACTTGTTTGGCAATGACACAAAGAATACGATCATAAGTACAAAACAATTACAATTTTTATTTGAATTCCATATCCAACAAAATTTTGGTTTTTATTTCGATTTTTTCAGATCGGCTGCAAAGCAAGGTGGCTTTAAGAAGCAATGGACTCGCAGATAGCAGGATACCCAATTTCCTATTAGGATTTCAACTCTTCCTTCAAGATCCACGTAACTCTTTAAATGAACAAACTAATGTTTCTATACGTTTTCATTGGGTCTCGTCATTTTATAAAGTAAAGTAATTTGATATCATTTGATGAAATTTGCATTTCCAAGTGTATATTTCTAGCATGTTGAAAAAATGTGTTCCGAAAATTTCGTTTCCGTCAGTTTTGATTGCTATATACCGTGAAGCTTCTGGCCTGTTAAAAAGGAAGAGTAATAGGACGCCGGGGAGAGAGGTGAAATAAAGGGACACGATACCTCCGGTTGTTCACGCGCGTGATAGTGAAAAGATCGATAAATATATTTTAGATTAAATCGTTCCTATTAAAGCTAGACTTAATAATAATAATAAAAAGAATAACGGCGGGCAGCTCCTTTGTGTGGGTAACAGCCGCAAAAGGGAAAACGCTATCTTCCTGCGTCCACGTCGAGCCCGCTGGAAACGTCCCTGTCGCGTCAATGTCCCTCGCGACAACGCAATAACAGAGGCGGCTAATGGAAGCTCTGGCTGTAGCCGCACATAGTGGTAGGCGACTGCTAGACAACCACTCACACACAAGCACACTTACACCTCTGAGCGGCCCGGCAGAGGCCCCGTGGCGGAATGAGTCTGGGGACCCTGTGAACGGGTATCACCCACGGCTGAAAGGGAACCCTATAAACGGGTATTTTTTCCGAACGGGTCATGGACGGAGGGGGCCCTATAAACGGGTACCGCCCAAGAGAGAATGAGCCCACGGGGCTCCCCCTGGCGGGACGTGAAGAGACAACGCAGGGCACCCTGGTGGCAGCTCTGGCCATCACACACCTACCTTACACACGACGGAGGCGACAGACACAAATAAATATGAGTGGGCATGGTCAAAATAAAATACCCCAGGTGGTTACCACCAGTAGGGGGGAATCCACCCTGAGCTCCGACCGGGTGCAAGCCCCGGTGGCTCATGGCTGCAGCAAGGATTCTGGGGGCTGCAGAACATGCAAGACAACAACAGGCGACAAGACAGACGAAGACAAGACGAACAGGGACAGCCACTTGCTGGAGGCTCACACGAGCCGGACGAGACGCACTAGCGTTTCCAGCAACGCGAGCCTGGCGAGCTTTAAGAGCGCAACAGGCGACAGTCTACTGACGAACGTGACGACGAAGTGTCTGGAAATGCAGACGATCGACGAACTTAAGGATCATCTGCGGATAATCCTCAAGCGAGTCAGACTCATGCAGGAAAAGACGAGCATACAAAAAAACGTTAACAAAGAGACAAAAGACGGGATTAAAATCATCACAGAGGTTGCTGAGATCGCCCTGTGCAAATGCGAAAGACTCAGGAAACTAAGGACAGCCAGACAGGACGAAAAGACAAAACCGGGCCCAACGCCGAAACGGAAACGTGACGAGTCCGACGCCAGCCCTCCCCAACAGCCGGCGAAAAGACCGACGGCGACTGACGACACGCAATTGCCAGAGGGGAGCTGGCAAGTACAAACGAACAAAAGGAAACAGAATAAAAAACAAAAAACAGTACAAAACAAGCAGACGAACGAGGACAAAAAACGGGTAAGGCGGGACAGACCGGCCCCCTTACCACGGGGGACGGCTGTCCTCGTCAAGCCCCAACACGGAAAGACGTCCGCAGACCTACTGCGACAAGTGAAGAAGAAGGTAGACCCTGCGACTGATAACGTGACGATCAGGGCCTACCGCAAAACAAAGGACGGCGGTCTGCTCCTCAAGGTGCAGACGGGACAAGAGGGGAGCCAAAGCTTCCAGCGCTCTCTCCAGAGCGCAGTCGGGCAGGAGGGGAGCGTCCGGGCCATGACGCCCAGTACGTCGCTGGAAATCATGGACCTGGACTGCGTCACGACTCCCGAGGAGGTCGCGGCAATCCTCAAACAGGAGACAGGACAGGAAGGGGACCTGAAGGTGCATATCTTCGGCCCCAACCGATCCGGACAGTGTATGGCGGTGTGCGAGCTAGAATCGCAGAGAGCCATGCACTTACTGCAGCGACAGCGACTCAATATTGGGTGGGTCAATTGCCGCATCAGACTCAGGACGACAGTACCAAGGTGCTACCGGTGCCTTGGCTACGGACACCCGAGACGGAACTGCAAAGGACAAGACAGGACGGACTGCTGCTGGAAGTGCGGGGGCGGGGGCCACGTCGGCAAGACGTGTCAAAACCGACCGGCCTGCTTCCTGTGCACCGAGGCCAAAAAACTGGAGGTGGCGCATCGGCCGGGCACCGGTGCGTGCGCTGTCTTCAGGGCCGCGCTGGGAGAGAGCAGGAACAAGACAAATACATGACGAAGGTCCTTCAGGGAAATCTGAACCGGAGTCAGACGGCACAGTTACTGTTACCGCAAATAGCTGATGAACTCGACGCGACGATACTCATACTGTCAGAACAGTACAGAGACGAGACAACGCCGACGTGGCTCACCAACACCAGGGGCACCGCCGCCATCTGGCTTAGGGGGGACGTCGCTTCTCGGGTAGCTTCTCGCGGTGTGGCAGACGATTTCGTCTGGGCAACGGTGGGCGCTACCACATACGTCAGCGTGTACCTAACGCCAAACTGCACCGTGGGGGAATTCGGGGAGAGGTTGTCTTCCCTCGAGGATGAGCTCCGGCTTCGACAGGGGCCCGTAGTCGTCGCCGGTGACTTTAACGCCAGAGCGACCGAGTGGGGGATGACCACGACGAACAAACGGGGACGGCTCCTGCTGGAGATGGCTGCGAGGCTGGATCTGGCAGTGGTTAACACAGGAAACACGCCGACATACAGAAGACCAGGCTTTGGGGACTCCATCCCTGACGTGACGCTGACGTCGGACGGAACCCTCTCACAGATCAGGCGCTGGCGGGTCGTCGAGGGCTATAATGCCAGCGACCATCAGTACATAGCCTTTGAAGTGGGAGGCGACGAGACAACTCGACCCCGACGGAGTACACCGCCGCCGCGGTGGAACCTCAAATGACTCGACAGGGAGAGATTCTCTGAAGAGCTGCTGGCAGCACCAGCTCCAAAGGGAAACATACCCGACGGACTGACAGGACGACAAAGCGCCGAACGACTGATCGACGAGACGACGAAACTCGTCCAGCGGCTCTGCAAGGACACGATGCCACAGAAACGCTACCGACGAAACCGGCAACAACAATACTGGTGGACGGACGAAATCGCGGAACTACGGAGGGCCTGCTTCGCCTGTAAGAGGAAACTCACTCGGGCGAGGGGGGGACCCGAAGCAGAGACGCATAGAACAGCTTACCGGACGGCACGAAAGAAACTGACGACGACGATCAAGGACACAAAACGGAAGTGTTGGAGGGAACTGTGCGACGAGGTGGATCGGGACCCCTGGGGCACCGGCTACAAGCTAGTAGCCGGTAGACTTGGGGCTCGGACGCCGACCTGCGCGATGGACCCCCCAACGACACGGACGATCATCGACGGACTCTTCCCGACGCACGAGACGAGAACGGAGACGGAAGACGTCGACGAACCTGGGGAGATACCGCTCTTTACCGGGGAGGAGCTCGCGAGAGCGACCGCCTCGATGAAGGCCGGGAAGGCCCCGGGACCGGACGGCATTCCGGGGGAGATTCTGCGGCTGTTGGGCAACCTGAGGCCGCGGGTCCTCCTGGATATGTACAACACCTGCTTGACGACGGGCATTTTCGGGGAGGGGTGGAAGGTGGCGAGACTGGTGCTCATCGCCAAAGGCAAGGGGGACCCTCACTCGCCGTCGGCTTACCGCCCACTGAGCCTACTCGACACGACAGGAAAATTGTACGAACAACTGTTAAGACCTAGACTTACGGACGCAATAGCAGCCGCTGGAGGACTATCGGACAGACAGCACGGTTTCAGGAAGGGACGATCGACAATTGGAGCAATCCAAGACGTCGTGACGGCCTTCCAACGAACCCAACAGCACTGCCATAGGGCTCGCCCAATGGTGCTACTGATGACACTGGACGTACAGAACGCCTTCAACTCGGCGAGGTGGGTGGACATCCTGGGGGCGCTGAGAGGCGTCTTCGGAGTCCCGCCGTACCTATTCCGAGTGTTGACCGATTACTTACGAAACAGACGTATTACTTACGAAACGACGGACGGACGAGAAACTCGCGCGATCACGGCGGGGGTCGCACAGGGATCAATTCTCGGACCGGACTTTTGGAACGGACTCTACGACAGTTTGCTGCGGCTGGAGATGCCGCCGGATACTTCCTTGGTTGCTTACGCCGACGACGTGGCAGCCGTGATCGTCGAACGCGATCCATCTCTGGCCCAGCTGCGACTTAACCAAGTAATGAGACGGGTGGACGGATGGATGACGGAACACGGACTCCGACTGGCCACAGCCAAGACAGAACTGTTGCTACTAACGCGAAAGAGGATACAGACGATCATACCGATGACTGTTGGGACAGAGACGATGGAGACCAGGAATGAAATCAAGTATCTGGGGGTCACCCTGGATACGAAGATGACTTTCTGGCCCCACATAAGACGGACGGCCGAGCGGGCGGCGGAGAGAGTAAAATCTCTGAGCCGCCTGATGGCAAATACAATAGGACCGAGACCGAGCAAACGTCGGCTACTCATGTCGACGACCCACTCGATCCTCCTATACGGCGCCGAGATATGGGGGGAAGCACTCCACGTAGCAAAATACAGACATGCCATGACGATGGTACAGAGACAAGGTGCGCTCAGGATCGCGTGTGCCTACAGGACTGTCTCGGCAGGGGCAGTCCTGGTTGTGGCGGGTGTGATCCCGGTGGACCTCCTAGCTTTCGAGCGAAGGAGAATCTACCTTCAGAGTACACGGACGGGACGGGCAGATGCGGCAAGAAGGGAACGGGAGACGACGATACGACAATGGCAGATCAGATGGACGAACGAGACATCTGGGACGTGGACAAAACGACTGATACCGGAACTGAAACCGTGGATCGAAAGGAGCAGCGGCGAGGTGAACTTTTACCTCACGCAGTTTCTGACGGGACACGGATACTTTAGACGATACCTACACAAAATGGGGAGGGTACGGACTGCAGACTGCAAATACTGTGGACACGACCGAGATGACGCGGAACACACGTTCTTCACATGCGACCGTTGGACCGAGACGAGACGACGACTGGAGGCGACAGCTGGAGAAATCACGCCAGACAACATCGTTGGCGTGATCACCCAGGACAGCGAACGGTGGGCCCTCGTGTCCACCTTCGTAGAGACTGTCCTTAGGAGAAAAAATGCAGACGGATGCTTGGGTGACTGAGCGAATGAGGAGGGCCGGCACTCAGTAGCCAAGACCACGACGATACGATACGAACCAGACAAGAGTACACGGACAGGATGTCCGGCCGGAAGTAATGCTAACGCAGTCCACGGCCGGGCATCAGACAGAAGTGGTTCCCCCGTCCTGACCAAGGAATTTCGACTTCTTAGCCAGGGGAGGGGGGGTTTTAGCCGGTATGCATCTCGCGGAATTTGTGGCCGAGAGGGATGACCCCCTCCGACCCTATGAAGCAGGATGAGAGCCCGGCACACGGGTGTCGACGCCGCTCCGGGTTTTAAGGGGCAACCCCTAACCCCTGGCGCAGCGGAGACGCCCACGGTCTTTAACAGATTTTTCCCCCTTTTCACCACGATAAAAAAAATAAAAATATATATATATATATAAAAAGAATAACGGTAATAAGATTAGAAAGTAACTCGCAACGCGGCTTTCACGCAGCCCGCGATTTTTGAATCACGGGCCACACACACACAGCTCCCGACTTATTCTCTCGCACACTCAACAGGCACCTTGCGTGCACGTCTCCGTCTCACGCGTTATAACTCTATCTCTCTCGCGCATCCGCACGCTCCGAACGTTCCAACGAGAAGACGCGCTCGCCTCCTCCTCGTTCGCCGCAGGCACAAAATGGCCGCCCCTTCTTGCCGGCACGCCATGTGGCAGGTTACCACCTCGCCATCTGGGTGGCGCTACCGTTTCCGCGCTCGAAACTTTATTTCGCATTCTATCTTTAACATCTCGGCCATCCTAACTCTCAGCTTGTCCTTGAGCTATTTTGACCTCGAAGTATATCACGTTGATCGCTATCACATTAATACATTTCAACGAATAACAGAAAATAAGTTAACGATGAACAATATCACATACAAGACCTCACAAGAATTAATCGGCTAATCGCGCGGGGCCACGCATTGAGCTCCCAGAGTGCCGAACTCCGCCGCCGCCCTGCCCCGGCGTTACATCGTCCGCCGTCGTGCGCTCCGGAGTCGCGTCGTCTGCGTTGGCGTGTTCCCCTTCGGACTCGCTACCGTCCCCGTTATCGGAGCCGTCGGCTGCCAGCGTCCACGGCTTGAGTTGGCTCGCGTGCGCCGTCGAGGCATAGCGTCGACCGCCTGCCGCCTCGTTCAGTTCGACCACTTGGTACGTATCCCCGCCAGCTTCTTAACAATAACGAGGGGCCCTCGGTACTTTGGGCGCAGTTTCGTGGGGTCGCCAGTTGTCTGAGGCACCGTTCGGACGTAGTCGTGGTTTCGCTGTCGACCCCGGTCGTATCGGCGTTTGACGGTGTTATTAAATAGTGTTCGGAACTCGCGCGGAAACCAATTAAGACTCACAGCGCAATCCACCTCTCTTCAAAATTCGCGCACAAACTCGGCAACCTCGCGAGTCCATCCTAAATCTCCCTCCGGGATATAACAACGTGCTTAGCAAAGAGGCTTGTTACATTTTTATGTCAAATATAGTATCCATCTAACCATGGCACATTCGACGCACTTAGCTTGCTGCTGTTCTGCTCAAACTACTCACTGTTTCTTACGTAGTATACCTTTCTAAAAGCCTCTTTTTTACATGGTTCTTCTATAATCTCTTGTCCTCTCAACCTTGTACATGAATGTCAAATCTTTTGATACAACTTTTTCTGTAGCGCTAGAAAGTCTGGATATTGTCACAGACCGAGAGCAAGTACGAAACTCCTTCATTGATGTTACCTTGATTGATGTCCTTGCATAATACACAGTATGTCGCGCATATGCTTTTGTTAATTTATTTATCTATTATCAGTCAAGCAATGTTCACAATGTGATTCCTGATTCCTAGCCACACACTTCAGAAGTTAAAATTAATGTATTTTGCAGTCCAGACATGTAATTACAAGAATATTTTCTATCTAATTTTACAGATGAAGGTGCTGTTCAGCATAAAGGTCCTGATTCAACCCGAAGACATTTCAGTGATACTAAGAAAGGAGCATCTTACCTGCTGCATCAAGGGTCAGTCACCGAAAATGAATACAGAATTTCCTCACGAAGTCAAACGTGTTGAGCCCACTTGCGTAATCGAATACGGCCACGTGCTTTTTGAGAAATTTAGAAAATGTAAATAATCAACGATGCCCCAACGATTTCTGCATTGCAACGTTCTACAAAAACAATAGGTGTTTGTAATTAAATACTGAACCACAGTTCAACTCGTTCTCAAGATTAAACGCCCGAACAGAATAAACTGCGTGGGGACTGAATGGTTTATGAAAAGTCCTCTGTCGTACAAAAATAAATACCCACATAACATTTCTCATGATGCTACTCTGTTGAGTCTTCTCCCCTCCAATGTCGAACCATTTTCCCGTTGTACGTTTGAAAATATTAAGTTCACAATATTCTCGAAACGAAAAATAATTTTTTTTGTTAGCTTAAAGAGAAGTGATCTGCTTCAGTAACGCAGATGCAATACTTATGCAGTTGTACAAAAGCAAGTTGCGCCTTGCTCCCCCGATATGTTATCACACTCACAAAGCTCCATATTTGGGCAAGTTTGTCAGTATCGGCTTCGTCATAGAATAGTTTTCGTGGGCAAGATAAAACAAAACTTTTTCCACAATTTACAAACTGGGGTGCTGAGAGATGCAGCGTCGTGAACGAGATAACATAGTATGGGAGCAATGTGCCAGTTTCTCATGTATACGGATTTTTTCTATTCAATAATACATACTACGGTTAAAACACTTCAATACGACATGATTAAACCACTCTCAGCCAATTTCAATTCACGCCTTTTATAGTGTTATCATGATAACATATATTAATATGATAGCATGTGTAGATAAATCTATTAAACAGAGACATTAGACAAACATATTTGTTAAAGGATGGTTTTTAGCGCTAGCCAACACTTTTAAAGAGATCTCTTTATTGGAACACACGTATAAAACATAGAATATAATAATAATAATAATCAACGACAAAATAAATACTGCTGTAATATACACGTCGACTTTAGCTTACTCGAATCTACCCTAGCACGCGCTTTCTCGAACACTCGGGAGCGTCGCCGACCGCGTGGCGGCCTCCCGCTTTCTTTCTTACTACACGACGTAATACGTCCTCACTCTTCGAACGCTCAACGTCGACTCCCTTTTCGCGCGCACCCAGCACCACGCTCGCAGCATGCCGCGTGCTCGCGCGCACCACCTTTAGTTTCTACACGCTGTCGACCGCGTATAAGGGTGGCGCTACTCGTCACGTGCTCTAGCCGACTTCAATATATTCTATTATTAATAATCAGTAAGCGTGAGTTGAAGTTGATCAATGGAAAACACGTGAAGGTGGTGGGTATCTTCCATCAGGAATGTGAAGGATCAAGGAGTGAGAGGGGCGGGAAGGGGGGAGTCTGCGGCATTTTGTAAAAATGTTAGTGCAAAAAAATCGGGTTCCATTAACGTTATCGATTAAAAGGAAATAAAAATATCATTCGCAGAATTTGCATGAATGTTCATTTGGGTCAAATAATACGAATCAAAAATAAAATACAAATAAACAGTTTGTGTTTGTTAACAAAATGCCATTGACAAAAAAAAATAAATGTGTTCGAAAAAAAACGAAAGTATGAACGTAACATTTGTTAAAATATCTTAAAAACGACCAAGTAAGTAATAAAATTAAAATCGAAACCAAAAGAAAATAAAAAATGTAGAGAGCTCCACGAAATAAAATGAAACATTATTAAAATTCTTTTGGTACTCTCTCCCATTTCAAATTAACGAAATAAAAACAACAAATGGTCTAGTTTAAAATTAAAAACCAAACAAATACTACAGTAAAAAATAAAATGAGTTTTAATCCTTCAAATATAAAAATTATAAGCCGAATATCTTAAAAACCACCAACTAAGTAATTAAATGAAAATCTGAACCAAAAGAAAATAAAAAAATGTAGAGAGCTCCACGAAATAAAATGAAACAGTATTAAAATTCTTTTGGTACTCCCTCCCATTTCAAATTAACGAATTAAAAACAACAAATGGACTAGTTCAAAACTAAAAACCAGAAAAATATTAAAGTAAAAAATAAAATGAGATTTACTCCTTCAAATATAAAAATTATAAACCGCATATCTCAAAAACTACCAACTAAGTAATAAAATAAAAATTTGAAACAAAAGAAAAAATGTAGAGAGTTCCACGAAATAAAAAGAAACAGTATTAAAATTCTTTTGGTACTCTCTCCCATTTCAAATTAACGAAATGAAAACAACAAATAGACGAGTTCAAAATTAAAAACCAAAAAATAAAAGTAAAATATAAAATGAGATTTACTCTTTCAAATATGGAAATTAAGAACAGAATCATTTATATTTCGGTAGAATATTTTTTACTACACTTCTAGACTAGATTCCAATGTCACAGCGAATAAAATAATTAGTGATTATATATATTCATATTTACATGTGTACACTTTATACACACATTTATATATCGAAAAGGTCCTCCTAGATTATCGTAGAGCTGAAAAATAAAATGCATATGAGCGATGAAAATCTGCATGCAACGTGCAAACGGTTTCCGTAAACGATTTTCGTATTCAATGGTGGTCATTTCTGAGATCGGATTTAATACTTACGGTGAATTAGATTTTACACTACTTTCGCACTAAGTTTGATGAAATACACTTTTCACTAAAATCGATGTGATCACTCTATGCCGTATTTAAAAACCACTAGCAACGCTTCCATTAATTCCGTTCGGTGATTGCCAAGGAAAATGCGTTCATGTTCGGTGGTCTTCGTTGGGTTTGTTCCACATTGTGCGAACATATACTGCCATTTGCGGATATATGGTGATGTGTCGTGGACTGGCTATGGGCTGCTTCTGTAAATCATCGTATTTCTGCCATCCTCCGTTTGTTCTTCGGCAATACGCAATAAAATGGTTCGCCGTGTACTGGATAACACCAGCCAATCTGCAAAGAGGCGATGGAACTGTTTAATCAAGTATTTCGCGTACAACAAAAGTGGTAATACCGAATATAAAATGTAAAAGTTACCTATATTCAAAGTGCGTGTCCAAGCTGCCATCGTGCTGTTGAATTCAAGTATATGAAGCAGAAAATAAATTTTTCGTGAACATAAAAATCTGTGAACAGAATGAATTACGCCACAGATTATATATGATTTGATTTACCATGAGCTGTTTCCTGCCAGTCTGATGGTGTACAGCAAGTCTCCAAGCTGACACTTCAGTGGATCTGTTGGCTGGGTGAGTGAGCGTATATCCAATTGTATGAACAGATGAATGTTTGGCCGTCTTCTTAACGTGCAGCTTCTTCCGGCACAATTGTTTCTACAATTCTTCCTGTAGACAGGAGAAAGGTAATGTAATGATTTTTCCAGAGCACCAAATCCTCTCTGACCAATTATTCTATGGTCTGGTGCAAGGAACAATGTATTATAGCTGGATCCTCTGCAACGTGAACATTCCTCCGTGTTTCTGATACTTGGCTCGGATTCCATAATCTTTTCAATCGTGTACGCCACACTTAATGTGCAATCTATCGTGGGCGATATTGTCCTTTGTTGGGTTTCCATCGTAGTCTTGGGTTTGAAGACCTGTCTTAAGATCTGTGCCCTTTCTTCAAATATTCCTTTCTTTATTCCATTCTAGATAATGCCATATGCTAATCTTGCAGTTGCATTAGTCGAAGCCTGTAAAAATTCACCATGGTGAACGTTGTCCACTCCAGCTGTTGCGAGTATGTGTATTACTATGTCGAAAGCGCACATGTTTGTCATGTAATAATGACTCTTCTTTCCATCTTGTTCTTTCAATTCGACTAGAGGACAAACTGAGCCATTTGGTAGTATACCTGCTTTCTTCTTTCCAGACATCAGAGTATTTACATGCCGGATTTCTGGACATTTTTTGAAAAATTTACTTTCCTTTTCCGGTTTTGTCCTTTCACGTCCATGTGTTTTAATTTCTGGTGCTGGTACTCCTTTAGATTCTTTCGCAATTTGTGTTTCGTCTTGATCCTTGAGGTCTATTTTCTTTGCGGGTGCTAATGTTTTTCCACATTCCTGCATGACTCTTGTCTCATCTTGGTCCTTGAAATCCGTGGCCTTTGCGTACGAATGGTCTACATTGCTTGTAGATTCCGTTGTCTCCATTTCAGCGTCTTCCGCGCTATTGTCACTCCAAGTGTTCACTGCAATTTTGTGACTATCCAAATCGATCTTGCCTCTCTAGTTTTCGCAGGCCAGCAGATCAGAATCAACCATGCGAGCAGCAGCGTTGTCCGATACTTCGAGGGAACACGAAATATTCTGCGTACCGAAATCCGACATCACATCTTGGTATTCCATTTCCGGTGTAATTTCATCGTTGTCGACCGATGAAGTGCGGCATGTGTCTGTAAGTCTTTCTTTATGCTCCGATATTGTTTTTATTTGAGTCTTCCTTCCCTCGTAGCGAATCATTTTAGATTCGAAGAGAAGCGTTGCATCATTCATATCTTGCTGGTGTTGTATTAAAAATTTGTCGGCTCTCAATGGTCTGCATGAGTTTTTCAGCACTCGCGTTTTCAAATCATTGAAATAACTTTCAACGTAAGTTGACGTAGCATATTCCTTTTGTTCCATGCCAACATTTGTCCAGCGCGAAAATTCTATCGCTCGCTGAGTCAATGCTTGGATGAATTCGGGTATGCCCAATGGATTCAAGTCCTTCCCAGTACTTGTAGCTTTCCTTGCTTTTACTACTCTCGAGCGTATCCATTCGTTTATTTCACAGTCCTCTTCTGAGTGACTCTTCTTCAAAAATCGCATCGATTTCTCTCTTCTTCACTTTAGCGTATTCTTGCGCTGGTGAGTTGCCCATGTCCATGGGAATACCTCGCTTGGCGATAAAGTCTTCAAGTTGCTTTCTTGCTTCTTTGGCCGTGTTCAGATGTGAGTGACTCACAATGCTGTTTTCGTGCGATTGCTGTCCTACGACACACATCAAATAAAAAATTTCTTCGAACTCACCTAGTTCAGTGCATTCCATCATCAAGGCGATACATCGTACGAAGCAGTCTTTGATGCAGGGTTGGCGAACTCAGCGCCAACGTTTCCACCTGCATACTGCGTGGATAAAATGAGCTACGTCGATCCGAATTCTTGTAGGTGGGTTCCTCTTCTTTCCAGCTAAAACAGCTTTGCCAATCATGTTTATGTAAGTTTTTATTGTTTCGTTGTTGAATGCTAAGCTTATAGCACACAATAGGGCCCTAGAATAATCGCAAATGACTTCTCTAGGTCTTGGAGCTCCCATTCTTTGCCAATGTCGGAGCCAGGAGAAAATCATCCCAACCGTGTGTTTCTCCGAAATCATTGCGTGGACACATATCGTTGTCTTTTCGAAATTGAAGACAATGGCGTATAAAAATGTGTCCGGATTTCAATTCCCACGTTGAATTCTTCTGACGACCCTCCCTGTAGCATCGATATTGATTACCGATTTTTTCGTTACCCGGCAGTACTCTCTATATGCATGTAATTGCGCAGGATTACTGTAGAAAACGAAAAATGGATCGTGTCCAATGTCATAAATTGACATACATGATATTTCGATTTTCGTTTCATCTCGGCGATTGCTATTATTGCATCTCGTGTATCGGTTTTTGTAATTCCTCGGTCTCTATCCATGCCTTCTTGGCGTGCTTGATTGAGGACATTACTACTATTGAGGACATTATTGGTGGTTCCACCTCTCCTGGTTGCATGCGCTTGCTTGCGTACTTCTTACGCTATAACGCACTTCCTTGCGATTTTACATCCTTCTGCACATTTTTACGCCACTTGCCACGGAGTGGTCTTTTCACATCTTCGTGACTTGTTTCCTTTCATGTATCACGGGTAATCATTTTGAACACAATTCCTTGCGATGACACTGCTTTGTACGCATATCCTTGGATTTTATTTCTGCATGCCGCGCTTTTGCATTGGCCAAGTAGTTTTACGTTGTACTGCAAATCGTCATCAGTTGTTATTTCCGCTCGTTTGAAAACGAAGGCACATGGTAGTCTGTCAAAATGCCTTTCTTCAGACTGCGCTTATTGCTTGAGTCTGGCCTCATTTTGTCCCAATCTTCTTCGCTGAGAATCAGCTCAAATTTCTTGTTCTTGTTGTCTTGATTCCCATCCGTATTCTCAGCATGATCATAACAATCTTCGGATGACGCACCGGTCGAGATTGAGCTGACACTGATGCAATTGTCAGCATCACTGTCATTTTCCTCCGTACTAGCACTAAGTGACTCACTGAGATATCGATATTCTTCTCTTGCCGAGCTTTGGTCGGTATATTATTTCGATTTTGTGCAACATTTAAATGCTATGCCATGGGGGACCATCTGCGGTCCACAGCTGCTGACATTGTCTTCCAGATCTCGGGAGACCACGCGGGTAATTTTCTCGTGGTGAAAAAACCAATATTGTTAGGGGTAAAAGCAAATACAGGGGGTGGTCATGCACATTTTCAAAAGCGTTTATTTATGCGTGTTAAGGGACAACACCACTGTGACGGCTTCAAAAAATCGATTTTTTGAAAACCATCTAGAAAAATCTAAAATACATTTAAGATTAAGATGCCGTTGGACCCAGGTCGAAAAAATAATTATTTTCGGAGATATTGAATATTTTGTGGAGCGGTGCAGCGCTCCGTGACGCTCGGGGTCCCGCGCAGCCGCCTCTTCCTGAGGAAGTATTGGAGGCAATTACGCCAGTCTTCGAAAATTTGAGCAGAGACGATTTGCTGCAGCGTTGTTTGGGCGGCTTCACGCAAAACAACAACGAAAGCTACAACAAATCAGTTTGGGCAATAGCCCCCAAGTGTCAGTCCGGGAGCAAAAAAATCGTCGATATTGCAGCTGATATCGCGGTATTATTATTCAATGATGGCCTGAGAAGCCTCATGAAAGTTTTGGAGACGTTGGGGATAACTATCGGCCCAAATTGTTTCAATTTTTGCGTTGAAACCGACGCAGCACGGATCGAGCTGGCGGAGCGCTCGCTCACAGACGCTGCAAAAGAGGCAAGAAGAGCCTCTACAAGTTCGAGAAAAGATGCTAGGGACAATCATTTGCTTCTTGAAGGCCAGCTATATGGTGCCGGCATCGCTGATTAAAGGTAAAAAATTTTTTTTCCAATTTATCGCATAAATTAACAAACCTAAAACTTTGAACGCGTTTTTCTCAAAACCACTTTTTTGAGTGCGGCACGCAGCAGAACTCGAGCAATTTTTATCCGATCGACTTCAAATTTGGACTGCATCAATAAAACTAGATTATCTAAAGAAGTACATAGGATTTTTTCGATATCTCAATAATAAAAAAAGTTATAGCCTATTTTCGACGAGAAATTTTGCTCGAAAATCGTCCTTTAATTTCAAAAGCGTGCCTATTTTTTAAAAATCAATATTTTTTCAAATCCCTATGTACTTCTCTTCAAAATATCATATTATTAACGAAAACACTCGGTATTTTTTTTCAGATCGACTTTGAAGAGAGTTCTGCTGCGTGCCGCGAACCACTGCAGAGGCAACAGTACCTGACGCGGGAGCTTCCCCAGCGTCACCATGGGGCGTGAAAAATTTGAAAATGTTTTTTTATGTATCTTCAATAAACAACGAACAAAACAAATTTTTTTTTTTCGAATATCTCTTTTTTTTCCCACAAAAAAAAATTCTTGAAAAATGGCAAAAAAACAGGGGGTCACAGTGGTGTTCTGCCTTAAGGGTACATTTATTTGTAACGTGTGTACATTTCGAGTGCTCGGATTGAACTGCCCGGAAGGCATCTCTCGTCAAACCGTCGTTTGTAATTTTGAGAATAATCATAATGATAACTCTCTCGCATCTACCACTACGATAGGCGCCCACCACACGCACACACGATCATACGCAGGCCTATCACAGTTCGGCCAGTTCTAACAATCAGTGCGCCCCGGACTGTGTTTCTGGCCTATGTATCGAATCGATCAGGTTTTCTCTCTCTTTTTTTTTCGTCACATTTTTAAAAACTTAAACTATATTTACAATGTTTTTCCTTTGCCTTTTAAGAGCTTTCGTTGGGGCGCCAGGGTCTCATATTCAAGGCTTCCCAAACTCCACTATAGGGTCTCTGTGTAGCTTGGAAGTTTTCGACGTCCCTAACGACGTACCGATCGTTTCGCAATATTTTAATAACTTGATAAGGTCCCTTAAACTCGGGAATGACTTTCTTGGAAATCCCCGGCGCGCTTTCAAAATTCTTAATTACCACATAGTCACCTTCTTTGTACACATGAGCCTCTTTTCGCTTGTTGTTGTAATATCTCTGACTCGATTCTTGAGATTTGTTTATTTTTCTTTCTGCTTCAGCGCGGCTCGATTCGAAATTTCTTTCTTTTAATTCCGCGCTCTCTTCGAGATATTTTTGTATTTCGTCGGATACGTTTCCGCGTTGGTTCGTTCCGAACGAAAGTTTACTAGGTGTTTCGCCGGTGGTCTTATTAACCGAGTTGTTAATCGCATACTCTACGTCTTCCAACACCTTGTACCAATAGCGGCCCGACGAATTGTCGATGAGTTTACCGAGCATCGGACCAATGACCCTGTTTACCCGCTCGGCTTGCCCGTTCGCCCTCGGCGATCCAGTCGCGATTTTGATATGACGAATATCATTTTCTTTGAGAAACTCTGCGAATTCATTTGAAGTAAAACTTGTTCCCCGGTCGGACACAATGGCCTTGGGGCGACTAAAATTAGCGAAGTGTTGTCGCAAACAATCTATGGCTTCCCGAGAGGCCGTCGTCTTCGTGGCATACAATTTTGTAAACTTCGTAAAAGAATCTATCACGACGAGAATATGTTTCTTTATGAGATGCTTGTTGTCCACTGGACCGTAATGATCAATGTGGATAGTCGTAAACGGAACGTTTCCCTTAGGGATAGAGTGCAAATAGCCCTCGCGTTTTCCTGTGATGGGATTAAACGCGATACATTTTAAGCAGTCCTGTATATAGGATTTTACGCGACTTGTCGTGTTTGGAAACCAGTACGTTGCTTGAATAGCCTCGCATGTTTTTTCTACGGCCATGTGACCCATCTCGTCGTGATATTTTCTCAAGATATCATACCCTCTGGGACGTAGAAAAGTAATTCGCCGTTGCGCTTGCGGTACACTAATCCATTTCGCATCTCGTATCTTTTGTTTTCGCATGTTTCAAGTTTCGCTTTCAATTCTTTTATGACCGGATCGCGATTTTGGCTCAACGACAAATTTAATTCAAATGGATTGTCTTCGATTGCAAATACGGCGGATTTGCGGCTCAGAGCGTCGACGTGCTGCATTCGATTGCCTGAACTGTGTTCGATCTCATAATCGTAGTTTTGTAGTTCTAGAGCCCATCTCGCAATACGTGGATTTATATCTTTTTTGTCGAGGGTCAACTTCAGCGAATTACAATCAGTGACGATCTTGAATTTAACTCCCTGAAGATAAACCCTAAATCGTTTTAGAGCGCAAATTATGGACAACGTTTCCCACTCAAAACTATGTTATCTGCTCTCGCAGTCCGTCGTACGTTTTGAAAAGTAAAAGATCGGATGGTACTTGAGATCTGACTTGCGCTGAACCAAAATCGCTCCGAATCCGTGCGAGCTAGCGTCGCAGTGAAATTCTGTCGAGTCGTGTGGACAATAGATGCTCAGAATCGGCGCTTTCACGAGGGCCGCCTTCAGTTTTTCGAATGACTCTATTTCGGCTTCACCGAATTGGAACGATGCATTATTTTTTAGCAATGCATAAAGTGGTTTCGCAATCACTGAAAATCCCTCTATAAATTTTCGAAAATACGAGCTTATACCCAAAAATCGCTGCACACTTCGAATATCGTGTGGCACGGGGTAGTTCGATACTGCCGCTACGCCATCATCGTTTGGGCTCACTCCATCCTCGGAAATTTTATATCCGAGATATTCGATTTCGGTGAATGCGAACTTACATTTGTCTAACCGAAGCTCGAGTCTATTCGCGACGAGAAGTTTAAGTACGGTTCTCAAAACTTCCATATGGTGGCCGAGTGTCTTTGTAGCTATCAAGAAGTCGTCCATGTACGCGACGACGTCCCCGTTTGCAATTGGTTTAGAGAGAATTTCGTTGATCCATTTCTGGAATCTCGTCGGCGCGGTCTTTAGCCCGAAAGGCATCCGACAGTACTCAAACTGACCGCATGGAGTGATAAAAGCAGTATATTTGACCGATTCCTCGGCCACGAAATATGATGAAAGCCGTCCTTAAGGTCGAACAAACTATAATATTTTTTCACGGCCAAAACGTCAAGCTGGTCCTCGATCAAGGGCAGCGGATAATTATCTCGAAGCGTGACCTTGTTCAACGACCTGTAATCCACGCACATCCGGGTTTCGCCGTTCTTTTTTTTAACAAGGACGATCGGTGACGCGTATTCGGATGAGCTCTCTCTGATTACCCCCTTCTGCAGGAGACCGTCTAAAATCGCGCGAACGTCTCTCTTTTCGGCAAACGACAATCTACGCGCAAGGAAATGAAATGGCTCGTGATCGCGTAACAACAACTTTATCTCGCCTTTTGTTTTCGGAACGGCGGGCCTTTCTGCCCTTATGTATTCTGTACGGAATATTTCCTTTAGCTCCGATTGAATATCGCTGGGAATTTCTGTATTTATTATCAACGAGTCAGTCTCATCATCCTGGGGCCCCGAAATATCAATATTTGCTATATCCGCGACATTTTCTTCAGTCTTTGACATTGCGCTGAGACTAAAATCAAAAAGTTTCAATACGTTGCGTCCCAGAATTGCAGGTGATGACATTGTGTCGTCGGGCACGACAAGTAACCGCGCATTTTTAGCTAAATCTCCGCCTATCGAAATGCTTAAGTCGACCGTTCCGAGTACAATTAGACTACTTCTGTTTATCCCGCAAAATCGGTCATGCGATTCGTCGGCAGGATCAATGGCCTCACCCGGGACATATTTTAACTTTATGGGGCTTACCGCGCTACCTGTATCCAACAAAGTTCCTACCGACCATTTTTTCTGTGTATCATAAGAAGATGTCTTGTACGTGACCCGTCGAAAAAACTCGTCCTCGATGTTCAGGATCTCTTCTACGTTGTTGACTCGTTTGTTGTCGTTGCGTTGCGGACAATCTTTTACTCGATGACCCACCTCGTGGCAAATGAAGCACTTCTCTCGGTCTTTCTTTGGGAGGGGGCAACTCGATTGTAGGTGGCCCTCTCCGTTGCAGTTGAAACATTTCCTTGTGTCTCCGCGTTGATCGTCCTTAGCTGGAGTTCTTGGTGACCGCGTCTCGTCTTTTCCTTTTGTCTCGAATCTATTTGGTTTATTTTTCACATCTGAATGCAGCGAAATCTTCTCAAAAGCTTCGAGGAGAGACGCTTGTGAATTGAAGTTTTGCAGTCGAGCTTGGCTTCGTAGCTGCGAATCAGGGATTCCTTCGACAAGATAATCGATAACTTCGTCAGTGGCTATGGGAACTCGATTCGCCAATATGACTTTTTCATTGTAATACTCGCTGAATGATTCTTGAGCCCGCCACTGTCTTCCTTCGAACTGTTTTCGCAGGGTCACTTTGCTCACCCGGTGGTCGAACAGTTTTCGAAGCTCCTCGATGAGTTCGGCGAAACTGAGCTGTACGTTTTCGGGTTTAGAGTGAAACCACCTCAGGGCCTTGTCTTTCAATTTAGAAACTACGAGAATCCTTGCGGTACCATCATCGAGAGCGTACGTTTCTTTAAGGAGTTGTAACTGTTTAGACCACTGAGAAAATGTATCGCTTGCAACATTAAACACGCTCAACAGCTCTCCGAGCGTCTTTATGTTGACGCCGGATCTCTCGATTTCGATCCGCGCGTTTCCACGCTCCCCCGCTCGCAATTGACGGTTCTCCTCGCTAGCCAACTCTAATTCTCGTTGCAGCACGGCTCGTTCTCGACGCAATAATTCGATCTCTCGTTGCATGAGCTCATTTTCGATGGTGTTACTCTCAACATTTCTGACGGTAGCCAGTGCATCCTTCTTCCGAGCATCTTCAACCTCTCGAGTCGGGCCGCTAGCCGTTGGTTCTTTGAGCCAATCACCACTCGGATCAGCATTCTGTATCCTCAATATTAATTCGGGTTTCGTACCACTCGTTGATAGCCCGAAATCTTTGAGGATCTCCCTCAATTTAGCGACTTGAAAACTATTCGGTTCTCGCATCTTTATTACTTTATACACACGCTGTATAGAATAATATATCGCGTCTCACGGTCACTAAATCCGTATTGAGACTCGTGTTGTTCTCTGTCAATTGTCCCGCGAGTGAACAACACACACGCACACAGCTTCGACCGTACGCACAGGTCCCAATAACAATAACGTGTAATATCGCTTCGGCCAACCTAGGCTTCGAACGATACACGACGTTCTCGATCGAGTCTAATTATAACTTCGTCGATCACAAACTCTCAACTCACGACACTTGATATTTGGTGAGAGGTAACGGCTTTATAAGAAATGTGTATAAAGTGCCCCCTCGAGGACCGTCGAGGATCGCGCGGTTCTCACTTAACCGATTCCTCTAACCTTGGATTTTTTTTTATTTCACGATACGGCCGATTTCAGCGAACTCTTGAAATGTCTATCGCGTATTTCTTGAATAGTAGGGGCTAATTTTACTTCGAATTTTGTTTAACCGACGTATAACGCGTGCCCATAGCTCGTGTCAGCAAGGTTTACGCTCCGAAAGAATGCGTGAAACAATGGTACCGTTGAAAACTCATTTTTCACCGCACCTTTAACGACCCGAAAACCGTACTCGTTCAACGGTTTCACCACGGTATCGACGACACGTTTACTTTTCCGAATCGCGAATCTTCAAAATAATTTTACTTCCCCATTTAAGAAATACTGTGAGTTAATGAGTTGAATCCCACTTCTGATATTGTTAGGGGTAAAAGCAAATACAGGGGGTGGTCATGCACATTTTCAAAAGCGTCTATTTATGCGTATTAAGGGTACATTTATTTGTAACGTGTGTACATTTCGAGTGCTCGGATCGAACTGCCTGGAAGGCATCTCTCGTCAAACCGTCGTTTGTAATTTTGAGAATAATCATAATGATAACTCTCTCGCATCTACCACTACGATAGGCGCCCACCACACGCACACACGATCATACGCAAGCCTATCACAATATAGTTTTTTAAAACCTCTAACGCTTTGGCGGAAGGAACTGCACTTTTCCTTGGCATTTTTAAGGTGGGGGGATAACATAAATCTAAAGATAATCTAATTCTAATAGGATCCAGGTCCAATAAAAATGTAAGTACTAAGTCTAATTTTCTGAAATGTATAAATTTCTATTAAAATACTTATCTAAAATATAGTCTAAATATTACCTTGGTAAAGATAATTCGAGTTGATTGCGTAGAATCAAAAATTCGCACTTATGAAACACTTGACGATGCCTCTGTTGTTCCGTCCGAAAATCGGATCCACGTGTCGACTTCGCACACTGCAATCTGAAAGTAATCGACGGGAAACTCGATGGTTTTTGACTATTATTTTTTTTCGATAAAAAATTTGTGCCATCCTAGTATCGACAATTCCGGAAGGCACATAAAAAATCCCGCTCAATAGTCTACGGAAATTGGCAAACGCATTATTTGTTTCGAAATTGTGGGTTATTGAGTAAATATTAGTTGCGAGTCAAGACTTATCTTAAACTTTCCAAACAAATAATGGACGGCTGAGTCTGGATATTATTGAAATACTGAATGCATGACTAGATGTTTTTGCCGTTCACTCAAAAAAAGTACACTTACGTCGGACTATAAACGAAATATAAATATAACCATGAAACAACTTTTGACATAAGAGAATTATATTTATTTGTAAAAACAATTTACATAATCAAAAACGTTAAGTTTCATCGTACGGAAAGTAAGGTGTTGTATATCTTCGTCGAGCCGATCTTTGCTGTAGCTGCAGCTAATTAATTATTTAATGTGATATTCTAAATCATGCTGCCATGTATATTTTTCTCTATTGTCGCGAACATCAACTGTTTACAATTGTGCAATGATTGCAGGTGAACAATAAAGATGCTTGTTGTATCAGAATTACGTATATCTCGAAAAATGAGTTAAAATCCTGATGGGACATTGGGTATCCTGCTATCTGGTGGTTTAGTATGTCGTAGGTGTCAACTTGGGAACTGTTGCACCTGCTCGTTCCAAATTGGACATTGCTTTTAAATGAAGCAATGTTACTTTGCAACCGATCTTAAATAATCAAAGTACAAAAAAATGAAATTTTATTGGATACGGAATGAAAATAAAAATTGTGGGTATTTTCTATTGATGATCGGATTCTGTTTCATTGCAAAATAAGTCCTCAAGCATCCAGTACGTTTTACGTACACAATCCCGGTGTGCGCACCACAATACTTATAACTACATCAATAAAAAAATTCTAGCGAACAATCAAAAGTGACTAACATTCCCTTAATAATCGACTAACAAATAATTGCAATACATTTGCACAGCCGCTCCAAGCCGCTGAGACAATGTTACCACCTTCATGCAGCTTGCAGCATGCTATGGGAATAAAATATTTTCTAAAATTAAATGAAAATTAGGTTCTAACAAAAATGAAAATTGACTAACGATCACTAACAATGGACTAACAAACGAGTGGTATGAGATGAATCAACATTTTGCTGAAATTGCGGAGTATCATGGATAAAGGCGCGCCAAGCTGCCGTGGCAATGCTGCTAGCTTCACGTAGCTTGCAGCGTGCTATAGGGATAAAGTGTTTTCTAACGATTAAATTAAAATTAGGCTCTAACACACGATGAAAATTGACTAACAATCACTAACAATTTACTAACAATCGAGTACGATGAGAAGAATCAGCATTTTGCTGAAATTGAGAAGTTAGATGTTCAAAGCCGTTCTCAGCTGTCGTGGCAATGCTGCCAACATCATGTGCCTTGTAGCGTGCTGTAGGGCCAAAAGTTTTTCAACGATTAAATAAACATTAAGCTCTAACAAACGATGAAAATTGACTAACAATCACTAACTATTGAGTAGTATGAGAAGAATCAGCATTTTGCCGAAATTGAGGAGTTAGATGGGCAACGCCGTGCTCAGCCGTCGTGGCAATGCTGCCAACTTCACGTGGCTTGCAGCGTGCTATAGGGATGATAAGTTTTTCAACGACTAAATAAAACATAAGCTCTAACAAACGATGAAAATTGACTAACAATCACTAACAATGGACTAACATTCGAGTAGGATGAGAAGAATCAGTATTTTGCTAAAATTGAGCAGATACATGGTAAAAGCCGTGCTCAGCCGTCGTGGCAATGCTGCCAACTTCACGTGGCTTGCAGCGTGCTATGGGGATGAAAAGTTTTTCAACGATTAAATAAAAATTAAGCTCTAACAAACGATGAAAATTGGCTAACAATTACTAACAATGGACTAACAATCGAGTAGGATGAGAAGAATTAGTATTTTGCTAAAATTGAGCAGGTACATGGTCAAAGCCGTGCTCAGCCGTCGTGGCAATGCTGCCAACTTCACGTGGCTTGCAGCGTGCTATAGGGATGAAAAGTTTTTCAACGATTAAATGAAAATTAAGCTCTAACAAACGGTGAAAATTGGCTAACAATTACTAACAATGGACTAACAATCGAGTAGGATGAGAAGAATCAGTATTTTGCTAAAATTGAACAGGTACATGGTCAAAGCCGTGCTCAGCCGTCGTGGCAATGCTGCCAACTTCACGTGGCTTGCAGCGTGCTATAGGGATGAAAAGTTTTTCAACGATTAAATAAAAATTAAGCTCTAACAAACGATGAAAATTGACTAACAATCACTAACTATTGAGTAGTATGAGAAGAATCAGCATTTTGCCGAAATTGAGGAGTTAGATGGGCAACGCCGTGCTCAGCCGTCGTGGCAATGCTGCAACTTCACGTGGCTTGCAGCGTGCTATAGAGATGAAAAGTTTTTCAACGATTAAATAAAAATTAAGTTCTACCAAATGATAAAAATCGACTAACAATCACTAACAAACGACTAACAATCGTTTGCTTACGAGGAAGAGTTCGATATCATTACAAAACCATTTTCCCGCGGCTAACTTTGACATGAACTTTGTTTTTCGTATTATTCAATAAATAAAGTCTAACAAACGCTGGATTTTGTCTAATAATCACTAACAGTGGAGTAACAATCGAGTAGGATGAGAAGAATCAGCATTTTGCTGAAATTGAGAAGTTACATGGTCAAAGCCGAGCTCAGCCGCCGTGGCAATCCTGCCAACTTCACGTGGCTTGCAGCGTGCTAAAGGGATGAAAAGTTTTTCAACGATTAGATAAAAATTGAGCTCTAACAAACGATAAAAATCGACTAACAATTACTAACGAACGACTAACAATCGATTGGTTGGGAAGAAAAGTTCGAAATCATTACAAAACCATTTTCTCGCGGCTAACTTTGACATGAAATTCGTTTTTCGTATTATTAAATAAATAAAGTCTAACAAACGCTGCACTTTGTCTAACAAACATTAACAAACGACTAACAATCGATTCGCATAAAAAAAATTCGATATTTTCATAGTCGCCGGCTAAGTTTATTGAGCTCACGCTTATGGCAGAATCGTCAAAAAAGTGGCCTATGAAAGTGATGAAAGACATTGCTTCGAAATTCAGCCACGGCAAGCGCTTGTGTTGCGGGGATATCAATATGAAGTATGGCGTTGGTGATGTTACATCCTCGCCAATATGCAGGATGTCTCTTCTCTCGGTTATTCTCAGTATTCTCATTTGCCATCACAAATGTATTATATATATTAAGAAATCTAACATATAACAGCGTAAACGCATGCGATACCCTGTGTCCAAAGTTCTTCGTCCGGTTGAGTCTCAACGAGAAACGAGATCGAGCGTACACGCCACAAGCAGACGTAAATAATAATTCAAGTATCCGTTATAGCTTTCAATAAATATACGGTCCTAGGCGCACATTCCACGTAGAGTCATACGATAGAATCCAAACAGCGACTCGAGCAACGTCTAACTTCATCACCTCCTCTAGCTTTCATCAAAACATGGTCCCGAGTGGATATTCCACGAACAGCCGTATCACGTAGAACCAAACAGTGAATCGATTCTATACCTCTTAGGCCAGAGAGTCGACCCAGTAAACAGAGCGTAGCGTGACAAAAACCAGCGCACACCCTTATTATATGAACCAAGTGACCGCCGCGCTATCACGAATGCCGCAGCATCGAATTTTGGCTACGCACATCATGCACTCATGATTAACAAAGGGAAAAAAGAGCGCTATTCCCCTTCCATCAGTACCATAACTTTTAAGAAAGGAAATCAAAGATTGAATCACTCCCTACTCCCACTCTGCTAAAAATCATAAACGAACCAAGAAGGGCGAGACGCCAAAAGCCCAAGGCAGTCTTCTATCGTTCTCCATCCGAATCAGTCTTCTATCGTTCCCCATCCGACTCAGTTTTCTATCGTTTTCCATCGCGATTGTGCCCATCGCGGTTCATAACAAGGTAATAAAGAAATAAAAAATAAATAAAATATAAAAATTAAAAGCAATTAAAGGCAAAAGGGTTGCCAAACAGCTGCGAAGCACGCTTACGTCATTAGAAAAATATGTGCAAAAAGAGTCAGGTTTATTTGTAAAATAAATAAGAAAAGTAAATAAAAAATCAAACGAATAATAATCAATAATAATAGAAAAAAATATTTTTTTGAAATAAATTATAACTCTCTTTTCAGCCTCACTCTCGCAGCACTGATTGTATAATAATATAAAAATTAAAGGCAGAATAGAAAAATTAATTACTACAATACAATGCAATATTAATAGAATAATATATGTAATATAATATAATACAATAGTATTAATAATTATAGTAATTAATTTTTCTATTATGCCTTTAATTTTTATATTACTATACAATCAGTGCTGCGAGAGTGAGGCTGAAAAGATTATAATTTATTTCAAAAAAAATATTTTTTTCTATTATTATTGATTATTATTCTATTGATTTTTTATTTACTTTCCTTATTTATTTTACCAATAAACCTGACTCTTTTTATACA
This sequence comes from Ophion ventricosus, assembly GCA_963932345.1. Lineage (NCBI taxonomy): Eukaryota > Metazoa > Arthropoda > Insecta > Hymenoptera > Ichneumonidae > Ophion > Ophion ventricosus. Next base: position 3,719,133 of record OZ010724.1, read on the forward strand.
TATTTTGCTAATGACGTAAGCATGCTTCGCAGCTGTTTCGCATCTCTTTTGCACCCAGTATTATATTCGAAATGTCATCTACTATGTTGTAAATGAAAATGCTGAATAGTAGGTCTGAATGAGTTCCTTTACCACTTCTTGGCTTCTTCGTTCTTTTACCTTTTTTCTTCCTGTTTTTCTTGTTTTTTTTTCTTTCTCTTCGTTCTTTCTCTACCTAGCTTCTTTCCTTTAACATCCTTTCTCCTTCTAACCAACTCAGCCAACTTGCAGCTATGTTTGCTAACTGTTTATAGTGTTATTAAATTCAGATGAATACAATAATCAATAATTATTTATTTCGACAGGAAAACGTTGGTCAACCGGAAGAGAACGTGCCGTGCAATCCGTTACCCGGACCGTCCGGTGAACGTGCTGTTGATTGCAATGACACAGTTGCACAGCAAATGCCCACAACCTCCCGAGATTATGTTACTCCAAAAGAGGTAAGCCCTAGTATTCATATTAAGGCAGTAGTCTGCTTTACAGGCTTCAAAAAATCGATTTTTCGTTTTTGTCTTAAATCTATTCCAAAACTATCCAAGAATATGTGTTCAAAATTTTAGAGGCCAATTCGACATATTTTCGAAGCTAGATCAGTTTTAGTGGCCGAGCGTCGAGCAGGTGCGAATGCTCGGGCAGACCCGAGCGCGCGCGCTCCGCCCCTTCGTGTATTCTATTGTTTGACTATACTCGTATATACCTGAAAGGATTGAACGGTCCTTTGAAATATTATTTGGAGGTTCCAGAAGGTCTGTGTTGAGTAGTTGTTGGGATAACGGTATACAATATAACGGTAAACTATAGCTCTCGGAATCGGCTTCTACACTGCTATTTGTAGCGTCAGCTTTCAGTTTCATTTTTGATTTTACCGAGCGCACATCGAAATGTCAAGCTACCCGAAAGGTGATCGATGTAAAAGACAGCGTGCTGCGGAACCGCGAAAGCGAAAATTTCACGGCAATCGTTTTACCAGTGTATCATCGGACGACGGAGACTTACACACGAGTCGCAGTGAGCAAAAGTTGAAGGCAGCAAGCAGCGATGATATCATTATTCATTCATCGCACTGCTACCGCATTATTGAATTCATATCGGTGTTTCTCGCTCTTTCGGAAATCGCAATTTGCAGATCATGCAAACAAAAATTAACGTTTGCAGAAAGCGGTCATCGAGGCCTAGGATTTAAAATTGTTGTTCAGTGTATGTGTGGTCGACGCGAAATCCAGTCAGGACCATTTATAAATACCGGCTACGAAATCAACAGACGGATTGTTTTTGTTATGAGGCTTCTTGGTATCGGACGAGAAGGGATAAACGTATTCTGCGGCCTTATGGATATTTCTGCAGGTTTTACAAAATCTACTTATCAACAAATCGTTGAGCATTTGTACGCAGCGTCGAAGACACTGTTCGAGAGTACCTGCGAAAAAGCCGTCACGGAAGAGAAAGAAAAAAACGTTGAACATGGAAGACCTGCGAATCATTTGAAGGTTTCGGGCGATGGATCGTGGAAAAAGCGCGGTTATACTTCTTTGTACGGTGTAACAACGCTCATCGGATACTACAGTGGCAAAGTAATCGATCTCATTGTAAAAAGTGGTTATTGTCATTCGTGTACCATACATAAAAATAGTTTGGATGAAGATGCATTTGAGGAGTGGTATGAGGATCATAAAGACTCATGCTCCTCAAATCATACAGGTTCGTCTGGGAAGATGGAGGTAGATTCCATAACAGAGATGTTTTCGAGATCCGTCGAGAAATTCGGAGTTATGTACAGTAATTATATCGGCGATGGCGACTCCAAAACTTTTACTGGAATCTTAAATAGCAATCCTTACGGGGACGAGTGCACAGTGACGAAAAATGAGTGTGTTGGACACGTGCAAAAGCGTATGGGTACTCGTTTACGGAATAAAAGAAAAACCGAGAAACTTGGAGGAAAGAACGGGCTAACGGAGAGTCTCATCAAGAAATTGACGATTTACTACGGTCTGGCAATTCGTCGAAACGTGAACTCAGTTAAAGGTATGAAGAGAGCTATTATGGCAACATTAGACCATTATTGTTCCACCGATAAAAATCCTCGGCATAAAAATTGTCCAGAAGGCCCGGAGAGTTGGTGCGAATGGCGCAAGGCTAAAGCGGCGAATAATCTGGCATCTTTCAAACACCCGGCAAGATTAATTAATGACAATGTAGAGAAGCACATTCGTCCAATTTACGAAGATCTTTCAAATGACGATTTATTGACGCGGTGCTTAGGCGGACACACTCAAAATTCGAACGAATCGTTCAATTCGATTGTGTGGCGCCTAAATCCGAAACACCTAAATTCCGGCTATAAAATCGTCGAAATAGCAGCAAATATGGCTACAGGCATTTTCAACGAAGGTTATTCAGCTGTGCTTTCTACCATGCAGCTCCTCGATATTGTCATCGGGCAGCAATGCAAAAATTTTGCTGACACCGTCGATGCTGAGCGCATAACGCGGGAGAACCGGCGCGCATCACTTTCCAGCAAGGAGGCTCGTACAGCTCGAAGATCGGAAAGCCTCCGCCAAAACGAGTTTTTTGAAGAAGAGGAAGGATTATTGTATGGCCCGGGGATAGCCGATTAACATCTAATTAGTGTAAGTATCCAAAAACTTACATTTTTTTGGACCGAAAACTTTACAGCCCGTTTTCTCGAGTTTTCATTTTCACAAGTTTTGGAAAACGGTGCCGGCGATAGTAAAAACAATATATGTCCGATCGAAAAAACCAAAGTGATCTAGCTTCAGTATTGAATTATCTTCTATTTGAACTAAAAAAGTTGGACAAAAGTACTATTTAAATTACTTGTTTTGCAACTTAAAGTGAATTTTTTTTTTCAAAAAAGTGAATTTTTTTTCAAACTTCGAAAAAATTTGGAATTTCGTCATTTCTTCGGTATTTTTTTAGTTCATATAGAAAAGGAACTTATAAAAACTAAAAAAAAATTTGGTTCCACTGTTTCAGATGCATCGCACGACCTCCATCACCGGCACCGATTTACGAGTGCACACTCCAGGCGCCCCAGAAAAATCGTTACAACTTTGGCAAATTTCAATAATTTGTAATAATAAAAATTGTTTTTTAAAGCTTGAATATAATATACTATCGTCTCAAAATTTCGTTTACCGCAATCATTTCCTTCCCTTTCAAAGAAATTGTTGAAAAAACGCTTTTTTTCGGCTCCTAAAGCAGACTACTGCCTTAAATCAAAGAAAAATTCGTTTCAATTTTCTCATTGATATCGTGGTGGAGGGTTGTTAAAGAAACTATGAAATACAGTGACTGACTAAAACGAAATCACCTCCATTTCTTAGAAAAACTCTCATAAAAGAAATATTTAAGAAAAAAACAATGGCAAACATAAGATCCAAATGAAATAACGTAAAAATTTTCTTCAAACATTAATACAAAGTATACAAACATTCTAGTAAACTTATGATAAACAAAGAAATGATAAGAGACCTAATATTCTAATAATATTTGGAATGTTCACTTAAAAAATGTGGTCTTTTTTTATCAGTCTCTATATATGAATGTATATATTATTATGCGTGTCCTTTTCTTTTTAATTTTTCGACACAAAGTGGCAGTGATTGGAACAATTTTGCAATTTGGAAGCCCTTTTCTGTAAACTCTATTGAAAAATAGTAATCGAGGCAGTTTAAAAATTCCGCCACCCAATTAGACTAAATCATTCCACAAACGAAAATGAAAAAAAAAAATTCTTGAACAGATTCATTAGCCTTGGAATATTTTAAAAATACATAAAAATATAATAGAATAATTAAGAAATTAACTTTATATAAAAATAATTATAGTAATATTTAATGTATATCCTGAACATACACAACGCAACCCAACGAATTCCGAAGCAGCCCAACAAACCCGAAACCCCAAGCAACCCAACAAACCCCAAACCCCAAGCTACCCAACAAACCCAAACCCCAAGCAACCCAACAAACCCAACAAAACGCAAACAAAAAGAATGTTCGAAAACATATTTTTCATCTTCAAAGTATATTCCAGCAAGAAATCTTTTTCACGCGATAACACATTTTTTCTCTTGACTAGCTCAAGCACGCTCAAGCGCGCTGCACCTATTTCGCCCGTAGATACTTCGCGTATTATTAACGTAAAATCAACAACTCAAATCATATATTTAAATATTCAAACAAAACTTTCTCCATTTTCTTCGTAATGTCAGAGTCGCTTTAATTTCAACGTTTCACCAACAACTATTTCACCAACAATATATTTAATAGTGGTTTTTAATAATTTTTTATTCTAAGGCAGTTTTCCACCCATAATCGATAGAAAAAAACAGCGTCTTTGCAATCGCAATATTTTCGAAAATAAAAATTATAATAAACTTTAAACGGTCATAACTATTTTTCATTACAGTAGAAATTGTTCTAACTTTTTTATTCTAGGGCAGTTTCCCACCCATAATCGACAGAACGAAGCAGCTACTTTGGAATCCTGAAATTTTCGACGAAATAAATTTTTCAAAATGTCAAACGGTCATAACCATTTTCCATTGCAGTAGATATTGTTCTAATTTTTTATTTCAAGGCAGTTTCACACCCATAATCCACCAAAAAGCAGCATCTTTGGAATTCTGAAATTTTCGGAAAAATATATTTTAAAAAATTTCAAACAGTCATAACCTTTTTCCATTGCGGTAGATATTGTTCTTATGTTTTATTTCAAGGCAGTTTCCCACTCATAATAGACAGAAAAAAGCAGCATCTTTGGAATCCTGAAATTTTCGAAAACATTAATTTTTCAAAACTTCCACCGGCCATAACCTTTTTCCATTGCGGTAGATATTGTTCTAATTTTTTATTTCAACGTAGTTTCCCACCCATAATCCACAGAAAAAAGCATCCTCGGAATCCTGAAATTTTCGAAAATATAAATTTTTTAAAATTTCAAACGGTCATAACCTTTTTCCATTGCGGTAGATATTGTTCTAATTTTTTATTTCAAGGCAATTTCCCACTCATAATCGACAGAAAAAAGCAGCATCTTTCCTATCGCAATATTTTCGAAAATAAAAATTATTAAAAACTTTAAACGCTCATAACTTTTTTCCTCGCGGTAGAAATAGATCTAACTTTTTATTTTACAAAATGTAGAGATTTGAACTTTATATTTCTACAATTTTCAAAAACAGGTGACTACTCTTGGAGTGCGTGCCGTCGAAGACCGATCGATTGGTTTTGCTGATCATCTGCTGGAAAGCAGCTCTGAAACATCGTCCACTTGTAGTGACGTAAGCCACTATGTTCATTCAATGCACATTTCATCTTCAACTTGTATTTCTCTTAAGATAAAGTGACGGGATAAAGTTCAGCACTTGCGTTAGAGAGAAAGGCAGAGAGTTGTGAGAGAGAGAGAATTTCTAGACATTTAAATACCTGTAGTAGCTGTGTTTTGATTTTATAACCGTGATTTGATGAAAGATGAATTTATTTTTCTACTACTTTTAAACAGACCGTTGATGGCGCATGAGACGTTCCCTTTGGGTTCGCCTCTCCTATGGAAACAAGTTCCAAAGGTAGTAGTTAAACTTCGAGCGATTGTGAGGTAAGATTATTATTATTTACATCTTATTATAGGCGTAACGTCACATATATATTAAAAACATTAAGGAAGAAACAAATTCAAAGAAAGCAAACCAACACAACCCAAACGAACCCAACATTTTGTAAGGACTTGTATATAATATTGTCTCTCAACTATATACAGTTCCCATAGATTCATTCGCTCATTTTTGTTCCACCAAACAATGCGTGATGTCGGATGCGACAGGATCACAAAGTCATCCGGAAGAGCAGGTCGGTGAGGGCGAATTATTCGGTATTCAAAATGTGATCAATGAACTGAAGCAAACGTTGTTGCCGGAGTTGTGGTGCTGGGTAATGAATCCTCGCAAGGAATCCAGCATCATGTTTGTGCACATCGATCGGCACACATTGCGAATACGATTACATGTCATCTTGCACAACGATCTTTCGGTTACGGTAACAACCTTTGCAGGATCACACATTGTTTCTGCAAATGTAGGGTACATCAATCATATTTGATTGCACATTCAAGCTTTCGGCAGCAAGGCCACGGTCGAAAGCACAAGAATCATGACGTCCTTCGAAAGAATCGTTAAATTCTTGCGACGAATTGAAAATAAAATCGTGTGCTGTGGCATTGGAATCGAGGGAGAAACGTATGTATACATGTTATTAGTAGTATGATAGTTCTATCATAAGGATATGCTGAAAACATTACTTATGTAGATACTATGAGAAGATAATATGTTGACACAATTATTTTTATGCACCCTTGAATAATGGTTTTATTCTTTTACAGACGAGCCGAAAACTGTTCGGGATTTGTAGACGCGTCTTTGTATAGCAAGTTTGTACCAACACCACGGTGCACCACTTGCAGACAAAGGCGCAAATTTCTCCAAAATCGTGTTAGCCGGCGCAAGACGAATATTAATATTCGATACGCCCGGTCTAAACACGACTCGCAGTTGCGGCAGCGGCAATGTCCTCGCTTGAAGCAAAAGGTAATGTGCCCTGATGTTTAATTGAAGAATTTGACATAACTATCTGCGTTATTTGAAATTGCAACGAATCGTACCAATGCGGATAATGGAAACCTCTACCAGTCACACTTGCAAATGGTTTGTTTTTGTCTAGACAGATTAGTAGGAAGAGAGGTTCAAAAGAAATGTAATTTGCGCTGTTTTCTTTTGCAATATTTTCATGGTATTATTTTCTTCTGTTTTTGATTGGTGTTACACTTGCACTCTTAAAGAGCCCCATAATATGTTATCTGTAGCTATTCTTGTTGGCATACCGAGCGAAAGATGCGGAAAGTTCGAATCGAGACGAGACAGGCCAAGACTCTGGCCACTGAGAGGATAATCGTTGCCATTGACTCTTGGCCTCGAAATTCAAGATATCCGGTCGGTGAGAAAGTCACCGAAAACAAGGCTCTTCTTTTGGAACACGATGAGCCTCACAGTCTATTCTCGGACGCTGTGCTCAGCTTCCTCCAAAAGCTTCCATGGGTAATCACAGAATCGGTTGGTACGAATTTTATTTAAGGGGTGAAGGCTAGTCAGCATTTTCAAAAAATCGTTTTTTGTGCATTTTCTCAAAGTACAGCATTTCAAAAGTGTTCTCTGAAAATGTTAGACAAATAGGAGCATTATTCATGAAGATATACAACTTTTGCACCGGTAGAACGTGAAACACCGAGCTGTGAACAAGTCGTGTTTCTGTCCGTTTGTAGCGACTTCCTTTTTAAAATAGTTAAGATTTCTTGAGTGCGGAATGGAGAGGCAAATTTCAAGAGAAACGAGAAAGGCTGATTGTGTTTACAAGTCAAGAAGCAGGAAAAGAAAACATACTTTCAATCCAAAAACCGCAGAGGGTTACGATAGCGGAGCGAGTACGTCGGCGAAAAAACTATTTACGAAAATTTTACAAAAGACGAATTACTACAAAGATGTATAGGAGGATTTACGCAAAATAGTAATGAAAGTTTTAACCAGAGTGTTTGGAAGGTCATCTCAAAAACGTTACCTGCCAGCTTCACCACTGTTAGCATAGCAGCCAACATTGCTAACTGCACCTTCAAAAAAGGTTCCTATGGCTTGTTAGCAGTTTTTGATGCTATGGGGATTAAATTAGGACCACACGCCCACAATGTTGCCACAAAGGAGGACTCTGTTCGAGTTGAAGTGGCTAACCGACGTTCGGCGGAAAACACTCGAGAGGCCAGTATCGTTCGACGACGGAAGAAAATCGCTTCTACTGCGACTGCTAAGGCGATGGAAGGGTCACTTTATGGTGCCGGAATAGATGATTCAATATAAGTCCAAAAATATTTTTTTTATTTGCATGTAGATTGTACTTAAAACTTCAAATTCGGTGATCACTGTAACTCCAGAACGACTCGACCGATCGTTTCCAAATTTGTATCACTTATTCTGTACATAATTGTCCCCTTCGAAATTTTGGTCGAAAAACAAGTTTTTACTTTGAACATCCGTCATTTTGTAAAAATTCGAAATTTTCATTAACCCTTCGTCCATCCTGGGCCCAATATGATTTACTAATGATCCCCGTTAATTTTTTTGGTTTCAGATGATCCAGTAATGAGCAGCAGTGATCACCGCGAAACATCTTTTTTTCTGGACCCCTCGCAGACTGACTGCATCTCGCTTATTTATCATTATTTTTCAATGAAAATTTTACTGTAGCTACTAGAAACATTGATTATTCATATGGGAAACTATTTTTCACTAAATAATACAACCTGTAAAAAAAATCCCGAAAAAAACGTTTTTTTCGACGTTACAAATAGCCCTCACCCCTTAACGCCCAATTCGATGTTTTCGACTCACCCCTTAAGTATTTCATTCGCGTCTCCCGCGTCGCCGAGTAAAGTCTGAAAATAACATTTTTCTCAATGTTTCTTTTTTTCTAATTCGAGACCAAGACGCACTTGTTTTTATTTCACATTACTCTAAACTTTTCAAACTTTGGCGTACGAAAAAAAAAATTCGTCGTTCAAAGTCGCATTTTCATTATAAAAGTACGATGTCGCTTAAGGGTGGGAATTATCGTTTAGATTGATTCTAAGATTGTCGGGAACGCTGTCGACCGCGAGTGATGGAATCAGCAACAGATCGTCGATCTCGACGAGAAAACTGTAGTGACTGCCCAAGTCCTTGGTCTCGGTTTTATGAGTTTCAAAATCATTGACAAAACTAAAGAAAAAACACAAAGGGTCCATAAAAAACCTATACAAAATATACCTTCTTCGTCTCCGCGCCAACGAATTCCGAGCGTTGATTACAGCGAGAGATTATATTGAAATTGAAATTTGGTACAAAATATTTTTTGTTTTTTCGGGCATTTCCGGTCGAGTTCGCGATGTACATAAATTACACAAAGGGACTGCGCTTCGAGGAGAGCCCGGACTACATGTACACCTTACATACACCCCGGACTAGATGTGTACGACTACACCTTTGATCAGACGATGCTTAAGCAATAGATGTTCTCGGGTGATCACGCGGTAGCACAGACCACGCCATCAGCTGGACAACAAGGTCAAAGTACGTGAAACTGAAACTCATGTTGTCTTTCTTTGTTTTATCATTTGTTTTCATTTTTAAAAAATCCTATACCAAAATGTTTCTCTCTTTCTCTCTTATTGATCTGTGTGGTAACCGTGCAAATTTTTTCGGCATCGAGACATTGCATAATCTTTACAATAACATAACTGTAAAATTGATCAACTACTTATTTTTTTTTCTATGGATCCATATAAACCATTTGCGAACAAAATCGAGATACATTATTTCGCTGTTTTCTAGTTTCTTTCATCATTTTCATTGTTTTTTTTCATGAGTCAAACGATAGAAAAGCATGTTCTTGAATATCTCAGATTTTGTAATTCCCTAGCAGCAGCAGGTGATTTCGCAATGAAAACGAATGCTTGCGGTAGTGTTACTCGACAGGCTGTCAACAACACTTTCAAGAAAGGTTAGAGAACTTTTGTCATCTCTCCGTTCGAAAAAAAAGAAAGGAAGAAAAATTCTTTCACGACAACCCCACGTTCAATCGTCACCGATAATTAATAATTGTGTCATATAAATAAAATGTGAAACTATAACATTTTTCAAAAGTTATTTTCCTTTATTCCTTTAGAGTGAATTACATGAAGTAAAACATGAGTCGTCTACTTAATATACGAGCTACGTCAATGTTTGAATTTATTCGTCGAATCATCACGTTCAATTCGAATCAAAACTACAATTGAACTCGTTAAATTCATTCAGTTGGATTCGTTTTTGTTTATTAATTTATCTACGCTTAAAAATTCTCATTTATTTCTATTCGAAATCCTTCTTTTCAAGATGACTTTCCATTAGTATGTTCGGCCTCGTGAATAAAAGTAAAGAAATAGTTCACCTCCCTCCTTCCCAACAGAGGTACTGCTTAAGCGATCGCATAATTCTGAGATAAAAAAATATATGTACACTGCTAAACGCTATAAAAAAAATATGGTAAGTGCCGTTATTTCCATTTAATTGTGTGTTATTTTTTTCTTTTAGCAGTAACATAAATGAAATTTATGGTTGTTTAATTGTACATGTCACCGTATAAAAATAAAACATTTGCAGCATAGAAATATTACCATTTAATGATTTTAACACAGGCATCAATATTACAACAATACATTATAAGCTATATACATATATGTAAGGCTAATACTTTTTTCCACCCGCTATTTATATTTTGATGATATTATTACAACGGAGCAATCATTTAATCCTTAATTGAAAAAAAAAGAAATCAATCGGATTCGAACCCAGGACGTTTGAACGAGAGTCCAGCGCGGTACCGACTACGCTATTTTTACCACACGAAAACTAATACACTCTTGTTAAATATGTTATATCTTAAATTGCGACCCCGCTTGTTATTGACTGTTTCCAAATAGCCTCCATGCCGCTGCCGATATCCTTGCATTGGTGGTGTCGCCATACGGCCGCAATGTCGCAACGTTCATCACTTTTTTAGACCATTTCTACAAAATTGCGTGCGGGCTCCTACTGTAGTCGTCATGACACATTGTGAAATAGACTGTTATGGCGGCTCATTGTTGATGATTGTCAAAAAAAAACACCTATCATGCATTAAAATTGTTTGTTTACAACGGCGACTTTGAAAGAGTATCGGGCGAGGGAGTATTGAAAAATTTACTTTTTTAAAAGCTAATCTGACCTTTTTTCCAAGTTTTAGTATTTAGGTTTTAGGTTATACGTGGAAGTTATTTTTGAGATCCACGGACCTACACGATTATTGAAGGCAATATATGTATTTTTTTCCCTTCTGCCCGTTATGCACTGACAGAGAACATAGATCTATGTTTCTGGTACTGATGATCAGTGTTTGTACGTTCTGAAGCTTTTCTTGAAATCGAAAACTTAAATAAATTGGAAATATAATAAATCCTACCTTGAATGTAACAGTTTATTTTTAATATTTCAAAATATCTTATAATTAGTCAATTTTATACATTTCTATATTTATTTCTGAAAGATGGGAAGGACGTGCAGTGCCAGGATGCTGCAGTGACCGTGACAAAGATAACACACAGCAAAAAAGATTAAGACTGCATGGTTGTACTCTGTTTTTCATTCCAAAGGTAACAGAATTATTTCATGAGTTAATCTATACTCTGCTTTTATTTAAAATATTTACAGTACAGCACTTTACATACAATTCTAGAATATTTGTAAACTCGCATGTTTTGTGGCCATGGAAAATTATCTGCATACATATCTATGCATAAGCATGTACAAGTTATAAGCCCCTATCAATAGAAACTTTGACGAATTGAAATTGAATTTCGAAGAGCAAAGTTCATTTCATTCTTAAGCAGTATATATTTTCATAATTTTGTAATATTTGTAAGATGTTTAAACATATTCTTTTTACTTTCAGCATGCTGTTACATCCCAGCCTCACTTTTTTTCCCGTTCTTCCCAGAACGCCCAACCTATATGCGCACAAAATAGCATCTCCATTTATCGATCAGCGAACTATAAATTATCAATACCAAGCAAGCGTAAACCAAAATTCTCAGACCACCAAAGGCCAAGGACGTCGCCATCGGCTGCCTCCCATAAACACAGCCGATGACAAACGCAATACACGAGCACCGCAAAAGAGAAATCATACTCTCGCGACCGCCGAAACAGGAACCCAGAGATAAAGCTCCGCCACAATCCCTCTTTGTCCTACGACCTAAATACACTCGACAAAGAAAACTCGTGCGAGTCAAATCACGTCATCCGCTCCTATAGAGAAACCTATACGTCCCAAATCTATACGATAGAGACAGAACGACTGCACCAATCACAGCAGCGCTCTAATTAATAAATGAATAAAAATCTCTCTCCCACATCATGCGAACCTATCACCGAAGTCGACCTAATTTCATATCCAATCCCTAAGCTACGTACAACAAAACTGCATTCCCCCAAAAGATCCTTCCCCCAAAAATTAAACCTTCCTAATTTTTCCTTTCACGAAGGAGCACGCACTCCGTTCTTGATATCCGAATCGAATAGTTGACTTATAAAATTAAACCCTTTTGCGCTTTGTATCCGTTGAACAATTATACGCGTATCTTTTTGTACCGAGTTATAAGTTGTAAGAATAAGAGGTTAATAAACTTAATAATCTGTATTAAGACCAAATCTACGGGTCTAATCCTTTTATTCAATCAACGATCAATCCCTCGGGCGAATCCATCTCTCAACCCAGAAACACGCACCTAAAATTCTCTAAATCCAAATTGTTATTAAATTGTGTTCGGAACTCACGTGGAAGCCAATCAAAGACTCACTGCGCGAATCTTAATTCAAATTTCGCGCTCTAACTCGGCAATTTCGCGAGTCCATTCTAAATCTCCCTCCGGGACGTAACAATTTAATATACAATAAAACTGGTGGCAGCGGAAAAACCATTAAAAAAAGACACCAACAATAAAAGTGGTGGCAAAAAATCATAGACAATTTATCGATTATAAATTCGATCTCGATGAAATACAGATCAGCGGCGCGGAAAATTTAACGCGGAAAATAAAAAATTAAAGACTTCCCCGCGTAAAACCAACAAGTGCTTCACACCAACGCCGCATCGAGATCAACACAAGGGACGCAGAGCCATAAATCGACGACAGACGCAAGGTCGGAAAGCAGACTCAAGGCAGCTACGCACACCCGGAGTGCAGGTCAAAACACTAGCCTCGACCAATTACGAGGAAACCACTTGACTGCACCCAAACAACACCACTGGTACGAGCTAGCTACAAGATCATCATCGAGTAAGTCGTAAACTCATAATGTCTACACCAATCCAAATGGAGACTTCGGAAGCCCATCACCCAGCTCAACAGAGTCAACTCTACACACCACCGGCAACAATTCCACCACCAAACGCACATAACTATTACCAAGCGCCTTTGGAAAACAATATCTATCCATTACACGCTAATTATAGGGAATTTACACGATATCTACCCGAGTTCGATGGAACCCCGAAAACCTGCTCGTTAAACAATTTCCTGGGTTATTGCGACAACGCCAAAGAATTCATCCCAGCCGTAGGGGAACGACTAATTGTAACATTACTAAAAAGTAAATGCAAGGGTATCGCTTGCGATAGCCTCGAAAGTTTCACGATAACGACTATTGACGAACTCATTAACATCCTAAAACGAAAATTCATCCCTTCCAAACCTCCCCTCACCTGGATCAATGACATGAGCGCAATCACACAGAAAGATAAAGAAACGGTACTCAGCTTCTATAGTAGACTGAACATCCATCTGAAAAAGACCCATCAAGCTATCGAGACCTCTAACTTAAGCTCAATCGAAGGAGCGAAAATTTTCGTGGAAGACATTGCAACAGATCAATTCAGAAAAGGTCTTAACGCAGCTTACCGTCCTCACATAGCATGTAAACGATACCCGAAACTCGAGGACATATTTAAACACGCAACAGACATCGAGAAAATGTTAGGACCAACAGACACAGAAAACACACAGTCGACGTGCTTACCAATTCAACCTTTCAACAAAGCTAACAACCAAGATGACGAATCCGCCAACTCAACCAAATTCTGTAGCTATTGCAAAAAAACAAATCATACGACAAACGACTGTTTTCTCTTAGCAAAAAACAATCAAACAAAAGATACCACAAACAAAAACAGTGTATCGTGCAATTACTGCAAAAAGCCGGGTCACACTATTAATCAATGCCGTAAACGAGCGTACAATAACGGTAGAAAAGACGCAGCTCAAGCCGGAAAACTGCCGGGAAACGAGTCAACGACCCCTCGACAAGGCGTCACGACGGGCCAGAACACTCAAGGACGTCAGACGCAACAGAGTTAAAACCGAAACAGAAAATCCTCCGAGCCACTTGTAATCTGAGCACAAGAACAAATAATTACCACTCCCCCACAATCACCATTGAATCGGAGGATCTCAGAAAAACACACACTATTTCTCGCATACTCAGGTTCACAACTAAATCTAATCAAAATCGAAAATATTCCTCATCCAAATCTCATAGACGACTCAATAATATATGAATTATACGGAATTTCGGATATCGACAGACGCAAGACACTCGGAGAAATCAACATCGCAATTCATAATCAGTCCGTAAAATTTAATGTTGTCTCGGATAACTTCCCCGTGGAATTCGACGCGATTCTCGGTCATGAAACAATCGGAGAAAGCAAAGGTAGAATCGACTGGGAAGGGCGTTACGTACGAGTAAACAACGTGGATATTCCGTTCACAAACACAGAATCAATTCTTCTGCGGGCCAGACAGAAAACGATTATGTTTGTTCGGGTAGAAAATCCACTAGAAACAGGCTACGTACCCCGCATTCCCTTTCGAGATGGCATTTTTGCAGGAGAAGCATTGGTTAAAAACGCGAATGGCAAAGAATACCCGTACGCTATCAATACCTTGAACGAAGATGTCAGAGTAGAGGTTCCCGTAATTTCACTCTATTCTTTCGATATGAGTACAGACGAGAATGATCAAAAGGATGACGACCCCGCGAATACACAGACCCTAGAGCACGAAAAACCTCGGACGCGAGAAAACCGTGCCAACGGAGTAATGAGTCTTTTGCGGCTTAATCATCTTAACGACGAAGAGCGTAATGCGGTATCTACACTTGTAGAAGAATACGCAGACCTCTTTCATCTACCTGGCGAATCCCTTCGATCAACAAGCGAATGCAAACACCGAATTCCCACTGTCGATGATCGACCTGTCAATACGAGGCAATATAGGCACCCACTATTCCAAAAGCAGGAAATAGAGAAACAGATCAACGATCTGCTAGAGCTGAATATCATCGAACCCTCGAAGTCACCGTATAATTCCCCAGTATGGATAGTTCCGAAAAAAGCAGACTCAAAAGGCAATAAGCGATGGAGACTCGTAATCGATTTCAGGAAACTTAATGATGTCACAATAGGAGATGCTTACCCCCTGCCGTTAATAACAGACATCCTTGACCAACTCGGCGGTGCGAAATACTTTTCTATTTTCGACCTAGCATCTGGTTTTCATCAGATAGATATGGATCCGAAAGACAAACACAAAACAGCCTTCACGACCCCACACGGTCATTACGAATTTAATAGAATGCCATTCGGATTAAAAAACGCACCAGCCACTTTTCAAAGGCTAATGGATCTTGTACTAAAAGGATTACAGGGAAACGATTTATTCGTATATCTGGATGACATAGTAATCTACGCACGTTCAATCGAAGAACACGAGAACAAATTTAGGAAACTCGCGGAAAGATTACGTAATCCAAACCTAACGCTTCAAATAGATAAATGCGAATTTTTGAGAACTGAAGTAAGATATCTAGGACACCAAATTTCTGCAGATGGACTAAAGCCAGATCCTAAAAATATCGAAGCCGTAAGAGAATTCAAGACACCAAGCACCCCGAAGAACGTAAAAGAATTTTTAGGTTCAGCCGGATATTATCGGCGTTTCATAAAAAATTTCGCAGCAATAGCAAAACCCCTATCAGATCTCACTAGCAAAAACGTTAAATTCCATTGGACATCTCAACATCAATTGGCATTCGAAACATTACGAGATAAATTGTGCTCAACACCGATCCTACAATACCCAAATTTCTCGGAACCTTTCATCGTAACAACCGACGCATCTAATTATGCCGTCGGTGCAATCCTTTCACAAGGAAAAGTCGGAGAAGACCCCGTGGTCGCAGCTGCTTCGAGGGTCCTCAACAAGGCCGAAAGAAATTATTCGACCCTGGAAAAAGAAATGGTCGCTGTGGTGTTTACCCTAAAGACCTTCCGACCCTATCTTTATGGCAGGCCATTCACCCTACTAACCGACCACCGGCCGCTCGTCTGGGTAAACTCGATGAATGACCCGACATCACGTGTACTGAGATGGAGAGAGAGACTCAAAGAATTCGATTTCAAAATCCAGTACAAACCAGGAAGAGTTAACACGAATGCAGATGCACTTTCTCGAAATCCAAAAACTCTCCCTATCAAGTTCAAATGGCGAAGTGGCAAAACCCCACACGGAGGAAAAATCCTTCATCCAAATCCAGGTATCGCAAGAACATATTCATCATGAGACCCAATCGCCATCAACAAGAAACTCAAAAAATCAAAAACTACTTCGGAGGAGGACATCGCGAATGTTTCCCCACTAAATCAATCAATACCTATCCCTCAAGCAACCTCTTTCACAGATACGGCAGTTCCGAGACAAACGCACGTGAGACCCGTTGCAGAGCGATGCAAGGAAATCCAAAATCAAAAAATCTCTACCCCTCAGGCAAGCGACCTTACAAGTACGGCAATTCCGAGAGAAACGTTTGTAAGCCCGCGCGCCAAAGGATCTTCACTAACTCAAGGTGACCGGCCTGATCAACCGATCATCAGCGATCTCCAAAATAAAAGACCGCGTAATAAATCAAATTCATCAGAAACTAATTCCTCAGAACTTCAAAAATCAAATCTTCCAAAGCATCAAAAAATAAATCCTCCAGAGCATCGAAGATTAAATTCTTCAACGCAACAAACGCTAAACTCATCAGAATGTCAAAGACTGAACGCGTTAGAAAACCATGAATCGCATTCATCAGAATATCGAAGGGAAAAACGCAAAATCTTAGTCAAAAAGAGAAGTGACACTCGTCGATATCTCCCCTTCGGGAACCCTTCGAAATCGGAATCTTCATCATCACCAGAAGAAGACGAGGAAAACACAAGCCACATGGCTGTAAGAAAAGCTAGCACGCCTAGGACCCCCTCCTCTTCGGAGCAAGTATCGGACGACGGTAGCCTAAGCAGCACCGCCATAAATTACGAAAAGCGTGCACACGAAACATCGGAGACCACTTCACCACCAACAAGTCGTAATAAAATAAAATCCTTGAAAGATCGCAGTCATCCGGATGGTTACGAAAAGGCAAACGAAGAGGCCCCCACGAAAGACGCATCACATTCTCCTAAAGAGAAACAAAATTTCGAAAACTTTCACATCTCTGAACCAATGGACGGAGGCCTCTTAAACGAAGATAGAAAATCGACAGACGAAAGTCATAAAATTCAAGTTGTAAGATCCTCTATTGGCAACGCGGGACAAGGCGCGCCTAGCGTAACAAATACCACGAAGCAGAGCAAACCGATACCTTTAGCGACTTGTAAATCTTCAAGACCAAGAAAACCCAAGAAATGTTTCTGCTGTCCCGATGCAAGTGACCATGTACACATGAATGCCCCACACATACAACTTACGAAAAAAAGGAAAAAGCCACCCAGGAGTAACCCGCAAATAAGTACAATCGGAAACTCCCCTGGCCAGACACAGCTCCCACCCACTCCCCCCGACATCACAAACGCTAACAATTCCGAAATCGAATCCTCACACCAAACAATGGAAAACTCCCCTCCCACACCACAGACTAATTCCCCCCCTATAATCGAAAATAGAGATGACAACGACAAAACAAACACCGCTGACGACGAACAATCAAACAATAACGAACAAGAACAAAAAACCATCAACGTCATTGAAACAAGGGACAATCTCGAAATGACCAAAAATCACTACGCTTGTTTCATTTGCGCCGATGGCACAGTCTCAAACGAAATCGGCAAACGTCTAATCGAAGTGGGCTTGTTGAAAAATTTATCTCCAAATAACACATTTGAAATCGGGCAGATCCTCATGTCAGGAACACCAAAGAAACGCCTGTTCGCTCTAGTAAATCAAGAAAATGGTACCTCACCCTTAACAGAAGGAAATCTCGTCAGAACGCTCAGAAATTTAAAAACAAAAACGGAAGAATTAAGATTAAATCAACAGCATTTTCTCAGAAACGCAGTAATCTCAACCACTCAGCATGGACCAAGATAAAAAATATCATCGAAGAAATCTTCGCGGACTCCGAAATTCAAATAACAATCTGCCGCGACGAAATCACTGTTCCACCTGAGCAGGACAGGCTTGAAATAATAAAAGAATGTCACGAATCCCCAACAGCTGGCCATAAAGGTGTAACGAAGACATATAATAGAATCCGTCAACAATATTTCTGGGACAATCTCAGAAAGCAAGTAGAGGACTACATCCGACAATGCGCTAGTTGCCAGAGGAAAAAATTAGTAAGAATTAAAACAAAACAGACCATGGTAATCACTGATACTCCTATCAGCGTATTCGACAAAATCGCAATGGATATAGTCGGACCGATAACTCCAGAATCTGAACTTGGTCACCGTTTCATATTAACCATTCAGGACAACCTTTCGAAATTTTCATTTGCAATTCCGCTGAAAAGTAAGCTACGGCTTACAAAATCGCCTACGCATTAGTCACGGAATTTATATGCGTATTCGGATGCCCCAAAGTAATACTCACGGACCAAGGAGCAGCATTTATCGGCCGAATAATGAAACAATTAACGAAAATCTTAAAAATTAAACAAATCAAGACAACAGCATTCCATCCTCAGTCCAACGGATCGCTCGAACGGAGTCACCAAGTGCTCACAGACTATTTGAAACATTACACCAATAAAACAGACTGGCATAAATGGCTACGGATGGCAACTTTCGCATACAACACAAGCGTACATGAAGGTACAAAATTCACACCGTTCCAGGTAGTCCTAGGCAAGGAAGCACGACTACCCTCACAATTCTCATACTTGGACGAAATTCTGACATACGACGAACACGTGAAAAATCTTGCGAGTCATTCACAAGAAGTACGCAAATTAGCACACGATAACCTCGAAAATGCAAAACAAAAATCCAAAGCTCACTACGACAAAAAGATCAATTCCGTTAACTTCCAAATTGGAGATCAAATCTATTTGATAAAAAATCAACGAACGGGTAAATTCGATGACAATTACCTAGGTCCTTACGAAATCACACAAGTCTTCCCAGACCAAAACGATATCAAAATTTCATTAGGAAACAACAAAAGGAAAATCATTCACTGCGACCGAGCCAAACTAGCACACTAGGAATCAGCACATAAATACGAAGGTCCGATGCACTCACACCCACACGCAATACACATGAACCCCTTCAAATTTATTCCATCCTACCCCTTCAAATTCAACTCACCCCACCCCACCAAACTCGACATTGCCAAGAAAGATAGCAATACAAGACTACGACTAGAATAGACTTCCTTTCCAAATTATTATTATTATTATTTTTCTCTTCAATATATGACAAAATCATATAATCTTATACTTAGAATCTATATTACATGTATGCACTTACCTGTCCTATCCTTATTTACCCTAGCGCATACGCACCGAATAGAATGTAAGAACGCGAAATGTAATCAGTCGCAAATATTAAACTATTGTATTAAATAAAAAACCTATTTCTTATATGTTTAATTCATATTGTATATCGATCAATGACGATGCTACACTATCGCGCCCTTATATCAGTCGATTACAATTAATAAATTGAATCTAATTGAGCGAGACGCTCAATCTCGAAGGAGGGAGGTGTTACGTCCCAGCCTCACTTTTTTTCCCGTTCTTCCCAGAACGCCCAACCTATATGCGCACAAAATAGCATCTCCATTTATCGATCAGCGAACTATAAATTATCAATACCAAGCAAGCGTTAACCAAAATTCTCAGACCACCAAAGGCCAAGGACGTCGCCATCGCCTGCCTCCCATAAACACAGCGATGACAAACGCAATACACTAGCACCTCAAAAGAGAAATCATACTCTCGCGAACGGCCGAAACAGGAACCCCCGGCCGAAACAGGCTCCGCCACAATCCCTCTTTGTCCTACGACCTAAATCCACCTGACAAAGAAAACTCGTGCGAGTCAAATCACGTCATCCGCTCCTATAAAGAAACCTATACGTCCCAAATCTATACGATAGAGACAGAACGACTGCACCAATCACAGCAGCGCTCTAATTAATAAATGAATAAAAATCTCTCTCCCACATCATGCGAACCTATCACCGAAGTCGACCTAATTTCATATCCAATCCCTGAGCTACGTACAACAAAACTGCATTCCCCTAAAAGCTCCTTCCCCCAAAAATTAAACCTTCCTAATTTTTCCTTTCACGAAGGAGCACGCACTCCGTTCTTGATATCCAAATCGAATAGTCGACTTATAAAATTAAACCCTTTTGCGCTTTGTATCCGTTGAACAATTATACGCGTATCTTTTTGTACCGAGTTATAAGTTGTAAGAATAAGAGGTTAATAAACTTAATAATTTGTATTAAGACCAAATCTACGCGTCTAATCCTTTTATTCAATCAACGATCAATCCCTCGGGCGAATCCATCTCTCAACCTAGAAACACGCACCTAAAATTCTCTAAATCAAAATTGTTATTAAATTGTGTTCGGAACTCACGTGGAAGCCAATCAAAGACTCACTGCGCGAATCTTAATTCAAATTACGCGCTCTAACTCGGCAACTTCGCGAGTCCATTCTAAATCTCCCTCCGGGACGTAACAATGCGAAAACGAGCCCTGGGCGTGATGATTACAACAATAAGCCCTTTTCAGGGCCACCATCTTTTAACGTAACACAACCTGTGCATGGTCTACTTGACAGTATAAGTTAGAATCTACATACAACGCGAGAAGAAATATGGACATTCTTTGAATGTTCTTAAAATGTTTTCATTTCATTTTTTCCTGCTGATTTTAAAGTCTTCCACCATGAATCATTTTTTCGCACGACGATTTTTTTTGTTGAAGTAATTTTATTAAAGACAAATAAATTAATAATTAAATTGAAAAATATCTTTTTGCAATTACAAGTGTTGATTGTCGAAATTCTTATTTCAGACGCGCAATATTTCATGTATGATTTCGTCTAATTAGTTTAATGTAATAGATGATATGACAATTTTTACAAAGTTCTTAACATTTTTTTTAACTACGAAAAATGTATTATGACTTTGTAAATAATTTTGATAATGCATTTTTGGATAGTTACAAAAACCGGGTGTAGTTCCGAAAAGCCCATACCGCTTTTTTCTTTGAAATTTTGTACACTTATGTATTTTGACTCGCTGAACACGAATATGATAATTAAAATTGGCGCAAATTTGATTTTCAAGGTCAAAACTCGAAAAAACTGCATATTGATCTTAGAGGAAAATGTTTCCTACAAAAGTTGTAGATTATAGAAAAAAACACATTATATGTTCTATACATTTTTTGGCTAAAACATTTTTTTTCCGAGAAAAACGGGATAATACTAAATTTCGTCACGACCGATCTGCTGCACCGATCAGCACGAGGTCGTAAATCGTACGCCCGCGTTGCATACGGTCCTGAAAAATAGAGCACAAAGCAAAAAAATTGTATGTTCGGTCCATTGAAGCGGAGAGCAAAGGCTGCGCTTCCGAATAGCGGGTACGTGTACTGTATGGGTGTTTGTTTGTTTTTTCAGTATGCCTGTTGTGTGTTTTCCGGTTGTACGTGTTGTATGTTTTCTGAATATGAGTATTTAATGTGTTTGTGTATGACTGTTGTGTATTGTTTAGATATGCTGTTTGTGTATGTCTGTTGTGCGCTGCTGAAATATGTGAATGATGTGTCGTTTGGGTATGTCTGGTGTACAATGTCCGAAAATGGATATTTGTGTGTTGTTCGTGTATGTCTGTTGTGCGCTGCTGAAATATGTGGATGATGTGTCGTTTGGGTATGTTTGGTGTGCAATGTCTGAAAATGGATATTTGTTTGTTTGTGTATGTCTGTTGTGCGCTGCTAAAATATGTGGGTGATGTGTCATTTGGGTATGTCTGGTGTACAATGTCTGAAAATGGATCTTTGTGTGTTGTTCGGGTGTGTCTATTTTTGTTTTGTTTGGGTGTTTTTGTTTTGTTTGTTTGGGGTTTGTTATTCGTATGGGTTTTGTGGGGGTTTTATTTATTTATTTGTTTGGGTGTTTTGTTTTGTTTGTTTGGGGTTTTTTATTGGTATGGGTTTGGGGTTTTTTGTAGGGGTTTTGTTTGTTCGGGTTTTATTTATTTATTTGTTTGGGTGTTTTGTTTGGGTTTTTATTGGTTTGTTTGTTTGGGGTTTTTTATTGGTATGGGTTTGGGGTTTTAATGGACTTGGACAAAGCTAATTCGGTCGTAACAAAATTTAGTTTCATCCCGTTTTTCTCAAAATAAAAAAAATTGTTTTGGACAAAAAATGTATAGAACATAAAATGTGTATTTTTCTATAATCTACAACTTTTGTAGGAAACATTTTTCTCTAAGATCAATATACAATTTTTTCAAGTTTTGACCTTGAAAATCAAATTTGCGCCAATTTTAATTATTACATTCGTGTTCAGCGCGTCAAAATACATAAGTATACAAAATTTCAAGGAAAAAAGCGGTATGGGCTTTTCGGAACTTTATCCCAAAAACCATCAACCATCAATAAATACATTAACGTTAATTACTTTTAGGAATTATTACTATTTTTGTTTGGTTTATTATGATTATTATAACAAATGTAATCCATGATCAAACTAATTTACTGATGAAAGGCATAACAAATAATCTCAATTAAAAAAAACTTTACGAAACGAGAATCGAAACAAGTACCTCACACGGTGCCATACAGTTTTTGGATATTGTGCGTAAAATTAAACTTAACAAACAAACACATCTTAGTAGTAGTTAGATTGACTTACAAACAAACTGTTTCTGGTGTCCCCCTCCGATTTCGTTTATTTTTGAATATGTTATTCCTCATCGAAATTTAAGAGACACGTATTTTTTTTTATCGGCGGAAAAACACTTTTAAGGCGTGAAACTTACCTTCAAAGTTGGGCACCCTCGGAATGACTCTTGCAGTTTCGCATAGTTCCAATCAAGATATTTGAATGAAACCAATTCGAGAAGAATGCTTCTGGCGAATAACGATAAATGTGCCTTTTCCAGTTCCGAGGGAATGAATAGCGGTGAATGTATAGGGGTTAAAAGTAAAAAAAATCGTGTAACTCGGAAACTTTATTTTTATCTCGATAAAACCAATTGCATTCGAAAGAGCTTGAAAAAGTCGAAGATACGGATTTTTGCGTTTTTCGAAAAAAAAACCTTTTGGATATCATTTGAAAAATCATTTTTGGATATGTTGTTCTTCATCGAAATCAGAGAAACACGTACTTTTTTATCGACGGCAAAACAGTTTTAAGGGGTGAAACTCACCCTCAAAGTATCTTTTGCAATTTTGCACATTTTCATTCAAGATATTCGAATGAAACAAATTCGAGGATAATGCTTATGGAGAATAATAAAAAATGCGCTTCCATCAATTCCGAGAAAAAATTTCGACTTTCAACCCCTATAAATTTATACCAATTCGTCCCCTCGGAATTGATCGAAGCTCATTTTTTATTATTCACCGTAAGCATTATCCTCGAATTTTTTTATTCGAATATCTTCAATGAAAATGTGCAAAACTGCAAAAGACACTTTGAGGGTGAGTTTCACCTCTTAGAACTGTTTTGTCGCCGATAACAAAGTACGTGTCTCTCCGATTTCGATGAAGAACAACATATCCAAAAATGATTGAAATCGCAGGGGAACACCGGAAACGGTATTATACAGGGGTAGTCACCCCCAAAAGGTTTTTTTTCGAACAACGCAAAAATCCATATCTTTTACTTTTTCAAGATCTTTTGGATGCAATTGGTTTCATCAAGATAAAAAAAAGTTTCCGAATTACACGAATTTTTTTACTTTCAACCCCTATAGATTTACTATTTGCCAGAAGCATTCTTCTCGAATTGGCTTCATTCGAATATCTTGATTGGAACTATGCGAAACTGCAAGAGTCACTCGGAGGGTGCCGAACTTTGAGGGCGAGTTTGACCCCTTAAAAGTGTTTTTCCGCCGGTAAAAAATACGTGTCTCTTAGATTTCGATTAAGAATAACATATCCAAAAATGAACGAAATCGGAGGGGAACACCGGAAACGATATTATACAGTGGTAGTCACCCCCAAAAAGTTTTTTTTTCGAAAAACGCAAAAACCCGTACCTTCTACCTTTTCAAGCTCTTTTGAATGCAATTGGTTTCATCGAAATAAAAAAAAAAAGTTTCCGAGTTACACAAATTTTTTGACTTTCAACCCCTATAGATTTACCGCTATTCACCCCCTCGGAACTGGAAAAGGCGCATTTTTCATTATTCGCCAGAAGCATTCTTTTCGAATTGGTTTCATTCGAATATCTTGATTGGAACTATGCGAAACTGCAAGAGTCACTCCGATGGTGCCCAACTTTGAGGGTGAGTTTCACCCCTTAAAACTGGTTTTCCGTCGATAAAAAAAATACGTGGGTCAAAAACCGCCGAGCAACCTTCCGGAACTTTTGAAATCTTCCGCGGAGCTACAGTGGCGCCGACGAGGGGGCGCACAGGACGACACGGTCCTGTGGACGACGCGCACAGGACGACACAGTGAGGAAGACACGGAGTAAACTGTGGCCATCTTTCCGAGCACGTGCACGTGCTCGGGCGTGAAAATTAAGTCGTCGCAGAAGTGCGCGTTAGATTCGACCGGGCGACCGCGATCGCCGGCGTGAGAGGTGGACAGTGAAGGACAAGGTGCAGTGGAGAAAACGAAAAGACTGTTAAGAACCATTGTCGTATGGACGTCGCATGTGCATGAACAGTTTGAGACTGCGCGTGCGTGTGTTTCCCCTAAGGACTCTGGCGGCGTGAAAAGTGCCGACAGGCATTTATTTATTTATTCCTATTCATATATTTATACGTGTGTGCGTTTCTCTAATTGTAATATCGTAATTCAATTAGCAAATAGACTTTGGAGCATCCGTCGCCTCCCTCCGAACATAATAAAGACTACTCCGAATACTTACCTTCTTGTACGTCCTGCAATACTTACCGACTCTCTAGCGAAGAATAAAAAAAAACAAAGGCGAGACCTGTATGTGTATCTACTCTAACATTCAGAAGTGGGATTCAAACGCGTGTCGGAGAGTGAGTAGGGAAAAAAACCATGCTCGAGAGTGGCGTGAATCGGGCACCTTATCGCCGACGCGGAACTTTTTGAACAGTTTGCGTAACGTGCGATCACGCCGCTCAATCATTCGGAAGTGCGGAGAAGGGGGAGGGGAGGCATTTCGAACGCGTCGGTCGTAACGGACGTAGGGCGACGCGCAAATGCGCAAGATGGCGGTCGAGCGGCGTCGGACGATCGCGCGACGTCGCGTGAGCGCGGGAGTGACCACGTGACAGTGGTGAGAGACGCGGAACCGTCATTTGCAGTGGCGGCCGACTGTGCGGCGCAAATCTGCAACGTGTCGCAAGAAAGTAGTGCCCCGTCCGGCCCGCGCGCCGAACCACGTGAACAATCCTCCATGAACGAGAACAATACAAGTGCGACCGTGGTGAATGCGTTGCGAACGGCGTTAGCGAGTGAGGCGCAGGAGTCGGTGCTACAAATGTTGGCTGGATTACTAACAAACATGTGGTTTCCGCCACCCGCGACGCAAAATGGGCAAGCAGACGGTGCGCCGCGGATGGGACAAGTTCTTCCCCTTGTCACGAGACATTGAGGAGTTTCCGGGCGAGAAGGACGACATTCGAGCCCGAGAATGGTTGGAGAACTTAGAGTCCCTGGCTCACATGCACCAGTGGCCGGACAATACCTGCTCACCGCCGCGAGGATGCACCTCCGAGAAGGTGCTAAGGACTGGTACCGCGCACGCATCCGGGAGCTACAGACATGGGGTGAGTTTCGGGAAGCATTTTTAGCGACATTCGCAGTTCGAGATGACATGTCGACTAGATGGACGCGAATGAAGGCTCGCCGACAGGAGAAAGGCGAGGACTTAGCGCGTTACTTCCATGCGAAGGCGCGGCTATGCGCACCGTTGGGACTCACCTTCCTCGAGGAACGAGGGGAGATCTTGGCGGGACTGTGTTCGAGGGAACTGTGCAACCTTGCATTGGCCTCGACACAATATACACACGATGTCTTATTACACGATCTCATATTTTATGAGAGGACTCTAGCAAACCAACGTCGGGAGTCCGAACAGCGCATCGACCAAGAAGCCTGGATGCCGAGGAAGACGCATCCAAGGCTGAGTCGAGGAACCGAGGACCGGGGACCTCGATCGGCGAGCCCGAAGGAACTGGCGACCGGGCCAGCGACAATGAGGGAACGCCCGTGCTATAATTGTCGGAAGCCAGGACTCCTGTCACGAGATTGCCCGGAGGAGAGGCAAATCCGCACGTGTTACCGCTGTAACAAAAAGGGCCACATCCCACAGTGGGACGGAAACCCAAACCGACGGCCAAAGGTCTAAAAATAAAGTATCGATTTCGGGGATCTGCAGTGGTGGGTTAGATATAGTAATAGTCCAAGGGTCGAGTTCAAGACTCGAGAGGGGACGATCCTTTATATCTGCTATTGTGTCCCAGTTCAGAAGGGCCCTTCGCTCGAACCAGACGCGTCGCGCTCTGTGCCTAATTTTCAGTGCGCTTTTGAAAACGTCGCCAGTTACAGAAAAATAAACCGATTGACGATTTTCAAAATGGATTCGAAAGGGGAAAGTAAGTAGAATATCAACAAGTAATGAAAAATTTGTAATAATGTATGTGATATCAGTTAACGAATGATTTTTCCGAAAATTAACGTAGAATTGCTACTGAAAATTGTAAACACGTAGAGAAAAAATGAATTGTAAAGCGTTGTAAAGCGGCCGGACTTATTCCAGGTTGTAGATTATTCTATTGTTTAATGGGAACAGCAAAAAAAATTTGCGCATTATTGTTTTGCGCAAAAAAAAATTTGCGCCACCGCTATTGGTACAAGGTTTTGTGATAAAAAATGCATTTTTCTCGATTTCGAACAATTAAAACACAAAATATGGAGAAGTGATTCAGATCAAAGTTGTATGGTTTCAAATTATCTCTTCAGGGGTGTACTCACGTTGTGGGCCCAGTGCCCCACGTGGGCCCAGTGAGGCCCAAATAGATTTTTTTTATCATTACCCTCAGTTTTTATAGCGGATTTAGATTTCACGATTCAAAATTGAAATATTTTGTATCAAGTCACTTTCTGCTAGGCCTCTTCCAAAACGCCCAAAATCTTAGCGAAAAATAACCTCTGAAAAAAAATGTATATTTTGAAGTGTCTAATCGAAATTGATGATAAAAAAAGGAGATTTTTTTTTTAATTTCCTTATGGTTTTCATAGCATTTCACAATATTATAGTCATCTATAATATTGTGGAATGAGTAATAATGGGTAAGGCTGAATATGTAATTACTTATTCATATGTATTATACTTTAACATTTTAGAATTTGCCGACGATGATCCTGCAGCACCTGGATTAACGAGAAAAGATATTTTCGCACTCATGAAAAATAATTTGAATCGTGGTGCAGCTTCAGCATATCTGGAAATTGAAAAGTTCATGTCAGAGAAACTACAACGACCTTTTACTCTTTCGGATGACGCAAAACTTGCAATACGCGCATTATTGTCCCAATTTAATGAAAAGTGGAAGCAAGTTTCGAGGCACGAAGACAGATTTTTCGACAAATTTTCCACATGGCTCAGTGTGTTTGTTCCCCTGGAAAAAATCCAAGAAGCTTCAACACAGTCCAGCAGCATGGGTCGGCCTTCTTTAGGATTTGCTGAAGCTAGTGTGCGCACAAAACGGAGGAAAACTGAAAATTTGCGTGCAACTAGAAGTACCGAAGAACTGTCTTATGCGCTTCAAATGAACCTTCGAGCAGCTGGTAGATTTGATGCCGCAAAAGTTGTTCAAGATGTGAACGCTGGGAAGCCCATCAAGAGCTCAAAAGTATAGAGAATCTTTGGAATCGATTTCAGAAATTCCTTATACTCCTGATAAAGCCCTATCGCTTGTAGTTGAACTTAATATGTCAAAATCTGACTATCAGAACCTTCGGAATTCAACCAGAGAACAGTGCTGTAAGTTATTTCCGTCGTATAATGTAATACATGAAGCGAAGCTTCAATGTTATCCACCGAAATCAGACATTAGCGTTACAGAATGTAGTGCTGAAGTGAAACTGCAGTCTTTGCTGGATCACACAATTCAGAGAATCTTGTTGATTCAAGACGAAGTTATTAAAAGCTTATGTAAAGAAAGTGTTCGCAACTTGAATTTAATTTGTAAGTGGGGTTGCGATGGCACTTCTGGCCAAAATGCATATAAACAAAGATTTACCGATGATGATGGAAGTAAGTCTGATGCTAACATATTCTTCACGTCGCTTGTTCCATTGCAGTTGATATCAGTTGACCAAGAAACAAAAAATACCCTTGTTGTATGGAAAAATCCCAGGCCATCGTCTACCCGTTTTTGTCGGCCAATTAGAATTCAATTTTTGCATGAAAATACTGAAGCCACAGTGAGCGAAATGGAGTTTATTAAACAGCAGGAAAGTAACCTTGTCCCTCACGAGACTGTCATTGATGGAAAAGACATAACCGTTTCTTTCAAACTTGCGTTCACCATGATAGATGGTAAAGTTTGCAATGCAATCACGAGTAATGCTTCTGCTCAACGTTGCTATTTATTTCAAGCAACATCAAAAGACTTCAACGATATCGATGCGATGTTGAAAAGAAAAATCAATGAAGATTGTCTACAGTTCGGGTTATCGACTCTGCATGCGTGGATTCGCTTCTTCGAATGTTGTTTGCATGTAGGGTATAAACTTGAAATTGAAAAGTGGCAAGCGCGTACTGAAAACGATAAAGAAATTGTAAAAAACCGAAAAGCAAGTATACAAAAAGGTTTCCGCATACGATTGGGTCTCATAGTTGATCAACCAAAGCCCGGATTTGGTAGCTCCAATGACGGGAATACTGCTCAACGGTTTTTTGAAGATTCAACCACTTCTGCTTCGATTACGGGGGTAAATGGAGATCTGATCAAACGATTTCACGTTATATTGCAAACACTTTCGAGTGGCCATGAGATTGATATAACCAGATTTCAAGATTATGCCGTGCAAACAGCTCGCGACTACGTGAAGTTGTATCCGTGGTTTTATATGCGGACTTCAATGCATAAAATTTTGATTCATGGCGCAGCGATTATAAAGTCTGCAATATTACCAATTGTACAAATGTCCGAAGACGCCCAAGAGTCTACCCATAAATACATAAAAAAGAATAGATCAGATTTTTCACGAAAATTTTCCCGAACAAAAACCATGGAAGACGCTTTTCACGTCTACTATTAACGTCTGATCCATACATTTCTAGCCTGCGCAAATTACCTGGTAAGAAAATGAAATCGTTGCTACCAGAAGCAATCCAGTTATTAACTGCGCCAAGCGTCTCAACAAATGCAGGGAGCTCGGGAAATGCGTCGTCAGTTAAATTCACTGACTGTGAATCAGATTGTTCTGGTGACGATGAATAAAGTTGTCTGTAATCGAATGTATCACGATGACTGACCAGTTATTCGGAATGTGGAATTTTTTCCGTCAGTTACTTGTTTTTATAAGCGAATACATATTTATTAAGAAATATAATGCTAATTTCTACACTTTGTATACGTTATTTTAATCTCAATACTTTGTATCAACCTAATTTTAAGGAAAACCTTTGCAATGTGACATAAATATCACGCCTTTTCTACACAAGTCGTACATATTGAATCCGCCATTTTGTATTCCCAAATTTTGACTTCAGATTCGTAATCAGCAACCCCAAAAACCCCCGGGTACAGACTTTCACCTCGATTCAATTCATTTTTCTTTAAATTTTTTGCCGTACTGGATCCGCCATTTCGTTTTTCGAAATTTTGACTTCACATTCGTAATTAGCAACCCCAAAAACCCTCGGGTACAGACTTTCACCTCGATTCAATTCGTTTTTCATTACATTTTTTGCCGTACTGGATCCGCCATTTTGTTTTTCGAAATTTTGACTTCAGATTCGTAATCAGCAATCCCAAAAACCCTCGGGTACAGACTTTCACCTCGATTCAATTCGTTTTTCATTAAATTTTTTGCCGTACTGGACCCGCCATTTTGTTGTTCGAAATTTCGACTTCAGATTCGTAATCAGCAACCCCAAAAACCCCGAGTACAGACTTTCACCTCGATTCAATTCGTTTTTCATTAAATTTTTTTGACGTACTGGATCCGCCATTTTGTTTTTCGAAATTTTTACTTGAGATTCGTAATCAGCGACCCCAAAAACCCCCGAGTACAAACTTTCACACGAATTGAAAACTTGTCATACTTTTGGCCGTCGATTTGGGTTTCCGTCCCACTGTGCATCCGCAGCCAGTGCCCAGCGTCAGGAAGAATCGAGAGGCCAGCGGTACAAGCCGTAAGTACCAAAGTGGATAACTCCGCAGCAAAATATTTAAAGAGGGCCCTGGTGGATGGGCGGGAAGTGACCGCGTTCGTTGACACCGGAAGCTCCGAGTGCACGTTGAGGTTGTCGCGAACGCGAGCGGAGAAGTTACACTTGACGCCGACAAGAACGGACCTCAAGTCGTTTGGGCCCCCGGACTTCGTCGTTCGGACGTGCGGATCGGTTATCGCTGATGTTTCCATCGACGGAATGACGGTCGAGGACATCAAAATCCAGGTAGTGCCCGATAACGTCCAGAGTATGGATATGCTCGTGGGCCGGACCTACACCGAACACCCAGGAGTGGCGTTCCAGAAAGAAGAAGGTACTATGACTTTCTACGGAAGCGCGTCTGAACCAGCTGAGGAGTCGGTGCCGTCGACATGGTTGAGGACAACGGGGCAGACTGTCATACAGGCAAATTCCATATCGTTGGTGGAAGTCGTGGGCTGCGACGCATCCGCCACCGTGCCCGTCGTCAAATGGGGACGTTGAGAGCGAACACTGAACCCGGGGTACGTGACAACTCGAGGGAGCATCTCCAGTGTGCGAACGATCACAGCGCCGGTCGAGAGGGACGATGTCAAGGAGGATGACGTGCTGGTGGGACCGGAGCAGACTGAGGAAGTGCGCCAAGAACTGCAGGGGTTGCTGAACACCTTCCGCGATTGCATCGCCTTGAATTCCTGTGAGCTGGGGTGTACCAAGGACGTATCAATGGAAATTCGTATACCGGCGGACGCACCCCCAGTCCAGTGTAAGCCCTATCATGCGACGGAACGGGAACGGAAGGAGATTCGCGACATCATCGGAGAGTGCCGAGAGACGGGCGTCGTTACAGAGACGTATTCAAAATACGCGACTCCGGTGCTTTTAGTTCGGAAAAAGTCGGGTGCATCACGTATGTGCGTCGATTTCAGGAAGCTCAATGCGGTAACGGAACGCGTGCATTTTCCGTTGCCAAATATTGACGACCATCTGGCTATCCCATCTGGAAATCCCATTGGCGGCGGACGCGCGCGATAAAACCGCAATAATAACACCCGAGGAAACAGTTGAGTTTACCAGAATGATTTTTGGCTTAATGAACGGACCCGCGTATTTCAGTAAAGTCATGCACAAGGCCCTGGGCCCATTGAGGGACGACGTCGCCCTGTTTTACCTCGATGATATCTTCATCCCGGGGAAGGACTGGGAGGATCTCGGACCGAAGTTGGGGTTGGTGCTGGAGGCCCTGAGGAAGTCAGGGTTGACGATTAACCTCCGGAAGTGTCGTTTCCTGGTTGACCGGGTGACGTACCTGGGACACGAGATCTCGAGCAGAGGGATCGAGCCAGGAGAGGCGAAGGTTGAAAGAATTCAGTCATACCCGCCGCCGAAGAATGCTCACGAGTTACGCCGATTCCTGGGACAGGTAAGCTTCTTTCGAAGGTTTGTTCCATGTTTCGCACAAATAGCGACGCCATTGACATCACTGCTGAAGAAGTCCGCAACATTCGAGTGGGCGGAGGAATAACAGCGCGCGTTCAACGCGCTAAAAGAGCGCATGACGGAGCCACCGATACTACGAGCCTTCGACCCGAACGCGGACACGGAAGTGCACACGGACGCCAGTGCGGTAGGCTTAGCGGCGATGCTGCTGCAGCGGGACTGCAACAAACAACTAAGGCTCATGTATGCCGTAAGCAGGCGTACGACGGAGCCAGAGGCCAATTACCATAGCAGCAAGCTGGAGCTGCTTGCCGTCGTGTGGGCAATCACGAGAATGCGTTCGATATTGGCCAACATCGCATTCACCATCGTTACCGATTGCCGGCATTGTGCTACCTCAGCACTCAAAAAACTATCTATCCACAGATCATACGCTGGAGTGACGCACTTAGCGAGTACGATTGCCGCATCGTCCATCGGCCGGGGGAGAAGATGGCCCACGTGAGCGCCATGAGTGGAGCCCCCGTGGAAGCTACCGATGTTGAGGCCGGAACCATTCTCGCGCGGAACGGCGAGGACGAGATGACTCGGATGTATTAGCACGCCGACGAATGGGTTCGCCAAAAGAAAACGATCTTGACGAAGCCAGAGCGGGAGTGGACGCCGTAGGAGCGCAGCTGTGCAGAGGGGTACGAGCTGCAGAAGGGCGTGCTCTGTAAAAGGAGGGCGGATCGCTCGCTCTATGTGGTCCCGAAGACGATGCGAAAGAGCCTGGTCGTGCGATACTACAATTTAACGAGTCATCCCGGGGCGGAGCGCACCAGTTCACGTATTTCAGAACAATATTATTTTCCAGGAATGCGGAATTATGTGAAATGCCACGTGCGGGCGGGCTGGGCCTACACGGTGGGGAAGTCGAAGCTGGGACGTAAGGCGGGGGGCCTCCACCCGATTCCGCCTGGGAGACGACCATTTGCGATCATCCACATCGATCACCTGGGTCCTTTCGTCACTAGTCATCGGGGAAATAAGTATGTCCTCGCGGTCATCGACAACTTGACAAAATTCATCTTCATCCGAGCTGTGTAGGATACGAGGACAGCGAGTGCCATCCGGCACTTCGAGGAGTTCGTGGTCGACTTCGGAGCACCAGACGAGATCATCTCCGACAGAGGGACTTGTTTTACCTCGAGGGCTTTCGAGGCCTTTTGCCAACGTCAGGGCATCCGGCATCGGCTGAATTCTCCAAGGCACCCGCAGGCGAATGGGCAAGTAGAACGCCTAAATGCGACTTTGGTTCCCGCCATCCGTGCGAATCTTGAGGACGAGGAGGGAACAACATGGGACCGAAAACTACGCCGAATCCAGGGAGACCTAAATGGACTAAAGAACGCCAGCACAGACGTCAGTCCGTTTGAACTGGTTTATGTGTACGTACCGCACCGAGGTGAAGCCGAGGTGAGGAAGCTCCACCCCGGGGCAGCGGAGCGCTACACCGCGCCTGGATTGCTGCAGGACGAAGCGCGCCAACGGATCGAGGAAACCCAGAGAATAATGAAAAGAAGGTACGACCGAGGCCGACAAGTGAACGTCTGTTTCAGTCCCGGCGATATAGTTTTTGGGAAGGCATCTCCCTAAGCTACCGGAACATCGACGAAGCTGCAGGCGAAGTACCGCGGACCGTTGGTGGTGGTGGCGGCCCTGCCCGGAGGCACGTACCGAGTAGCCGACCTGGACGACACGGCAGATGGGAGGCGATATGCATCGACGGCGCACGCCTCACAGTTGCGGTTGTGGACCTCAGACAACGACACAGACAGCGGCGACAACGCGGAGCACGATTCCCCAGCGAAGGACGGGTACGACGACGAACCAGCTGCAGAGGGAGAAGGCCGGGCGAAACGGCTGAGGCGTCCCCCCAGGCACGTCACGGATTACGTGCCGTAATTACGGCTTGAGGGCGGGATCTGGGAGCGCTAGCTCGAGGACGAGTAACCATCAGGAAGGGCCGAACTGTTAAAAACCGCCGAGCAACCTTCCGGAACTTTTGAAATCTCCCGCGGAGCTACAGTGGCGCCGACGAGGTGGCGCACAGGACGGCGGACGCGTCGGCAAGCAGCAGGGCGAGAGCCGCGTGGCTGAGCCGGCGAGGCACCGGAAAACGAGGGCAGTCGGGCACCGAGCGTGAAAGCGAGGGGACCCGTGAGGAAGACACGGAGAAAACCGTGGCCGTCTTGCCGAGCACGTGCACGTGCTCGGGCGTGACAATTAAGTCGTCGCTGAAGTGCGCGTGAGATTCGACTGGGCGACCGCGATCGCCGGCGTGAGAGGTGGACAGTGAAGGACAAGATGCAGGTGTAGAAAACGAAAAGACTGTTAAGGGCCATTGTCTTATGGACGTCGCATGTGCATGAACAGTTTGAGAGTGCGCGTGCGTGTGTTTCCCCTAAGAACTCTAGCGGCTTGAAAAGTGCCGACAGGCATTTATTTATTTATTCCTATTCATATATTTATACGTGTGTGCGTTTCTCTAATTGTAATATCGTAATTCAAATAGCAAATAGATTTTGGAGCATCCGTCGCCGTCCTCCGAAAATAATAAAGACTACTCCGAATACTTACCTTCTTGTACGTCCTCCAATACTTACCGACTCTATAGCGAAGAATAAAAAAAAACAAAGGCGAGACCTGTGTGTGTATTTACTCTAACACGTGTCTCTTAGATTTCGATGAGGAATAACATATTCAAAAATAAACGAAATCGGAGGGGGACACCGGAAACGGTTTCCTTGTTAGTAGTACTTAGACTTTGGGTTGTTGTTATCACCATCTTCGAATCTTGATATTATTTTAATAAATATAATATGTAAGATGATGGCTTATGGTAGCGGTGAGCCTTGCGATGCTACGGACGATGCTCGTTACTGTGTAGCGAATTTCTGTGTTGTTACGGTCGCTGCGGGTGGTGCCACGGCGTATGCATAGGATATGTCCGGTGTGACTTTCGTTTGTATCGCTTCAATTCTTTCGGTGAATTGTCACTGTCTATCTCACTTTTAGTGCGTTGGTATTGTGACGTGGTAATTTTGTTCGCGTCACAAAAGCGGCGTGAGACATGAGAGATCGCGTCCTTCCTCGTATGTAACTCCTCTCGAGAGAACTCATAATACTCGGCTCGATAATCGCTTTACTTTTATTTCTTTATTTTTAATGTATTTCGCGCCCTTACATGTATGCGGCGAGCGACATGACCAACGGCAACGTCGACGTCACCGAGAGAATCGACTTCATTGCATCAGGAGAGCAAGAAAATCGGCAACACTGAGACAGCCTGAGAGATCGTCGTCGTCGCGTCTCTCCTAAAATCACGGAGAGCGCGAATTTCCGATGTTAAAAGAAGGGTCACCATCGCGAAGCCTCACCCTGGGCCGTCCTATCAGGGCCTTGACTCGCGAGAGTTCTAATTAGACCGGAGGACACAAGCTGGTAGTAAAGGTGGCGGGATAATCACCCCGTCACACGCAGCGTCCGAAATTATTCATCGTCGTCAACAGCGAGTTAAAATTCGCGCGGAGAAATTCTCCCAGCGTGCGCAATCGATCGTTGTTCCTCCGGATCTATGCGAAATTGTCACCCGAGTAATACGGGTGGGGACGACGGGACCCAGAACCGCGAAGACGAATTTTGCCGAAATCATTGGGGACTCTGTGCTCGACCACCAACGAGGAAGGACGCGATATCTCTCTCTGTTCTCGTTAACGCCGCTCAAGAAACGACATCACCATCTTGAATCAACGGACGAAGCCGAGATTTATTCCGGGCTTCATCTCGCAGAGAATAAAAAGCCGGTAGGATTGTCGCGTCGCTCGTATACTGTATTTTGGGTTGTGAGTAGAAATTATTTTGTTGTGAATTATATTTGTGCAAGTAGAGCGATATTGTGGCGGTAACACGAGTCGCGGAGAGGATACAGAAAAAAAAAGCGCGCTAAAGTTGCGTGAGAATTTTTTTTTTTCGTTATTTGGTCGAATTTCGTTTTTAACCCATTAAGTCCCAAACGGACGCTTTTTTTATCCGATTTTCAGCGGCTGTTCCTGCCATGAAACCTATTCTGAAAAAAATCAGGAATAGCCATATCTGACGCGAAATTTTATCAGCTTTCAGAATCCGTGCTCAAAATTTGCAATAAATGCCACCCGACAAAGTTATGTTT
This sequence comes from Ophion ventricosus, assembly GCA_963932345.1. NCBI lineage: Eukaryota > Metazoa > Arthropoda > Insecta > Hymenoptera > Ichneumonidae > Ophion > Ophion ventricosus. The sequence continues at coordinate 3,755,392 of OZ010724.1, forward strand.
GTTTATGCAAAAAAAAAACGCGTTTTTTCGTTGCAATTTTTTTTTCAGTCGACCTTTTCGTATCGAAAATCGATGAGGACCCCTCCTGGAGGTGAAGATATGGCGTCCATGGACCCTAATCTATAAAATCCATTAGTCAAAATTTTGAAATTCAAGATGGCGGAGTCCAATATGGCGGTTCGAAGCCGAAAATTTATATGTGCTTTTCTCTCACCCTGACAAAACTATCTTTTTCAATGGGATTCGCATGTCCAGCTGTATTCAAGGGTTTTTGGGATCGCTGATTACGAATCCGTTATCAGATTTGCCAAATTCAAATTGGCGGACACAAATTTGCGAATTCCGTATTCCGTATTTTTTTTTTGTGAAAATTTATAGGGGGAGGTTTTTGAGGACGCTGATTACAAATCCGTTATTAGATTTATCAAATTCAAAATGGCGGATCCAAGATGGCGGACACAAATCGACGGATTCCGTATTTTTTCGTGAAAATTTGTAGGTAGGGGTTTTCGAGAGCACTGATTGCGAATCCGTTATCAGATTTACCAAATTCAAAATGGCGGATCCAAGATGGCGGACACAAATCGACGGATTCCGTATTTTTTCGTGAAAATTTGTGGGTATGGGTTTTCGAGGGCGCTGATTACGAATCCGTTATCAGATTTGCTGAACTAAATCAAAATGTTCTATATTCTATTTGCTGGAAATGGATCGACGTGGGATTTTGAGAGCGCTATATATGGATCTGTACAAAAAACGATGTGTAGCGTTTATTACCCTGTCACTTACTATCATTGACTGTATGCTGTCAGCGATAACTGATACACAGTGTTCACCAGTTACCGTATGACAGATCTGTCTGACACTTGAAAAATGGCGAGAACATCACAAACGAAGCGGCAAAAACGGTCTCATAATCGAGATCACATCGAAATTGAAGACCGTGCAGGTGGAAGTTTCGATGCGATTTTCATTCCCGAACCAAACGATTCTGGAGATTCTAGCTCCGATTCTGAATCAGAAGATTCCCCAAATTTCATTGATGACATTGAAAACGATCCGAGTACTGTAATTCCAAAAACGCCCTATCAAAAAATCTTAAATAATTATGAAGAAGACCAATCAAAGTTGGAGCCAAATCATAATTATATTTGGGAGGATGGAGAGAAAAAATATAATGAATTCCCTGAAAACGAAATTCTGCTTTCTGATTCCTCAAGAGAAATAATCCGCAATGCTTCTAATACACAGTTATTCGAGTTTTTTTTCTCTGAAGAATTGAAAAACTTCATAGTAGAAGCTACTCGCGAGAATAATTTCAATATGACATCGAATGATTTGGATGTTTTTTTGGGAATAATTATATTGTCAATTTTCAATGAGAGGAAATCCCAAAAAGACTACTGGTCTGTAGATCCCCTGTTGATATGCAATCCCATCGCTGAAGCAATGAGTCGCAACGAATTTCTGAAAATAAAAGCGAATATCAAATGATCGAAAACACAGTGTAGAGATGTTGACGACAGAGCATGGAGGGTGAGAAAAGTTCTTGATATTTTCAGAAAAAACATTCTCCGGTTCGGGTTTTTCTCCACAACTTTATCTATCGATGAGATGATGGTAAAATTCTATGGAAGGACTATTTTACAGCAGTTTATGATGAACAAACCGGAGCGTTTTGGAATAAAAATGTGGGGCATTTGCAGCGCAGATGGATTTTCATTTGACTGCGATATTTACTGTGGCAAGGGTTCAAACATTTATTCCGCGAATAAAGAAATTAAATTGAAAAAATGTGCCCTAGGGAGTCGTGTCGTTATGGAGATGGTTCAAAAGCTGCTTACACTGGTTGTTCCAAAAAAAAATAATACAGTATCATTTATACTTTGATAATTTTTTCACCAACCCCGACCTACTGATTCATCTAAAAAATCTTGATTTGAGAGCGACAGGTACTGTGAGAGCAAACAGAGTAAAAGTAAAAAATGATTTGGATCAGAAGGTAGGGAGGGGTACATTTTCTGCAAAGCACGAAAAAAATAGTGGTATGAACTTCATCACTATGATGGATTCGAAGCAGGTATCATTGCTTTCAACAATATCCGGTGTCACGCCGCTATCAACAGTGAAACGTTTTTCCCGACAGGAAAGGGCTCAAATAAATTTACATTTCCCTTCAGCGTTCACGGGGTACAATAAGTACATGGGTGGAGTCGATCTTCACGATGCGCATTGCAGCAATTTGATGCCATGCATCAGAGCGAAAAAATGGACTTGGGTTATTTTCATAAGGCTTATCCAAGCAGCTATTGCTAATGCCACCATTCTTCGCAATTTGACTAGCGACGGCACAAAAGAGGGGAGTAAAGTAGTAGGACTCGAAAACGCGAGAAACTACCTTGCAAAGGGCGGAAAGAAAAATGCGATAGCACACAAGAGTATGACTGTAAAATCGAAAAAGAACTGTGAACACTATCACAGATGTGGCACAAGAACGCAGAAAGTGTGTATGAGCTGCAACGTTTATCTATGTTCCCCCTGCTTTACGCTCGTCCATACAAAAAAAAATAGTCTTTGGTTCATCGGCAGGGGAATAGAGGAATGAAATAGAAAAGAAAAACAAAAAAAAAGAAAATTGTAAAAAGCAACAAAAAAAATAACAAAATAAAAAATAAAAAAACAAAAAATTATAAAATAAAAAACAAAAACAAAAAAAATATAAAATAAAAAATTTAAAAAAATGACAAAAAAATTGAAAGCAAAAAAAAGAATAATAAAAAGTAAAAAAAAGGCTCTCGATTTTGCGTTCACCTCCTCGTGGTGAGAGCCGGGCAACGGCAAAGTATTTTGACGGCTGAGGAACGCCGTCAAAGTGTTTTTCGTCTTCTCGCTCTAAACCTGAAAACTAAAAAAAAATCTTCATACGAATTTTACCTACAATTTTCCACTTTGTTCTCGAATTCGGCAAATCTGATCACGGATTCACAATCAGCGCCCTCGAAAAACCCAACCTATAAATTTTCACGAAAAAATACGGAATTCGCAAATTTGTGTCCGCCATTTTGAATTTGGTAAATCTGACAACGGATTCGCAATCAGTGCCCTCGAAAACCCCTACCTACAAATTTTCACGAAAAAATACGGGATCCGTCGATTTTTGTCCGCCATCTTGGATCCGCCATTTTGAATTTGATAAATCTGATAACGGATCTGTAATCAGCGCCCTCGAAAACCCCCACCTATAAATTTTCACGAAAAAAAAATACGGAATACGGAATTCGCAAATTTGTGTCCGCCATCTTGAATTTGGCAAATCTGATAACGGATTCGTAATGAGCGACCCCAAAAACCCTTGTATACAGCTGGAATCCCATTGAAAAAGATAGTTTTGTCAGGGTGAGAGAAAAGCACATATAAATTTTCGGCTTCGAACCGCCATATTGGACTCCGCCATCTTGAATTTCAAAATTTTGACTAATGGATTTTATAGATTAGGGTCCATGGACGCCATATCTTCACCTCCCGGAGGGGTCCTCATCGATTTTTGATACGAAAAGGTCGATTGAAAAAAAAATTGCAACGAAAAAACGCGTTTTTTTTGCATAAACAAACATAACTTTGTCGGGTGGCATTTTTTGCAAATTTTGAGCACGGATTCTGGAAGCTGATAAAATTTCGCGTCGGATATGGCTATTCCTGATTTTTTTCAGAATAGGTTTCATGGCAGGAACAGCCGCTGAAAATCGGATAAAAAAAGCGTCCGTTTGAGACTTAATGGGTTAATAGACTGCCGAAAGGAGTTTTCTTTTAATTTAAAAGAGCCAGAGTCCGTAGCTTAAGGTGTGTTGTCGGAATGGGATGAGAGTGTTTTTTTTTCCTTGTTATTTTTTTTTTATTATTTTTTTTTGTTTTCTTGGACTTAAAATATTAACAAAAAAAAAATCGAATCCATTTAGAAGAAATTTGTACGGGACGGTGGAATACGCGAGCGCCGTGAAGGTTTTTGAATTGTGTGTGCTGTATGAGAGGGAGAGAGAGAAAGTGAGAATAAACGGTCGTTACCGCGCGCGCGTTATCTACCCGGTGTCCTGTTTATATCGAGTCTCCGCGGTCGCGAATAAATTGAAAGTAAAAAAAAACAACGAGAATAAAAGTTTGTTGTTTAGACTCGAGCACAAATTGGAAATTTTGGGCTTTCTTAATTTCAAACATCAACCTACGCCCCTCTATCGTGTTACAAAAAAAAACTGAGTCTTGCCGGATACACGATTGCCGCGTCAATGGAGAGAAAAAAAAGTAAAATAAAATTTTGCTGTGAGGACGTGCACACCTCGCGGCTGGCGCCCATTCTCTTCGGCTGTCGTGGCATTAATTTGCGTAGCGATATAGCTCGATTTGGCCAGAGAGGTCGAGTAAAAATCCGAGGAATTATCTCTCAAAAAAAAAAATATCGCGTCACAAATTTTTGGCGCCCAACGTGGGGCCCGATGTATGAAATTTCTTTGCAATTTATTTTCTGGCATATTTTAAAGTTAATGAAAAATTGGTAAATTAATAAAATCTATTCGCGAATTTATTAAAGGAAAATTTTCAACTTATATAAAGTGAAATTATAATATACGAATTAATTATCAGTGGATTGGGAATGGTTTTTCGCGCTAATAGCGGTAACGACGCGTGTTCGAGTGAGTTGGGTTAAAATCTTGAAAAAAAAAAAAAAAAAAAAAAGTATAGAAGTAACCGTCCCCTTATTCTCTCAAATTGGGAGAGATAATAATCGAGCGAAAATAAGTGTCTGTGTGAAAATCGAAGGTCGGTTGATTAAAGGAAAGTCGGAGTGGAATATTCGGAATAATATTCAAATATTATTTAGTGTGGCGGGTACTCGTCATATATATATTTTTTTGTTTGTGCGTAACGGGAATAGCGATAGTTTCTACCGTCTCTCGAGAGTCGTCGAAAGAGGCCTCGAGAGATTTCCGCGAATATCGTTATTTTCTGCTTTGTATAATTCTGTGTTTTTTTTGGTGAGATAGGACAGAGAGCCTGTCCGTTTTTTTTTTTTTCTTTCGCCTTTCTTCGTCTCTCAGGACGATTTCGAGTCAAGTGTGGTCGAGGATAAGAATTAATACCGTGGTAAAGTACAGTTATTTATTTATTGTTTTTTTTTCTCTTGATATTTCGAGCTTGAGAAATTGCTCGATTAAAATTTTTTTTGGATACTCTCTCTCCCAGGTTTACCCCGTACTGTCTCCGAGTCGAACGGCTTTGGCCAATGTTGACAAAATTGTCGCGCGGCCGTAGGTCGTCGCTTACCGGTGCGCTATAGGGTGAGCGAAAAGTAGCGGAATACTCGCTCGCCGTGTATAGAATTTATGTTTTTGAATTTTGAAAATAGTTGCCGTTAACCATGGAATTAAATAATCTCTATATTGTTCGACTCATTCATTTAGTGAATCATATTTTTTTTTCTTGTGTTTTTTTTGTGGGAAATATTTTATTAAATCATTTATTTATTATAATTTTTTTTTAATTGTTTCTTTTATGGGTGACAATTTTAAGGTGGCCACCCCTTTTTAAAATCGTTTGGGCTCAATTTTTTGGAAAATTGAGGTGCGTTTTTGAAATAGTTTTTCGCGCCCTCTTCAAAAAAAAAATGGCGCCCATATGAAAAAAATAGATTTAATAGAAAAAAAGATTTTTTTTTTGAAAAAAAACAAAAATGGCATTCCTCGCTGACGGAAGCAAAGTCGATTCGATTTCGAACACGGAAGACCTGGATAGATATTGTTGAAAAAATGTTATGATAGAGAAAAAAAATATAAAAAACTCGAAATCGAACGAAAATTCAAGCGTTGAGTTTGACTTCCGCAGTACCTCGGGAACGGCGGAAAGCGCGAGCGGATTCGGCGAACGGAGTAGGCGCCGGAGCTTCGGCTGCTATCTTCGCGTCGCGGCTGTCATGGGGCCGCAAGCGTCACCGAGAAATGTCAAGCCACAGCTGACGTTTCAAAAAGACGTCAGCTGCTGCTTGACATTTCTCTGTGACTGTGTTTTTTTCACAAACGCTTCTTGAAGCAAGGTAGCAATGGCCAAAGAGTTGTTTTGAACCTTTGGCGGTCTTTTTGAAAATTGCAACTCCGGTTACCAGTTGTTAATGAGAATGTTTGAAAAATGTCTACAATTGCTTGACAAAAAGGGTTTTCAGTTAATTTGAGGGCCGTACTTCTAATAAAATAACCCCTTTATCGTAGTTTTCAAGCCGAGGTAGGGGATTTCTTTTAAAAGAGATATCCGGAAATGACGAAAAATATTCCCCATTCATCTCTTTATCGCTATTATTGCCTATTAGAGCGTAATCTTCATCACTATCCTTGTTCATTGTTAATTATTTCATACAACGCGTCAATAATTTTAAAAGAACCAAAGTTCCCGCTGCGCTCCCCATCTTGATAATAATAATGCCGATCCGAACAGTTCGAATTGTGGAAAGCGTAAGCTCGTTGAAGCGTGCACAGTTTTAACCCATAATTCGGAGTCATCGTGCCCGCTTTTGACGCTGCGAGTTTTACAATAGGTTTGACACCCACACAACCGACAATGTCGAGTCTCTGCTTGAATATCGAGCGTATCAACGAGATGCGGGAAAAGGTTTAAAAAGCATTCGATTATCGGTTGTTACGAATGATTTTGTCGTTTTCGAGGCTCAGGACGAAATCAAAATCGCATTTTTTTTTATGCATTTATCAAAACCGTTGACCGATGAGCCAAATAGCAGCACCGCAATGTGGGAAAAGTGTCATACGCAACTCCGCTCGAGGTGATGTGCCATCAAGAAGCGTAGGCAAATACCATTCTCATCCAACTTCCACTTGTCGCGAAGCAAAATCATTTGCTTCAATACCTATGTTTGTTTGGCAAGAAAGAAAAACAAGATTCGAGGATAAAAACGAGGATGAAAATAACTGACGAAGCTGACGAAGCAACCCTTCAGTTTTCTTCCTCTCACTGCACATTCAAAAGGTCCGCTTAAAATGAAATAAAACGTGTAACCCTTTGAAAGACGGATACATTGAAAGTTTAGGTGTTTTTGAATTTTTGCTGGATACCAAGCTTAAGCGGGTGCACCACATTCCATATATCGCCAATTTTTTTCCAATAGTAAGAGCTTTTTGATGAATAAATGGTGGTTTTGTAATGGCGGCGGAGGGGGGGAGTATAACGACATGGACTTATAAAAAATATTCAAAATCGAATTTTTTCTCGAAGTTTGGCAGAAAATTGGTGACTTCATTGAAAAGCCGAACATTTGCTCTATGCTTTTATTAAAAACTTCACTCAGCGCTCATTTTTTTCGTAAGCGTTCGTAGTTTGAAATGCCCTTTGAATCATCGTGCTGCCATAATTTAAGACTGGCTAATGTTTGTTCGTTTTTCGACTGCACTTTTCGGGTGAATCAATTGAGCTATCTGGATTAATATAAGTTTACTAAAGTCATTTTTTGACAACCCCTAATGAGTCTTCGTGGTCGAAAAAAAGAACCGCCTACTACGGCAATTTTGAAATTTTAGGACTTTGGCGATTTTGAACGGAATACGTTCAGATACAATATAACGTTTTTTAAGGATTTGAAAAAAAAATGATATTTTCAGCGCGTGAGATAGGTACGATTTTCACTTTTCTCGCCGATGGATTCCGGAATTCGACAAGGGTTGCGGCTTCGCGTGTGGTTCCGCTTAAGAATATGAGAATATCAGCGTCGTTTAAGACGTCGAAATTTGCGCGACGTATTAAAAAAACTCAACTTATCTATTCATTTTACTTATGGTCATAGCGAGTAGACAATTCGGGCAGTACAGCGAGCTGCGAGTACGACGCATTATTTACGTGATAAATATAAAATCATTGTTCCACTTGATGTGTCCGCGCGAATTTCAACCTCGTTTGTGCATGCTGCGTCGCTGCAAGCGATCAAAGATAAAACTGATGCTCGGAATGGTTTTTGGAGCTTAAATCGGGGATCCGTTGGCGAATTAGCATCTTATTTTCGGCCAGAGCGACTGGACAAGTCGTGCGGTGTCGCAAGTCGCCAACAACAATATCGTTATTTACATGATAAAGATGAAATAGGCGTTCCCCTTGACGTTTCCGGACGAAGTTGAACGTCGTTCGACCATGCCCGGCATAGCGGACGTCGATTTTATCGTATATCCAGCAAACGAGTGCGAATAATGGTGCATCGGTGAAACGTAGCTCAAACGGCTACCGACTCGCATCGAATGATCAAAAATGATATTGACGCTCAGAGCGATATTTGGGGCCGCAATCGGACATGCCTGAGATGATCCACTCAAACGCGTTCTCGGGAAGAAGCCAAAAGATTCAGACAGACGCATTTTTTTTGTACAAGGTGTACAACACAATAGCCGGATGCTGTTCTATGTCACCCACTCATGATCTATTCAGTCTGGTGTTCTTTTCAACTACTAGAGACTTGTAGGACACCTAAAAATACGTCTGAGAAGTAGCCGGGACGCACGTAATAATTTTTTTTTGATCGGAAGTGTAACATAAAACGGTCTATCAGTATTACCGCTCAGCTCTTGATGACAGATTGTTGTTTAATGATTTTTTTTGTAGTGCCAGAGAGTTTTAGTACACATAAGAACACATGGAGGAAGTAGCCAGAAGTCTCAGAAATAAAAAATGATTTTTTTTTCAGGAAAGTGTAGCATTGTACAGTCCATCTGTGCAATCGTTCATCCCTTAGCGATTTTATGTTGCTCGAGATTTTTTTTAAAGACCTGGAGAGTTCGAGTACACATACAAACACGTGTAAGGAGTAGCCAGAAAATTCAGACACCACCACGATTTTTCTTTTTCATACAAGGTATTTGATAAAACAATCGAACGTTTTTCCATTTCACTCTCCGCTGATTTATCAAGATTATTTTTTTCCAATTACTAGAGACTTCTAGTGCACATAAAAACATGTGTGAGGATCAGCCAGAAGCTTCAGGAATTCAAAATGAATTTTTTTCAGAAAAATATAGCGTAGAGCAGTCAAGTAGTGTCATCGTTTATCCCTGCCGATTTTCTGTTCCCCGAGATTTTTTTTAGCACCTGGAGGGTTCGTCGAGTACACATACAAAAACGTGTAAAGAGTAGCCAGAAGATTCGGACATCAGCACGATTTTTCTTTTTGTATAAGGTGTTTAATATAACAATCGAGCGTTATTCTAATTCACTCGCCGCTGATTTATCAAGATTATTTTTTTCAAACTACTAGAGACTTCTGGTACACCAAAAAACACGTGTGAGAATCAGCCAGAAGCTTAAAAAATTCGAAATGAAGTTTTTTTCAGCCAAGTGTGGCATAGAACAGTGGAGCAGTGTCATATTTCGTCATTTGCCGATTTTATTTTATCCGAGATTTTTTTTTTCTCAACACTAGAAGAGTTCTTGTATACATACAAATACGTGTAAAGAGTAGCCAGAAGATCCAGACACCCGCACGATTTCTCTTTTTGATAGAAGGTGTTTAATACAACAATCGAGAGTTGTTGTATTAAACACTTGTTATCAAGATTATTTTTTTACAACTACTAGAGACTTCTAGTACACATAAAAACACGTGGAAAAATCGGCCAGAAGCTTCACAAATTACAAATGAATTTTTTCCAGAAAAATGTTACGTAGAACAGTCAAGTATTGCCATCGTTTATCCCTGGCCGATTTTCTCTTCCCCAAGATTTTTTTTAACACCTGGAGAGTTCGAGTACACCTAAAAACACCTGTAAAGCTTAGCCAGAAGATTCAGACAGCCGCACGATTTTTCTACTTGATAGCAGGTGTTTAATACAACAATCGAGTGTTGTTCTATTTCACTCTCCGCTGATTTATCGAGACTATTTTTTTTTCAACTACTAGAAACTTCTAATAAACATAAAAACATGTGTGAAAATCAGCCATAAGCTTTAGAAATTCAGAATGAATTTTTTTCAGAAAAGTGTTACGTAGAACAGTCAAGTAGTATCACCGTTTATCCCTCGCCAATTTTCTGTTTCCCGAGATTTTTTTTTAGCACCTGGAAGGGTCGAGTACACATCCAAATACGTGTAAAGAGTAGCCAGAATATTCACACACACGCACGATTTTTCTTTTTGATAGAAAGTGTTTAGTACAACATTCGAGCGTTATTCTATTTCACTCTCTGCTGATTTATCAAGACTATTTTTTTCCAAACTACTAAAGATTTCCAGTACACATAAAAACACGCGTGAGTATCAGCTGGAAGTTTCAGAAACGCAAAATGATTTTTTTTTTAGAAAAGTGTAGTGTAGAACATTAATGCAGTGTCATTTCTCGGCGATGGCAGATTTTCTGTTCCCCGAGATTTTTTTTTAACACCTGGAGAGCTCGAGTACACATACAAAATCTGTAAAGAGTAACGGGAAGATTCAGACACCCGCACGATTTTTCTACTTGATAGCAGGTGTTTAATACAACAATCGAGTGTTGTTCTACTTCACTCTCCGCTGTTTTATCAAGACTTTTATTCCAACTACCAGAGGCTTCTAGAACACATAAGAACACGTGAGAATCAGCCAGAAGCTTCAGAAAATGGGAATGATTTTTTTTTTCAGAAAAGTGTAACATAGACCAGTCGGGCAGTGTGATCTTTCATCCCTTGGCGATTTTCTGTCGTCCATTATTTTTTTTTGAAGACCTGCAGAGTTCGAGTACACATACAAATACTTGTGAAGAGTAGCCAGAAGATCCAGACACCCACACGATTATTTTTTTGATAGAAGGTGTTTAATACAACAATGGAGAGTCGTTCTATTTCATTCTTCGCTGATTTATAAAAAAAAATTTTTGCCAACTACTAGAGACATCCAGTACACATAAAAACACGTGTAAGAATCAGCCAGAATGTTCAGAAATTGAAAATGATTTTTTTCCAAAAAAGTGTCGCGTAGAACAGTCAAGTATTGTCATTGTTTATCCCTGGCCGATTTTCTGTTCCCCGAGATTTTTTTAGCACCTGGAGAGTTCAAGTGTACATCCAGTACGCATACAAACACGTGTCAAGAGTAGCCAGAAGATCCAGACACCCGCACGGTTTTTCTTTTTGATAGAAAGTGATTAATATAACAATCGAGCGTTCTTCTATTTCACTCTCCGCTCATTTATGAAGGTTCTTTATTTCAAACTACTACAGACTTTCGGTACACATAAAAACTCGTGTGAGAATCAGCAGACGCTTAAAAAAATCCAAAATGAAGTTTTTTCAGCAAAGTGTGGCATAGAACAGTCGTGCATTGTCATCTTTCGTCACTGGCCGATGTTCTGTTGACCGAGATTTTTGTTTAGCACCTGGAGAGTTCGAGTACACATACAAAACCATGTGAACAGTAACCAGAAGATTCAGACACCTGCACGATTTTCTATCTTATAAAAGGTGTTTAATACAAGAATCGAGTGTTGTTCTATTTCACTCTCCCTTGATTTATCAAGACTATTTTCTCCCAACTACTAGAGACTTCTACTACACATATTTAAAACACGCCTGAGTATCAGCCAGGAGCTTCAGAAACGCAAAATGATTTTTTTTTAGAAAACTGTTGGGTAGAACAGTCTGAAGTGTCATGAAACTTGCTAGTACTTTCTGAAGCTTCTGGAATATTCTCACACGTTTTTTATGTGTTCTACAGGTCTTTAGTAGGTGAAAAAAATTGACTTGATAAATCAGTGGAGAGTAAAAGAGAACAACACTCGATTGTTGTATAAAACACCTGCTATCCAAAAAAAAGAACGTGCGGGTGTCTGAATCTTCTGGCTACTCTTTATACGTTTTCGTATGTGTACTCGAACTCTCCAGGTTTTTAAAAAAATCTGGGGGAAAAGACAATCGGCTAGGGATGAAAGATGACATTTCAGACTATTCTACACTACAGTTTTCTAAAATATAATAAATTCATTTTACGTTTCTGAAGCTTCTGGCTGATGCTTATGCGTGTTTTTATATGTACTACAAGTCTCTAGTAGTTGTGAAAAAATAGTTTTTATAAATCAGCGGAGAGTGGAATAGAGCAACTCTTGATTGTTGTATTAAAAACCATTTATCACAAAGAATAATCGTGCCGGTATCTGAATCTCCTGGCTACTCTTTACACGTTTATGTATGTGTACTCGAACTCTCCAGGTGTTAAAACAAATCTCGGGGAAGAGGAAATCGGCCAGGGATTAACGATGTCACTACTTGACTGTTCTGCGCTACACTTTTCTGAAAAAAATTCATTTTGAATTTCTAAAGCTTCTGGCCGATTCTCACACATGTTTTTATGCGTACTATAAGTCTCTAGTAGTTGGAAAAAAACAATCTCGATAAATCAGGGGAGAGTGAAACAGAACAACGTTCGATGGTTGTATTAAACACATTCTATTAAAAAGAAAAATCGTGCGCGGGTCTGGATCTTCTGTCTACTGTTTACACATGTTTGTATGTGTACTCGAACTCTCCAGGTGCTAAAAAAATCTCGGGGAACAGAAAATCACTCAGGTATTAAACGTGACGCTACTTGACTGTTCTATGCTACACTTTTCTGAAAAAAAATTATTTTCAATTTCTGAAGCTTCGGGCTGATTCTCACACATGTTTTTATGTGTGTTAGAAGTCTCTAGTAGTTAAAAAAAAAAATCTTGATAAATCAGCGGAGAGTGAAAGAGAACAAGACTCGATTGTTGTATTAAATACCTACTGTCGAATAAAAAAAAATAAGGTGCGGGGGTCTGAATCTTCTGGCTCCTCCTTACACGGGATTGTATGTGTACTCGAACTCTCCAGGTGTTAAGAAAAAACTCGGGGCTAAGAAAATCGACCAGCGATGAAAGATGCCACTTCAGAGTGTTCTACACTACACTTTTCTAAAAAAAATCATTTTGCGTTTCTGAAGCTTCTGGCTCATACTGATACGTGTTTTTATGTGTACTAGAAGACTCTATTATTTGAGAAAAAATAGTCTTGATAAATCAGCGAAGAGTGAAATAGAACAACGCTCGATTGTTGTATCAAACACCTTCTATAAAAAATAACGGCAAAGACGCGCATCTTACTGCTTTTCCATATATTACACCTCTGGCCATGAGCTTTTATTTACAGGCAGTATTAATCGAACCTGAATTTGACACTTGAGAGCCTGCCCTTCTAAAGGCGGCAGTAACACGATAATAGCATGCACAGTCTTGCCTGCGTATTTGTTTTAAAACCTACCGACTTACGAGAGTATGTCTATAGATTGATAACAAGGTCGCCAATTTCGGAGGTAAGTTGTATTATTGGTGTGTATATGTATGTGTTTCATCGACGGACGAGTGCGACGATCGGCATTTGTTTGCCGTTCGTCTCTTCGCGATCGTTTCTTGTGGGCATAAACATCATGGATGACGCCCAAAGACTCCGGATGCACGCGCTTCTCGTGCGATTTGAAAATAATTTTTCACAGTGTGTGCGAGAGTACGAGCAGGAATTTGGACCACCTCCTCCTTCGCGGCAGAGTTTTCCACGGTAAGTACATGTTAGGAGACGTCTATTAATTACGTGAGCTCCAAATGGGAAGCGGGACATTGTTTTGGAAAAATCTCACCACATTTGATTTAAGGCCTCTATGCACACAAAAAAAAATCAAGGAGCAGAAACATTTCACAATTTTTAAGTTATTTTTTAAATAAAAAAAAGCTAAGAAATTTAATTAAAATTTTGAATTTTCTTTCGGGACATCTCATTAATAGTTGATGAGAAATTGTGAAAAAGATAACTAGATTTTTTTTTGGAAATTGTGATATTTTTTGCTCAAAATTTTGGATTTTTTTCTCGAAATTTTGAATTTTTTATTTGTAAATTTTTTTTTCTTTACATTCCATGAGTACTTAACCCTAGGACCCTACACTATCTGTATGAAACAAATAACCTACACTGGGGTTACGCGCACCCCAGCCCTTCAAATCAACGCTGCTAACGAACCGTTTGTCGTAGTTTTTTTTTTTTAATCGAACGCTGAGAAACTGAAGAATGGAATAGGATTTGCGAGAATAACCTAATACGACTTTTTCAACATGAAAAATGGGATCGAACAAAGCAAGACAAATATTTTAGCATATCTCACTAAAAATAATTTAAAAAATTATTACACTTTTTTTACACATATGTTGGACAATTTTTTCATTGATTCTTGAAAAAGACCGTATGGACCAAGCTTAAAAAAATTGCCAATACAAAATTCGAAGTTCTTGGAGAATTTCACAAGGGGTAAAGATGGCACTTTTTTCAAACATTTGAATATGTTTCGGTGTGGTTTCTTGAGGGGAAAAGTGTAAATAAATGTTTAAAAAATGATTTTATGTCAAAACATAGTGTTTTCTATTTCAAAAACATATTCTTTGAACTTTTTTGTTTTGTGGTATCAAACAAAAAACATATAAAAGCAGGGTTGACAAAAAATTCTAAAAAAATCGCTACATGTACTTTGATATGACATATTAGCAATGAAAACAAAATAAATGTACATATATCGTATTAATAAATAGATTAATGTACATGTGTTCGGTGTAATTTTATTTCAGTGTGCATTGAAAGCACTGCATCGAGCGATGGTCTTGGCAACGCGGCAGTCGGCATTTCGGACCGGTGTATCCACATTGTTTACTTCCTATAGCTTCATTTGTATAGACGACTATTTTCTCCAAAGTTTCGTCAGGTAGCAAAAGCGACCACGCTGCAAATTCGCTCCTCACACTGGCTCCGGCCCCGATGCCACACGGCTTTATCTTATGAGGAGATGTAATGCGCGAGCGGGGAGCAGGAGGGTCGAGTGACCACTTGTAACGGTTTTTCCTGTAAATAAATTTATTTCGAGTACAGCTGAGAGCACATTCGGATGTACGACGCCTTTTTATTTTCTCCACCTGTCGTGTGACCATTTCATCGTCGCTGTCTGTACCGTCACTGGCAGAATCCCGTCCCCCTTCTAAAGAGTCTTCATCGGAACCCTCCAATTCTTCTTCGTGGTCTGACTCACTACCCGTGGAATTGTTGTCCTGTGGCTCCTCTTCATTATTTGTCGCCTGCGGCATCCTCCGGACCTCCTCCGCCTTCCCTACTCGCGACCTAAGCTCCATGGCTTTATGCTAATAAAAACATTTAGAATAGTATAAAAACGTTTATAATGTAATTTTTGTAGACAACACACTGATTTTATAAAGGCAAATGATAAGAAACAATATAAATAATAATATACTTCCATAGAGGAAAATATCGCAAAAAGTGTGGGGTTACGCTAACCGCAGCTCTTGAAAAATGTTAACTGCGTCATTTCCAAACTATAATTGAAGATTATTCCGTTACGAACCTGCTCTAGAGAGTCCCCTCTCCTAATGCGTTCGATATTTTCACGTGACTACCGAAACTGCCGAAATGCCAGAGCCGTAAAAATTACGTGGGGTGTGGCGTACCCATGTGTAGGGTCCTAGGGTTAATAGAAAAGTATTACAAAAATAACGATTTTTTTTTCATCTTAACTATTATCAATTGACGTTTAAGGATGTATGCTAATTGAAAATCGCCGAAATTCCTTTGACCACGGATACAAAATTTTAAGAATAGATTCTTAAATGTATTCTATACGCGTGGGAAAATTTATAACTCATTCCTGTGATTTTATCTTCATCTTATGATTTTATCATTCTTACACTCATCAAAGCAATTAGAGGAGCAGAAAAACTTCCATTTTTGCAGTGATTTTTGCAAGGCCGTAACTTCTTGAAAGATGGTAATATCGGGGAAACTGAAAAAGCATTTTGAAGGTTGAAATCTCTAGTTTAAGAATCTCGCGGAGAATTTTTTTTTAGGGTCACACTTACAATTAGTTCTGATATAAAAAAATAGCGCGACAAAAAAAAATTCGATGTTTTTGTCGTTTTTCCACATCGTGCACGGGCTGAAAAAAAATTATCTGGCTGAATGAATACGTGAGTCTTTCAGCCTGATTCTTTAGATTCAATTTGGTATTTTTTCGCTCTTCATACGACCACTTGGCGCTGAGATATCGCCGATGGAATGAAAATCCAGCTTTTTTTCTTGATTAGCGATATCTTATGAACCTTTATAAGATCCTTTTGGTATTTGACAGGAAACATTTTTTTTCAAGCTGCATATGGACTTGAAAAAGTACAAAAAAATGACGTTGTCCGCCGTTCTGGAAAATCCACCACAACTTTGCAAATATAGCGAAAATTATCAATGTTTTCAGGTATTTATCGAGCTCAATACATGCCCAAAGACTCTGTAAATTTTCAAATGGATCGGTGGAACCGTTTTTTTTACCCGAATCGTCAAAAGTTCATGAAAAATTAAAGCAAGCACATGTCTTGCTCCTTTACACGCCATTGACGATGGTTAAGATGAAATAAAAAAACGTTATTTTTCTCACTACTTTTTATTTCATGTAATTTTGCATGAACTACCCATTAAATCTCGCAAAGAAACGAATTTCAAAGTTTTGAATTTTTTTTTAAATTCATTATTGATTGAAAAATCGTATAGCGATGCGTATAAAAAGGTGTATGAATATTTGCTTCGTAGTATCAACTTAATTTAATGCAATTAATTTGAACTCGATAAATTATGCCATGCAATAAAAAAATCGCGTCAGGTCTTTGCGTATGTATTGAGCTTCAAAAACCTGAAAACATTGGTAATTTTCGAAATATTTGCAAAGTTGTGGTGGAATTTACTTTAAAATAATTATGTTAAATACCAAAATGAACTTACGGACGACTTATTCAAGTTTCCGAAACCCACCTTCCGTTCGCTATACGACCATTAGTACATGAGATATCGATGATCAAAGCAAAAAGCTCACTTTTTATTCAATCGGCGATATCTCAGCGACAAATGGTCGTATGGAGAGCCAAAAAACCAAATTGAAGCTAAAGAATCTGACTAAAATACTCCAGCATTGATTCAGTGAGGAACATTTTTTTCGAGTATATGGACGACTTTGAATTTAAAAAATTCGCAAATTTTTTACTCGTGCTACTTCCTATGACAGCGCCGCGCGTGACGCTCGAAAAAACAAAATTTCGCAAGATTCTTGAACTAGATATTTCGAACTTCAAAATGCCTTTGCCCCCCCCCCCCTATTCCGAAGTAACAGCCTTTCAAAAATTACTGAACAAAATTCTGAAATTTTTCTGCTCTTTTAATTTTCGCTCTCAGTGTATTATAACATTATAAAACGTACGGAGTGCAAATATGAACACCTCAAGGATGAAATAATTCTAGAATAGGGCCGAATGGAAGCACCACCTTACCCTACCCTATTTTTTTGTTCACGATGGAATATTTTTTCAAAAGGCTAGCGGAGACCATTGCTGCGCATGGCGTTTTGAAAGCACCCCGTCAACCGCGTGCGAAGGAGGTCGCGGACGAAGTTAGAGGTCCGGTTATCGAAGCGATTGAAAGAAATCCGATACAGAGTGCAAGAGGCATCGCTCGAAACCTTGGTATGTATGCGAAACGTGCGGATGTACGCGCCGGGGTAGGACGGGTCAGTAGCGGGGGGGGGGCGGGAGGGAGGGAGGACAGAGAGAGAGAGGGGGAGATTGATTGATCATTGTTTATTTAGCCCTTGGCTATCCCTATACATTATCTTGTACGCTTGTTACACAGCCTTGACAGTGAAATTTTTTTTAAAAAGCCTTGACAGTTAGACTTAGGATGCCTCTCTCAACGTGTCAGATCAGGGTGTACAGGTTATTATGGATAAGTATAGACGAGTAACCATATTCGAAAATGTAATACGTGCGTAGCCACGTAGCGGTGCATGAGGAGACCTGAGACCATAAGCTGCACACCTAAGTTTTATACGAAATGGACACTGTCGGGACACTATAACTTCTTAATCCGATATGAAAACACGAATCGCGGCCACATCGGATTCGCTCTTTCTAATTTATTTTTTGTACATGAAGTTAAGGTCAAGTGACCTTTAAAAACCTCCAGTGTCAGGTTTGATTAAAATAAAATCACACTTTTTCTTTCAGTGCAGCATATTGAATCCGCCATTTTGAGTTCTCAAAATTCAGTATCAAAATAGAATTCAGCGACCCCAAAAACCTCCACGTATCAACGCCCACTTGGATTAAGCATTTTTTACATTTTTGTTCCGCCAAACTGGATCTGCCATTTTGAATTTCCAAAATTCTATATAAAATTTCGATTCAGCAACCCCAAAATAGGTGCGAAAATGAAAAAAAAAAAAATTCCATCACATTTTTGGTACAAATAGTTATTTTGGTAAATATCCGGAAGTGTCACTCCTGTCAGAATCGAGACGTTTTCACTTAGTTTCGTGGCATCGAGGCCACGAATCGTGGAATCGTGGGGTGCGTAGAACACTGGGGTGGGCGAAGGGGCACCTCGGATGTGTGCGTAGAATCGTGGGATGCGTAGAACACAGGGGTGGGCGCAGGGCACCTCGGATGGGCGTGTGGAATCGCAGGGTGTGTACAACACTGGGGTGGGCGGAGGGCACCTCGGATGGGTGCGTAGAATCGTGGGGTGCGTAGGACGACATTATTTTTGTGGATGCGCTGCCATAATAATATTAAATATGATGTTTTTTAACTCTATATGTTCTTTAACATATACTTTTATGTGCCCAGATGTGAACCGTGAGACGGTACGGAAAATTTTGAAGGAGCACCGGTACCCCTACCGCGTGCACAAAACTCAGCACCTTCACGCCGAAGATTACGAGCGGAGGCTGGAGTATTGTGCGTGGGCCATTGGGCAAGAAGGAGAAGAACCGGATTTTTTTAAATACGTATTGTTTACTGACGAGGCGGGATTTACAAACTGCGAGACGTTCAACCGTCAAAACGTTCGATACTGGGCGGAAGAAAACCCCGAATGGATTAATGAAGTTCATCGTCAGAACCGTTGGCGTGTAAACGTATGGGCTGGTATTCTCAACGATAGAATTATCAGTCCATGGTTTTTTGATGGGAATATGGATAGCGTTAAGTATGCAGAATTATTGGAAAACGGTCTCCCCGAGCTTCTGGAAGACGTTCCTTTGGCTGTCCGGCTAAGAATGTGGTGGCAACAAGATAGACACCCAGCTCACACAGCACGAAACGTGCGAGTAATTCTGAATCGACGCTTTCCCGATGGGATTCTCGCTTCAAATGGAACGATTCCGTGGCCACCACGATCGCCAGATTTGACACCCCTCGATTTTTTCGTATGGGGAACAATAAAAAACATTGTTTATAGGACCGAACCGACTACCGAAGACGATATGTGAGGGAGAATACGGGGTGCGTTTGCAACAATAACGCCCGGTATGCTGCGCCAGACTAGAGCTCACATGACTAGAGGACTAGAATTATGTGTAGATAGAGAAGGGGCCCACATTGAGCACATTATCAAGAGATGGAACCCATAGTTTCATTTCTTCGGAAGGTGTTCAATGTGGACTCAGTCTTTACCGCGATCAGTTCTTCCTTTTATGGAATGTAGGCTGTGGTCTGTAACAGTAGCCGGCGTACATCTCTCTTTCATATCGTTTATTGTAGTTGATTCGAGATCGGTAACCTGCTTTGAGTTCTTCAAACAAAAAAATATAGGAGCGTCATATTGAAGGATTTTTCTGACGTCGGGACGTATCATTGAAGCCGAAAAAACGATTCGGAATTTGAAGGAAAGTTACTAACAAGTTTCTGCTATGTGGACGGTCGTAAGAGCACCTCATTTTTTACCGAATGGCCAAAAAAGGGTTTGGGTTCTTGACGGTCGCGGACTTAACGCTATCTACATAACTTTCAAAAAATCATGAATAGCAGATTATTGAAAATACCAGTCAATAAATTTTCCCGCCAATGATGATGCGAGGAAGCTTCCAAAAGCCGTTCAGGGTGCACTGATGTCTGGTAGCGAAAGTATTCACAGAGTTAGGTTTCTCTGTTTGGACGTTCTGTCTCGTCATGTATCTAAAACTCTTTATATTTTGCTATATGTACATTTGTAAATATTTGTAAATATTCCAAAATGTAATTACCACATATGTTTTATAATGTAAATATTCCAAAATGTAATTACCACATACGTTTTAATCATTATGAATAATTAAGATTATGAATTTTCATTGTACTCAAATTGTATTATACAGTGCCTTCATTTGATGCCTGGACATGCTTGTACAAGCGATAACTTCAAACAGCGGTAGTATTACCGCTCTGTGAAGTTAACGTCATTAGTTGATGACAAAGAGTCATCGACGATATGACTGACCCAAAGTCATGTACGATTTCATATTATTTCCAGTCAGATCGAGTCGAGAAGTCTGACGATCCAGCGAAAACGAGGGCAAAAGCATTATTTACGTAACGAAGATGAAATCGGTGGTCATAATGGTTCTAGGGGTCACAATCTATCATCCCTGATATTACTGACCCGAACTCGTCTCCGATTTCATCTTATTTCCGGTCAGATCGAGACGAAAAGTCTGATGATGCAGCGAGAACGATGGCAGGAACATTATTTATGTAACAAAGGTGAAATCGGTAGACGTAATAGGTTTAGGGTTCTCAATCGATCATCCCTGATAGCACTGACCCGAACTCGTTTCCGATTTCATCTTACTTCCGGTCAGATCGAATCGAGAAATCTGATGATGCAGTGAGAACGATGGCAGGAACATTAGGCACTTAACAAAGATGAAATCGGTAGTCATAATAATTCTAGGGGTCTCAATTGATCATTCCTGATAGCACTGACCCAAACTTGTCTCCGATTTCATGTTACTTCCGGTCAGATCGAGTCGAGAAGTCTGATGATGCAGCGAGAACGATGGCAGGAACATTATTCACATAACAAAGATGAAATCGGTGGTAGTAATAGATCTAGGGGTCTCAATCGATCATCCCTGATAGCACTGACTCGAACTCGTCTCCGATTTCATCTTACTTCCGGTCAGATCGAGTCGAGAAGTCTGATGATGCAGCGAGAACGATGGCAGGAACATTATTTACGTAACAAAGATGAAATCGGTAGTCGTAATAGTTCTAGGGGTCTCAATCGATCATCCCTGATAGCACTGACCCGAAATCGTCTCCGATTTCATCTTACTTCCGGTCAGATCGAGACGAGAAGTCTGATGATGCAGCGAGAACGATAGCAGGAACATTATTTACGTAACAAAGATGAAATCGGTAGACGTAACAGTTCTAGGGTTCTCTATCGATCATCCCTGATAGCACTGACCCGAACTCGTTTCCGATTTCATCTTACTTCCGGTCAGATCGAGTCGAGAAGTCTGATGATGCAGTGAGAACGATGGCAGGAACATTATTTACGTAACAAAGATGAAATCGGTAGTCGTAATAGTTCCAGGGGTCTCAATCGATCTTCCTAGATATCACTGACCCGAACTCGTCTCCGATTTCATCTTACTTCCGGTCAGATCGTGTCGACAAGTCTGATGATGCAGCAAGAACGATGGCAGGAACATTATTCACGTAACAAAGATGAAATCGGTGGTAGTAATAGATCTAGGGGTCTCAATCGATCATCCCTGATAGCACTGACTCGAACTCGTCTCCGATTTCATCTTACTTCCGGTCAGATCGAGTCGAGAAGTCTGATGATGCAGCGAGAACGATGGCAGGAACATTATTCACATAACAAAGATGAAATCGGTGGTAGTAATAGATCTAGGGGTCTCAATCGATCATCCCTGATAGCACTGACTCGAACTCGTCTCCGATTTCATCTTACTTCCGGTCAGATCGAGACGAGAAGTCTGATGATGCAGCGAGAACGATAGCAGGAACATTATTTACGTAACAAAGATGAAATCGGTAGACGTAACAGTTCTAGGGTTCTCTATCGATCATCCCTGATAGCACTGACCCGAACTCGTTTCCGATTTTATCTTACTTCCGGTCAGATCGAGTCGAGAAGTCTGATGATGCAGTGAGAACGATGGCAGGAACATTATTCACGTAACAAAGATGAAATCGGTAGTAGTAATAGATCTAGGGGTCTCAATCGATCATCCCTGATAGCACTGACCCGAAATCGTCTCCGATTTCATCTTACTTCCGTTTAGATCGAGTCGACAAGTCTGATGATGCAGCGAGAACGATGGCAGGAACATTATTTACGTAACAAAGATGAAATCGGTAGTCGTAATAGTTCCAGGGGTCTCAATCGATCTTCCTAGATATCACTGACCCGAACTCGTCTCCGATTTCATCTTACTTCCGGTCAGATCGTGTCGACAAGTCTGATGATGCAGCGAGAACGATGGCAGGAACATTATTCACATAACAAAGATGAAATCCGTAGTAGTAATAGTTCTAGGGGTCTCAATCGATCATCCCTGATAGCACTGACCTGAAGTCGGCTCCGATTTCATCTTACTTCTGGTCAGATCGAGTCGAGAAGTCTGATAATGCGGCGAGAACGATGGCAGGAACATTATTCACGTAACAAAGATGAAATCGGTAGTCGTCATAGTTCTAGGGGTCTCAATCGATCATCCCTGATAGCAATGACCCGAAATCGTCTCCGATTCAATCTTACTTCCGGTCAGATCGAGACGAGAAGTCTGATGATGCCGCCAGAACCATAGCAGGAACATTATTTACGTAACAAAGATGAAATCGGTAGACGAAATAGTTCTAGGGGTCTCAATCGATCATCCCTGATAGCACTGACCCGAACTCGTCTCTGATTTCATCTTACTTCCGGTCAGATCGAGTCGAGAAGTTTGATGATGCAGCGAGAACGACGGCGGGAGAATTATTTACGTAACAAAGATGAAATCGGTGGTCATAATGGTTCTAGGGGCCTCAATCGATCATCCCTGATATTACTGACCCGAACTCCTCTCCGATTTCATCTTACTTGCGGTCATATGGAGTCGAGAAGTCTGATGATGCAGCGAGAACGACGGCAGGAGAATTATTTACGTATCAAATATGAAATTGGTAGTCGTAATGGTTCTAGGGGTCTTATTCGATCATCCCTGATATTACTGACCCAAATTCGTCTCCGATTTCATCTTACTTTCGTTCAGATTGTTTCGAGAAGTCTGACGATGCAGCGAGAACGAAGGCAGGAGCATCATTAACAAAGATGAAATCGATGAATTCGCGGTAGTCGTTTCAGGAATGTTCGTCTGAGGCCACGAAAACCATTTGGATCATCGATTTCACTTTTGCTCGCTCTATTGTTTTTATAAAATTAGACGAGGTGTGGTTTTTAACATTCAAGACAATGTATTTGATTACAATAAATATATTTCATGGGCACTTTGTTTCATTTTTCGCCGTCGATATCATTTTTTTAATTATCTGAAGGGTCCTCGACGTATGTGTGACGGGTATGACGGGAATATGGTAACAAATGCCTACAACCATCACTGAAGCCGTCGATTATTAGTAAACGAAATTATTTTATACGTATTAGTCTTTAATTGATTTGGTTATATGAAAAATTGAAAATGTTATGGGTTTTTTTAAAAGTTGGATCATGCATTTCCACCTCTCAGATGCATATTTGCAATGTTTCAGAGTTCTAAGTAGTTGGGAATTGGGTGAAATATAGATTTTCCGTTTTGCATCTCACAGAAAGCCCTTTTTCAAGTTATATCATGCATCAAGACCTCTTAGATGCATGTTTGCAAAATTTAAGAGCTCTAAGAAGTCGGGCAGTGGATGAAATATCCATTTTCCGTTTTTCATCTAACACCAAATCAAGTTAGATGAAAGCTTGAAGAAAAACCAAACAAAAAAAAAACAAACTGTACCTCTATACTTCAAATTATAGACAAATTGGGTAGTTTCCGACTGTGTTATTTTTATTTCTTAAGACAACAAATCTAATAGAAACTCTTAATAAATAATCTCATCGAGCGTGGTAATTTTTATCACCGCTGCTACAATCAAAAATGAAAAATTCGATTAAACTCGTAATGAAAAGGAATCAATTCATTATTGATTCAACATGGAAACGTCCATCTCGAATCTTCATGGTACCGGCAATACGGCAATACGAACAATCGCTTGGTGCATCCAAATTTGAAAAACAATAAATTGTTGATAATTCTGTGCTTCATTTCTCTAGAAAATAAAGTTACGAATGCATTGAATAATCTGATTTTTTATCATCATGGCTTGCTCGGTAGAATTACAAGTTTCATGAATGTCGGCAACAGAAGACGAGAGAAGACAAAGCGGGAAATGTCACATCCGCCGGCCTGTCACAAGTCTCGAACCCGATTGGTTAACAGGCAGCCTAAGCGAATGATACGCGATACGTCAAATCATACGCGCCGTCATCTGTCAAACTTTGCGTACCTGCAGAACCATGACGCGTGCTCTGAAATTGCGTACCCACGATGACAGAAAATAATAGCAGACGATACTCGAAACGTTAAACTGGCCGGGCAAGCGTGACAGATGCCTAGCTACCCTGCCCGCTGCCTGCTACGTGTTACGCGCTCAGACTCGGCGCTCGAGGAGCGTCGTCGCTACGGGCAGTCAGCAGCCTTATGGCCTCTGCACACTGCGCGCGATGAGCGACGAGCGATGAGCGATCAGCGATGCGTTCGTGAAAATGTTTTTCCCCCCCATTCACACTGCAAGCGACGAACGACTCGAGCGACGAGCGATGTAAGGAAAACTGAATGTAAGGTTATTTGAAAAACAAATTATACTAAAATGTGCAAAGTACTGAAAAACTATTCGAATAAATATAATGTGTGCTAATACATAGAAGAAAAAAGTATATAGCAGTGCTAAATTGTTATCAGGTTTCCGCTTACTCCATAAATTCATGCGGGAAGGGACTTTGAGAATTAAAAAAATGATCGAAAACGTTACAGCGGAATAATTCTTGGAATAACGTTAGCACTCGAGAAATTTAGCGCTTTGGCCTTATAATATTTTTGATCAAGCCGGTCTCATGTCTCTTGACATTTAACCACATAAGTAAACATAAAGTATAGCTACAAGTGTTGGATAGACGATTATAAAATGGCTGAAAAATGTCGTCTGCTAGCGCATTGTCGCTTGTCGCGAGTGACGAAAATAGAAACTTGGTCAACTCCGTGAGCGACGTCGCGAGGACGCTCGCGACGGATGTGACGTTCGGAAAAGCAGAGCGCTCATTGGATATCGCTCATCGCTCGCAGTGTGCAGAGGCCACTACAGCATCAGTCGAACGCCAAAATTCTAATCGCGCCCATTTAAAAACTATTTGACGGAAAAAAAACGTCTTGGCAGTTTTACTCGGGGTACCCTCCTGAACTTGCCAGTTCCGGGTGGGTAACCTCTTATGAAACATCCTGTATACATTCCGTAGAAATCACTGTAGGTAAAAAACAAGATTTATAGTTAGTTCCATTTTGAAAAAAATCTATTTGTTCGTCCAATCGAGAGGCGACGTGAATTAATGGCGCAAAGTTTGCTTTCTTTCATTCTCCGAAGAAAAAAGTTATTTCTCTAATGTAGAAGTATCTTACAGCGTTCTTTCTTGGGCGAGTTTGATGAGTCATCGTGCACCGTTGTTGCCTGTCAAGCCAAGCAACGATGGATTCGGTGACCAACGGCTCCACAATTCCAAAAATTAAGTCCATTACCGATAGGCTCGTCGTGACTAAAACAGTTTCAGGCGTTGTGTATTGGTCATTCTGTTATTTCCATCCTTGTTTTTATCCTCGACTCTTGTTTTTCTTTCTTGCGAAAGGGACACAGGTACAAAATTAAATGATTTTGCTTCATTACATGTGGAAGTTGAATGAGATTGGTACTTGTTTACGCTTCTTGATGGTGCATCAGCTCGAGCGAAGTTTCATAGGACACTTTTCCCACATCGCGGTCCTGCCGTTGGGCTAAGCGGTGAACGGTTTCGATAGACGCTGCTGCGATCTCGATTTCGGCCTGAGCCTTGAAAACGACAAAAATCATTCGTAACGATCGATAATCAAACGATTTTTAAACGTTTCCTAACATCTCGTTGATACGCTTTTCGTATTTGCCGCGTACAGGAAAGATCATCCAGTCGCTTGGGTTTTCACACCAAGTCGCAATCAAACGACAGCAAAGCCCAGTCGAAAAAGCTCATGGAGAGCACCGCCGATCCGATGCAATTTTTCGATCCGGGTGTATCAAAAATTGAATGTGGATTTTGGAGGCGGCGGCTGATGCGAGTACGGCTCAAAGCGGCGTACTCTCGATATTCAAGCAGAGACTCGACATTGTCGGTTGCATGGGTGTCAAACCTGTTGTAAAACTCGCAGCGTCAAAAGCGGGCGCGAAGACTCCGAATTATGGATTGAAACTGTGCACGCTTCAACGAGCTTACGCTTTCCACAATTCGAACTGTTCGGATCGGCATTATTATTATCAAGATGGGGAGCGCAGCGGGAACTTTGGTTCTTTTAAAATTATTGACGCGTTGTATGAAATAATTAACAATGAACAATGATAGTGATGAAGATTACGCTCTAATAGGGAATAATAGCGATAAAGAGATGAATGGGGAACATTTTTCGTCATTTCCGGATATCTCTTTTAAAAGAAATCCCCTACCTCGGCTTGAAAACTACGATAAAGGGGTTATTTTATTATAAGTACGGGCCTCAAATTAACTGAAAACCCTTTGTGTCAAGCAATTCTAGACATTTTCCAAACATTCTCATTAACAACTGGTAACCGGAGTTGCAATTTTCAAAAAGACCGCCAAAGGTTCAAAACAACTCTTTGGCCATTGCTACCTTGCTTCAAGAAGCGTTTGTGAAAAAAACACAGTCACAGAGAAATGTCAAGCAGCAGCTGACGTCTTTTTGAAACGTCAGCTGTGGCTTGACATTTCTCGGTGACGCTTGCGGCCCCATGACAGCCGCGACGCGAAGATAGCAGCCGAAGCTGCGGCGCCTACTCCGTTCGCCGAATCCGCTCGCGCTTTCCGCCGTTCCCGAGGTACTGCGGAAGTCAAACTCAACGCTTGAATTTTCGTTCGATTTCGAGTTTTTTATATTTTTTTTCTCTATCATAACATTTTTTCAACAATATCTATCCAGGTCTTCCGTGTTCGAAATCGAATCGACTTTGCTTCCGTCAGCGAGGAATGCCATTTTTGTTTTTTTTTTTTTTCAAAAAAAAAATCTCTTTTTCTATTAAATCTATTTTTTTTCACATGGGCGCCATATTTTTTTTTTGGAGAGGGCTGAAAAACTATTTCAAAAACGCACCTCAATTTTCCAAAAAATTGAGCCCAAACGATTTTAAAAAGGGGTGGCCACCTTAAAATTGTCACCCTGTATATATACGCCGGTTTTTGCCCTCTGGTTACCGGGTCGATTCTTTGGCTTGGGAATCATAAACTTGATCCACCATTTAACAATGAGAGCTCATATCGCTCGAATAGATACTTGCAATATCATTTACATCTATCCGAAGCGTATACAGGGTGTATCTCAACTACTAGTTTTCCGTTCGTGGGCATACAGGGTGTCTCTTTCCGAGCAAAACCCTTTTTTTAAAAATGTCGTGCGACAAAAATTGGCCGAGATATTCACGAGTAAAACTCGACGCGAGTAAACAATGGCACAGTAGTTTCGGCGTCGGAGCTATCGCCAGCGCGGGTTCGAAGCCACGTTCGGGCGGGTGAATTTTTTTCAATTTTTTTTTTTCTTGTCGGATAATGACCACGATTAATTAATATGCAAGAGAATTTATTGTTAAATCATTTTTGTTTATAACATTGAAAGATACTTTTTTCAGTCTGCCAGGTGCTACAACGATAAGAAACACATTTGGCATATCATTGCTACGAAGAAAAGATAGTCGGGTTGGTAAATTCCTCGCTTCGGAATGAGAACGTTCGGGTTCGAGACTAGTCTATGGTCACTTTTTTTTTCGCTCCGCTAATGACATTTTTTTTACTGCCCGCAATACAAATTATTCTGTGCAATAAATAATATTGTTAAACAAATTTTTTGTTAATATTTTATTTGGGCGACCAAGTGAGGTTTCGAACGTTTCTCATTGAATCTCGTCACGAAAATAATGAGAAGATTTTTCATTGAAATCATTACATTTATAAAATTACGATGAAACGTATTTAATTACGAATTAATTAAAAGGTTCACTTTTAAAGTAGCCAGGCGCTGGGACCGTGCACCAATCCGTTCGACGTACAACGATCAATCAGAAACAGAAAACGTTGGTCGAATTGGTAGGTTGCCTGCCGCAGAACGGGAATGTTCGGGTTCAAGGCAAACCTACGGGTCGTTTTTTTTTCAACGCAAAGTTGCATTTTTCACTGGATAATCATCGCGATGCAGATTTTTCGTTACGAGCGTACACTAACCATCCTTACGATGAAGATTTACGGGAAAAAATTGATTCCCCAAGAATTTCCGGAGTTAGTCTTTTGACGAGAATCTTTACAAATTCAATTCTGTCGTCGACAATAATAATGAGTTTTCATTTGCGGTAATAAAAATGCCGAAATTTTATTAACAAATTGTGTAAACAAACATACCAATAGGCTCAAGCCAACCCAATAAATAATTTAATTTTGTTGTCTTGAGGCGAAATAAATTTTCACATGTCGTATTGAATATTCCCCAGATCCGAAAACTTCTGAAATGTAATGTAATGTTGATATGAAAACCATTATTTGGCATTTTTTTTGCATCAATTTTCCAGGATTGATTGTGTTTTCATAGTTCAAAAGTGTCACTTTAGCTGAAACACTGATTAAAAGACCAGTTTAATTTAGTTTTAATTATTTTTTTTTTGAGTTTTTTTTCGATTTCAACTTATTTCCGGTCAGAGCGAATGAATCATTTGACCGGTGCTCGAAGATACAAGTTTAATAATAGAATCGTTCTTTACGCGACAAATACGAAATCAACGTCTGGCTCGATGTTTCGGCATGAGTTGTAACCCTTTTCGAACATACTCATGATTGAATTTATCGATTACATTTTATTTTGAGGCAATACGCCCCGAGACATGTGTTGTGCATTACTGAAACGGAGCCTGAGTCATTATCTACTGACGGCAAGAGAATAAAGGCGAAATCGATGCTCCGAACGGTTTTCGCATATTCTATCAGATATTGCTAAGATCATTCGCCCAAATTCGTTTTCGATTTCATCTTATTTCCGGTCAGAGCGAATGGATCATTTCACCGGTGCTCGAAGATACAAGTTTAATCATAGAATAACTCTTTACCAGACCAAAGCGAGCACTTCGAACAGTTCTGAATGGGTGCGTTTAGCCTAGCAATCCGAAATCTTCCTTTTTTTTTACACGAATATGTTTCTTTAAAAGAATAACATCGCTCAGATGCTTGGTTTTATTATAACAAGTAGAAAGAAGATACATTTATAGCTCCATTGATTATTAAGCATAATTATTGATTGTATATTGTTTTTGCAGCTTATAAAAAACCTGCCCGGTATACCAGTGTCGACGTTTACGTGGTACCGCAATTGATGGCTTTGTCGACGAACAGCCCTCGCGTTTTCGTGTGCCCACTAATGCTCGTTGTGGTTGTTGCGTACACTGCTTTGTGTGAAAATACATTCGTCTGTGTGCAATATTTTCGCCGGAAATGCACGGCAAGCCTCATACTGTTCGATAAGCCAGTTAGCCAATCGTAGTTTTTACACGGGCACCCGATGAAATGGATCCTGATCATCAGCTTTCAATACCCGGCGTATAGTACGCCTAATCGTTGTCGAGCCCCCTGAGCTTCTTCTAATGTTCCGTTTCCGTACACCAATCGCTCCACGGTTCTGTCGTTCACTGTCAATTAGGTTGTGGATATCGTTCGCGATTTGGGTACCCAAATAAATTCCAGACACCTCTCCTGCATCTTCATCAGCGAACCCATAACAAATTATCCAACATTATGAAAAATTATTAAATAAATTGAAGTTAAAAAAATATATTATAAAATTAAATAAATTATATATTTTTTTTTATTATAATAGACTTATTGCCCGGGAACACGCTTCCTCAGTTTGCACTGGAAAACATTCACCTACCCCCGGGAGTTAGGCTTGATCTTAAGGCAGTAGTCTGCTTTAGGAGCCGAAAAAAAAGCGTTTTTTCAACAATTTTTTTGAAAGGGAAGGAAATGATTGCGGTAAACGAAATTTTGAGACGATAGTATATTATATTCAAGCTTTAAAAAACAATTTTTATTATTACAAATTATTGAAATTTGCCAAAGTTGTAACGATTTTTCTGGGGCGCCTGGAGTGTGCACTCGTAAATCGGTGCCGGTGATGGAGGTCGTGCGATGCATCTGAAACAGTGGAACCAAATTTTTTTTTAGTTTTTATAAGTTCCTTTTCTATATGAACTAAAAAAATACCGAAGAAATGACGAAATTCCAAATTTTTTCGAAGTTTGAAAAAAAATTCACTTTTTTGAAAAAAAAAATTCACTGAAGCTAGATCACTTTGGTTTTTTTCGATCGGACATATATTGTTTTTACTATCGCCGGCACCGTTTTCCAAAACTTGTGAAAATGAAAACTCGAGAAAACGGGCTGTAAAGTTTTCGGTCCAAAAAAATGTAAGTTTTTGGATACTTACACTAATTAGATGTTAATCGGCTATCCCCGGGCCATACAATAATCCTTCCTCTTCTTCAAAAAACTCGTTTTGGCGGAGGCTTTCCGATCTTCGAGCTGTACGAGCCTCCTTGCTGGAAAGTGATGCGCGCCGGTTCTCCCGCGTTATGCGCTCAGCATCGACGGTGTCAGCAAAATTTTTGCATTGCTGCCCGATGACAATATCGAGGAGCTGCATGGTAGAAAGCACAGCTGAATAACCTTCGTTGAAAATGCCTGTAGCCATATTTGCTGCTATTTCGACGATTTTATAGCCGGAATTTAGGTGTTTCGGATTTAGGCGCCACACAATCGAATTGAACGATTCGTTCGAATTTTGAGTGTGTCCGCCTAAGCACCGCGTCAATAAATCGTCATTTGAAAGATCTTCGTAAATTGGACGAATGTGCTTCTCTACATTGTCATTAATTAATCTTGCCGGGTGTTTGAAAGATGCCAGATTATTCGCCGCTTTAGCCTTGCGCCATTCGCACCAACTCTCCGGGCCTTCTGGACAATTTTTATGCCGAGGATTTTTATCGGTGGAACAATAATGGTCTAATGTTGCCATAATAGCTCTCTTCATACCTTCAACTGAGTTCACGTTTCGACGAATTGCCAGACCGTAGTAAATCGTCAATTTCTTGATGAGACTCTCCGTTAGCCCGTTCTTTCCTCCAAGTTTCTCGGTTTTTCTTTTATTCCGTAAACGAGTACCCATACGCTTTTGCACGTGTCCAACACACTCATTTTTCGTCACTGTGCACTCGTCCCCGTAAGGATTGCTATTTAAGATTCCAGTAAAAGTTTTGAAGTCGCCATCGCCGATATAATTACTGTACATAACTCCGAATTTCTCGACGGATCTCGAAAACATCTCTGTTATGGAATCTACCTCCATCTTCCCAGACGAACCTGTATGATTTGAGGAGCATGAGTCTTTATGATCCTCATACCACTCCTCAAATGCATCTTCATCCAAACTATTTTTATGTATGGTACACGAATGACAATAACCACTTTTTACAATGAGATCGATTACTTTGCCACTGTAGTATCCGATGAGCGTTGTTACACCGTACAAAGAAGTATAACCGCGCTTTTTCCAC
The DNA here is from genome assembly GCA_963932345.1 of Ophion ventricosus. NCBI lineage: Eukaryota > Metazoa > Arthropoda > Insecta > Hymenoptera > Ichneumonidae > Ophion > Ophion ventricosus. Next base: position 3,787,210 of record OZ010724.1, read on the forward strand.
GATCCATCGCCCGAAACCTTCAAATGATTCGCAGGTCTTCCATGTTCAACGTTTTTTTCTTTCTCTTCCGTGACGGCTTTTTCGCAGGTACTCTCGAACAGTGTCTTCGACGCTGCGTACAAATGCTCAACGATTTGTTGATAAGTAGATTTTGTAAAACCTGCAGAAATATCCATAAGGCCGCAGAATACGTTTATCCCTTCTCGTCCGATACCAAGAAGCCTCATAACAAAAACAATCCGTCTGTTGATTTCGTAGCCGGTATTTATAAATGGTCCTGACTGGATTTCGCGTCGACCACACATACACTGAACAACAATTTTAAATCCTAGGCCTCGATGACCGCTTTCTGCAAACGTTAATTTTTGTTTGCATGATCTGCAAATTGCGATTTCCGAAAGAGCGAGAAACACCGATATGAATTCAATAATGCGGTAGCAGTGCGATGAATGAATAATGATATCATCGCTGCTTGCTGCCTTCAACTTTTGCTCACTGCGACTCGTGTGTAAGTCTCCGTCGTCCGATGATACACTGGTAAAACGATTGCCGTGAAATTTTCGCTTTCGCGGTTCCGCAGCACGCTGTCTTTTACATCGATCACCTTTCGGGTAGCTTGACATTTCGATGTGCGCTCGGTAAAATCAAAAATGAAACTGAAAGCTGACGCTACAAATAGCAGTGTAGAAGCCGATTCCGAGAGCTATAGTTTACCGTTATATTGTATACCGTTATCCCAACAACTACTCAACACAGACCTTCTAGAACCTCCAAATAATATTTCAAAGGACCGTTCAATCCTTTCAGGTATATACGAGTATAGTCAAACAATAGAATACACGAAGGGGCGGAGCGCGCGCGCTCGGGTCTGCCCGAGCATTCGCACCTGCTCGACGCTCGGCCACTAAAACTGATCTAGCTTCGAAAATATGTCGAATTGGCCTCTAAAATTTTGAACACATATTCTTGGATAGTTTTGGAATAGATTTAAGACAAAAACGAAAAATCGATTTTTTGAAGCCTGTAAAGCAGACTACTGCCTTAATCTAGACCGAAACGATAATGCTGGGTGATACTCGAGGGTGCCGATACCACCTGGGCTGCCGCCCAGACAAAAAAAAACAGGTAAATAATGTCGCTATGTCGATAGCCGTTCCCTCAAACCAGAGGGTGAGCGGCTACAGCAGTCCAGAATCGTGTTGCCTGAGTAAACGGAGGGATCTAAGGATGACCGCCTTCTGTATCTGACCTGCTAGCAACTCGACTCTGGATTTGCAAACCAGTATGTCGGAGAGGCTCGATACAAAAGACTACGTCATCCCCTCGAGTGCGCCGATGATGAAGACAACGAGAGTTACCCTGAATCCCCGGTGCTAACGACGTAGTTCGGCCAAGAGAGGTTGATACTTGAACCGTTTCTACTCCTCCTTTCGCCGGATGTTAATCTCGGCCGAGGACGAGAACTCAATGACGTAAATCGTCTTCTCGTCGAAATCGAAGAGGACAACATCAGGCTTAGTCGCTTGAAGCGGCCCGATGGTCGCGAACGAGTGGTTCCAATAAATCTTGCACCTCTCGCTTACGACAACGGACTCAATAGCTGCTGGCAAATACGGCGGCACGGGCTCGCCTTCTATCTCATAAGAGTGCCGTAGAGGGAAATATAACATCGCCATGTCGCGGGCAATACAATATCATGCCAATAGCCGATGACGTGCCGATAGCCGGAGACCGCATATACTTGGCAGGCCGACAGCAGATGCGTTAGTGTCTCCGGCGATTGGTTGTAGTCCCGATACAAAGTGGTCGGCAGAGGCTGGCCCATAACGCGGCTGCGATAAACCAGGGTGATGATGACTCCGTATTAGCAGACGCAGATGAACCCTCCGGTCTCAGAAAAAAGTCCGGCAGACCGCAAGAAGGAAAAGGTCAGCTCAGAGGACAGCCCATGCTGTTCGAAAAAACACAACATGCATGAGTCTGCCCACATGCTGCCGAATCAGGACATTTAATGTGGCATAATGGTTCCTCGCCTTCTCAGGCATATAACCTCCGTCACACGAATGAGACTACTTTCTAACAAAACTAATACTAGAGAGTTCTAGTACAGATAGAAGCAGATGTGAGAAGTAATCAGAAGCTTCAGACGCGCAAAATTATTTTTTTAAATTCAAGCTGTACTTACAACAATCGAGCAGTCACACCTCTCGTCCATTGCCAATTAATTTTTTTATTAGGCTGTTCATGTATACTAGAACATTATTTTTTCTATTGAAGCTCCACCACACAACAATCGAGCAGTGGCATCTCTCATCCCTTCATGACTGATTGTTGACTCATTTCGTTTTACAGTACGACATAGATCTTGTAGACGGGAAAACATATGTGAGAAGTGTAGCCAGAAGCATCAGGCAATGAAAATGATTTTTTTTTATGAGGCTGTACTATAGAACAATCGAGCAGTCGCATCTCTCACCCCTTGCCGATGGATTGTTGTCGAATTGTTTTTTTTTTCAACTACGAGAGAGTTCTAATATAAATGAAAACTCTTGTAAGAAGGAGCCAGAAGCTTTGGAAGCACAAAATAAGTTTTTTGATCGAAGGTGTATCGTAAACGATCCAGCAGTATCACCTCTCACCCCTTCATGCCGCTAGTTGTCTCATTTTATTTTCAGTACTAGGGAGTTCTAGTATACATGAAAAGACATTTGCGAAGTAGGCAGAAGTCTCAGATAGACGTGTTTTTTGTGGAAGGTTTACAATACAAGAATCGAGTGTTGTTCTATCTCACTCTCTCTCCCGATTTATTAGGCCTAATTTCTTTTTTCAACTACCAGAGACTTGTAGTACACATGAAAAAATGTCTTAGAAGTAGCCAGAAGGTTCAGACGCACGGAATATTTTTTTTATAGAAGGTGTAATACACAACAATCGAGCAGTGTCATATTACATGCGGTCGTGACTGATTGTGGTATGATTTTCTATTTTTACAGTACTAAAGAGTTCCAGTGCACATAAAAGCATATGCGAGAAGTAGTCGGGAGCTTCGGACACTTCAAATGATTTCTTTTATGAGGCTGAGATGTCTCATCTCCCATGACCTCCTGAGTTATTGTTGTCTAATATTTTTTCGTGTACTAGAGAGTTCTAGTACATATAAAAACGTGTTTAAGAAGTACCCAGAAGCTTCAGTCACGCTAAATTATTATTTTTTATTGAAGCCCCACCACACAACAATCGAGCAGTGGCATCTCTCATCGCTTCATGACTGATTGTTGTCTCATTTTTTTTTACAGTACGACAGAGTTCTTGTACACGTAAAAACATATGTGAGAAGGGTAGCCAGAAGTTTCAGGCAATGAAAATGAATTTTTTTTTTATGAGGCTGTACTATGGAACAATCGAGCAGTCGTATCTCTCGTGTCTCACTGAATTATTGTTGTCTAATATTTGTTTTTGGAGTACCAGGGTATTCCAGTACTCATGAAAACATGTCTGGGAAGTAGCCGGAAACTTCAGATGCCCGAAATATTTTTTTTTAAGGCTGTACTATACAACAGACGAGCAGTCTCACCTCTCACCCCTTGTCGATTGATTGTTCTCGAATTATTTTTTTTTCAACTACTAGAGAGTTCTAGTATAAATCAAAATTCTCGTGGGAAGCAGCCAGAAGCTTTGGACGGACAAAATAATTTTTTTGTTCGGAGGTGTATAATAATCGATCCAGCAGTATCACCTCTGACCCTTCATGCCGGATAGTTGTCTTATTTTATTTACAGTACTAGGGAGTTCTAGTATACATGAAAGCACATTTGACAAGTAGCCAGAAGCCGCAGATAGACGTGTTTTTTGTGGAAGGTGTACAATACAACAATCGAGTGTTGTTCCATCTCACTCTCTCCCGATTTAATATGCCTAATTTCTTTTTTCAACTACTAGACACTACTAGTACACATAAACAAATGTCTTAGAAGTAGCCAGAAAACTCAAACGCAGGGAATATATTTTTTTTTTGTAGACGGTGTAGTACACCTCAATCGAGCAGTGTCATATTATATCCCTTCATGACTGATTATTGTATCATTTTCTTTTTTACATTACTAGAGATTTCCAGTACACATAAAAGCATATGCGAGTAGTAGCCGGGAACTTTGGACACTCAAAATGATTTCTTTTATGAGGCTGTACTATACAACACCCGAACAGTCTTATCTCCCATGTCTTGCTGAGTTATTGTTGTATAATTTTTTTTGGAGTACTAGCGAGTTCTAGAACATATGAAAACGTGTCTGAGATGTTACCAGGAGCTTCAGTCGGACTAAATATATATTTTTTAAATTAAAGCCCCCCACACAACAATCGAGCATTGTCATCTCTCATCGCTTCATGACTGATTGTCGTCTCATTTTTTGTTACAGTACTGGAGAGTTCTTGTACATGTAACAACATATGTGAGAAGTGTAGCCAGAAGCTTTATAGTCAAAATGATTTATTTTATGAGGCTCCACTATACAACCCCCGAACAGTCTTATCTCCCATGTCTTCCTGAGTTATTGTTGGTGAATATTTTTTTGGAGTACTAGCGAGTTCTATAAAAACGTGTCTGAGATGTAGTCAGGAGCTTTAGTCGGGCTAAAGTTTTTTTTTTAAGCCCCACCACACAACAATCGAGCAGAGGCACCTCTCATCGCTTCATGACTGATTGTTGACTCATTTCTTTTTACAGTGCGACAGCGATCTTGTACACGTTAAAACATATGTGAGAAGTGAAGCCTGAAGCTTCAGACAATGAAAATGATTTTTTTTATGAGGCTGTACTATGGAACAATCCAGCAGTCGTATCTCTCATGTCTCACTGAGTTATTGTTGCCTATTTTTTTTTTTTTTTTGAGTACAATGGTATTCCAGTACTCATGAAAATATGTCTGGGAAGTAGCGGGAAGCTTCAGATGCGCGAAATATTTTTTTTTATTAGGCTGTACTATACAACAGCCGAGCAGTCCCATCCTCACCCCTTGCCGATTGAGTTTTTGTCGAACTGTTTTTTTTTCAACTACTTGAGAGTTCTAGCATAAATCAAAACTATCGTAGGGAGGAGCCAGAAGTTTTGGACGCACAAAATAATTTTTTTGATCGGAGGTGTATCATAAACGATCCAGCAGTATCACCTCTGACCCTTCATGCCGGATAGTTGTCTCATTTTATTTACAGTACTAGGGAGTTCTAGTATACATGAAAGCACATTTGAGAAGTAGCCAGAAGCCTCAGATAGACGTGTTTTTTGTGGAAGGTGTGCAATACAACAATCGAGTGTTGTTCCATCTCACTCTCTCCCGATTTATTAGGCCCAATTTCTTTTTTCAACTACTAGAGACTACTAGTACACATAAACAAATGTCTTAGAAGTAGCCAGAAGGCTCAAACGCAGGGAACATTTTTTTTGTAGACGGTATAGTACACCACAATCGAGCAGTGTCATATTACATCCCTTAATGACTGATTATAGTGTCATTTTCTTTTTTTACATTACTAGAGATGTCTAGTACACATAAAAGCATATGCGAGTCGCAGCTGCGAACTTTGGACACGCAAAATGATTTCTTTTATGAGGCTGTACTATACAACCCCCGAACAGTCTTATCTCCCATGTCTTGCTGAGTTATTGTTGTCTAATATTTTTTTGGAGTGCTAGCGAGTTTTAGTACATATAAAAACATGTTTGAGATGTAGCCAGGAACTTCAGTCGGGCTAAATATATTTTTTTAAATTAAAGCCCCACCACACAACAATCGAGCATTGTCATCTCACATCGCTTCATGACTGATTGTAGTTTCATTTTTTGTACAGTAGTGGAGAGTTCTGGTACACGTAAAAACATATGTGAGAAATGTAGCCAGAAGCTTCAGGCACCAAAAATGTGTTTTTCTTATGAGGCAGTACTATAGAACAATCGAGCATTCTCATCTCCCATTCTTGCTGAGTTATTGTTGTCTAATATTTTTTTGGAGTACTAGCGAGTTCTAGTACATATAAAAACGTATCTGAGAAGTAGCCAGAAGCTTCAGTCACGCTAAATTATTTTTTTTATTGAAGCCCAACCACACAACAATCGAGCAGTGGCATCTCTTATCGCTTCATGATTGATTGTTGTCTCATTTTTTTTTACAGTGCGACAGAGTTCTTGTACACGTAAAAACACATGTGACAAGTGTAGCCAGAAGCTTCAGGCAACGAAAATGATTTTTTTTATGAGGCTGTACTATGGAACAATCGAGCAGTCGTATCTCTCATGTCTCACTGAGTTATTTTTGTGTAATATTTTTTTTTTGAGTACCAGGGTATTCCAGTATTCATGAAAACATGTCTGTGCAGTAGCCAGAAGCTTCGGATGCCCGAAATATTTTTTTTTATAAGGCTGTACTATACAACAGACGAGCAGTCTCACCTCTCATCCCTTGCCGATTGATTGTTCTCGAATTATTTTTTTTCAACTACTAGAGAGTTCTAGTATAAATCAAAACTCTCGTCGGAAGGAGCCAGAAGCTTTGGACGCACAAAATAATTTTTTTGGTCGGAGGTGTATCATAAATGATCCAGCAGTATCACCTCTCACCCTTCATGCCGGATAGTTGTTTCATTTTATTTACAGTACTACGGAGTTCTAGTATACATGAAAGCACATTTTAGAAGTAGCCAGAAACCTCAGATAGACTTGTTTTTGTGGAAGGTGTACAATACAACAATCGAGTGTTGTTCTATCTCACTCTCTCCCGATTTATTGGGAATAATTTTTTTTTCAACTAACAGAGACTTCTAGTACACATGAAAAAATGTCTTAGAAGTAGCCAGAAGGTTCAGACGCACGGAATATTTTTTTTTAAGAAGGTGTAATACACAACAATCGAGCAGTGTCATATTACATGCGTTCGTGACTGATTGTTGTGTCATTTTCTATTTTTACAGTACTAAAGAGTTCCAGTGCACATAAAAGCATATGCGAGAAGTAGTCGGGAGCTTCGGACACTTCAAATGATTTCTGTTATGAGGCTGAGATTTCTCATCTCCCATATCTTTCTGAGTTTTTGTTGTCTAGTATTTTTTTCGTGTACTAGAGAGTTCTAGTACATATAAAAACATGTCTAAGAAGTAGCCAGAAGGTTCAGTCACGCTAAATTATTATTTTTTATTGAAGCCCCACCACACAACAATCGAGCAGTGGCATCTCTCATCGCTTCATGACTGATTGTTGTCTCATTTTTTTTTACAGTACGACAGAGTTCTTGTACACGTAAAAACATATGTGAGAAGGGTAGCCAGAAGTTTCAGGCAATGAAAATGAATTTTTTTTTTATGAGACTGTACTATGGAACTATCAAGCAGTCGTATCTCCCATGTCTCACTGGTTTATGCTTGTCCAATATTTGTTTTTGGAGTACCAGGGTATTCCAGTACTCATGAAAACATGTCTGGGAAGTGGCCGCAAGCTTCAGATGCCAGAAATATTTTTTTTTTTTGGCTGTACTATACAACAGACGATCAGTCTCACCTCTCATCCCTTGCCGCTTGATTGTTCTCGAATTATTTTTTTTTTTCAACTACTAGAGCTTTCTAGTATAAATCAAATCTCTCGTGGGAAGGAGCCAGAATCTTTGGACGCACAAAATAATTTTTTTGACCGGAGGTGTATCATAAACGATCCAGCAGTATCACTTCTCACCACTTCATGCCGGATAGTTGTCTCATTTTATTTACAGTACTAGGGAGTTCTAGTATACATGAAAGCATATTTGAGAAGTAGCCAGTAGCCTCAGATAGACGTGTTTTTTGTGGAAGCTGTACAATACAACAATCGAGTGATGTTCCATCTCACTCTCTCCCGATTTATTAGGCCTAATTTCTTTTTTCAACTACTAGAGACTTCTAGTACACATAAACAAATGTCTTAGAAGTATCCAGAAGGCTCAAACGCACGAAATATTTTTTTTGTAGGAGGTGCAGTACACAACAATCCAGCAGTGTCATATTACATCCCTTCGTGACTGATTGTTCTCTTACTTTCTTTGTTTACAGTACTAGAGAATTCCAGTACACATAAAAACATATGCGAGAAGTAGCCAGGAGCTCCGGACACTCACAATGATTTATTTTATGAGGCTGTACTATAAAACACCCGAACAGTATCATCTCCCATCTCTTGCTGAGTTACTGTTGTCTTATATTTTTTTGGAGTACTAGAGAGTTCTCGTACATATAAAAACGTGTCTGAGAAGTAGGCATAGCTTCAATCGGGCTAAATATATTTTTTTTAAATTAAAGCCCCACCACACAACAATCGAGCATTGTCATCTCTCATCGCTTCATGACTGATTGTAGTCTCATTTTGTGTTACAGAACTGGGGAGTTGTGGTATACATGAAAACATATGTGAGAAGTGTAGCCAGAAGCTTCAGGCACCAAAAATGATTTTTTCTTATGAGGCTGTACTATAGAAAAATCGAGCAGTCTCATCTCCCATGCTTGCTGAGTTATTGTTGTCTAATATTTTTTTGGAGGAATAGAGTTCTATTACATATAAAAACGTGTCTGAGACGTAGCCAGAAGCTTCAGTCACGCTAAATTGTTTTCCTTATTTTGAAGCCTACACACACAAAAATCGAGCAGTAGCACCTCTCATCGCTTCATGACTGATTGATGTCTCATTTTTTTACAGTACATCAGAGTTCTTGTACACGTGAAAACATATGTGAAAAGTGTAGCCAGAAGCTTCAGTCACCAAAAATGATTTTTTAAATAAAACTGTCCTGTAAAACAATGGAGCAGTCTTATCTCTCATATCTCGCTGAGTTATTGTTGTCTAATTTTCCTCTTTGGAGTACCAGATTGCTCCAGTACTTATAAAAACATGTTTGGGAAGTATTCGGAAGCTTCAGACGCTCGAAATAATTTTTTTATTAGGCTGTACCATACGACAATCGAGCAGTCTCACCTCTCACCCCTTGCCGATTGATTGTTGTCGAATTGTTCTTTTTTTTAACTAATAGTGAATGCTGGTATGAATGAAAACTCTTGTGAGACGGAACCAGAAGCTTTGGACTCACAAATTAATTTTTTTTATCGAAGGTGTATCATAAACGATCCAGCAGTATCACCGCTCACCACTTCATGCAGGATAGTTGTCTCATTTTATTGACAGTACTAGTGAGTTCTTGTATACATGAAAGCATATTTGAGAAGTAGCCAGAAGCCTCAGATAGACGTATTTTTTTGCGGACGTTGTACAATACAGCAATCGAGTGTTGTTCTATCTCACTCTCTCCCGATTTATGAGGGCTAATTTCTTTTTTCAACTACCAGAGACTTCTAGTACACATGAAAAAATGTCTTAGAAGTAGCCAAAAGGTTCAGACGCACGGAATATTTTTTTTTGTAGAAGGTGTAGTACACAACAATCGAGCAGTGTCATATTACATGCGTTCGTGACTGATTGTTGTGTCATTTTCTATTTTTACAGTACTAAAGAGTTTCAGTGCACATAAAAGCATATGCGAGAAGTATTCGGGAGCTTCGGACACTCAAAATGATTTCTTTCATGAGGCTGTACTATACAACACCTGAACAGTCTCATCTCCCAAGTCTTCCTGAGTTATTGTTGTCTAATATTTTTTTCGTGTACTGAAGAGTTTTAGTACATATAAAAAAGTGTCTGAGAAGTAGCCAGAAGCTTCAGTCATGCTCAATTATTTTTTTTTTTATTCAAGCTCCGCCACACAACAATCGAGCAGTGGCATCTGTCATCGCTTCATGACTGATTGTTGTCTCATTTTTCTTTACAGTACGACAGATTTCTTGTACATGGAAAAACATATGTGAGAAGTGTAGCCAGAAGCGTCAGGCAATGAAAATTATTTTTTTATAGGCCGTACTATAGATCAATCGAGCAGTCGTATCTCTCATGTCTCACTGAGTTATTGTTGTCTAATTTTGTTTTTTTAGAGTACCAGGGTATTCCAGTCCTCATGAAAACATGTCTGGGAAGTAGCCGGAAGGTAGTAGTACACCTTTTTTTAGAAGGTGTAGGACAGAACAATCGAACAGTGTCATATTGCATCCCTTCGTGACTGATTGTTGTCTCATTTTCTATTTTTACAGTACTAGAGAGTTCCAGTACACATAAAAACATATGCGAGAAGTAGCCGGGAGCGTCGGACACTCAAAATGATTTTTTTTAGGAGGTTGTGCTAGGCTGGACTGACTTTGCTTTAAAGGATTTAACTATCGACACAGCTCGAAGAATAGGTTTATTCTATAAAAATCTACAAATTTGATGTCGATAAAATCGGTGAATGTTATGACGTGGACGGTGGATGGACTTTAAAATCCACGAGAGAACTTCAAGCGCAATGTCGATCTCGTCGCGTAAATAGTGATCTTTTCGTCATACTTTCAGCTTCAAGCACTGTACGACTTTTTCCCTCGCTCTGACCAGAAATATGATGAATTCGCGGACGATATTGGGCCAGTCTTTTCGGGAATGTTTGACAGAGGCTCCAGAAGCCGCACGCTTCTTTAATTCTTTAGAGTAGTGTATTTTTTTTATAGTAGTCTAGGTTACAAATCACCTCTAAACGTGAAGCGCAACGTCGATTTAATTTTAGATCATTCATACCGCCCTATGTAGGGGTATGAATGATATAATATATAATTATATAATGGAATTTATATAATAAAAAATTGAATATATTATAAAATAAATAATTTGAATAATAAGTTAAAAGAAAGATTATAATCTTTCTTACCGCCGTAATTATTTCAAGTTTCTATAAGAGTGACCGCATAAAAACTTGTAACTACTTTTGACTTCTGGAACCTTTTTTCACTCTACCGCCGAATTTCAATTGCATGGGTAAATGTTACGATGCTGCAATACTAAACCTCAGAGAAAATGTGAAGAAAACAAACGTTGTTTATCTGAAATCAATTTTCAATGTTTTCATACTTTTTTAGTTGATCCATTTTCTAATCCATTTTTATCCGTAACATCTGTATTTTTCGCATTTCTCAGCCAATTTCGAACCATTGTTATTTTTTATTTTTAATCGTGAGGCTGGGGGGGGGGGGGGGGGGGGGGCAATCTTCTATAGAAAAAGTAACTATTGAAAAATCTCTAGAATCACGGTCACGTCGATTTGAGTGGAAATATGCCATGTACTACTACTCGAAGGAAAAGACCAATAAAGTTCGGAGTTTGTCGCCGTTTTTTGTTTTGTCAACGGCTGCTATGCATAAAATTGTTGATTTTTCACATAACGTTTCCAACCATGGCGAACTACACGTCCTCCGAATATACGGATATGATTATTTGCTACGGACTCGCTGACGAGGATGCGACGGAAGCGTCTCGGGTTTATCGGGAGCGATACCCGAATCGCGATCGGCATCCGCGCCCAAAAGTTATATTGGACACGATCCAACGGTCGAGGGATACGGGATCGGTTTTGCCAAAACGTGGGGTGAACGGTGGACGGGAACGAGCAGTGCGGAATCCTAACATGGAAGAAGCAATATTAGAAGCTCAATATTAGAAGCTTTGGAGGAGGACCCAACAACGAGCACGCGTGCCGTAGGCCGTCAATTAAATGTGAGCCACTTCTAACGGTACACCGGGTCTTGAAGAGTGATGGTCAATACCCGTTTCATCGGACGCCAGTGCAAGAACTGCATGATGGCGATGCAGCGGCCACGCCTAAATTATTGTATCTGGCTAGTTGAGCAATATGAGGCTGACCGTGCATTTTCCGGCGAAAATTTTGCACACGGACGAGTC